>OX439131.1:13826433-14248933 GCA_949318235.1 Ecdyonurus torrentis
TAAATATTTGATACCACCCAAGGTGTCACAATAGACAAAAACAAAAACATAAAAAAACATGTCCGAAATTTTGATACTACATTGTATGCACTGAAGTGCATCTTTATACTTTCCATTGTTTTATCTCCAAGTTTTCCACGAGGGTATCACATGCCTTTCGGTACTCTTAACTCGCATGACTACCTTACACACAGTGAGGTGGTAGCCTCAGGAGAATTTTTGTTCACCGTCTGCATTATAAAGATGAAGAAAAAAGAAGATGTTCACCGCTCGATCTTCGCAGCATCCATCGCATTGCTATATAACGTACTATGGACCATTCGCTCTCACTTTCGCAAAACTAACGGATCATCGTCATCATCAGGCAACATCTTATATTATTATACAGTATGGAAACCAAATACTTATATATATATATATATATATATATATATATATATATATAAAACTGGAATTACTTCACAGCATATTAAAATAACAATATTAAATTTATTATAACGGAGAAAACAACATTAATAATATACAGAATTTTTTGTTGTTGTTAAATTTTATTTAAAAAAAAAAGTATTTTATAACAGTGATATTTTGCAGTTTACGATTTTTTTTTTATATAATATATTATATAAATGTTACAATTGATTTCATTGATAATTGTTTGTAAGTACTTACTTGAATTTTGGCATAAGTTCATAAAAAATAATTAATATACATTTATAGGTAAATAAAATGACAACAGTAAAATAAATTAATTTAATAAAAAATGTGATATATTTTAAGTCTCCTTTAGTTATAGTAAATACTATAGAACTGAATAATATTAGGGTTTTTTTTTAATGCATACATTTGTTTTGCCGTTCAAATCTGCTATTATGGTAACCGGACATAAAAATGTAATGCAGAAAAAAAAATGAACTCTTGTATTATCCAAGGTCCTCAATACAAAAATAGCTACATTATATATATATATATATATATATATATATATATATATATATATATATATATATATATATATATATATATATATATATATATATATATATATATATATATATATATATATATTATATATTATACAATGTTATATAAAAGGCATTGCTTAAAATAAATGTATGCTCATATATAGGCTACTAGTAGATTATATTCAAAATGTAATAATCATTAGTGAAATTTTTGTTCTTTGTTTTTTATTAAATATATATTACCCTTTAGAATTGAGTCTAAGTCACTACATATATAGCAAATGGTAAATAAAAATCGCAAGTAACGCCCAAATGAGGAGCATTAACTTTATTAGATTTTTGCACTTAATGATCCATTCAAACTGACCATGATTTTATATTTGAGCAATAAATAACATAAACAAAAGAAAAAATTATAATATTTCTACCTTGAACTTCTCAAAAATTTATTCTATATAACATTGAAAAAATAAATTGAAATATAAATCTATATATTCATTGTTACAGTATTTGCACTCTACTTATTTCAGTGGCAAAAGAAAAAAAAATAATAATAAAAAGTAAGTTTTTTTTTTTAGTATTAAATACTTTTCCCTCTGTTCTACAAAGTATTATAATAAAGAATATATATGGTATAACTAAAAAGTATATTTAACAAGAAGTTTTAAAGTGTGAATTTGTTCTGCTAATTTTATTTACACTCTCACTCTTCTCACTCTTGCTGTTTGGTGGTCCATGGCGGCTCATATTTACAAACCCATTGTTTTATTATTTTGACAATACAAAGTGTGTGCTCTGATTTTTAGCGAACAAAATTTTTGCGAGCTGGAGTCCAAGGTTTTACCAGTACCAAGGTTTGCAAAGTCATTATTTGCCAGAAGCGTTTATGTATGTATAGGAGAAGATAAAATAAAGGCAAACAATTTTTTTTTCTTATTATTATTTAGAGATGAAAAATTTTTATTACTTTTTTTTTTATTTAACTTTTATAATATCTTAAAGTCTGAAGGTTAGTGATATGGATTTAATAAACATATGAAGCAATTCAAATTGAAGATGATGGGAAGAGAGAGAGAGAGAGAGACTATACAGTACACAATAACTTTAAATGTCATGTAACATTTTTTTTATATAATATTACATTTCAAGTTGTTGTTATTTTTTAATATAAATGGAAATGATATGGTGGATTAATATTCTAGAAGAAGAAAGACAAAAACATTTCAACTATATTTAATTCGATATGACAACAAGTTGTATTATAACCATGATATTAAATTGTTTTACATTTATTTTAATGTATTTTATAAAACTTTTTAAGTACAAGACAAAATACATTTTATGTTTTAGTAGACAATTTATAATAAGTACTTATTTTTAAGTGTTGAGTTTTTATATAATATTCTAATTCTTTATATAATATTTATTTTAAAATATTATAGAATTTCCTTGGTGAAAAGTATGGGAAAATATTTCATTTATATTCTTACGGCAGCTTTTTATGTATTTTTTAATTTTTTTTATTTAAGACGTTAATACGTAAGCCTAGTTAAATCCATGTAAAATAAATTACTTTGGTTTTTTTTATTATTAATATCTTCATCTATAAATTTAACATTTATGAATTTTTAATGATTTTTGCAAGAAAGGACAACGTTGGGTGAAAAAAAAATCAAGATATGACTTGCATTTTTATATGGTAGAGAAAATATTTTTACAAAACCATGGAAATACAGGTGAGAGCAATTAAAATATTATACATATATATGAAAAAAATATATTTTGCTTTCATTAAAATTTTTATAATGAGTGTTTTCTTTCTCGTATTTTTTTGAAGTATATATATGAAAGAAAAATTGTGTTGAAATTAAAACATAATAAATATACAGACGAATAAATATTGAATGTACCAACTAATTTGGTGGAAAAAAAATGAAAGAAGAAGAATAAAAAGATGAAAAAAAGTGAAAATATATACTTCCCACGAGATTAATCTTGTTTCTTTCTCTCTTCTTCTGTTTTATTACCTGAAAATTATATACAATAAAGATATGCTACCTTTTTGATCAAATTACTCACAAGTATATACATAACATATTGTTTTTGTGTAAGTTTTTATTATCATACTTAATAATAACAAAACAAAAAAAAATTATGAAGCTCGTTATACGTAAAGTATAAACATTATTGTTGATTTGTATATCATTGTTATACATTTTGATACTATAAAATATTATTTATTTATTACTCGTATTGTTTTTAATGATTTATTAACACGAACATTGATGCATAATAAAAATAAACATACTGTACGTACATACATGACTTGATCATTCTGTATTATTGTTATTAGTACTTTTTACTTAAAGCCATAGACCACATGAAATAATATAATTTATGTGCTTTTTAATGATTAAAAACAAAAATGGGATCGCCAAAACTGATGATAATTTTTACTAAAATGTAAGTGTGACCCCACAAGAGAGCAAAAAATAAAAATACTGTAAATTATGCTATTTGCTTGACAATTTTGGTTTCTGACGTCAGAAACTGGCAAAAATTAGTTTAAAAATGTTGTGCGGGTTGCATAACTGGACTATTTTTTAAACACTGCTACGGCGCTACAGCTGGGTTTTGAGACAAAGTCCCATAGAGTGTTTTTTTATGTAAATGCTAATGTTTTCTCCTGGACTATTCTTTTAAATAATGAAATTGTTTTATTAAAATTATAAAAAAATCCTATTTCTTTATCTTGATTATTTATTTTAAATAAGTTTCATGTGTCATTGATTTATTCGATTTTACAGAAATTTTATATGAAATTTATTAATGAACAATGCGATTTTAAAAACTTTACATAAGCTTTCACTGCAGTAAGTATCATGGGCACGGGCAGGTGATTTCACTAAATGCAACTTTAAAAAATAATTAAATGTCTTCAAGTACTAAAAAGAAAAGAAGAAAAAATGAATAATTGAGCACTTTTAAAACTTAATTACAAGAATTTTTTTCATATTAGGGCCTAAAATGCAGGAAAAAAAAGAGCCTACAATACTTGTTTTTGTGTGATTTAATGAAAAAAAAAATTATGTTAAATAGTACAATAATTACAATCATATACAAATAATTTTTTTAAACATTTTTCATGAACTGCAATATAATGAGAAAGTTATTTATCCTAAAATAACCTCTTTATCTATACTTATTTTGTTAGTATATTTTAATATAAAAAAATGTCAGTGTTGTCATTGTTTCCATAGTAAGGAAATAGTGAGTTGCTTCACTCTTGATTGATTTTCAGTCAATTTTTATTGATGACTTTTGGGTCAATGAAATCTATATTATAGTGATTTGCACTACTTCCGTCACGTATCGTATTATATCTGCAAAATCATAATAAAACACCTCTTGAAAGTATAGTAATAAAAGTTTACACCTGCACAAAGTTCATTACTATATATTTATTTTTTATTAACAGTAAAAGTAATAATAAATTGTAAACATAATTTAACTTCATGAAATAGAAAGAATTTTATATATTTTATTTGACATTGTTTATTTAAATCAAATAAATACTTAAAATAGTTCAACCATAAAAAAATAATTGATATATGGTATGTAAATGTCATGTAAATAAAATATGTATAGATATCGAAAATATTCCAATAATTCTGTTTTGTGAACATAGTGGATTCAAATGTATCTATAGAACGTTATAATATATATATATTTTTATATATTAATGAATGTTAATAGTATTTGGTATTCAAATTATTTTATCATTAATAATTATTAAATTCTTTAAAGGTTCTAAGTCACGGTCAATTTAATTGTTCGCCATATAAGCACCAAGTGAGCACCAAAACAAGCTAGCATGCAGGATATGGGTGAAGAAACATGCTTGGTTACAAATTTAAGTTTGACGTTAGTATGTGTTTTATAATACAACAAACATTGTGATTTTTTTTTTTTTTTTTTACTGTGATGTTTTGTTAAAGAATCCAAAAAGCTTAAAGAGAACGTTTTAGAAAACATCAGGGACACAGCTATCAATTCATCTTAATTTTCAAATGACTAACCAATTTTTAACGCTTAGACAACCGTTATTCAATAAAATTATATTTTGCTATCACATTTTGTGCGTATTTATAAGCTCGCACATCATTATATTTAATTTACATAAGTGGATGAAGTTCAAGAATTTCTTTCTAAAAACTCTTCAAAAGTTTTGCAGTGTAAAAGAAGTTTAAAAGCGGCAACTTTTTGTTGTGTAATGTTTATAATATTTTTATATTTTTCACGTGTTGTTTATTGATGATTTCAAGTATATTGACATGAAAGAGAAAAAAGAAGCATCTCAATTTTTTTTAAACGTGATTCATTTATTTTTATATCTGTCGGGGTGAATGATATAACACACGATAATAATATAAACTTACGTTTTTAGTGTTTATGCCGAGGTTGCGTGCTCAATTTGCATGGCGTGCAACATGTGTATATTGATTGAAACCCATCGATCATTTTTCATAACAATATTGTTTTAGAATTTATAGAACACACAACTTTATATATTTACAAAAGGTGTGGTTTTGTTTACAGAAATTAAAATAACTTCATTTTTTTTTAGCCTGATTGAAATCTTTGAATGAAATGGATAGTTTTAATTGATTCGACATTGACATTTATATAGCACACAAAAATCTCTCTCTCTCTCTCTCTTCTCCGTTAGTAAGTTTAATTTAAGACATTATCAAACAAATATGCACATATATGTATTATAGAACATCTCTAGCTTTCCTACAGAGCCCATACCCAGATTATATATTATTATATAAATCCCCATAAACCAAAAGATAGAATTCTAATTGCGATCAGAAATTGTGTAACACGCACACTCCCACGCCAAGTTGACCTTACTCAGGATTAACCTTGGTGTCAGGAGGTGATAACATAGACATAATTTATCTTTATGTTTTAATCTTATAACAAGTGATAACATGTTTCTCACATTTGTATTTTTACAGGTACGTACGTACGTTGAGCTGATATTTGGCTGGCGCCACGTCTTGCTATATGATTGTACCGCGAGAAGATATAATAATACAGATCTCTAAAAACAGTGAGTAAGATATGAAACTACAGTTCCTTTTTATCTGGGTATATACTTCAATTACAATAATCAAAAATGAGGTACAAGAGTTGTACACCATGATTTTGTTAATATGTTTTACTATATTTAAATTCAGCACGTGGTACTCTCATAAGAAAAAGCAGTCTTCTCCACATATCGTATAAGTGTATAGATGACTAGGGAATGATATTTAGTGTAAGTTTTTGAATGGTAAAATATATTATCACAATCGTGTATACTTTTTAAGATAATTTACCAAAAAGATATATCTATATACCTAACATAATTATATATTTCCATTGAGTATGTTTATGATTTTTAAAACACGAATATGCAATTTGACAAGTTAAGTTAATAAAATCCAAGTATTTTCAGGATTGAAGGGTTTTATTTGAAAAATAGAAAATTGTATGCTTCTTTTACACTTTTTTATGTGACATACTCGTTTATGAAAGAAAATAATGTCAATATTTTTTTCTTTCTTTCCTTTTTGCAATAAGTTAAGTATGTGCGTAGTGTGTACTGTGTGTATAAAAAGAAACATCTTATATCGAGTTGAAACGTTTACTATTATAAAAGACGTATTTGTATAAACAAAGGTTATTGACGTTTATTATACAAAAGCTTTGTTTTCCTTACAATTTCCATGTAAAGTGAGTGAATTGCAAAGTCGGCAATTTCAATACAAAAGTTAAAGGGAAGGCGCTCGCTTGTTCGTTTGTTTTGCTCATATCGAATGCTACTCACAACAATGTGTGGGCATCTCTCCGCGTGCTCAACTATATTAATAGAGAATGTGAAATGAATATTGAAAAGAGACATACAAAAATTATTTATGTTTCTTAACAAATAAAAATAAATCATAAAAAAAAGTAAAATTTCAGTTAATGCTATTCCTTTTTGTTTTCTATTTAAATTTAAATAATACAACATTTATAATGGAATAAAAAAAATTAGAAACGCTTTCAGTTTTTTGTTTTTTTTCATTAAGACTAATTTGCATAGAAGTAAATACTTTGAAAATCTATAGAATTCAATTACAAAAGCTATTTACTGTAAGGGTAATACAAAGATCACTCCATTATGTAGCTAGTTAAATCTTAATTCCAAGACGCGTCTCATTTAAATTCTCTATAGAACTCAAGCCAATAGTAAAAAATGTAAACTTAATGTCTTAATTTATATTTTTTTGACCGTTGGAATTTTCTAATAGATGATCCAAACAGGCATTATTGCCTCAACGCTAATTTATATATATTTAAATCTGCATGGAATATTCATAGTGTGCATAATACATATACATAAGTGTGCATTTACATAAGAAAAAAAAACAAAGAAGTGTGAATCCATCCAATACAGAAAAATCTGATAGATATATAAAATAAACGTCGACACAAATGATCCTAATAAATTCATTTTCTCTCTTCTCGTCTGCCCACTAATACAAGAGTATATAAGATATTAATTGTTATATTGACTCTTACCTTACATGGTTAATAATTTTATAACAACAAGTTGTTCAGTCCAGGTCTGTGAACTCTACATTATATTGATCACAAGTTTTGTACTTTGTAAGTATAATAATAATAATAATCGTTATAGATTCTATAGAATTGATTGTTTTTCTAGTCGTGTACGGGAAAAAAATCAGTAATAATTTACCGTGTAAATAGATTGCAATGCCATTTAAAATCTATATAAAGTGGAAATACCAAATCAATATAATATATTTAAGAAAAAAAAATCTTATTTATACATCATATACAAAATATCGTCACGGAGCTAAATTTTTAAGAAATGAAAAATGCATTTTTTTTTATATATATATATTGTATTGTTCATCAGTCGGCAAATTCTTTCTCGTTTTTACACGCGCAGTTTCAATTAACGAAATGAAAAATCAAGTCTACCGAGTATTTATTTTATAAATTGTAAGAGTACACCGCGGGAAATCACCGTCGTCTTGCATGCCCCGTCTTTTTATTTTTTTTAAAATATATATCTTTGCAATTGTTCGCGTGTAAACAATTGAGCACACTTTTACTTTATCTTCTGAATATTGTGTAGTCTTATATTTTTTTATTGCTATAAATTTAAATATTATAACTAAAACTTACTTAAGCAAGAAATCGCGTATATATATATAAATATTAAAATATATTCTTCTCTTATTTTCATTTTATACGCCAAGGGGTTTATGTGAATTATAATTAAACGTGAGAACCTAAAAAACAAAAGTTTTATGTTCAACAAAAGTTTTAACAACTTCTGTCTATAAATTGCATAAATTTTTAACCCTTAGCTAATTTTAAAATCTTGTATTGCATCTATATAATATATTATTATGCAAAAGAAACCTTATGAATTATAACGCGGCAAGTCTTGTGAGTTTGAGAAAATCATGTTATATAGTAACACTTGGAGGGCTGCAAATTGAAAATACTAGCATGAATAAATCGTTCAACTCGGGGGTAGAAAACCAGACAAAGGAAAAGAAAAAAGTGGTGTGTAGTAGTAAGTCACTTAATAGAGCCCTAGAGACAAACAATTGCAGACGATCAATATTTTATTTTTAGAAGAAAAAAAAGAGTTACTTTATAAAGATTTAAAAAAAAAAAAAAACTTTAAAAGGATGCTACTTTTTTTTTATATATATATATTTTTTTAACTTTGAACTACAAAATATAAATTGATTATATGTATAATTTCATAATTCAATTTAATTTTTTTTTCTTTAAGCATTAAAATAAAAACATTGTATTTTTCTAATATTATTCAATAAATCATTATATTTTATATAAAATGTTGTATTATCATTATATTGTTTCAAATTCTTCAATGAAAATTTTTGAAAGCTGTCAAATTAAAATCCCTATTATTCTCCTCTATTTGTGATTTATTTATTATTAATATGAAGATCCTATCATATTTTAAAAAAGAAATAAGGATACTTTATAATTTTTTTTTATAAGAATGTTATTGTTATTATGTGTGTTACAAACTATTGTTTATACGGAAGTACGTAATATAAAGAAATGTTTGATTTTATTTATTCTCTTTTAGATAAATAACATTAAATTTAATATTTATTATAATATCAAGTTTTGCAAATAATATTTTATGGGTCAATAAAATATTTTATGTTATTATCAATATATTTTTATTGTATAAATTCTATATAAAGTTTTGATCGAAAAAAAAATTACATGGTGAATATAAAAATAAAAAACAACTTATACAGTATATTGATAAAAAAACAAAACAATAACAATAGATTTAATTTAAAGCAAAAGCTATTCCATTGTAATTGTATTGAATTAAAATCAGATTAATCATCTCTTTTTAATATGTATAGTATTTTATATATTTATATATATTAAAAGGAAGGGTGCATTGAAAACAATAGACCATTATCTTTGTTATTTAATTGATAAAAAAAACTATATCATTCATTTCATTCCATAATACATATAATATATTTTTTTCTTTATACTATATCGTGTCATTTTTCTGTTTGAATTATTGAATGGCAGAAAAAAAAAATTTAAAACTTTTCTGAAATCTTTGATTTTTTTTTTTTTTTTTTTTTTATATCTCTTTGTGACGTGTTGATTGAATTGTTATGGAACATCCGTAAAAAATAGTCTTTTATTGTCTGATTTCTTGGTTTATTTTTAAAAATCACACATTTATACAATACGTCGTAGGTGGTATAAAATCATTTGATGATTGATTTGATGATACGTACTGTCAAAAAGTATAAGTAAGAGTTTTCTGATCGATCTTTAACACCCCAGGTATGATGTGTAATATATAAAAATGAGACGTGTCCATTCAACATACGAGGGGAAGCTGCAAAGATGTGACATTTTATTGAGCTAATTAACATTGGAGTGAGGAAACTTTTGGTAAAAGAAATAATTCCCCTGAAGTTTTCATATATGAAATATATATGCCCTACCACGCCCATTCAATATCATTCAAATTTTAATTCCATATAGATATATAGACTATAGTATTGATTACATCATTTTTATATAGATTATATGCCAGTGTTTTGTTTTTATCTATATGTGACAAAAGAAACCGAAGTGTCAAAAAAACTATAAAAAAACATTTGATTGACGGTCTGATTTTTTTTTTTTTTTTTTTTTTTTTTTTTTTCCAGTTATTAATATTTTCATCTTCTGATGCTTGGCCTCACATTTTGTGTACCTTGGAATTTTAATCTGAGAAATAGGATAAGTTTTTTCTTTCTTTCTATGGGGCCGTTTCTCTGATTCATTAGCCTAACTGTTGTTTTCTTTTATATTTGATGATATACGTCTGTTCCAATGGGAAATTTTCCAAATCTCTTTCTACATTTCATTACATTTTCGTTCTTGTTTAATTTCTGACCATAATTTTTTCTTCTTTTTTTTTTTTTTTTTTTATTAAATAAATTAATTTTTACATATTATTTTGTGTTCAATTTGTAGGCGCACTAAAATGCTCACATTAATCTCAATTATCTTTTTAAATATATACCGTGAGAAATTTTCATTGTATAAACGTTTTTTTTTTTTTTTTTTTTTTTTTTAAGTGTACTAAAAGAAAAAGTGAATGAATGAGAATTATTTTTTTTGGAATAAATTTGCATTGAATGAGATATAATATATAAATGTAGCAGAAAATTTATATATTTTACTTTTTTTTTTTTTACATTGCAATTTAATTTAAATAATAAAATGTAACTAAATGAGATCTTGTACTTTCTTAATTTAATTTGATATTTCTCACTGGAGAAATAAATATAATACAACAATTTGTGTGATTATGGTACTGTAATGAGATTCTCATTGTGAATGCAATTACAATGTTTTGTCTGCGTAAAAGATTTATACAGGATGAATCTGTTTACATTTACCATTTGAATTGGTTGACCAAACCCAGAATGAAAGATTCTAAATTGTCGACTATGTTGTACAGCAAAATTACTTTTCTCCACTAAAGAAATAAAGCTATACTTTACAAGGTCACTCTATTTTACAACATAATTAAGCAGTAGCGGCCCAACAACAAAACAAATATTATGTTGTAGATGTGCATAAACTATGTTGTACTTTTGCGACTTTTTTTCCTTGTAGATTAAATAAGGTGCTCTGAACTGCTATATTATATTTAGGCACCTGACGCAGAACTCCGTAAAATTATGCCCTATATATATGCAGAGAATTTTCCATTTTCCTGAATACTTTTATATTCGCTAAAACAGGAAGAAGCTTTATTTTGGGATCATTTCATTTTCATTGTAAAATACGTTGATATCATAAGGAAATATGACACTTTTCTTTATAGCCTTATGTGAAGAAGTTTGTATTGACTGCATATTTCTATGCAACAAGGACAGAAGTGAAGATAAATTGTATTCAGGTTATACTTTAATTAACATGTAAGGGTTTCAAAATAAATAAAGTGCTTTTTTTCTTCTTCTTCTTCTTTTCTTGTTCTCTTGTGGATGCAATTCCATATTTATGCATAGAAGTAATGCAGACAAGTGCATGGGTTGCGCGCAATGCTGTATCTTGGTTGGAAGATGAGGGACAAGATGCTATAAGGAAGGTGAAGGGCCGCTTGCTGCGGTCCTTGACTCCATACCAAGATCTTGTATTGTGGCCGCACAGCACAGCATACAGCTTCCTAGCCGCCCGCTCGGCTGCTCCGCTGGCTAGCCGGACGGCTAGCTTGCTTTTGCTATATAGCTGCATTGCTTACTCATTCGTCCGCCCTCAAGCTTGCCCTCTTGGTGTATTGTTGTGTCCACATACCACAAATTCAGCTTGGATGGCCATGAGCACCAACACAAAAATTTTATCGTTAAGTAATATGACCTACGTCACTTAAAACTTGCACAAAAATTATATTCCCCCCCCCCCCCCCGTTTTTTTTTAGTCGTGAAGTATATAATAATAAAAAAAATATTATATATTTTCAATTATAAAGCAGTTTACTTCATTTTTACAACGGTAAATTTGTTAGAGAAGTTTTGTAATAACTCTTCCTAAAGTTGTCTGATACAAATAGCAGGCGGAAGCTCTGTGACCTTTCTTACTTTATGAGAGTTTAATTACAAACTACTCACAAATGATACAAAATATATTTTGTAAGTATCTAGATCAAAAATACATTGCAAATAATATAATAATAAAAAGAAAAATGTAACATAATAATCTGTAGCTATTTTTTCTTGTCAGTTTTATTATTTAACAGAACTCCTTTTCCTTTTTTCTTTCTTTCTTTTTTTTTTCTTTTTTCTTTTTTTTTTTTTTTTTTACATCATACGATCAAAGTATAAATTTAATTTTCATATGTTGACCTAACTCATCATGACCCTAACTCAATTTGATAGGTAAGAGAGATGAGAATGAACATCCCCCAGAGTGGTGAACGGTCTCAGGTATATAATGGAGTTTTTTTTTCCCTGCAATATAAAATTATTCCCTGAGATGCCAATAAAATAAAGTCCTTGCGGATTCTAATTCAAATATTTATAACAATTTGGTTTATGCAGAATTTATTGGAAGCGATCAATTTATATATAAATTTTCCAGACCTACTTTTTGTATTAAAAATATTTCTCCATTTTTTTTAAACACCTCATTTTGCAAGCATGAAATGTAATTCTTTCCTTAATTTGCAATTTCCAAATACTGTATTATTATTATTATTTTGTAATTACTTCCTTTGTTAAAAAATTAAGCCCATTTTGTTAAAATGTTTTGTTAAAAGTCAATAAAATGGAACAAGGAGAAGTGTTAAATTTTTTTTATATATTATCTTTATTTTACTCGAAAGATAAATTGTTATATAAATATAAAGTATTTTTAATTGAAACAATAAAAAAAAATGACAGAAAAGTAACCATTATAATAAATATTAGACTGTATTTTTCCCCCTATCATTCTTTTTTCTTACTGGTTTTTGCTTTCGTTGCATGAAAAGTTGTGGTCGTGGTGTATTGTATTTCAGGAATCTGTCATTTCATCATAATATTACTTTCAAGATGATGAGCTTGCAATGATATCAAAACTATCTATATAGCTTACTGTAGCATAATAAATGAAATCAATGCATTTACTATAATATCAATTTTACCCGTTGCAAGCAGTACAAAATATTTCACAATGCTAATTTTAGTAATTTTTAAAGTATATTCAGATCTATAAATAATATAATTAAATATATATATATAAAATAAATATTTCAATATACTTCTAATTTGAACATTATTTCTCTAGTTTCCTTTCTTTTAAATTTGCTCGAGAAGTTAATTCACTAAAAAAGAATCAATCAAAGTTTTCCTTGTCCTTTAAAAGTAACATTGATTTTACTTAATGTATAAAAACATCGTGCTTCGTCTTCGTATAAGTAGCTACACTAATATACAAACGGTTTTTGTTTATAGTTATTTAAAAGTAATAAAATCAGTCAATGTTGAAATTAATACTGTAAATACAACATTAATTTTAATGTTAATTATATAGTTGTAATTAAATTAAAATAAACGTATAACATATTAAACGTTATTGTAAGTGGAAATTCATGTTATTTATATAAATATAAATAAGATGAGCTTTTGCTTTTATATATTTATAAAAATTAACATTATTAATTACTTTATATATTTAAGTTTACCAGATTAAATTGCGGTAATTAGTTCAGTTCTGTTATCCGGTTGAGCCAGTGTCTTTTCTTACTAATATATACTGATAACTTAATGAAAAATATTCGATATAATATACCACAGCGTCCAAAATTTTAAATTATCAAAAATCTAACAATATTCATATCTGCGTGTTCTTTACAATTCAATAAAAATTTGATTTTGTAAAACCTGAACTTTTTCTTTTTACCTACAGAAATAAAACCAGTGATTGATATAGAATAAAGTAATAAATAATAATATAATAAATTTAAATTTTTAAATGCTCTATTTGTACAAAATTATAAAGAAATAATGATAGAGAATTTTCCTTCAAATTTCCAGCTTTCAGCGGGTGTCCCAGACGATATAAATATACAATTGTCATTATATTTTATATACGTTTGAATATAATATATAAACACAAACAAGTGCAGTTTACTCTGAAACTAATTTAACAATTAAAAGCATCTCTATTATTGTATACAGTCTAGTATAATATAATGTAGATACTATATGATGGGAGTTGCATGTTCTATTTATATGTACTGTATATTGTGTACATAGAGATTATAATAGGATCAACTCCTAAGGGAATACAAGTAGGTAGAGGTGTTTGAATTATTTAGTAACATTAGTTTGAGAGTAATTAAATTTACATACAAATATTTACTATTAATTTCATTTACATACTTGTAAAAATTTGTTGCTTCGTAAGAAAATCTTTAAGCTTTTATAATTTATTTTTCTAATAGATATTTATTGCTTTTCTCTCTCTTTATTATATACCATTGTTTTTATTAATAGCTACAACAAATAACAATAAAATTTTAATGTTAACATTATTGTTATTTTTTAACGATTTTTATTTACAATTGTCTTTTTCAAACTAAAGATACATCGCAGCCATAAAGGTGAAGGTCAGATGATATAAAAAAATTGACATGTTTTTGTTTGTTTGTTGACATGAAATTGATCTAATCTTACACCTCAATTTAACCACAAGACCTCGACCTTTGGAAATATCATGCTACTACGCAAGTGAATGTGCGCATACTACGAGTTCTATGTACTTTAAAACAATAAAAAAAAAACATAATAGTTTTATATATTATAATAATAGATTCTAAGAAATATATTATTTCTATTAAAAAAAAAGAAGAGATAATGAGAGTGTTTATTGATATACAGTATACGTATTTAAATTATTATAACTATAACTAATTGTTAACACACATTAATTTGAACTGATAAAATTTATCATTGAGAATTATAAGAGAAATTGTAACATTAGTAATTACTACAGACACCGTAAGATAATAGCTCACTTCTCGTGCTATCAACACCATATAGCTTTGCACGCAGCTACCTGGCCTAGCTGTTATTGTAAACAACACACTCGCTCACTCGCTATCTGTCTTAATCTTATTAAAATAACGTTTTAATCAACGACGTCATCACAGTACTTTGATTGTCTTTCTATTTTAAGCATTTAAAAGTGCGAGTATCTCTATATAACTGTAAAATTTATAATATATATAAAAAAAACTCATGTTTATAAAATATGAATACATTATATTGAAATAAACTTAAGTGAGCAACATTTCTTCCGTTCACAAACCCAAATTTTAAAAATATTTACAAAACAAGTGAAATTTATTTAAAGTGAATAACACAATAAGATTTCATCAGTTTATTGCGAAATCATCGTGAACCATATCGCATACTTGAAACCCACAAGACTCAATTTTGAGACTCTAATCTCTTGAAATTTATAAAACAAATTAATAAAAGACCACCTATATGTATGGACTTTATACTTTTATTGTCTCTATGGAAGTAATATATGGCAGTATTGAAATGAACTTATAATATATAGTTAAAAATCAGGTTGGTGAACTTTCCCTGATCATACAACAACGCAATCATTGATTCCTCCTCCATTGCTCATTATAATAATGCTGAAAGGCAATCACAGAAATCACAAGTACATTCACTGCGAAAAATAACGTTTGTTTTCTTTAGCGTGGTTTGCGTGCGTGCTGTTAATCGCTTGATGGTCCTCATCAGTTCAGTTAGTTAGCTGATCAAGCCGCAAGGTTTATTGTATCTTATTACTCTGACTCTGACTGATTGTACCGCAGAGTAAGACAAGAATGTCAACAGCCCTGTAGCAGCCAAAAGCCATACATGCAGTTGTAAAAGAAAAGAAAAAGATAAGAACCCTGTACTCTGTAAGACTCATCTTTTGCCCTAACAGCAACCACAAAGTATTTTTAGTTCAATCACCTTCTCTTTTCTTCTCTCTCTCTCTCTCTCTCTCTCTCTCTCTCTCTCTCTCTCTCTCTCTCTCTCTCTCTCTCTCTCTCTCTAACACTCTTCTATACATTTTCTTACTCCCCCATGGCGAAATGCTGAACACTTCATTATTTCAAGTATCGCAATTTTTTCTTATTTTTTCCTCACTAAATTTTATACCAAGACATTTTTTTTTTTACAACCAAAAATATAATATTACAACAAAAGTCATTTTTCTCTATATAAAATTTTTATTATATATAATACAGCATGCGCAAAATGTTCTAAAAGCGTCACAATTCTTTATGATTAATTGTTTTATAATGATGCCTAAATGTTAGTAGATCGCGATTTATATACGCAATAAAAATAGCATACTTTATAACACCCAGCTGATGTCACGGTGAAGAGCATTATTTGTTTATTATAAAAATTTAGTTCGTATTGGGACAAAATGATGATACCCTAAAGTAATAAAATGTAAATTAAAATTCTTCCCAAGTGATAATTTATGTTGAATATATGATCCTTCAACCAGTAAATTTTTGTATTTATTATTTGTTTATTATTTTAGAAATCCATGCTCCTCCTCCCCTTATAAATGAAATAGTATAATATAATGTATACGGTATATTATTATATAATGCTGGACAGTATTGTAAAAAATAAGTTATTATTATATTACAATTGTATAAATTGAAATAAAAATTATCAAAATTTCAAATAAAAGTAACACTTAAATCTTTTCTTTTACAATAATAGAAAAAAAAATAGTAATAATAATTCTGGACTTATACCAAAAAGTTAGATAGCTATAGAAATTTTGGTAAGACTCCAAACTTTAAAAAAGGTCAGCAAAGTTAAAGCTTCAGGCATTCACAGGTCATAAAATGTGAAATAATAATTCAATGTTTTGAAGAAAGGAGAAGAAGAAAACAAACAAGACGTCGTTGATTGATTGATAGCTGTATTCACGTGTCACGGGAGTCACTGACCTTTTGGTAACTCTCGTTTTTTTTTTTTTTTTTTTTTTTTTTTTTTTTATGTCCACGTCGTGTCCGAGCTTGAGGTGAATACTTCGTCTTAAGTCGCCGGAGAGTCGAGTCACGCTAAGCATGTGGCACGAGTCTTGTTGTGTCTCAAAATAAATGTCAAATTTTAAACTTTGTGTATAATATTGAATAATGTATTGATGTAAAAAGTCCAGACCATAGTATAGTTACAGATAGATACAGACAGGTATTGCGTATAGTTCAATATAACAGAAAATGTTTCAAAATTGTGTATGTATTCAAATAGTTGGTATAATTTTATGATAATTACTGCTCATTGTATACGGTACATAAAGCTATACTTATTACTATTTACATTGCATGGTATAAAAAAAAATGTTGTAAAATTTTCATGGCTTTTAGTTTTCAGTAAACGTGCAATAGTATAAAAATTGCACAGCAACAAACATGTAACAATGTAGAACACAATTTACTGTCATTACATAAAAAGCATATCATTTAAATTACAAAGGCATAAGAAATTTTATACTCAAGATTTAAAACCTCTCAAATTTTATCATTCCTTTTATGCATTCATCATAATCACATCAATTAGTCTTGTTCAGAGGGAATTGTTATACTTTTTAATCCTTTTAGTATACAATCCTCTTATACTTTGAGCGTAGAGTAGAGCAAAACACACTTGGCATTTCTTAACCTCTTGTGCAATTCAATTTGCTTATACATGGAAACGCGCGAGAAAATTACATTTTTCCTCTCGTTATTCTAGAAAGATGGCAGATCAATACGTGAATACCTAACCAATCAAGTAGAAAAAAAAACTGCTCCAGTTGGTAATCCGCTCTCGATTGACCCTACTTCAATCACCGCTTGCTACAAATCTTGGCATCAAAGTTGCTCTCTGTAAGGCTTGAAACATTTTTCCTATAGTGTTAACTTGAAGATGATTTTTTTTTTATCTAATTTTGTTCCGAGCAAAGTTTTACATTGTAATAATTTGATAAGGGTATTGATTTTAAATAATTATAGATTCCTATATTTATTATTAGCTTTCTGTATAGAGTCAAAAATATTAATACCGATTGCTAATCTATTTTACAATGTGGAACAATCAAATCAACACATTTAAACCCTCGATCACTAAATATCAAATAAAAAGCGTTCAGTTTCGTGTTTATTTTAAGAACAATATAAAACGATAAACAATTATTATAAAAAAAATATAGTTATTATTATTATTATTATTTGGGAGAGGGAAATATTTAAAGTTTTTTTTTTTTTTTTTTTTTTTTTTTTTTGGTCATCTTCTTTATAACATCGAGTTGATTTTAATGTTACGCATGATAAATTATTACTTGCTATTGTTTTCTCGAAAGTTTCACTATAATATTGAACCCCCCCCCCCAATCATTATGGTTCAAGTAAATTAAGGAGGTTTTCTGTTAATATATATATATATATATGCATAAAAAGTATAAAATTTATGCATATTAATGAAACACGTAAAAATAATTTGGTATGCAACAAATGAAATAAAATTATTTTTTATTTTACTACGTGACTTTTCTACATTGCATTTGTCACGTGATTCAGATTCACATTTTTATATCACTAATTAACGATGACAGAACGTATCTCGTGTCTGCCTAAAAACTGAGAAGGAGGAGGAAGAATAATTATACGAACAACTAGGAAACACTTTTTTGCCACGACGTAGCTTGAGGGGTAGAATTTTTTTTTATATTTATATTATTATGCAACATCTTTAAAGAGAGACAGAGAGGGGTGCACAATATAGCAGGTTCATGCATTCCAAACTATTCGTAGAAGACGAAGGGGAATATTTTATATACGTGAGGCTTTGGAATGAAAATTACTTAGGTGTTGAGTGATATCAAAATATGTTTTTGTTACACCTTTTTTCTATTATATACGTGTAATGTTTTTTTTTTTTTTTTTTTGTTTCGGTCACATATTATATTATAAAACAATTGATTTTTTTTATGTGATACACAAAAAAAAAAGTTATAGAAAAGAAAATTAATTTTTACATGACTTGCGGTATTAAAAGAATAATTTAATTAATGCCTGTGGCTGTATAAATGAAAAGTACTATAGTGTGTGTGTGTATATATATATATATATATATATATATATATATATATATATATATATATATATATAGAATATATGTTATATAATATATGAAAACTGCTGAAACAGTTTATTAAAGTGTTCTCTATTGTAATGGTGCTCTATTGTATACGTTACGTATAAGAAGTCTTAGTAAAGTTCATGTTGTATAAGGAAAAGAAAATACAAAGAAACCTATAAATATTTAAATTAATAAGAAAAGCTTTGAATTGCGTCTTATTTTATGCGTTTAATTCAATTGAAAAAAAAAAAAATGTTTTGACATTTTCTAACCGAACAGAATCTTTCAGCAAAATGTACAGTCAGAATAAGCTTAGACTGTATATCTTTATCTCCACGTACAGTATAATAACACATTTTACCACTCAATCTCGTAACTCGTAACTCTAAATTTGCAATGTTATTCTTATGGGGAAAACATGCGTTGAATTTGTATGGTCAAATGTATTATCACATTCGAGTGTTCATATAAATATATCTAAACAGAAGAAATTACGGAAAGCTTTTGTATAGTAAAATAGTCAGAAGTTTTCAAACGCCCAAAAAATTTCTATCCTTTATTTGTTCCATACCTAAATGTATAAGCTTCTTAAATTAAAAAAAAAAAAAAAAAAAAAAAAAAAAAAAAAAAAAAAAAAATCATGCTTAAGGTAGTTCAAGTGTAATTTTATACATAAGCAGTTTTAATTACTCATATAAATAAAATCACATTAAATTGGTTTTGAAAGAACAACGCAGAAAAAAAACAAGTAAAAGGGGAAGTAATATAAATTTAGAGGGTTGATATAGAAATTCCATAAATTCGTATTAAATTTTTATTGAGATGTTATTTCATTAATTTTTTAAGGTGATTATTATTAATGACGTTTATGTATGCGTATATTATATAAACCTTACTAACACCACGAATGTACACAACATGAACTGTAAACCCTTCCCCTTCTTTTTTATATATAGTATAATATGAACGTATATTATGTATATAATGCGCGATATATATGTTTAGGTTTTCATACAAACATTCGTATATATTTGTAAAGCAATGTTATGTAGAGTTGGGGTTGGGGGGTGTAAAATTGAAGCTAATACCATCAAGCTTGGGGGTGAGAGTATGTATGAGTGCTCTAGAGAGAGAGAGAGAGAACGAATGACTCAGACTAGAATGGATTACCGGCATTAAACAGATCGCATTGTCTTTAATCTCTTATATTATTTGACTTAGCAATAATACACACCATACTTACTTGATATGCTTACATAACTTCTTGTACTTCTAGTTTATGACATGAACATTTTTTTTTTCTTTTGCTGCATTTAATAAATACAATAAAAAGTAAAAAGGTAAATTTTCAGGTTTAACATCAAAAATAACAATAGTTGCATAATAAAAATAAAATTCGCAATAATAGAGCAAAAGTTTGTTCGTGTTAAAGAAATTGGGGTAACCTTATGATCAGCATTTGTGGTATCATTACGAAAAACAGTAAAATATTATGTAAAATTACGATATTTATACGAAGCAGTGCTGCCAACCACAGTATTACGCATTCAACAAGAGTACAAAAACAGAAGCATATGACTTATCACGTCACAAAGATTACGTTTCATGAATATGACATTTTTAATGTATAATAATAATCAAAATTTAGCAGAGGGGTAAAATATAATATGTATTATTTTTTTAAATAAACCTTAGTGCTATATAGTTTATAAAATGATATAAAGTTAGCGTGTGATGGTGTATATAACGCGGGGGAGGGTGTGTTTCGGGGGAGTGCGGTGTACAGCGCGGGGAGAAAAGAGGGCTGGGTTGGCGCGGCGCGCGAGCAAGCGAGCGAGCAGCACTGAGCGAACGAGAGATCAATACTTCTCCCCAGCATCCAAAGCATGATGTAGCAGGAGCAGCAGCCGCGCCAGCAGTAGCAGTTTGATCTTGCTCGGCATCTTGCATGTTTCATTGCAAATTTTATTATTATTTTTTATCTGTGATTACTGCACAATTTATAAACATAGCTGGGATCTAGGCAGGTGAGTGTAGCTTAGCAAAGTGCATATTTTTATGTTTCAACAAAGTGTTTGTGATGCTCCGTTGTAGAAAAAAAAAAAGTCGACACAAAAAGCCAATATTTATTATTACATGTATAACCAGATCATGCTATATAGCTGCAGTTAGAAACTAGACAGACATGGGAAAATGTGGCAAAAATCGATGAAGAAAAGTGCACTCGTTTTGTACACCAACAACACAATTCTTCTCTATAATTCATTATAAATGAAAAAAAACATCAACCATATTTCTTACATCATTTGTTCGTCGTATATATCATTCTTTTAGTATATTGATATTTTCTTTCTTTCTTCTCATTCTCTTCTGGTTAGGGGAATATAAAACACTATATTTATATTCTTAACTTCAAAGATGCTTTATTATTATTAAAAACAATCAAATATATCGCATGAAATATGTTTTATATTAATGTAAAATAATGCACACTGAATTAATATATTAAATGCATTAAGAAAACACAGCATTTTTTTTTTTTTTTTTTTTTTTTTTTTTTTGTAAGGTCCAGTAACATGCAATGGATATTCAGTTGGAATTAAGTATGGAATGTTGTCGCATTATTCTACAAGAAAAATAAATGTGGTTTACCTCGATCCACCTACGCCATTTCTTTCTTTTCTTTCGTCTCGTCAATTATAATTAATTATAACAAAATATACGTGTGTACTTATTTGTCAACTAGGTATTTGCTGTCTCATCAATTTTAATAAATATGGACATCATATTTTACAAACAAGTCTACTTCCTGAAGTTCTAGATTTGTATACGATATTATAATACAAATATAAGAGATGCAATAAATAGCATTATATATTATTATAAGACTAATAATATTTTTATCAATGTGACAAAGACGGGGAAAATTTTCTTTACGTTATTCCAACAAAGGATATTTTTTTCGTTTCTTTAGAGAAGTATATAAGTATAATTAATGATTTTAAAATGGTCACTTTCATAGTGACTTTGCATATTGATAACTGATAACAACTTTCTTTTCTATTATTATTACATCTTCATATAATGTACATTCCATGCATATAACGAATTTGTCAAAAATTGACTTGCTATTTATAAGATTTGTAGATGTATTCTAAGAAGTGCAATTTTCTAAATTCGGTAATTATATAAGAACTTTTCGCAATATTACACTTCGTTGCCTAATTATTATAAATAAATTTGCTTGCATATAATGTATAAGTACATAGACATACATACTGTAAAACAAGGAAGTATTATTACAGAACAATATAATGTATTGAAAACCTGTACATCATTTTGCTGAGCTATTAAAAATGTTTAATAAAAAAAAAACATACATACAATAAAACACATTCTATAAGTTTTGACGTAATTGAAACAATTGCGAGATAATTAATAATTTTAATTAATTTTTATACTCAACAAATTTGTTATTTTACTAATTAACTGTATTTCATTATTATTATAATAGTATAAAGTTCACCAATAGATTGGCAAAAGAAGGCGTGTCAATTTTATATATGACTTGTATATAGGTGGAAATAATTAGTGTTTTAACCGGTAGATTTGGACTTGTTAAACCTATCCATGTGTAGAATACACAATTCAATTTTTTTAAACTACTAATTTATTTCACATTTACCACCGTGTGCGATGTATATATATAAAAAGCAAGAAAATTTGTATTTTATACACATTTATGGCTTGCTTTCATTTTAAATAAAAAAATAAATTAAAAATTAAACTAAAATTATTGTAATGAGGTTTTTTAAATCGATTATATTTCAATACAGAATATTTAAATCATAATCTTTTTCAATTACTCCACATACTGTATATTATAAATAATATTAAATTACTATACAGAAACCATGTATTAACATACAAATACATATAATATTATATTCATATATATATATATATATATATATATATATATATATATATATATTTTTTTTTTTTTTTTTTGTTATAATTAATTATATTGCTTTTTAGTTCGTGAAAATTTGTGGTGTGAGATAAAAATTACAAAATTCAATAATAAGAATACTAAAAAAAAAAATAATAATTATCGAGGTCCATCTAACCAAAGCACGTGAAAAAGAGAATGCGAACCACATACATATTATATTTAATTCAAACTTGTTTGTCCTAATTTCATTGTAATAGTCGATATATATACGTAAAGAGAGATAGAGAGAGAGAGAGAGAGAGAGAGAGAGAGAGAGAGAGAGAGAGAGAGAGAGAGAGAGAGAGAGAGCGTAAACAGCAAAAGTGATTTTGTATCCAATTATGTTCACATTTGTCAAATCAAATCTCTACTCTTTGGTAAAATTATAGCCTGGACCTTGCGTTTATAATATACCGGCTCTATTTATCTTATGTTTTTATAAACGCAATTGTGTGTTGTTATTATTATTATTATTTATTTTTTTTACTTGGGCTATAATATTAAATGATCATGTTGTTATTTATTTATTATATTTTCAAATACCATAAAAAAGGTTAAATTAAAATAAACTAAACAGCATCTCATATTATAAGAGAGTAAAATTTTGAGGAACACTTCTCAAGTGCTGTCATCGTCTCTCTCTCTCTCTCTCTCTCTCTCTCTCTCTCTCTCTCTCTGTCTCTGTCTCTGTCTCTCTCTCTCTGTCTCTCTCTCTCTCTCTCTGTCTCTCTCTCTCTCTCTCTCTCTCTCTCTCTCTCTCTCAATGGGTTTTAATTAGAACAAGGAAATCGGTTTCTGATGTTAATTCCCTCATTATAACTTTATTTTCTTCTTATCTTTCAATTATTGCATTACAATTTTGTAATCCTTAATTTTTAATCGAGTAATTTTTTTAATCACTTTTTAACCTGAAATAATTTATCATGTAAATAATTAGATAAGATAAAAAAACAGAAAAAAAAAACAGGGGGCTCTTGAAAATTGAATTAAATTCTTTCTCCAGAATTCGTAAGATGTTGATAAAGCTATACTGTACTATTGTAGTGACTCCGGCACAAAAGTAACGCATGCTGATTCAGAGTCTAGTTGGATGCCAATAAGCTCGAAATATTTGCTCAGGTGGGTACAATTCTTGGCACGTCTTTGTGATGTCGCTGACTCACCTTGTTTCCTTCACTAACCCAACACGCTTTTGTTTCTATGTTCTAATCAACTCGTTCTTCTCAAATTTGCATACATTTATTCTCACTTCTTTGCAATATATTTTGCATACTACTATATTAAATTTTTATAAGACATTAGTATTATATTGCATTTCCCACGTATTAAGCATAATGTAATGAGTTATACTTTATATACACCTCATTCTGAAATTACAGGATATTTATGTAGTTCACATGTTATCTGAGCTTTACATTACATTACTACGTATTTCTCAAACAAACATATCTTAGAGGTATAGGAAGAAAAATGATCATACAGTAAACGTGGTTGTAAACTTTTGTTACTTAGAAAAATCTCGAAAAAGGTTATTCTAAATAAAAATTTCTGACTTTTTAAAGTTAATTAACGGAAACGAAAAAATTGAATGTTTATTTTGAAGACTTGCGTGCTGGTTCTGCTGGATTTGATATTTAATTTTGATAATTATATCTACTTGTATTCTTATAATATAATATACGAGAGTGAATGAACGACAAGCGGTCGAGATGAGAAGCGCATCTCAAGCAGAGCGCATGTCTTTGTTGTTCGACAACAATAGCCTTCTGATCCAGCCAGCATCACTTTGCGCTTGGACACACAAACAAAACAAAAAATCATACTTTTTAAACCTTTGACTTTTATCACACAATTTTATACAGCCCCGGATTACATTATTATTATTATTATTTTTTTTTTTTACATTCACAAACATTGAAATTTTTTTTTTTTTATGATAAAATTCTTTTCACTTTTATCTAATTAATTTAAATTTGTATATATTATACATCATTCCTTTTTTAAAAAAGAGACACTACCACATGTTTAAAAAAAAAAGCTTTGATGTGTCAGATAAAATTTTACCTCTTTTTTTTTTTTTTCATATAATTTATATAAATTATGGTTTTTAATTTATTTGTGCGTTACGTTTTCTTTATATATACATAATATAGATCAAAGCAATTAGAAATATACTTTGTGTTCATATATACGTATAAACTCAACTTTTGATATATACGTAAATACTATAAATCATTTCTTTTATTTTTCTCCATATTATATAAATAAATATATTTTTTTAAACAATTATAGCCCTGACCTAATAGTATAAATTGTCTTACTAAATACATCTTATAATTTGATAAGCTTGCGTGTGATTTGGTGGAGAGGTTGATTGATAAAGTGGTTTTCTTTTTCTTTTTGTGTCTCGCCGCTTCTTTTGATATGTCTGCATGCCTGCTTGACTTTTTTTTTTCATTCAATAAGAAGACGTGATATTCTAAATTGTAACTTATAAAATATAAACCAATTTTGTTTTTATGTAATTTTAATTTTAAAAAATGTCATTCTTTTGGAAAAGGTATATAACTTCGAATTTCTTATCATCACAATGTCGAAATAATTTTAACAATCAAAATATTATATTAAAGACAATGCAATGACTACATAATACAGTATAATCAAGATTATAACAATGTGGTAATAAAATGTTCTATAAAATACAATGTTAATATTTGTTTAACGTATACTTCTTAGTGTGTCAATGTAAGATATAGGTAAGGTGAACTAATTTTGAAACTCTGAAGGTAAAGTTAATCAAAACAAAGGATTTTTGAACGTATATATAAAAGTTCATAAATCAGAAAAATGTCGTCTCAGCTGCTTTGTTTTTTTCTTATTAAAGCTTTTGTTGTGAAATTTTAAAATATTTTCTAGATTTTTTTTTCTCCTCATTAGTTTAAAATTAAAACGATTATAATAATGAAATGTATTCAGAAATATATTAAATATTAAGGATCTGGTAAGTATCTGTTTTCTTATCGATTTCTCAAATAAAATCATACCATTATAGTTTTTTATATATTATATAGTATAAAATACAGTACATAATATTATAAAGTAATTTTTCACGCAAGAGTAATATTTCAAATACTCCAAGGTTATGTGATAAACAAAACAAAACAACTTATTGATTCACTGTTCCGCATTTTAAGACAATATTTGATGTAGATGCAGTTATCACGAAAAATAAAAATGCAAGGCTTTTTATTGCAACCTTGATTTTTCTTCTCTCTCTCTCTCTCTCTCTTGAAGATTTATTCATCTTGTCTGAATATTATACATACATACATGTAGATGGAAATTCGCAGAGGTGCAGTGTGTGTAAAATATGAACACGACTGCTAGGATGCAACTATATAAATAAAGTAGAAAGAGAGTGTCGTGAGTAGAATGCGGTGCTAAGGCTTTACTTACTTTTTATCATCTACATCTCTACAACATATAACTCTCAATACACAAGGGAGATTTTTTTTTTTTTTTTTTTTTTTTTTAACGCGCAGATTTATTTATTCCTGAGCACTGAAATCAACTTAATTTGTGACGTCATGTATTTAATTCTATTCCAAACTAAAAGTTGCACTTAGAATTTTATTTAAGCTGCGATATTTATCATCTATTGAATTACACACATGATGGTATGTTAGCTGGGTTTTTTCTATATTGATATTCATATTATTGTCTCATTTTGAGACAAAAGCCTAAGGTGATAGATACATTGTATATATATCGTACATATTATACTTGTATTATGACTGTAAGATTAAAGAAATTACCAACAACGAAATAATTTTGAAATATTTAAACTATTCAGTGGGGTTAAAATAACTAGTTTTAGATATATATAATTAAACAGATTGATTATTATAATATTGCGTTTTCTTGTCACAGTTTAAAAAGTTTGTATAATTATATTTTGCAACGAGCACAATCTCATAAGGTTAATGCAAATTCAATTTTTATTTTAACTATGACATGCATTTCAAATTATTGATTATAGAGTTCAGTGAGATGTATTATAAAATATTTTTTTACTGGTGGTTATTCGTAGGATAGGAACTTATTAAATAAAATATTGAGTCAAAGAATTGTAGTTTTAATATACGATAATGATTTTTTTTAATATTGTATCCATTAATTGATAATATTTTGCATATGGCTAATAATATATTATACTTTCTCCAGGAGACGAGCCTGACGTAATCCTCGTGTCACAAAACACACAATAATATTATAGTATAATAGATTGACACAAGAAGGGTTCTAGAACTCTAGTTGATACTTGCGTGCATTGCATCCCGCAGCACTTCCAGATGTGTGACCTCTCCATCTCCAACCCTTTGCTCACGGTGGTTTTACAACTTTGATATACCTTGTGGGGCATTGAGGGTAAAATATCCGAGATTTATCTCGTATAAGATCAAAGGATGCGCCCTGCAATCTTATCTTAATTGTTGACATGTGTACTGTAAATCATTAGATTAACTCAAAACAACAAAGTAATTAAAATTATTTGTGAAGTGTGAATATGAAATACAATATTAATTTAATTTATTAAAATTATACATTAAAATGTGTTTGATGCCATTTGTCATGCATATTTCTGAATTAACTTTTGTATTTTATAGAACTTGTATAATGAAAGTAGTCAAAGCATAATATATTATTGAAATTTTATTTAAAAACATACGAAAATATCATGCCTAAACGTATATAACGTGCGACATAGCAATGCAAAAATTCAATTTAGTTTCAAGCTTTCAAAATTACAGACATTCTGTATACAGTATGGAATACAAGAAGCAAATAACTAAAGATTGTAAGACAACTTGACTTCAAATCTTCTATATTACCAAAAAAAAAAAAAAAAAAAAAAAAGCAGAAGTCAAATTCTTCATTTGAATTCCTCAGATGTCTTGCTCGCCGCGAAGCTCACATTTATATTGATGCTGAAGTTTCGCTCTCTCTCTCTCTCTCTCTCTCTCTCTCTCTCTCTCTCTCTCTCTCTCTCTCTCTCTCTCTCTCTCTTTTGAACATCAACAACATGTAAATTTTTCAGCTTTCGGACGTCGCATGTAAATTTTGTGTTTACTGGAGCAAAAAAAAATAATAATAATAATAAAAAAAAAAAAAAGTATAGACGTGACAATCCATTGCATAATACAATATTCAATATTGCTGAAAGGTGGTGTTACCTCCTTGGGATTTCAATTTATTTAATCAAATTTTATTATACTTCTTTTTTTTGTATCATTATATAAAAATGTTATTGCAGCATCATTCAATATTTTTTGTGACATTGTTTCCTCAAAAAAAAAAAAAAAAAAAAAAAAAAAAAAATTCGCAGTGATTTTTTTTTATAACATTTTTAATAACGTTAACATTTTTAATATCTATTAAACTGCTTTTAGTTAAAATTTTATAAACATAAAAATATTTGTTCTCAAAATACCTAAAAGAAACAAAATTCTACCTTACTGTAAATATGAATTTCATTTAATAAATAAATAGAACAAATTTCCCTAATTAAAATACCATAAAATAAACATTATATCATGGAAACATTTTCAAAGTATCCTTAAAAACAAAAACAAAATAATAAGCTAATGATGTTTTTGTATTCTATAATATTCTATATACAGTATAATATATCATGGTAAATTAATTATTTAAATAATAACTAATGCTAGAGTATATTTAATGTTATATTTGCATGTTTTAGACTTTAATAACTAAAATATTAAAAGCTATATTTAACGTTACGTAAAAAAAAAAGCAAAGTATAGTAATTTGTTATAAAGCGTATACATATACCGTATACGTGCAAGTTGCATGAAGCGTGATTTTCCGGAAGTATATTAAAATAAGGTATACTTGTATTTTGCTTGTGCTACTGACATAATGAATGAATTAACTATTTGATAACATTTTCAAATTAAAGGAAGAAATACGTACTGCGCTCTTTTATATGAAACATATTCTATAGTTTTATTATTCATGCAAACTTCATTAATATTCTCTCTATTGTTTTACAAAAAGTGTTAATGAAAGAATTTTACGACGTTAAAAAAAAAATCATGAATTTTTTTTGTGGTTAGTGCCACGCCTTTTTTGCACTATTCTTATTTTAAGAATTTTCTTCTCTTTTGTTAAAAAAATGACAGACAGGTAGGGTTTTCTTGAGGTACTTTAGGCGTTGGCCGTATGTATGTATATATATATAAACGTTTCCCTGCTCGTTATTTTCTTGTTACACACAGAAAGCAAGAGAGACTGTTAAGTGTCGGGGTGATGATGGCATTTTACAACAAAAGGACACACACATTACATCATTCTGCTTGTTATATGTCAAGAGAATTTTACTTTGAACCATTTGCCTACAATTTCTATTTAAAATAGTCCGGGAATGGTGACAATATAGAAGGCCAAAAGAAGTAAAAATGTGACTTTTTGCAAAAGTCAAATAATTTTTTTTTTTTTTTAAATGAGAATTTTTCTTCTTCTTTATTTTCATTGTTGAAACGTCCTCATTTGTTATTTTATCACCTATAGAAGTGATTGAGGAGACATTGATTGTGTGCATACAGCAAAATGAGAAGTGGGCCACTGTTTTATATTATTACACATCTTCACCCTATTATTATAATATGGAAATGACGTTGCATTTCTCTGCAAATCAAGTAGCTCTTTTGTCATCAACTTTTGCTCCTAACCCAAATTTTAGTTTGGTACTTAAATATATTATAAATATCTTATTTTCTATATTATAATATACATATTATTTAAATGAGAACGCTGAATAAATATATGCAAAATCATTTCTTTTCCTTTTCTTTATATTGTCAAGTAAAATTAAAATGCGTAATTGTTTATTTTCTCTTTATTTATTGTTGTGTAAAGAATATAATTCTGTCGTGACGGAAAGTTACTTTCAGTTTAATATATTGATTGTCACTTACAGCTGCAACGTATATAATATGAAACGTATACAGTATGTTACTCATTCTATATACACAAGTTGGTGTTACATTATATTGATTTAGTCACTATTGTTGTTGTTGTTTTTGTTGTTACTGCTGCTAACTTAAAACTTTACTAATTAAACTTCTAAAACAATCAGGAAAAAAAAATCTAGAAAAGCTGAAAATGTCTTTTAATAAAACGAAAAAGTTTTACTTTTTTTTTTTAAACCAATTTAGATATAAATTTATAAATGTTCCCTTTTTTTTTTAAATTAAAATAAGTTCATAGTAAAGCTGATGGTTATAAACTTTGATCAAATAGGGCTCAGCTTTAAAAGTTCTTATATTTGTTAGTTTTCCACAACTGTGTAGCTTTTATATTAGTTGTATCCAAGTATATTTCCTCAAGTTTTGTATATTATATTATGGAGCTTTTGGTCGAGCTATATGATTTGTATTCTTCTTTTATAGTCATATGCAAATAAGATAATATGATGTAAAGTTATGTGATTATATATTATATGAATTGTAAAACAATCAAGAAGTGTGTTCCGCGTCGTAATATTTTGAGTGGTTTATGTGTATACGGTTGGTCGGTAATGACAGCAGCAGTTTGTCTGTATATTATGAAGGTAGAAATTGTCGATGCCAAGAGCGTGAATGTCAAAGTCAAACTTGACGTGTGATTTGACGCTCCATGTTCTCTTATAATTTCCGCTATAACCTCGACCACCATGCTAATATACTTTCAATTACTTTGTATAAATAACTACTTTACGATTTCCTTGATAGATATATTATATAATTATTAAAGCAAAATTTTTAGTTAATTGCCATTTATAATATACTAAAGCAATCATTGGTATATGAAAATCTTCATAAATATAAGTTTTTGTAAATATAACCTTCCATAAAAGCCGATTTAAAACAAAAACTATAATAATATGACACGCAAACACAACTATATTATTCTCTTTTTCTATTTCCAATTATATATTTACAAATTATATACATATTCATATAGAAAGTATATGTATGAATGCTTAAACGATGTTTTTATTTTATACTTTTATGTAATATTCAAGGTCCCAAAATTATTACATCCAATATACTTTATAAAGATAAATGTTTATAAAGAGAGAATTAAGTATATGAACAAATTAGAATTTTGTGATGTACACTTAATAATTGCAATTAACATAAAACTATAAAAAATAATTGAAAAATACTTAATCATGAGTTTTATATTATCTATGTTCATATAGTAATAAAACGGAACTAATAATTAAAAAAAAATACTAATTTTCAATTTTTTTAAAGTAAATGTTCAAGGTAGTCATGTAATTAAAAATAATAATTGAATAATTAACAAAACACATTATTAAAAATAACAGAAATGGTATTAGCTTTTTTTTTTTTTTTGCCTGAAGTTATAATCCTTGGAAAAAATAGTGATGTTCATCTCTATGAATTAATATGATGTGCGTGAGTTTTTATATATATATATATATTTTTTCTTTCCTGCTACTGTTGTTCATTGTTGTTTGTTTTGTGCTTTGTTGCAGTATGCTGAAGTGCTGCTACGTCATATCATTGTTGAGATTGTGCCTCAAATCCTAGCCACTCAGTTTTGTGCCTCAGGTAAGACATAAACAACTTTTTTTTATATATTGCAATTTTATTTTGACTTTAACATTTTGACTTGTATACGATCAAACTTATGCAGTTTAAAGTAAGAACTTTAGCGATGACTAAGATAATGAAATACATCCTTTATGTTTAACAACTTTACTTTTTATGTTACAAATCACGAGATGGGACTTGCCAAAATAATATGAATTTGTCTCAAAAACCTGTTTATATTACCTAATAAGGGCATAGAAAATTTTAACTTATGCAACCAGCACAACATTCTCTATTAAATATCGTCTCGGCGACAAAAATCGCGTAGATTGCATACTTTACAGTTATTTGACGCTCTCTTGCATGAAACCATAGTATAAGTTATAACTTATAAGTATAATATAGTTATATTATACTATGATAAAACTGAACTGCTTATATTTGGGTCTTGGGGAAAATTTAACATCACTTTCGGAGGTACCATTTTGTGTTTAAAATAATTTTAATGGCCTAAAGTATATAAATTTGTATAAAGAAACAATAGAAATAATATTTTTAATAACTATTTCGTATTTATACAGTTGAACAGTTATAATCATTGAAAAGCAAGTTTGTTTTTTAAAGTATTAATATTTTATTTATGACCAGGAGGCTGGCTATACTTTTTTTTTGTTAAAATCAATTTAATATGCCAATATCCATTTGTCTTTATATATAATAATGCATTATTTTAAAAGCAAACAATCATATTTTATTTACTATACTCATTTGTAAAGCTATAAAACATTAAATCAATATAATACAAACGCTACAGGGGACATTTTTTATTGGTATTCTGATTAACGCTTACACAAAATAATAATAATAATAAATAAAATAAAAGATTATTGAATGAAATATATTATACAAGTGACGAAGAAGAAATTATAATAATGTTTAATTGTTTTACACCCAGTGTTAAAATGAAGCTCCATTACATACAAGTAATTTTATTCATTATGTATGCAGAGTTGATGATAATTACAATTAAATGATATTACAAGGATTTTCACTCTTCATATATACGTATTTACAAAATGACCATACAGTTGAAAATTTTCTCTAATTAATTATATCTAATTACAATTATTTTATTTTTACTTGCAAGAAGAATGGGTAACGAAGTTTTAAAGACATTACTTAAATTTTATTAGAAAAGTTATTTCTATAATCCTTTTTTAAGTTAATCTCTGTTTAAGAATAATAAAAAAAAAATACTGGTAATTATAATGAGAGTTATGCCAGAGTTGTTGAAAAAGGGTTGATTTTTTTTATCTGATTCTTGTAACTTCCTATACGTAAATATATATATATATATATATATATATATATATATATATATATATATATATATATATATATATATATATATATATATATATATATATATATATTAAAAAAAGGAAATGATAAAAATTTAAAATTTAACAGTGTGCAGAGACGTAGAAGTTATTTATACTTTTTTTTTTTTTTTTATCTTAAGCCATGATCTTGATGTAAATATTTACACATGAAATCTTTCGGATCATCAAAAATCAAATGACAAACGTAACTTGACGTCGAAGGTCAGCAGATCTTGTAACATGAAATAAATATATAATATAATAAAAAAAAGTAAAACTCGATTCTTTTGTGTCTACTTCCTTGAAAATGACCAGTTTTTACTAACTTGCTTGCTGTATTGATAACATTTTTTATTATTTCATTCTTATTCTCAACAGAATATTTTTTTGGAATAACTGCATTAAATTTTGGATTCCATAAAAGTATTTCACATCATCGTTTATTTATATAATAATTATACACGTTGAAATAATGTAATGTTTCCTTTATTTACCTATATATGGCTTTCTTTTTCATATATGGAAAAATAATTATTTAGTAATAAAATTCTATTCTTATATTATTACCATATAATTAGAGTATTCTTTATAGATCATAAAATATAATTACTTGTACATTTGTTTATATACCTTATTATTATTAAGTAGTTAAAATATATATATTTTTTAAATATTGGGAGAAAGTATACAAAATAATGATGAGAAAATATTTTTCAAGGACAGTCATTACATGCTCTAGTTGTTTTATTATTTTGATTTTATTCCTAAATTGGCATATTATTGTTATAAAATTAATCATATATATATATATCATTTTTCTTTTCTTCTATATAACTATTTTAGTGCTTCGTTGCACACAATAATAATTTATTTTATTGTAAATGTCCTATAAAGGATTATATATTTTAAATGATTCATAGTTGCTGCTGTTTTTAATGTTCACAATCACTGATTTTATAACTAGTTAAAACTCAGCAAGGGGTAAGGGGAATTACATAACAATATAATCACGTGCTTTTTTATATATATATATATATATTTATTATTATTATTATTCCATAATAACACGCAATTCTTTTTGTTATTATTATTAGTAAAAATTCATAGCAACGTGTTTTTATTTGCACTTATTATATATTGTGATTCGTATATAATTGCCATTATTTTCTTTTATCCAAAGAATCAAAAGGAAATGCTTTTTTTTTTCTGTATTATATGGGTACTTATATAAACATCTCATACAAAACGTATATTATCGATAAAATTTGTTATAAAAAATAACATTGATAATAAAAGCTTAAAGGTGGAAAAAAAAAAGTCTTTTACGAAAGTATAGATTTCCGATAGTACATAATAGCAAGTGTCACAGTAATAATGCTATTTTTTATTATTATTTTATTTTTTTATTTTTTTCAAGAAAAGTGTGTTTTTATGTATGTTTCAAATGATAAATTGATAGAAATATATGCTGCATACTGCATAGTCTCAAACTTCTAGGAATATTAAAAATTCTCTTTATTCTTTAAAAATTTATTATTTATAATTCTAAGATTTTTCAGAGTTCTCTACTAGAATATTTGTATCACACTTTGCTTTCTTTAGGTATATTGGATTACTATATATATGAAAGAAATGGAGCTCTAATGTAGGTATACAGAAATGTCAGAAATCTATAGTATATTTTAGACTATCTCTCTCTCTCTCTCCTATGTTATTTGAATATGAAACACTTCTACTTTGATGATGGCAAATGTTAGATTTTCTTGAATCCTTGTATTTAACATTCAACACTTCGAGTAAAGTAAATAAACAATCAGAATGTAAATATATAAACATGAGAGAAGTTTGCCAAATTTACACGATAACTTTTTGCAACAAACATTTCTTAGCTTATATAATATCTAAAATAATAGAGAATTTGATTTCAAATGTTATAGAAATTATTGAAACTTTACAGCAATCAGTATAATTATTTTATAGCAAATAATAATTTCATTATGACGTGTTTGTATAACTGACAAACCAAAAGGGTAGAAATTATATGTACAGTATACTGCTTATATATAAATTTACCGTTAAAATTCAAACCAAATATGGACTTATTGAGTTTGTATTTATATGCATATTTTGCTCCATTAAACCCTTTCATTGTTTTACACGTAAAATACATTTAAAGTTTTGCATTTGAAAACATTAATTATTTGTTTATTAACATCAATATACATTTTGTCATTACAAGGGGGATGATAATCATTATATCAGTGGTCATGCCGTTAATTTTAATTATATGTTCTATATGTACAACATAAGTGTTTTTGTTTATTCATTTTACAATGCAGTTTATTTAAGTTTAAATTTATTGCTTATACTATTCAATTATGGCAGAAAAGTTTTTATTTGAGTGTTCTGTATTATTGGAATGGAGAAAATGATGTATAATTTTTTTTCTTTGGATCTTGGTGGGGGTATGGCTAGTGCGCCTGCAAGTTTCATAGGTAGGCATTTTGCTCCACATGCAAGTCAGTTTGTTTTATAATATTTTAGTATCGTGTATTATAAATTCAATAGGCAGTATTTTATTAAATACACCATAGTATATTGTGGAGCAAAAAGCCTAACTTTCAGGTGCAATATAGCCATTTTCACTAGAAATAAAGTCAGGCTTTTAATGTAATGCATTATAATATTTAATTGGTTCTTTATATTTAAATAGCTTACGAAAATTTTAAAATAAATATTTTAACATAGTATATTTTTCTTCCCATATTACTTTTATGTATATTAAAAATGAGTGACTTTGAAAAGCTAAGGGCAGGGTACACAATTGACTCCACGGCAGCTCGTTGCATTGTTGTATCGTTGACACGAGCCTCTTCTAAACAGTGGCTTGTTATTCTTTCTCTCACGCCATACACGAATTTCCAACTCGTGAACATCCCAGTTCCATTGTAGCTGACCACTCTTTGTTTTGACTTTCCATTGTTTATCTTTATCTCACTCGAAAACACACACACACAAGCAACATCAACAGAAAAAAAATGCAGAACTGCCTAAAAAAAAGATATAAGAAAAAAAAAAACAATAATATTAAAGAAAATTGATCAATTTCATGAAAATTTATACACCACGTATAATATTTACGTGTTCGAGTGTGATCAAAGTAAGAAGTATAAAGAGAGGTGTGAGTGTGTGTGTGTGTCTCTCTCTTGCTTTCTGAAAAATAAGCGTATAATTTACTAGCAAAAATTGTAAAAGAACCTTGATCTTTTGTATACTGTGCGTGTCTGATAGATGAGAATATATTTTGGACACGAAAATAGCACCGTCGATTTTGTGACCTTTATTTCTTTTTCTTTGAAACACGACATGAAAATTTAAAAATATGAAACGATGATGAATAAAAATGTCATAATCCTCCTAACATACTTTCAAAGACAATTTGCGTTTTTTTTTTTTAAATTTTTTTTTTAGAATGGAAGTGAATAAAACAGCACTTATTAAGTGTGACTTTTGACACTACATACAAATTCAATATTTTCTCGATCACGTCTGATCTTTATACGTGATTAATATCTGAACAGAATTGTTTTATTTAATCGTGCAAATTGAAAACTTAAATAAAACAATACATAGAAAAATGAAAAATCAATTTTAATATTGATATATAGAACTGGTTTCTGATCGTCAAAATTTTTGTTTTGATTTTGTGTATTATTATACAATGATTGATCAATTGAATTTTGATATATCTGATAAAGTTGTTTTATTTGATATACAGTACGTACATAGGTGCAAAACAGAGGTGGTAACAGCACGTCAATCATATAAGTGAGGTGACAGGTATTGTCTGCATGTTGGTTCCAGACCAGACAATCCAGAGGGAGGGGGGGGGGGGGGGAAGGGAGGCAAGGTTAAATTGAGGTGAGAATGACAATGTGTGTAGGGGATAATAATTTTATTAGTATCCCCTTAAATGTATTACATTTCTATTGTTAAAATAAACAAAAAAAATCATATATTTATTGCTCGTTCAAAAATGTTATTTTTGAAATAATAGGTATACCTTCTTAATTTCCATACTATATAAAAATCGAACAAAATAAAATAATTTGCCAATAAAAAGTAAAAATTACTTTAAGCAGCGTTTTTACGTGTAAAATTTAAATTACACATATATATTTAAAAAGGCAATTAAATGTAAAACATTTATAACAACAATTATTTATTTTTATGCAAAATATGAACATTGATGAATGTGAAGACGAAAATGAATAATAATATCTTTTTCTTTCTAATAGCTTCGTTTTGAATATTTAAAAGTAAAAAGTTTTGTACATATATATATTAATTTTTTCTCATCTTTTTCTAAATATGTAAAAATTATTCATAAAAATACTCTCTCTCTCTCTCTCTCTCTCAAACGCACGTTATTTGAATTTCTAAATATTTTTTTTTCTTTACTATTGAAGTTCTCCCTATTTTATAGTCACACTTGTAGTTACACAAAAGAAAAAAAAAATGTACCCCATTCCGTAGCTTCCTTACATTACACTTCATGATGATTGCAAATTGAGGCAGCGACTTTTCGATATTGACGGAAGCTTTTACGTTCAGGTGATCTCTTTTTATTGTCAGTAACAGACAAAGGAAAGAACCCTCCTCTTTACTTTTCTTACCCCTGCTAATGTAAACACAAGCTTGCCCGAATGGAAAGTTTGCGCCTGCGAACTGCATAAGTATGCAACTGTTTTCACATCCATGTCATGCGCTGCATAACTATCAGGCGCTTAGTGATAAACTTTTCCCTCTATAATATTACTTACAGAATGAAGAAAATATTGAAGCTTCCAGTATAATTTTAATTTGTTGTTATTAATTATGTTTTAAAATTTATATACATTTTTGTGTTTTATATACCGTGAATGACTTTCATTCAATCAATTTTTTTAAACACTTTTATTATAGTTTCGTTTATTATAAATCTACTTAGTTACTTTTACATAAAGCATTTAATTAAAAATTGAGAACAAAAACAATGATTTATGATTTTATATATAAAAATCATCTCTCCATTAAATTAACCTAAATATATAGTAATTATCAAAGTGGGAGTTAAAAACGAAAAAGAAAGATTTTATTACATTTTGTGGGAAAAAAAATGTTAAAAGAGAGAGAGGTACAGTAATTGTGATGTAATTACTATTTGATCACGTGATGGAAGGTGATCCCACCTGCTATTGTTATGACTACTTGTATATATAATGTGAGTAAGATAGAGAAAGAGACAGACGTATAGAGGGGTGTGGTCGTACAGACATATAGAGAATCTTGGAGCTCTCAGACAAACTTGCAGATATATATATATACGTATACTACGTAGAGAGCGACTAAAATCAATGCCCACTATTTTATATACTATACTACTCTTGCTGTATGCTACTGCAGCTACCACGCTATATAACCAACCTCTTGAATTGTGTGCAAGCATGGGTTATTATAACATCTTTTTTTTTTTCTTTTCAACTTTACAAATATTGTTTCTACTAGTTCCCCTTAAGTTGGACCACATTATAATCCAAGAGATTATTGTTAAAGAAACGAATGTCCGCATCTGCCCTCACAAATTTTTAAACTTTAGCCAAATTGTTTTAGAAAACTCCTATTTCTCTCTCTCTCTCTCTCTCTCTCTCTCTCTCTCTCTCTCTCTCTCTCTCTCTCTCTCTCTCTCTCTCCTATATACAAGAAAGAGGGGACAAAAGTATCCAAAATAAGACTTTATTTTATCTTTTTGAGTGAAAATAAATCTTATTTTTAACCGCATATTTTACAATCTCCAAATAACTGTGGTTTCTTTTGTTTTTTGTATACTTTATCCTCTTATCTACTTGATTGTAAATTGCAAATTAATCCCCTCTCTCTGAAAATGTCAATAAGATTTACTGCTAAAATAAACATCCGCATGTATTTTTTCCCTTCATTAGGGTCTAATTCACTTAAAAATAATTTTATGTATGCAAAAAAATAAATCTTATTCAGTTCTCATGATACCATAAAGATAAAAAAAAAGTTAATGCACCTTCTCGTTATTTTCATAATTCAATTGCTTTATAAAAGTAAAAAATAATATTTATTTGTCTTAAATCATGATGAGTCATCAAATATTTTTGTTCATATCAATTTAGAATTCACTTATTTCATATTGTATAAGAGTTTTTGTAAATAAAATTGCAGTATATTTTTTTTCCTTATAATTTTTTTTTATATATGCTTGATTGATGAGATATATAGTAAAGTAAATTATCAGTTTTTTTTTTTTTTTTTTTTTTTTTGGCATGAGTAAATTTTGAAACACAAGGCCAGGTAATTTACACCACATCACGTTGCCAATCATTATCTTTCGTGATCGATAATTGCAAGTGATTGAGCTTATAATATAGCAAACGCAAGCAGAGTTCACTGATCACGTATTATAACTTTAGATCAAGGTCGTTTTTATATAAAAATGTGATTCACCAAACTCATCGATCCTTTTATAAAATATCGAATGAATTAAATTAACGATAATAATTTATTACTGTGTAAAAATATGTTACGCTTATTTATTATTATTATATTTATATTAATACTTATAACGATGAATAAGAGGTTATAATCTTCATATATATATAAATATAATACATATATATTGCATTTTATGTAGGATAAGTATCTGTAATAAATATAGAGCTGATAAAAGTAATTTTTTTATTGATCTTCCTGGCGTAAATGTTTCTCTAAACGTGAGTATTAAGAATTACTATTTTATAATTAAGATTTTATTTGATGTTGCCGTCAGGTATTAAATATTGTAAGAATATAAAAATGTAAGTTGAATAAAGGGGGGGGGGGATGGAGGAGGAGATGAGTAAGATAAAATTCCAATTGCATGCACAATTGCAACTAAAAAAGATAGAGACGTAATATTGTGACCTGTTATTTGGAAATGAAAATAATAATAAAAAAATAATAACTAAGCTTATATAATTAGCATTTTTTTTTTCTAAATCGACATAAATATGCCAGAAATGTTATTTATTTCTCATAAAATGCCCTAAATATTAAATAATAATTTGTCTTGTAAAAAAAAAAGAAAGTTTATTTAAGACATCAAGGAAATATACAGTGAAAAAAAAATGTCAACAAAATTCTTATCAATTTTAGTTCCCACGTATATACAAGATAATAATAATTATTTCTTTATAGAAAATACTTGTCTTTTTGTACACTATTACTTTTTTTTTTTTTTTTTTTTTTTTTTGTTAAAATACTAGTTATTATAATTAAGCAATTAAAAGAAATTAAAATTGGAACGGTTTATAAAATATCAAGAAAACAAGTATAGTATATATTATATTAGTGTAAAATAGAATATATGATAATATAAAAATTTGTAATTTAAATTCATAAGTATATTAAAGTGAATGGCTTCATCAGTAGCTGAATGTTATTATTTTAATTTTTCTTATAAACTATTTTACACTACATTTATAATAAATATAATATAAAATATGTTTTTATTATAAGATCGTATAGAAAATTCGAGAGAATATTATATGTATCGATTGTATTAAATCGCGATATTGTAATGTGTTCCCTACCGCAGTACCTGATTATTAGTCCTCTCTGCGGATACTTGATGTTATTACTATACGTACCGATGCCCAAGGCATGATCTTTATCTTCAAAACGATTGAATCTTTCTCAGTTTCACGTTTCTTTTCATCGATAAATAAAATTAGAAAAAAAATTGTGTATCTCTCATAATACATAAAAATATATATATATATATACAATGAAAGTATAAAATATGAAATTGATTTTTTTTTTCCATAATACATCTAAAGCAATTAATTTCTTATTTGTTTGAAAATCAATTTTTATTAACCACAATTCAATAAAAAAGAAGAAAAATGATTTTTTATATTATATGATTGGATTACATCTAACTTTCTAAATTATCTGTATTATTAATTTGTATAAATTATGTTAATATATTATGATGATATACAAGATATTATTTTTCATTATTTATTTTTATCTGAATCTGTTCTTTCTTTCTTTCTTTTTTTTACATTAAAATAAATGTTTCATAAAATCTCAAAATATAAATTAATATATTATTATTATTTTTGAAATATTGATCAAGATATTTTTATTTATTACCGTCAAAGTAATAAAGTTTTTTCCTTCAACACATACAACAACTCTTAATTAATTTATGTGTTCTGCGCGCGACATCAAAGTTATGGTTTATTATCGATTCTTACTGTATGTAAAATATTTAAATCTGACTTTACAGTTAGCGTAACTTTAAATTTATGATTTCACATTTACTTGGTCTAAAAAAAAAGTCGTCGACACTTGAAAGCAATTAATTTGTACAGTAAGGAAAGTAAAAAGACAAAGTTTTATATATATATATATATATATATATATATATTATATATATATATATATATATATATATATATATATATATTCATTTAATTATATATATATATATATATATATATATATATATATATATATATATATATATATATATTATATATATATTCATTTAATTTTATACCCAAATTTGTACCTTAATGAGAAGTGTTTTCAATAAAAATATGCTTTCTTTAATTTTTATTCCTTTTAACATCTCACATAAAATAAAACAGAACATAAAATGAATTAAATATATTCGAAGTATATATTTTACATCAAATAATGTTATTTATAAGTAATGAATAAATTAAAATAATTCTCATTCAAATCTCATGTTTTTCTTCTACATTTAAGTCACGATTAAGAAGTTTTTAAACTAAATTTTCATTCTTATTTATCAGATAAAAATAAACATATTTGTAACTTTTATACAGAAGTTAACTTTATTAGAACTTAAATTATTGCTCTGCCTTTTTTTTTTTTTTTTTTTTTTTTTTAATACGGCAGCAATTCAAACGTGCTTTAGATAACCTGCGAACTAGCTCATCAAAATCGTGCTCAAGGAAATAGGAAATAAATAAATAATAATAATAAAAACAGTAAAATCTTACACTTTAATCTAGACAATCGATATTATATTGGTGGTTTTGAAACTTTTATTTTTATTTGCTATCACTAGGGGGGGGGGGGGGTTAAGTTAAGTTATAAAATTTTAACCATACACTAAAAACTTTATGTCAAAAGTATTTTGTAATTTTAAAAAGTTTTTTTTTTTTATATATATATAATTATTATTATTTTTTTTTTTTTAAGATTTTTAGAGTAGATGTTGTTGGTGTTATATAGGATATTATACGAAAAAAGTAAGTTTACAACTTTATTTTACTTTTCTTTTTGATTTATCCCAAAGTGGGAATAAAACACCAAACATATATATGAAAGTTTCATAGAAGTTTTTGTATAATGTTATAGCTTGTATACTTTTTATCCTTTAAATCTGACATGAAGGTGCTAAATAATAAGCTCTTCACATTATCCTATTTAAAACTTAATTAAGATCCTAAATGACTTTAATTTATTAAGACATGTATTGTATTTAAGAACTTTTCGTATAATAATATAATCAGAAAAATGTACTAAACATTAATTTATTTGACATTAAAGCAAGATAAGAAAAACTGCTGTGTTTCAAATTCTTTGCCAATGCAAGGAATAAAAAAAAGGAAGGAAATATTAGATTTAAAAGTAAAAAAAAAAGTTTTAAATCAAATCGTCAGTTATAACATCAAATAAAAAAATAATAAAGTGTTATAAAATTTACCTATTTCCACCTTGTCCTCGCCTAACGTTTTGTATGTACGTATACGTGCCCATTTAGCACTCCAGTTTCTCCCCCTTTTTTGTACTGTCAAGTGATGGTTGCTAGGCAACCAGCACGACGTGTTCTTTCCCCCTAAAACACAGTTGATATCAAAGAGGTTTTTCTTGCCATGCAGTGATGGCGGGGGCGTCCACCAGGTCTCTTCTGCTTTTGTTACAAACGCGTTCACTCATGCGAAATTCATAAAAAAACTAACACCTCTCTTGGATTCTACATACTTAAAAAAAGTACACGCGTGAAAGAAAGAGATATAATATTCCTGCATGAATATCAATATGTAATTGGATACGTTCTTCATCATGCAAACCCTCTTTATCTATCTTTATGATGATCATCAAAATATTGACGCCTCGTGTTCATCAGATTTCCTTTTCAAGTAGTATATTCGTTACGTTATACGTATATATAAAATACAGGGAAGGGTAAGTTGATCTTACTTTTCTTAATTAATATATGTATAATATATATACGCTCTATAATTATTTTAGATTTTATATGAGACGTAAAACAATTCAAATGTGAAATTAATATTTACTTATTAATTATATTCAATTACTTACTATATTATATATTATACGAGAGTTTTGTATCAAAGAAAGATTTGCCTAGAAGCACTAAATAAATATATGCACCCTTGCAATTAATTATTATATGAAATTTTTTAGAAAATTTCACTCTTCATACTCAAAAGATCAAAACATAAATTAATTTTTCTATTACAAGAAGTCAATACTATTATACTGCCTGTTTGTTGTTGGTTTATTCGTTCTTTCAGTTTTCAAAATGTAAATTTTTTAAATGGTTTTTTGATTTAGAAATTCATCTTAGACCAGGAAACGAACTCAAATCCCTATAAAAGTGGAAAAAAATTAGGACAAGTCTGAATTTTTCAGGGTTGGTAGAGACCATTGCCCCAAGCTTTCTACCAAAAGTTACCAAAAATTGCCCTTGAGCTTTTCCGGAAAAGCGGAAAAATCTGCTAAATCGTAACTAATGAAGATACCTTAAAAATTCAATCGGATTCTTGTTCCTCGGATCAAAATACGTGGGAAACACATATTTTCCAAAAAATTATGTCAACAGTAATGGCGGTAGAATTTTCCAAAGTCGTCACTTTACCACTTCAGCTATTTTCTCTACATTTTCACATTTTGTATAAAAACTTGAAACTATAGACCATAATAATTAACATAGTTTATTGTAAAGAATGTAGCAAACAAAATGAGATATGATTTATTAAAATATCTCAATTTATAACGGAGTTATGCCCGGAAAAGCAGGAGAATCTATAGGTAAAGCATGCTGCGCAAACCATAGGCGCTTGTGCTTTTCCGGGCACAACTCCGTTATAAATTGAGATATTTTAATAAATCATATCTCATTTTGTTTGCTACATTCTTTACAATAAACTATGTTAATTATTATGGTCTATAGTTTCAAGTTTTTATACAAAATGTGAAAATGTAGAGAAAATAGCTGAAGTGGTAAAGTGACGACTTTGGAAAATTCTACCGCCATTACTGTTGACATAATTTTTTGGAAAATATGTGTTTCCCACGTATTTTGATCCGAGGAACAAGAATCCGATTGAATTTTTAAAGTATCTTCATTAGTTACGATTTAGCAGATTTTTCCGCTTTTCCGGAAAAGCTCAAGGGCAATTTTTGGTAACTTTTGGTAGAAAGCTTGGAGCAATGGTCTCTACCAACCCTGAAAAATTCAGACTTGTCCTAATTTTTTTCCACTTTTTTTTATTTTTCTTGGCCTATCTATAATAATCGTTAAAATATAACTTTTATGAATATTTATTAAAAAAAAAAAAAAAAAAAAAAAGGCTATAAAATATTACAACCGTAAAGTTGTGAAATAGTTTTTTTTTTCTTCTTTTTTCAACACAGATGGGAACAGATTAACGATATAGATTATCAATCTTGTTTACCAAATAAGTTTAAAAATAATCTTTATAACCTGTTAAAATTTATAAAAACTATAATACTCTATCATTAAACAAAATGAATCAAAATAATGCTACTTAATATAAAAATAAAAGAAGAAAACTTTCTATATTAATTAACTTTTCAATTCAGAGTTTACACAATATGAATGAAGGATTATCGCATCTGTTTTTATTAGGATTATATTTTAATAGTATACCTGTCAGATTAATGTTATGTTAATAGTAATTAAAGCATCTTTGCATTTATAGTGAAGCGGTATTATAGTTTTATATGATTTTTACTTGTTTTTAATGTAACAAAAGTAAGTAATTTGTAATGCTTGCTATTATATATCAATAGTAAATCAAAATCGTGGATCGTGTTGTGAATAAAGATTGAATTATTGAGAAATATTATAAAAAAAATAATAATAATAATAATCCATAAGATCGACACACTGGCGATATAATAAACAGATAGAGCTTATTGTGACGTTTAAAATGTTGTATTTGAATGTCCTAGACCTGCTCTAGTAAAATAATAATAATAAGAAGAAAATAAGAAAAAACGACAAAACATCTGTGCTCATAACATGAAGTACGTGTATAAAAAGTAAGTGTTTATAAATTGTAATTAGGACGCGATACATGAAGTTGTTAATACATAAATGCACGTTGCAATGGCAGTCATAAATAGTAAACATAATAGTTAATTAAAAATAATAAACACATTTTTTTACTAATTCATGTAATGATCATTTCAATAGCATAATTATTTTATTAAAAAAACAAGTAAAATTAACTTTATAATAACTTTATTATAGAGAGTTTGTTATTTTATAAATGATAGTTATAATATAATATATATTATAAAACAATCATTTTCTAAATTAAATTTAAAAAAGGAGATTTTTTATATAAAAACGTAAAATTATTAATTAGTAGTTTGTTTTTTTATTAATAACAAAAGCTTTCAACAAATTTATAATGAAGAAATTTATTATTATATGAATATAGTACTGAAAATTCAGAGTGTGTATTGTAGCGTATAAGCCTAACAAAATTAGTGCTTGGGCTATTAATTAGTAAAGTTTAGGTCGTTTGTCGCGTACGTCCCTTGCGTTTATAAAACAAGTTGAACCGCATGCACGAGTAAAACTTTCATGTTATTATCATGAACTTTATGCTGATGTTACAAAATTCTTTTTTCTTCTCTCTCTCTCTATACATACTTGGAAAACAAACCTTGGAAAATTAGAATAAATTTTTCATGTCAGTTATGAAAAAAATTTATAAATATTTAAATTTAAAATAATATTATTTTTAAGGACTACGTTATACTGTAAATAATTTAAAATGCATTTCTGTTTATATTTTTGTTTTTTAAATGAGATTATAAAATACGTTTATGTTCAGTCATATAGTTAAATCAACTGCCTTATTTCATATTTTTAGGTGGCGTAATAAAAATAAATAAATAAAAAATAAACTTTTTTTCTTTTCACAGAAAATAATTGCGTTCTGCGATTTGATATTTGCTCACCACTCATGTAAAATTTTAGTTTGAAACTGAGTAATTCTAAGATACACTCAAAACGAAAAAAAAAATTTCTACAAATTGGGATAGTATATTTTAAGATTCAAAAACTGGTACTATATACATTATTTGCAATATGATTCTTATGATAAGTTCAAACACTGGATTGAAATAGTAAAATATTATTATCAAAATCGTGTATACATACCATGTATAGTGGTTTTGCAATATTTTCCAAACAGGCTTAATAAAACAAAATGCAATTAAGATTTCATAGGGGATCCTAAATCTAAATTATTATATAATTATATTAAATTGTATATTTTTTCTTCCAATAATGAAAAGTTTAGAAAGAAAAAAAAAAGACAATAACGCCTCAGCTGTTTCTTGAGATCAATGTTCAATAAGAAGAGTTTATTGACATGTTAGGTGGAACATTAAAGTAGATTTAGTGCTGATGGATATTGCATTGCAGTATAGGAAGCCTAGAGATCACAGATTGAGAAGAGGGTAGCAGCTCGAAAATGTTGCATTGATCGTTCTTGCTATGACTGTTGAAAGTTTAGCGTGGCTGGCTGGCTGGTTGGCTCGCCTCACTGTATAGTAGTGGTGCTGCACACTCAACCTCGTTGTCAAGGCAACCATAGGGATGAAAAAAAAAAAAAAAAAAAAAAAAATCCTCGCGGCATACAATAATATCACACATAAAAATTCTACCGTAAAAATGTATGACACTATCGAATGTTATTGAATTATCATATGTTTCCAAGTACTGAACAATGAACATCAATAAATAATTTACGTTAAGAACGTAAAGAAAATTTCGAGCTGTGAGTTCCAGACATTACGAAATATTTCCTGAGTAATGATCACATAACATTATTCTGAATATATACTATACATAACGTATATAAAAATACTACGTATATATATAAATATTACTATACGTTTGCAACTTTTAGCTTTTTTCGACGTAGCATCTTCAACGTGAAATTCAAGTGAGGAAAATAAAATTCTGCTTTTTTTTTTATTGTAAGCACTTCACGTGGCTCCATTTCAACTTTTTTTATTTTTTTATTTTTTTTTTTTTTTTTACTCTAATTAGTTTATACCAAAAGTCAAGTCACTATAAAAAGAGGTTAATTTTATTTTTCATGTAGAATTTGTATATATATGAAAACCTTGTCAAAATGTTCTCAAAAATGTCGTTGACAATTTAACTGGAGAATACTTGAGTTGACTTTTATTGACGTTAACTTTTAAAAATATGAACATAAGTGGCTTCATAAAATAAGTCCTTGGTTCGTTGTTTTTTTGTTGACGGGCAAGTAAAACTCACATTTGTTATTGTTTTTTTTTTTTAAATATAATGTGCGTGTACTACATGCACGTTTTAAAGCGTGCGGCGTCATTATATAATAGTAATTATATGATTCATTTCTGTTAAAGAAAGATAAACTTACAGAGTAATTATATTTTCAAGATCGAATGTGTGTTATAATTTTTTACTCATGATTTTAGAGTTTTTCAACATTTCCACGGCTTTTTTTTATCTTTATTGACAAATGTATAACGAAATCAACCCCTTTTTAGCTTTGGTCGCAAATAATTGTTTTATATGATACTTCATGCACAAGACTATAGGGTTGAAATATTTTGTCATTCGATCGCGATTACGTTTAGTACAAACGTTTCTGTTAATATATATATATATATATATATATATATATATATATATAGGGGGAGTCTATATATGTATAATATTATATAATATATATTTATACGTATATAAGCTTTATACGGTAATATAACAAAAGCTCAACTCAAATAATAATAGTCACTTCACATTTTATAATAAGCTTTTTACCATACAATTTTCTAATTCAATGTGTAATTTAAGTATCATTTTGCTTTTAAAACCTTAGTCTGTAAACTATTATTATATCTTCGCCTTCTCTCTCTCTCTCTCTCTCTCTCTCTGTCCTCTATTATTTATCTTTCCCTATATAGTTAAACATTGAACGTCTGCTTGTGAGTCCTTATGAAAAATGGAATTTTGTTTCGAATTGTTAAGCTAGACAAGCAGTCTATACTCTGTTATACAGTATATTTATACCCTATATGAATTATATAAATATCGACTTTGGTATGTCCAAAGTTATATGAGGTGTATGAGAAACAAATTAATCTTTCTCATCCCTTGTCATAATTCCTCTCACATACCATTTTTATGGATGTAAAAATATAAAAAAATAAATAAAAATATTACATGGCAATAGAAAGTGAGGTAAATAAAATAGTCAACGTCAACATTATATGTTTTATTATATAGAAAATTTAATTATATTTTTCTCTGTTTATTAAATTTTTTTTATTATCTTTCGTCTTCTTCTTCATTCTTTTTTCTTTTTTTTTTTTTTTTTCATTGTTATATAAAATATTATATAATGATGGGTAATATAAAAAAATAATTAAAATTTATAGAATATTTAGTGAATAAAAAACTTGGTTTAATAATATAGTGTAGCTGTATAATATGATGTAAGTAGTCTTGTTTTTTTGGTCTATTACCTTTGATTATATGAAGAATTTGATTTCCTAGAATAGTATTAACATTGTAGTTTACGTAGAATCAATTTATTATCGAAACATTGGTTAACGTGTATAACGTAATAACGTTTTCAAGTATTTTCAATACACGAAATACTCAAAATAATAGTTTATTAAAATTACAGTAAAAAAAAAAAAAAAAAAAAAAAAAGTATTAAAATCTGGAAATTTTGATATTATTAATGATAATGAATAAAAAGAATTTGTATTTTTTTTTAGCAGAAGTATATTTTTATTCTATTTATGTGCTTGTAACACTAAAGTGAAATTATTAAAATAAGGATAATGCTGCACATATCTTAAACCAAACCATAACTTTTACGTTGGGTTATGATGTATCATCATTTACATATAAGCTGTAATGTTTGGGTATATTCGATTGTAAGTCCATTTACGTATACGTGTATATTTCTTAATTTATCTATACGTATTTATTCTTCAGTACATAAAGTAATAATTTAAAATGTTAATGCAATCAGTACAAAATTGCATTACATAAAACTATAGTATAGTAATTAAAAGTTAACAAATATTATGTTATTCAATCTGCATATTTTTAAACATGACAATTCTGCATGTTTTTCACGTTACGAGCGGTGAATATTCATGAGCTGATATGGAAATCAATTGTAAATTTCTCTTGCTCCCCATATTACACTCAATGTTCTAGAGAGATTCATCTATAGGGGTTGAGTTGACTGTTATATCTCACCAGCATCTCATAGTGAGTGTGAATGGACCACAGTTGTAACTTTCCAGGGGGTAACCTACTTTATATACCTGAACCATCCAACATTGAAAATTAATTAGACTACCTCATACCGTTTTTACCTTTGCTTATAATAATAATGATAAAAATTATTAAATATCTTATTTGAAGATATTATACTTAATCAAGATGTTTTTATTTATTAATATTTTTCTTGTTATATTTTATATTTACTTTTTTTCTCTCTATATTTCTCTCCTTGCTTTCTTATATTAATGATGTTTTTTAGTAGAAAAAATGTTTATAAATTTATTGTACGTTCGTGATATGAAGATTCCTAAAGCATTCATTAAGATTATAAAAATACCTTTATCTTTGTCTATATCAAGGTAATTATTATTTTAAATTATATAAAGGTATAAGAAAAGAAATTATAGTCACGATTTTTATATGTATAGCGCAAGAAGCTACCCCTTATATCATCGTCTCCTCCCTTTTTCTCTAATTAACGGTTATGGATTAGATTTTAACCCACCAAAAATATTAAATGAACAATTTATTTTAATAAACTGTAAATGAACATCAGTTTTTGTATTACAATTTTTTAACTCAATTACTTTAAGTTCCTATATTACTTATAGGAACTCTACATAACTTTTTTTTTTTCAAGTGTGAGTTGTCTACTTTAAAGACGAAAAGGTATTTGAATATTAAAATGTATAAAACTGAGATTACTTTGATTCTATTTGTGAATACAGGAAGGTCCAAAGGCGAAAATAATAAATTTTGCAATGTGAAGTTCAATTTGAACAGTGAGTTTGAAATGAAATTTATTGATATTAACTTCCTCACTTTTCCACACCCTCGATTTAATTTATTTTATCAGTGAGTCCATGCATCCAGTCGAGAGAGAGAGAGAGAGAGAGAGAGAGAGAGAGAGAGAGAGAGAGAGAGAGAGAGAGAATTATACCATTTATTCTGTGGCTACATATAAGTCAGAAGCAGGAGAGAGGCCACCTTTACTTGCATGGATGTGATGCTTCATTTCTCTCTCAGAAAATGCTTTTGTTTTTCCCCTTTGCCAAAGCATAGAGAGCAAGTATAAAACTCCCGCGGGTCTCCATGTTCCTTTCCCTCGTTGTGAAAATGTGACGTCACAATCCACTGAGAATTCGCACCCCTTTTATGCTTTCCTTTTGTTAGATTTTTTTATTTCTTCTCTTTTTTTTTTTGCAAAACTAGCTACTTATTTAACATACGTTGTTATTCTCTCTCTCTCTCCTGTCCTGTTACAATTAATAAGAAACGACCTCCAAAAATACCAAGACAGTGCACCACACACACACCATGATACTTTAGTACTCCTAACCGAATATGTCCGCATAAACCTAAACACAATACCAACCAACTAGACAATACTTTACTGTGGTGACGTTGTATTACAAATTCAAAAGATTTTTCCTACAAAGGTAACACCGCACTAAAAAAAAAAAAAAAAAAAAAGTTTATATATATTATTTATATAATATACTTTACATTAAAAATTTATAGCATCATTTATGCCCACGTTAGAATGCTAATTTTAATGTCATATTTATATTTTATTGTCGTGTCATATAATTATAATAAAATAGTATAAAGTTTTCTATTGTTCCAAACTTTGTACTCATTAATATTATTATGTCATTTCTTTAAAAAAAAAGAAGTTATAATGAAGAATCTTTTGTTTAATTATTGAATGGATTACACAATGTTTCTACTGGGAAAATATAACGTTTACATCTTCATAATCAAATCATATAACAATACAATCAACGATGCAAAACGTTTTTTTTATTATTATTATTATTATTATTAAACATACATACAATGAAGTTGCATTGTAAAGATAATTGTCATTTATTTTACATTACACAATTTGATCTAATAATAAATAATTTTCAAGTCATTTATTTTTCATTATTTTCATGAATAATAGAATTATTGTTACTTAAGATATTTTTGATGTATTGAAGACGTTCTTTGATACGATGATATTATTTTGAAAACGATGGATATTTACTTTATACATTTTGTTATATAACAAAAGCATTCAAGTTTGTTTCCAGACAAAAAAAGTTTTGAAGCGCGATTCCCCTGGGATTGTGCCGCAGTCAATATTGATTTTTCTTCTATCTTAAATGATAACATTTTCAACCTTATTCACCTCTGAATTATACTTAAACTTCTTTCAATCGATACTTAAAAAATATACACACATATATATATAATACAAGTTATATAATTGAATCATCAATTTTACAATAATACAGTATATCTCTATATGTATAATTTTTTTTTCATTTTATCGTTTTATACTTATATTGTAAATAATAAAATAAATCTTCAATACTGTGATTTAGGTCATATTTTCTTGTTTATTTTCCATTATATAACTAAAGAAAAATATTATATTACATTTTTATTGAATTGTTAAAAAGAATAAAATCAAATTTCAGTATATATACATAACTTCAAATCAACTATTGTATTTCTTTCTGAGTACACACAATAAGTTTTCTAATAATTCAAAACGAAGTCATGCTAAAATAATATTATGTAAATCTTTATATTTAATAATATACAGTAAGTAAATCAGTTGCATAGCAGTGTAAAAAAACATAACAACATTTTGGATTCATCCCCTTCTGTCATCAAATTATTACAGTCATTTGTATTCACAGTTCGTATCTTTTATACTCACGGGAAAATGCATATATATATATATATATATATATATATAGGGGTTGCATTTTATAAATAATTAAAATTCAACATGCAGTTCGAAGTCAAAAAAATCTCAGTTTTAGACAGATATATATTTCATGTTTTTTGATCACTTGGGATCATGCTGACCTTTTTCCCAGCATGTGACCTGCTGGTGTGTATAATATCTTATGATCTTTACTTTATAAAACAATGCAAAGTAAACTTGGTAGTCAATGTGTTTTCTTTATTGTAAGCCGAACACTTTATATTAAGTACCTTTTAAAAAAATAATGATAAACGATTATATAGTGGGTAGAATAAAATGTATATAGGTGTGCGTGAAATTAAATTATTTTCTGTTGTCATATTTTATGTATCTGTACTTATAAGGAAAGAAATATGGGTAATGTTATAACTCTTGTGTTTTATTTGCATTTGCATATTTATGGACTCAAAAGAACTTTTTTTGAATAAAATAGATAAGAAAACATTTTCCAAAAAAATACGTGCATATTCTGAAATGTTGGGGGAAAAAAACTTGACAGTATATTGCACACGCGGATAACTAATCGAAATATAGTGCTAAATTTCGAACTTTATTCGTACAAAGAAAAAAAAAACGTGCTGGATTATAAAATATACTATAGATCACAATTGTGCGTGCATCATTGTGTGAAAATTGCAATCTTAAAAAATGTTAACTCTAAAATATTTTGTGGTATAAAAATAAATCTCATACTTTAGTTGGTTTAACCATCAAAACATCAAAAATCTTATTTCGCTGCAAGGAGATTGAAATGAAATCTACTTATCACAATCAAAATACATCCATAAGGAATGAGATTTATTTCCGCCACCCTTCTCTTCAAATTATACGCTCTTTTGCATTTTGATTTTTCAATCTTGATGTTTGAAATTTTAAGGGAAGTTACTTGTTAGTTTGTACCCTTTCGTAAAGATTGTTATAAGTATAAAACTTATTTGGTATAAGTTTTTTTTTTATTATTAGAAGCAATACATTGCAATCAAGTTGACTTATCGTATATAGTAAAGTCTATATATATACTGTATATAAATATATATAAAAGAGAAGGGAGATTTTATTTGTCAAAGCTGTTTTATACATACATAATATTATATGCGAACATTTCAAAGTCTCTCTCTCTCTCTCTCTCTCTCTCTCTCTCTCTCTCTCTCTCTCTCTCTCTCTTATAGTTTCATAATATTCTTTATATCACGCCGTACTATGTCGTTGTTATGACCCATATATCCATTTATAATACCAAATATGGTAATCATAATTAACTTCATTTTTATTTTGATAAAAAATTATATACACTCCGAAAAAAAAAGTTTTTTATATTGTTCAAGATCAATATTATATAAGAATAGAAAACTATACAACGTGTGTATATATATATATATATTATAACAAAATTTACAGTGTAACTGTAGTTGAACGAAGTTACGTATATAATATAGCTATTTTGTTGTATATAGTTTTTATTTTCATCGGTCAAAGTGATTAATGTTGTATTATATTTTTGCAGCATGTCCTCTGGTTTTAAAAATGTAATGATAGAAAAAATATAATTGTAGTATAACATTCCTTCTTACAATGAACTTAAAAAAAAAAAAAACGTTTTCAACATAGATTATATAATTTCATAGTATAATCATAAAAAAAATACACGAATCTTTTTCTTCTGTGTGCTAGAGGATACAAAAAAAAAATGAAATGACAAACCATAGGATAATTGTTTAAATAAAAATGTAAGGAAGTAGAATTTTTTGTTATTATTGTGGTGTGGAGGTTACGAAAAAGTTAAACAAATAATAAGGTAAAATATGGATTTTTAAATCGCTTCCTTTTCTCTACAAAAAAATAATGTAAAAAATGTGTTCACAAAACAATATAACTGCAAAATTTGGTTTTATTTCCTGGCACTAGAAAATAATGGGCAAAAGGAGTAAAAAATATGAAATAAATAGAAATAGTGTAAATTGGAATTTCAATTGCGAAGTTCCTCTCTACTTTTGCTGATGTCTGATATTTTTTGTAGTCACACTCACACATCTCTCTAATTGCTTTCTAACTCTTTAACATTTTCTGCGAGTAATTTGTAATTAAATTAAAGCATAGAGTCTACAAAAACTAGAGACACAGTTTTATTGTTCATTAGTTTTGGTAAATGTCAAGCTTGTATCACCCATGTAAAGTACTACAATGCGATCTTATCTATAACAATGGGTGAAAGTGCTAACGCGCACGGAATATTACGCAATTTTATTTATTTTTTTTTTCATTGTTACTTTTGCGTGTGTGTGTATACACATGCTAATCTCTTTCAGACCAAAAAAATAAATTAAATGAAGAAGCAGAAATTTTTAAAGATAAAAACGAAAGAAATTTATAGTGCTTTTCTACTTTTCTGTCAGATGTTTAATTTTCACATAGGAACATATTAAAAGATTGATATCAAAAAAAAATTTAGTTAAAAAAAATACCTGGAAACAAATTAAGAAAAAAAAATCTTTAGATTATACTAAGAACTTTTATTCTCTATTATGTATATTTGAATGTTATATATAAAATTTATTGTCTAATTTAAATAATATAAGTATACTCTATTATTCATCATAGATTATATAAGAGACTTTATGAAAAACGACTATAGTTTAAGAGTAGGCGTAACTAAAGGCATGATTTTAATTTTACCTTCTTAGAAAGTAAAAACTAATCAGCATAATAGAGGTATTTTCAGAAATGATTCTTGTAAACAACTAAAAAGGCGTTTTATAGTTGTTTAGTATAATACACAGTGATCAGTTGCATGGTCATAGGGATCAATGTTAAAGACCTTTATCTGACTTAAAGTAGAGCTGAGAAAAGTAAATAACAAGATTAATAATGTAAAAAGTCTCTATTACATCACACAGCAAAATAACAATATGAAAAGCAAAAATTTCATTATAGTTTTTATTATTTATAGACTTTATATTATTCAATATAAGAAGTATGGCAATAATAACATGAGGTTTAATCGTGCTTTAAAAAATGTAACAATGAAATTTATGATAGACTTTATGCTGAGAGAATAGTTATTTAGTATATACGTAACGTACAGCAAAAAGTGGGAATTTTTATTATTTATTTATTTTGCTCAAGTGGTTAAATTTGTCAAGTAGATGGACCACTTGTAATTACTGTGAAATATTTTGATGCTGATGTCATTGTGATGTTTTCAGATGTGATGGTGTTCCATACGGATGCTGCTGAGATGCTGGAGCTAAGGGTGGACACGGCCTAAGACGCATGGCGAGTGATCGCACTGCAGTGGGAGGCATGGCGGTCTCCGAGGGAAGTAGTCCTCAGTTACACGCGGCGCCTGGCCCTGCTGCAAGAGGCGCCGCAGAGGATGCCCCCCCAGCACCTCAAGACCCCTCAGAGGAGGGGGGTGTTGGGGGAGGATCGGTGCTCATCAGAATTCACGTACCAGAGTTGAATGTCAACAAGTGCCTCCAATTTGCAAGAGATGAATTAGTATGGAATGTTAAACAACAGTGCCTAGCCGCGCAACCAAAGGTAAGGATACTTTTTTTTTATTGCATTTAATGATAATGTTACTTTTCAATTCAGTTTCACTCTGTCCTGTATCGTATAATAATAATCATGTAAACTACCTTAACAATGTTTGGCAAAGTTTACTTCTTTCAAAGTTAGCAGTTGTCGTAAGGGCATTTTTTACGTCTCTCTCTCTCTCTCTCTCTCTCTCTCTCTCTCTCTCTCATCTATTGCTTAGTATTTATGAATTACTGTATTATATACTGAATACTTGTAATTTTACTCTTTTTTTAAACTTCGTTACAAAAGAAATTTCATTAAAAAAAATGAAAAAATTCAATAACTTTAATAATTTAAATACAAAAAATATGGTATATAAAGTTGAAATCTTAGACGCATTCCATTTATCTGTAAGTTTAAATAAAAAAAATAGTACAAATCATCATTTTTTTTCCTTGACCCATGAAAGCAAAGCACGCAAACAGTTTAGGGCAATAATAAAACTAAGAGTGGAAGTCAATAACCGAACTCGTCAGCAAACTTAAGATGAAGTGCCAATATAAGAAGAAGAAGAAAAAAATCACGCTATTTTATTATTATTATTCTTTTTTTTTTTTTTTCTTTTTTTTTTTTTTTTTTTTTTTGCTTTCAATTCTGAGCTATTTTTTATCACAATTTTTTTATAAGTTCCTAATATAACGGTACATGTAATTAGTGATATAAAAATGATATCATTTTTTCGAGATATATAGAAGGAAGCGAGTCATTACATTATACTTTTATTTGACTCTACCCAAAAGTTCAACAAATATAAAATAAAAATACTTTAATATATAAAACGACTACACATGCTGTCTTTTTTTAATATAAATTAATTAAAATCAAATTAATTTAATGTTTACTTTTTAGTGTTCACTCAGTTGTAAAATTTTAATATAAGAAATTTAATTTGCATTGATTTACCGTTTAGCTTTTTTTTTTCTCCACATTCATAAAAAAAAAAAAAAAAAAAAAAAAAAAACGCCAAGAAGTTTTTTAATTTAAAATTAACACCCTGTTTTTTCCACCTTATACTTCTGTTATAATGTAAACTTTTTTTCTAACTTGCGATGAAATAAACACAATTTACACAAAGGTTTTTTTTTTTTTTTTTTTTTTTTTTTTCCCCACTAGGAATTCACAACAGCGTGAAAATGCTAAAACTTCTATTATTCCGCGCGTGAGGTTGAAGTTTATTTAATCAATAAAATCTAGCCTTGGAAGTTGGAAGTTAAGATCATTTTTGTATGAAAATCTAATGCAAAAAATAAGAAGGAAAAAAATTGGAATTTTAAGTATGAAAATTTTAGGTAATTGACCTCATGATTTAAGTTTAAATTTACAACATCTCGTAAGTGACCGTGACCTTTCTGGATCATATATGCAAATGTCGATCACACTATTTCTCTCTCTCTCTCTCTCTCTCTCTCTCTCTCTCTGTCTCTGTCTCTCTCTCTCTATGTGCATTGTGCATACACATGTACATAATATATTGGCATCTTTAGACAATGTTATGATTTAATTTAAAATACATATTTTCTTCTTACAAATCGAATCGATACCATATTAAAAGCTGAACCTTTAGGCCATCAGCTGCATAATGTTGTGTAATTTAATTCTTGTTCTGAGATGTTATATAAATAGAATGTAAATATTTACACAAGCTTGTTATCTTATTTTTAGAGTATAATTTTATATAATAATAATTGTTAAAAAGTGATTTAATTTTTTTTAAAGAGTTTGAAAGTAAATATATATATTTTTATGTATTTATCACGAATGAACTTACATAACGCGGTAACCCGGAACAAAAGTTTGGGGCAAATGACCGGTGTTTGTTGTTTGCAACATGCATGATGCTTATAGTGGACGTTACAAGAATCATGATTTTTTTTTTAATACACAGGAGTAATCAGGAGACTGTGTGAGTTAAATAACACTAATAAATAAAAATGGAAAAAATTCTAACTCAAAAATTCTTTTAAATACATAACTGTGAAAAATAATTATACACAAAATATTTCGTCATTTCCTACATATCAACAAAAATGATATAAATTTTTTTAAAGATATTATAACTTATATAATATGAATTGAGTACATAAAAATTAATTTTCCATTGTTTTATAATAGTTACTCAAAAATATCTTCCAAATTACGAAATTAAATAATGAATAGTTTATTATTATTTTATTTTTCATAATATCCTTTTCCTGTACAATGTTTTAATATTTTTCTTAAGAAATACTTTTAAAAAAATGTGTATTTATACTGTTATGAAGTATTCGATCAATTACCTAATTAGTCTTCAATTTTTTTGTAAATATACTCAATTGTTATTCGCAGTTAATTTTGATATACGGAAATACTTTCGATCATATTTTTGAAGTAACTTTCCCATCAAAAGTCACAATAGTAAAAGAAATTTTCAATAACTAAAAGTTAGTGTACCCAAAAAAAATACATGTTTTTTTATACTTTTTTGTCTGTTATTTAAAGCGTTCATCCATTGATGATAAGGAAGAGCATAATAAATTGAATGGAAATTTAGTTTTCTTTCTATTTTCACTATATGCAAAAAAACAACAAATAAATTATAAAATGCAATTCTCATCAGTTTTGTTATAGCACCTAATGTTCCATCCGTTCCTTAATGCACACAAAATTACATAATATTTAATCATGCCTAATTTAAATTAATTCTTACCTTTTTTTTTCAGTGTATTGATAATTTTTAATATTACAAAACGAATTCATAAACATAAAGCAACAATAATTTATTTAAAAAATATAATCATTAAAGTATCTTTCTGTAAATGACAACAAAAGGACAAAATATTATTCAGTTATATTTACAGGTGACATAAAGAGCTGAGGTGTCTGTCTATAGCTCTCTTGATGAATATTAATCCTGTGATATACCATCTGATATAATATTCTTGGGATTTGACAGCTAAGTCTTTTGATGCACCTGTCTATCCATCTGCTGCTCTCTGTTAATAATAATAATAAGTAACCATCATCATTTACATGCCGGACATGCATGGTGCCTTCTCTTCTTTTGCTATATTATAATACTCTCGCTTTTGTATACTGTAGTCAGTGTATAGTGACTTTTAAATATTATTCAGAAAGATAAGAAAGAAAAAGATACTTTTAAAATACCATAAATTTTTTTCTCCTCTCTCTCTCTCTCTCTCGTCTTTAATTTATTATTCATTACAATAAAAATAGTCATGATGATGATAAAATACACCTTTTTATTTATTTATGTGTATTTTAATTTTTAAAAGTTCAAAAGCCTTTTATATAACAAAATATATACACACTGAAAGAACTTAGGAAGTTATATTTTTAAGTTCCACTAAGAGAAACAACAGTGGGGAATTGGTAGGAATTTAATTGTGTTTTAACAAGGCATCCTAAAGTAGATACCTTGGTTTTAACTTTAAATTTAGTAACTATAGAAAATTTTAAAGTTTTTTCCCCTTTTGTTACAGGTTATATCGATCGAAGTAGTAAAACCATTTAATTTAAAAATAATTTTATAGCTTCTTGTAGTAAAAAGAATGTAAGAAAAAAATATATATATTCAGTTTAATTTTCACATGATTGTCTGAAACTTCATTATAAAGTTAATGGTTTCTTTTAATGTATCAAAAATTAAAACAAAAAATGTTTTCTGTAATGTTTGTTTTATATTTTCATGTTTATTTCATTTGGTATATTATAGTTTCATTTTCATTTTATTGTTTTATTTTTTCTTAAAATGCTTTTTGTTTTATTACTTTTATAATGAATTTTCATAAATGTTAAATAAAGCTAAATGAGCTTTAATATTTGACATAAACAATTTTTCTCCTTTTTTTTTTTTTTTTTTTTTTTTTTTTTATTCACAAGAGATTTTTATTCTTTCTGTTTGATGATTCATTTAAAACCTTAATTTCACGTGGTACTCAAAGAAAAGCTTATTACAAAGACTTATTTCTGCTTCATGGTTTTACTTTCAATTTACCACCCAAATGCCCAAAACATACAGAAAAAGAAATTTTTATAAAATATTCGTATATTACAAATTTTTAGTATCAAGTCGAACTATTATTCATTTTCATGACCTTTAGCGTTTTGTAATGAATTATTGAGTAAAAGTTATGTATGTACAGACTTTAGGCTTGAAACTGTGGAAGTAAATATTATGAATAGTTGATGTTGGTCATGACGCACTAACAAACATAAACAAGCTCCTGAGGCTCATACAATAAAACATTGCGACACAAACTCAATCAAATATTGAAATAATGCTCGCAGTGTCTCTTTTTCGCTATACGTTTTTTTCAACGCGCTAAAAAAATATTGTACACGTTAACATTTATTTTTAATTTTTTCTTTCTTTTGTCGCATATAAATTTAAAATAAATTCATTTTTATAGTCGTTGTTTTTTTTATATTTAGACTGACTTGATTATCATTATTTTGTGCGCTATAAAAACTTTGCCAAGTTTTACATTAACCCTTTACTAATATTGTTTATGTCTTTTAAGTCCACAGCATTCAATACATTGCATGCATTGTTATATATATATATATATGTACACCATTATTTTGTTACTGTATAATAACTATAGAATTGATTTGATTGGTACATATTAGATAATTAAAATTTTGAATTGTGATTACAGGAGTTGAAGGAGAGTTTCAACTATGGCCTGTTTGCACCACCCACCAATGGTAAAGCAGGCAAATTTCTTGACGAAGAAAGAAGACTCACTGATTATCCTTTCAGCGGGCCTGTTGGCTACCTCGAGGTAAGTTTTTATATTTTCGTTTTTGCCCGCAAAGTTCTACGAAACTAATGCGATTTATTTAAGTCAATTCAACCTCGTTAGCAAAATAGATAAAAACGCCCTTGTATAGAAGACACTCACAAAATATATAAGTATACTGTATTGAAGAAAAAATATCATAGCTTTCAAAACAAATTAGAACATTCAAAAATCCAGGTAAAATTAATTGAAATTGTTAAAAAGAAGAATATTTCAAAATTAAAAAGTAACGCCCACTTTTTAAGAGTATTTGAGAACTACATTGTATATCTTTTATATTCTTTTTGTCGAAAAAAAAGAAATAAAAGGTAATAAAATTGTAACAAAACTGAATAAAATATATTGCGTCACGAAAAAGAAATTTGTAATAAAAATATATTGAAGTTAAGGTTTCAATACAAGAAATTGAAAGGAATGCTCATTTTATGCGTCACAATAGCTTTTTTTTTTAGTGGATTAATTAAAAGTGTCCGACATACATATACGGCATGCTATGTTCGATTAGACACGCTATACAACAATATCATACAAGACTCGCCCTTTTCTTACATATTCCATTGTTTAATTGTTTCAATTTTACTCATTGTTGGCTAAGAAATATCACCGGATATCTGTATAAATGTTTCATTTAAAAAATGTACATCATACTGAACACGAACTTCATTGTTTTGTAATGTTAAACCTTGTATTTTATATATTTAAAAAAAAAATGAAGTTTACAGATTAATTAATGTATACTCTGTATTGTGATTCCGACGTGCTAAAATGAAAAAGGTGACGTCATGAAGTATAACAAATATAGAACACTGTCGTTTTTACTGTCGTCCTGGCAGAGCCTCCTAATTCCTCATTTTACCACGTGATCGGCCTTGCGTGTAAATGATAATAACATAACATAACATAACAAATACAAAGCGTTTCAAATTTTTGCCTACGTGTTTTTAAAAGTAAATACGCAAGTATTGCAAATTTGTAATTATTTAATTACATAATTATTGAGAAATCAATAGTAAAACTGTAGAATATTTATGCAATATATTTTAAGTTAAGAAACATCACTTTTATTTATTTATTTCAAGTTTTTTTAAAGTTTTTTTAAGTTTTTTTTTTTTTTTTTTTTTTTTTTTTTACGATTTTTCTAAAAATTGTTTAGAATAAGAACTTGATTGGAGGAACGATGTTAAAAACTAAAAGATATAAAAAGTAAGCGTTTATAAGAAAACTTTAAAAGGTGTGCAATTATTTCAATTATCTCTTGGTTTATATTTAATGTGGTGTGACTAACACAGAGTAATTGCTTTTATATTTAATTGCAATGAAAAAATCACGAGCAATTGGTATAATAAACAACAAGCTACAATAAGAAATGTCTGAATCCCTTAAAAAAATACAGTTAAAAACAAAACACGGAGAAAAATACTTATCCGGTAAACGGATAAATCGTGATGGTAATCTTGTAAATGGATAAAATGTTAGTAAAAATCAGGATAAAAAGCCTAAATCATTAAAATTAATCATTTTTAATATAAAATAATATCGTTTTGCATGATACATTGTTATCCATAGTTCCAGACAAAATTTAAGTACGAAAAAAGGATACCAGTTAAACATATTTTCGGATTCAATTTAAAGTTTTTCCCCTGATTGTATTTGAACAAGAAACACATTATTAAAAATAATCATTTTACAGGATAAATTTTAAATCAAATAGTGAATTGCAGTCATTTTTCTATCCTGTAAACAGATTAAATTTAAAAACGGAGACTGGATAAAAAACAATATGTATACAAAAGATTATTTTCTATCTTTTCACATTCTTGAGTTTAATCCAGAAACAGGATAACCACTGATATAAAATCAATTTTCTATCCTGTATACAGTTTAAATCTAAGAATGGAGACAGGATAAAAAACAATCAGTGTATACGTATTTATTTTCTATCACGTAACGTTCTTGGGTTTAATCCTGAAACAGGATAACCTCCCTATGACGCGGCGCAGAACAATGCGCACTACCCCTGGCCTACGTGACAGACGCTGTTTTTGACCTCAGTCAGTGTTCTCTGTGTTTAGAAGCAACATCTACGATGAAATCTTTCGAATGTTTTAAATTTTTGAATTATTTTTGCAGTGCCACAATGTTATAAAATATGTTTTTAATCTTTTTTGGACGTGCGAAGTTGTTATATTTTAATTGTGTTTAGATAGTTGCTTGCGGAGCAAGTAAAAAAAGAACTATATTATACAAGTGATTTTCATACCACGAAAAACTTATGAACTAAACAAATAATATGATTTCAATAAAGTTATGCCCATTTCACCTACTGATCTACACCTCTGAATTTTTTAATAAATATGCCATATATAATAATTAATATATTATAATATTCTACAATATATTATGACCAATACGGCTACATACAGTTATACTTTATTTTCTTACCTACAGTTCGACTAATTAAAAAGAAATGAAAAAGGTGATTTATTTTAATGTTTTGTTCTCATTATTTTATATCTTACTTCATGATAAAAAGTGTGTTTTCTAATATTTGCTGGGAGTTTATAACTTCAAATTTTCAACAGTCAAAAAACGTTACAATACTATAAGTTATTGGAATTTTGACCGTTGGAAATTTGAAGTTATAAACTTTCAGCAAATATTATAAAGCAACTTTTTATCATGAAATAAGATATAAATTAATATGAATAAAATATTAAAATTAATCAATTTTGAAAGGTTAAATGCAATCTAGGAGCAAGGATTCCAAATAATCAAGCAACAGGATAACTTCTTATCCTGTAAACACATGTATACATGCTAGCTTTCTATCCGTTTGCTCGATTACTATTAAGACGGGTTACTAGTATAACATTCAATCCGGCTACAGGATAACTTTTCATCATGTTTACATTCTTACATTTTATCGCGCTGACATGATAATTTTTAATACAAAAAACGTATGAAAAGTAAGCTGAAATCAGGCTAGTTTTTAATCAAACTTACAGTTTTAATTTTAATACTGTAATTCTTATGCCATCACTTTTTATCCATTAAAAGGATTGAAATTAACACCCAAGTGGATTACTTTTTTTGTCAGTGAAACTAAACAAAAAGTTATGAGAAAATTTATTTATTTTTTATATTTGGTGAAAATATTACAACATTACTGTTATTTTAGCTACATTTAATGACAACTGTATGTTTTGCAATGATGTGTTAATCAAATATAAAAAAAGATGAATTATTTATATAGTCATAGCAGCTATACTTATACTTGTAATGAATAATGATCATACAACCCTATCGTATTTATCATCAATAATATTTTTTTTTTTTTTTTTTTTTTTGGTCACACCCCAACATATTAGAGAAAGTTAAAAATGTGTGACAGAGAGAGAGAGAGATAGAATGAAAATGACAAATACATTTGAAGCACATTGTTTTGACTGTTATTATAGCACATACCCAAATTTGCACATAAATAATTTATTCACATTAACGTATAGTTTTTTTGTTTTTTCTGTACTTTCTCTTAACTATAAAATATTTTATAATATTATTTAATAATGATGACTTTATTTTATTAAAACAAGTTAACAAAACCTGCATGGATATATAGAAATAAAACATTTTCATAATAATAGAATGACTTTATAATTTTTGTTTAATATTTTATATCTTGATCTGTATAAACTTAATTACATGAATAATGAATTAAACATAAAATCAATGAAGTTTATAGCTTTGTACAATAAAATATATTTTATTATTATTATTAATAACAATAAAAAAGTGAGAATTATGTAATTGGAATGAATCATTTGACGTATTCATGGGTGTTAAAAAAAAGTATTCAGAATAAATCGATAAGCTTTAAGTCAAAAGCAATTAACACCAATATGTAAAAAGAGAGAAAAAAAAAAAGGTTATGTTGCATGAAGTTAAATGAAGCAAAGTTAGTTCACACCCACATTTATTTCTCTTACTCAATAAGTTCGATTTTTATAATGTGTAGAATATTTCAGCGATACATATATCTTCGTATAAGATACATACACAAATACGGTCATCCTCTAAAACCATATTATTAACAGTCTGTATGTATGTACATATAGTCACCGGTTACTATATTTTGTTTTATGATTTCAGCTTGCAAAATTACTATATAGCAATTTTATATAAAAAAATAAAATTTAGTATTATATGATTTTAATGTCATAGAGTATATTCACAAAGTTCCACCATCATATATGAAAAATATGTTATTACTAAGAGAAATTTTATTATTAAAAAAATATATTTTTTTTATGATCATTTTTATATATTGTGAACAAGTTGATTTATAGATATAGAAATCCAGTCAATCCTATTTTTGGTTGCATCTACTTTTTTTTTTCGTATATTATAACCTGCTGTGCTGATTTTTATTATTTTTAATTAATATCAAGTGTCAAATTTTAATTGGTTACATAAGTTACATTTTGTTTTTTGTTTTTTTAAAATATAAATAAATATATATAACAAATGTAAATGAAGTGAACAGAGGGATCAGTTGAACAATTTTATTATATTATATAGATATATGCGCTGCGGTCCTATCGTTTACAACAAGTGCCAGAGCAGAGAATATCAACGCCCATGTGCTGATGTTGTTTACGTCCAAAGTATACTCAAGCAGCGAGGATTAAGACGTTTTTAGAATCTCATAAACAAACTAAAAAATAAAAAAGTTATATATAATATATTTTTAGTATAAAAATATTTTAATTTAGATCAGCTAAAAAGATAGAAACACAAAATTTATGAGTCTTTTTTGTATTCTTTATTTTAGTTCTTTTTTCTTATTTTAAATAATATAATGATTAGAAAATCTGATATGTATTTTATTTTATTGTCATCAAAGTCTTTTTTTTTTTTTTTTTTTTTTATAGCTATCACAAAAACTGTTTTCATGTATAATTGAATAACAGGAGAGTTGCTCGTAAAATGTTATCAATGAGCAAAATCACATATGAAAGGAAACCTTATAGTGTTGATTTCTTCCTCCATGAAAGATTCATGAGTGAAATTTTAAATCAATCCACTTATCTTGTAAAAATATGGGTTAGGTAAGGTATTAAGTAGTAGGCAAATATTATACACTTATATAAACCTCAATCCTTGAAAGTATTGTTTTATTTGAGTATAGAACTGTAATATAAATAATGTAAAGTACTTATACTCTTAAATTGTTATATAAACACTCCATACATCGCATGATTTAAATTATCAGTGTCCTCCCTCCATACTATAGTATAAATTATCATTCCTCCCACTTTTTTGCGACGTATATACAAAACAAAGGCAACCTTGACCAGAACAACCCAATTCTACATAATATAGCTTTTTTTTCTGATAATAAAACAAATTTGTAAATATATGAGTGGTAATTAAAAACCAGGGCTACTACGCTTTTTTTTTTATATATTATGAATTATTGACTAGTTATTTAAGTCAAATTATCCTTAAGCTTATTTTTACACATATTATTCTGTGTATAGCGTGTGAACTTCAGTTTTTTTTTTTTTTTTTTTTTTTTAATGTTTATTGCTTTGTAACATTTTCTTAATAATTTTTGTTACGAAAATAAAACAAAACAGAAAAAAAAAATTTTTTTCCTTGTTACTTTATTCACTTTTTTATGTTTATATTCTTTACTTCTACGAAATAACAAAGATATTTCAGTAAACGTGTCTTTTTATTATTATTATTATTTTTTAAGTTATCATCTTAATGAAAGTGAACCCATTTTTTATTCCTGTTCAATGATTAAAACAATTCTTGACCGAAATTTTGTTACACGCGATGTTTAAATTTCGTGACTTTATGAAAAGTGAACATTTTTGCACTGTCATTTTAGCGTGGACATGAAACATATATGTGGTTCACAGTTGGAGGTCCGAACATTTGATTAAGAGTGACATTAAAAAAAGAAATAATAATAAACTTACATGCAGTGTTTAACTGACATTTGATGAAAATATATGTAAGTCTTTTTAATTTTATTATATACTATCCTAAATTATTGATAACTACTAAAGCTTAATAATTGAATAATATATATATTTTTTTTATTTTATTAAATGATTGTACCAATAAAAGTAAACTGACCTACTACACTCGTAAATATATCTTACAATCATGAGAAGAAAAAAAAAATAAATATGAAAGTGTTTTTGTATGGTATTTATAACAAGTTTTTGGTACTCGGAGAGATATTTTGTTGTTTACGTAATATTATTGTTTGTGCTTTTTTTTTTTTTTTTTACTGTTTTATAATGAGTCATACACATTGAATTTAGAATGTCATGTTCAATGGAGAGATAAAAATATGCGTGGGTAATATATATATATAAATTACTTGTTATATTATGCGTTCTATTTACATTGAACAAGGTAAATTTTTGATTGATAATCGACCTGTTTGTTCAAATGCTTTTCCCAATTTAGTAATACTTTCAAGTTCGACTTTTTTTTATATTGTAAAATTCTCACTTTCACATACAAAAATCGCTTATGTAAAGTCAACATTTTAATTGCATATAAAAATAAAAAGTTGTAGAATTTTTTTATAAAGTACATGTGAATTTACTGTATGAAACGAATTATTTAAATATAATATATTATTAAACCACAAAAACACATATGAATTTAAATTTACGCTTATCATTTCAGCATTTTATATTGAAAATTAAATTGTAGCAACTTTTATTTTTGTGCCAAAAACTGGACTTAAAATATTCTGCAACTTTAAAGTTCCTTAAAGGAATAGACCAGAAGAAAACATTAGCATTTACATCACAAAATATTTGGACTTACATAAATAACATTAATGCGTCTCAAACCCAGCAGTAGCAGTGATAAGAAAATGTTAACTTATGCAACCCGAACCACATTTTCATACTAATTTTTTATTAGAAACAGGAATAGTCACGCAAATAGCATACTTTACAGTATTTTCACGTTCTTTTGTAGGACCAAATTTATAACATTCTGGTAAAAAAATTTATTGGTTATTGGAGATCCCATTTTGTGTTTATAATTATTAAAAAGCACACAGTGGTCTATAAGCTTAGGAAAACATAATTTAATATACAATTTCTATAACTTAGAAATTTTACTAATTTTGCACAAAAATGTTGTAAAATAGATTGAAAATTAATTGAATTATAATAAAGTATATATAATAAAATATAATTTATATTTTTTTAATGTGTTGTTAATATTGGCATGCCGGTGCACGCCGTCTGCCTGTTGATAATATTTCTCGTGACGAGCATGCACGCAACGTGAACCCCGAGACGTGCGTGTTTTGCATGCGGTGTAGTGCAACCAGTCTTCAGAACAAAAGACTAACCGCAGTCTCCATAAACTACACGCAAATCAAACGTGACACAAACCACAAAAATGTGTATGATCTTTTTTATATAAATATTAAAAAAAAAAAAAAAAAAAAAAATGCATCTTATTATAATAGAGAGGACATTGTTCTTTTTTTAATCTGTTCTTCCTTTCAAAATTGTATCTTCATTGTATGATACGAAAAAAAAAAAAAAAAAGTACAGAGATAATATACTTTCTATTATTTTCGATAATTGAAATTCTCATATCTCTCCATCTAATTTGATTCAGAAATTTTTACCATTCTCAAATAATATCAAATTAGGTGGTCTTAAATTCACCTTAAGGAATATAATAATTTGTTATATATATAGCGTAGTGTAAATTCAAATCAATTTACTTTTATAAAAATGAACGTTTTGGATATCAATCTATTTGAAAGTTATGTTTGAAATTTATGTACAACATATCTTCTTTTATTTATCATTTAAAAAATGTAATAATTTAATTTTTGAAGCAAAAGAAATTACAGTGCAAAAATTATAATAGATTTAAAAACTTTTGTGTTCATTAAACTTTCATTTTTTTTATTTTCTTCGAAGCCTACAATCATTTTTGTAACAGTTTTTTTTTTTAATAAGAAGTCTTTTCTCTTCTCATTGCTTGATGTCATGACCCTTTCATGTATAAGTCAACTCCAAATTTTGAGTTACTTGATTATTATGTCAGAAATATTTTTTTAATTTTATTTCTTTTTCTCTCTCTTAAAGGTGTGTCAAATAAATATTGAAGTCTTAAAAAAGTGTTTAATATTGTGATGTTGATGTTACAGCTCAAGTACAAAAGACGAGTGTATAAGATGCTCCACCTAGATGAAAAACAACTAAAAGCACTTCATACAAGAGCTAACCTAAGACGACTTCTAGATTACGTGGCAAATCGTCAGGTTGAAAAAGTTGCTAAAATGTGCTCTAAGGGTCTTGATCCTAACTTCCATTGTGCTGAAACTGGAGGTTAGTATTGATATAAATTTTTAGTTTTAAAATGTCGAGCCATATCGACCTGTGCACATATATGCATGAGAAGACTCTTTAGTATATACAGTCAAATATTTAGCACCATAGAGGGCATCGTATATAAAATAATTTTATCTAGCGTCTCGCGCAAACTCATAACATTGATTATTTGTATGTAATGTTTATTATATATTTAGAAAACCCTGTGTCCTTTAGATATCAAATATTCATTAAAATTTTAAAATCATTTTTTGTTTATTATTGCAATTTTAAATAGCAAAGAATTTAATATTACTTTAACGAATTGTTTGTTTGGGGGGAAAAAACTGTAAATTTCAATCTCATCATTTTATATATTTAATTTTTTTTTTATTAACTTTCACGCAAAAAAGAATCTTGAATATTTTTATTCTTTTGATTATTTACCGCGCTGTATATATATATAAAATTATTTAAAGATTTTATTCATGGATCGAGTGCTAAAAGTAATTGTGAAGTCAATAAAGTTTTATAACTTTTAGTAGTAGTAACAGTTATTGTATTGCGGCTTGCGTGACGTTTGCGTGAGTGGAGTTTAAAAACTGCTACTTACACAGTCGCCTGAAAGTTGCGCAACCATTCTCACATATTATCATTGGTATAATAAATATGTCCCTCCCCCGTCATATCATGTGAGCTGTCACTTCAATGAAAGATGATCTAGCTGAATTGCGTATGATCTAAGATGACATGCAAATTGTATAAAATGCTTTCCCACACATGTATATAGTTTAATTTATATTTATAAGGAAATATGAAACATAATAATTACAGTTTAAATCTGTATCGTTTTGAATGATAATATTTAATGTGTTTAATTTGATAATTAAAATTTATATTGATTGATTAATTAGAATATTTGAAAGGAAGTTGAATCACTTATTATATATTGAATGAGTGCGTGTATTACAAAATATGATAGGAGCTTTATATGCTGAGAAGTAAGAGATAAAACAAATGATGATATTATTAATTATGTATCATGTATTAAACAGAAACCCCTCTGACGCTTGCGGCTGCTACTCCTCGCTCCTCACGAGTGATAATGGCCTTGGTGAATGGCGGTGCGCTATTAGATTATCGTACAAGAGACGGGACCACCACCGTGCATCGTGCTGTTGAAAGAAATAATTTTGAAGCCGTTAAAACTTTACTTGATTTGGGTGCTTCTCCTAATTACAAGGACGCTAGAGGTTTGACCCCTCTGTACCTTGCAATGACACCAAACACTGACCCAATGTTATGTGAAGCTCTGCTTCATGATCATGCTACTATAGGTGCCCAAGATACACAAGGATGGCAAGAAGTGCATCAGGTTTGTAATTTTTACTTTCAACTCTAGAAATTAAATTTGTTTAGTTGCATATAGAAAATTTTATTAAGAAATATACACTGATAACTTATTGATTATATTTTTTCTTCCTACTTCACATTTTTCTAAATACCTTTTATACTATGTTTTTATTGTCTATTTTTAATCTATATAATATATAATAGCTAATCTTTAATACTATATAAAGTTTACTCATGCGATGGAAATTTATTTGTTTCGTCAGTGATAAGAGGTGTTAAATATTGCAGGCTTGTCGACATGGTTTGGTGCAACATCTCGAACATTTACTATTCTACGGCGCTGACATGAACGCTCGAAATGCCTCGGGAAATACACCTCTGCACGTCTGTGCGGTAAATAGTCAAGAATCGTGTATGAGGCTACTCTTATTTAGAGGTGCAGACAAGGAGGCCCTCAATTTTGCAAATCAAACTCCTTACCAGGTAAGTGATCACAAATTTTACTCTTCTTTTTTCTTTTTCTTTCTTTATTATATATATATATATATGCAGAAGAAAATATTGTACAATATTTTCATCGCAAGTTCAAGGATATTTATGTTTGTTTTGAAAGAAAATCAATAAAATCTATTATTATATTATTGTTTGCCAACTAAAAAACATGAGCTTCTGTTGACAGGTGGCTGTGATTGCTGGAAACCTGGAACTTGCAGAGACAATTCAAAAACATCGCAACGACGAAGTCGGTGAGTGATGAAAAGAAAATAAAAATTGATATTATTTTATTATACTCTTGCGTGTGCTTTTAGTTACCATGTAGACTAATATTATATAAAATAACCTCTGTTATGTGTATATCACAGTCACACGTAGTGTGGTAGAAATATAGTACTGTATACTCACACCTTTCTCACTATATATATTATATAGCTCTCTCACTCTCTATTTCCTCTATTTCTTCTCTCACAGCAGCAAAACATCAATTTTCAATTACTGAAATTTAAATTAACTAATAACATTAGCAAGAAATACAATTAACACATTTCAAATGCTTTTAGTACTAAAATTTTACTAAAAAAAAAAAAAAAAAAAAAAAAAAAAAAAAAAAAAAAAAAAAAGGATAGACTTTTTGATATGATTTGGTTTTAATAGTGAAAATAATATAACAATAAATTGCACACAGCAACTTAATGCCATTTTTTTTTTTTTTTTTTTTTTTTTTGCTTTTTTTTGCTTTTTTTATTATTACTGTTTTTATTTATAATTTTTTTATTATTACTGTTTTTTTTTTTTTTGTTTTTTTTTTTTTTTTTTGCTCTCATTGTGTTATACTAAAAATTTATATATTTTATGAGACTTTTCAAAACGTTTTCGCTTTGGTGCTTTTTTTGCCTGTTTATTTTTTTACAGATTTTGTCATCTTATAGTTGGCACAATCCTGTAAAACAAAATAAATTTTTGTATACAAAATATATACATTGTAAAATGTGAAACACAAGTATATATTAAAACATGTGTGACATTTTTTAAAAGTATATTATATGTTTGGAATATTTGTGTATATATTATATAAAAAAAAAAAAAAAAAAAATGATGTGTGTTTTGATGTACATCAGTGTCAACTGTTTGGTGTTCAGAAAAAAAAATATTTGCATGTAATTTGGTTGGTGATATGGTGATGGTGGTTGGTGGTGGGGTGTTATTTTTGTTGGTGCAGTTTTGGTGCTGTGTGGTGCTTGCAAAAATTGTGGTGGAGTGGCAGGCTGTCTGGTGCACAAGTTCCCCGCTCCCTCCCCCTTGTCCTTATAAGAAAATATTGTGCATCCAAAAAAATTATAATATCCTGATTCTTAATACCCCTCTCAAATCTCATCTCAACTTTAGTTTTTTTTTTTCCTTGTATATATATATAAATTAATTTAATAATAATTAACATGAGATGGAGTGCCTTATTATTATAATAATAAGAATGTTAATGCTTGTAATGTAATTAATCATACCTCTTAACCTGTATTATTGATAAACCACAAAATTAAATTGCAATTTGTACAGTTATTATATATAAAAATTATTTACAGATATAAAAATTGTGAAAAATAAATAACATTACGTGTGATTGTGAATTAGCTGCAAATTTCACTGCAAAATTATGTATAAAAAGACAATGAAACCCCTTCAATGATATGTAAATACGTTTATTTTATTATCATTATAATTATTATCAACTATAGAAAAGAGAGTTCCTCGTATTATTAGTTATGTAAATACTGATTAAAATTACTTTATCTCTCGTTACAATCATTTTATCTCAAGTACTTGTAATTAAATTTAATATGGCTTCTTCATGACACAATTATTGTAATAATAAGTACTGTACAGCTTTCCTATGCTAGAAACATTATAAAAGTTTTTTTTTTTTTTTTTTTTTTTTTTTAAGCTATCGTAAAAAAATAAGGCTCTCTTTGCTCTCTTATTATTTTTTGTTTTTATTTGCCTTGCAAAAAGAATAAGAAAATAAAATCCTCCATACCTCAACTCCTATTACCTTTGTTTTTTATGTGTTTGGTTCCAGTCCCATTCAGAGAGCCTCCCAGATACAACCCCAAGCGCCGTCCCTCCAGTACTGTATTTCTACTTCGATCTGGCTCGGATCCACGACTTGATCTACATACGTCACAATCTTCAACTCTACTTCATCATCATCATCATCATAGTTTGCCTCCTTCTTCTGCATCAAGTCATGCTCTATTGAGTAGTATGGCGAGTTCTCCACCACCTTCTATCATGCCTCAAATGACTTTACCACTACAGGGTAAACCTCCCTTACCTCCGTCCCCATCCCCATCAGACCGTTCCATACCTCCCTTTAGTTCAGCGTGTAGCAGTTTAAGTGAGGCAAGCTCTAGTAGTGGACAACATCGGGGATCAGAAGCAGGAGATTCAAGTGAAGATGCAGCGAGTGCGAGCATCGTTACAGGTACCCACCCACAAGCAAGCACTTCACCACAGCTAAAGAAAACTGCACTACATTATTATCATGGGGGGGAAATTTTACCACCAAGCATTGATCACCAATTTATACATTTTTTTATTATTTATTCAAAAAAATTATAGGAAACATCATCATTGAAGAATTATTTTATATCACAGATATTAATAATGTAGAATCATATTAGTTTAATGTTTATTTAATGATCATTTGGTAATATTATAAATTTATATGTAGCTCTTATTATTATTTCTTTTCTTTCCTTTCTTTCCTTTTTTTTTTATGTCTGTATGATACAGAAAATAATTCTTATAGCGTTCTTCTGTAAGTTTTTAAATGCGAGATTTGACAGTTGTTTTAAATTACAGACAAGAGTTTGCTGGACCAATGTGACATCATCAGTGACAGCTCGGGGGTGGGAACCTCTAACAGTGGGGGTAGTGCGGGTAGTGGAGGTTACGACACTGGTGCAGGATTATTATTAGCAGGAGTTACCGCAGTGTGCGTAGAGAACTACAGTTCCAACACGTCGGGTCATGTTACACTTACACAGGGCGATATTGTTGAAGGTATGCTCAACTTTTTGAAAATGTAAAAAAAAAAAATAAAAAAAAAAACTTTAATTGTAATTTTTATTATTATTATTTTTTAAGATTTCTAATTTATATTTTTCAATTCCAGTGACTGGTGCAACAGACTGTGGGATGTTGGAAGGCACTTGCCGAGGTCGTACGGGCATTTTCCCAGCACATTGCGTACAAGAGGTACGCCTAAGACAAGGCATGAACTCCGCTACATTGAGGGTTCAGGGTCGGCGAGAAACTAACCTCAAGCATTTTGCCACTGCTCCTAGACTCAAAAAACCGTAAGAATTTGTCGCCAATTATTATATGATAGAAATTTTTACTAAAAATGCTAAGAAAAACTAATCAATAAATAAATAACCTTATGTAATTGAGTTGTATATATGATATACTTGTACAATTGAGACGTTCATTACTAATAAGTTCTAAATTTCACAGTTTACCGGCAGAGCCTCGTACAGTAGTGCTCCATCGCTCAAGAAAAGGCTTTGGTTTTGTGCTTCGTGGTGCCAAAGCGACATCTCCGCTAATGGAATTGACGCCTTCTGAAAGATGCCCAGCGTTGCAGTACCTTGATGATGTGGACGCAGGGGGTGTGGCTGACGTGGCAGGACTCAGGAAGGGAGACTACCTTCTTGAGGTAAACGATCAGTCTTTTTTTCTTTTCTCAATATGAACTGATAAATTTCATGAATTTATTTCAAATGTTTTGTTTCCTCTCTCTGTATTATAGATCAATGGTGAAGATGTTTCCCAAGCCTCTCACGAACATGTGGTTGAGTTGATACGTCGATCGGGTGATTTGGTGGCCATGAGAGTGGTATCTCTAGGAGAGGGAGGCGCTACCCCTGGTGCCAAGGCAGCTTCCACCCTACCAAGTAGGCAGTGCGCCACATTACCACGCAAGGGAACACCACAAAGTGAGTTGAATTGCATGTTACAAGGTGGCAGACAAGTAATATAAAATTTCTTGTAATCACAAGTAGAAAAATTAATAATTAAAAAGAAAAGGTGGTGGAAATTAAAAATTAAAATAAAATAATTGTATTGTTTTATAAAAGATACTAACATAATACGCTGTACAATCCTCAACTGTATGTCTTTGAATGTGAACTAACTCTGCACCGCACTCTTTTCTATCTATAACGCTTTCTCTTACAGACCGTAACCCCGCACCTTTGCCTCCTCGACGAGACCCCAAGACCACCCTGAGTGTCGGCAGAGCCCGTGCTCGTTCTCTGGTGGCAGAATTAGGTAACTACGATATCCTTACATGCATGTATTAATTAATTACATTGCAGCCCTAATGCTTTCTACGATATATAATTATTGGTTGATTTTAAACTTTGTTCCCTGCATTTAAAATGATAAAACTATGGTAAGATCGATGTATGAAACTTTAATTATTTTGATTGACCGCTACGTATAGGACACTGGTCTGATATGAGACTATGTACAGACGGCGGTCACCAGAATCAACGTGGCGACATTGACGAGATTGATAGTGAAGAACCCTCGTTGTCTGCTAATACAACTAAGAGCAGCTCAACGGAATCTGTGCAAGCTCGTGGCACTCCACCTCGAACTGCGTCCATCAGGGCTCGTCCTACCTCGTCACGTATCACTGCTGCGGAGTTGGAGGAACTGTTCGCCAGACAAGGTCCTGCACCCCCTTCTCCTGCAGGCAGTACAACCCCCAGGACACCAAGGGTGTATGCCAGTGTAGCAGAAATGAAGAGAAGCAGGGGAAAGGTAAAATATTACCCAAATTCAGTATTTTGTAGAAATTACCAACACTGATTTAAATTTAATATCAACATTAATGAAACCTTCATTTTTTTTTTTTTTTTTTTTAAGTAAGTGTTGATGCAGGCTAATTAATTAGGAAAAATAATTATATTGTATGGCTGATGAAATTGAAAAAATTGTTTATATAATTATTAGGCCTATAATTATTTGGATATATTGCAAACTAAAGAGTGACCCAAGTTTTTTTTTTTTTTTTTTTTTTTCCCTGCTTAAAGGTTTTAAATTATAACAAACAGGAAAGAACATGTACACATTTATAAAAATACACAGTAGATACATTCAACACTAGTAGATTTATATTTCACTCATAAAGCACATTGTATTCCGGCAGCATGGTCGACACCGCGGCGGTGTGTTGGACAGTATTCACAAGGCTTTCAGCAGCACGCCAGACCTGGCTCACTTCAGCCCCAGTCACGCAGGGGCGCGCACTTGGTCTGCACGCAGCGCACGCAGTCAGGAGGACATTTCCTGGTGGACACAACCCACGCAGACCACAGGTAAGCAACACATCACTCACATCACGTCTCTCTTTGATTCACAAATCATTGCACATTAAAACTATTGTTGTGATATTATAATTTTGAAACTAAATATTATAGAATCAATAACTTGTTTGCATATAGAAAGTCTGAATTCTATAAATTCTACACAAATACATTATTGAGAGCAAGTGTGCAACAATCGGAAAAAAAGGGGGGGGGGAAGCATCATTTGTTACATTTAATATATTTAAGTGGTCTATTTGTGTGCATTTTTGTTCATAAGCTTATGCTGTAAATTTAAAATAATGAACAGGCCATACAACTTTTAATTGTTTAATTGAAGCACTTTTTTTTTTTTTTTTTTTTTTTAATACTTATATAAACAGTGCTTCAGTATGTTCACAAAATTTTATTCTACTATTTCAGGCAAAACCAGAACAAGGAGAGTCTCTCGCAAAGGTGTTTTCTCTAAAATATATTTATTATATGTACGAACGCTTATGAATGCAAAATTTAAGTTGCTGTATTTATGAAAAAAAGATTTTATTTTATTGCAAATTGTATACCTAAATTCAATTGTTAATTTTGTGCATTGATTATACTCCTGAATTAGTTTGGCTGAATGTTCCCTGCTTCTAAATGACCAACTTGTATGGTTTGTGTATTAACATGTTGTATGTTCACTAGGTCACATTGGCACCACGTCTTTGATGAATGGAACTCGAGAGTACAGCCACGCGTGGCGCAGCATGGAGCGACTTCACACCGAGCACGAGGCTGTCACTAGGAGCTTGTCACAGAGAACTCGCTCCCTGCCTCGCAATCGCTCCTCAGGACCTCCCCCACCACCCACTCACCCTCCACCTCCCCCTCCAGTGGGCCAGGTAGTCAGGGTAGAAGTAGCACCTCGGGGTAAGGGCTCAGGTAGCGATTATGCCAACGTGAGAGAATTACCACAAGGACAAGCCGCTCAACAAGGTAAGCATATGAATATAAAGTAGCAAAAATATTTGAGATTTTTTTTCAGTGAAATTCATTTCTGAAAGTTGCTTATTATATCTGTTTTATTTTTGATTTAATTTCAGATGCTAGAAATGGCCGAGGAACTCCAACTAGCCCTGAACCTGTTATGTCAAGTTTCCGACCTGGTCCAGCCAAACTGTATGCATGTCCCGAGGAGGTAAAACCAGTGGCGTACCGTGGAGGCAAAGGAACTTTGACCCGACGTGAAGGCAGAGAGGGCAAGGGTAGATCTCACAGTCTACCTCCCAGTGGAGCAAGGCCACAGGTTAGTACTGAACTCTGCATGATTTACATGTCATGATGGCTGTTCAAATTGCACGTATATAGAAGTGGTGGGATTTATTACTTGAGCAAAAGTAATGAATCTGCTACGCCATTTGCAGGTTCGCAAACACAGCAAAGGCGATGGTGGCACGACACCAGGGGCTTCTTCCCCTGGTTACTCGTCGTTCAAGCCCCCTGAGTCAACCTCGGCCTCCCCTCAGCCTGGAGGTCCCCCCTCCCCCTCTCCCTCACCTAGCAGTGAGGCAAACGCACACAGTAATCCCTATGCCCAGCCATTCCAGCATTCGAACAGTGGTACTCCCACTGCAGTGGCTGCACCTCCCATACCCGAGCCTGACTACAGCATGAGCGAGGTAAGAGACAAAATTCAATCAATAATATATTGATGGAGCCTCCTCTTAGTTTGCATGACATTCGCACATGTTTTGTCTGTGTACATATATATAGATAAGTAGTCGAATACTGATAAGTTTTTATTTTATATTACTGTTTTAAGTAATGACTTTATTTTTCTACAAGTTAACTTTTTTTTATCATTATTTTTTCCCCCTTATAACATTAGAGAATTTGGGGTAAAGTGTGACACTTTATTTTGTATATTATACTATGGTAAATATTTATGAAACTGCTTTGAGAACTTTTGTATTAACAACATGTCTTTTTATGTGCCCAACTAGAATAATTACATGGTTTTAAATTAATTATACCCTTAAGAATTGTTTTGTATATATGTGCTATGTATACTCTAATTAGTACACATTATCATGGGGCTGACTCAAAGTCTGCCACATCTTTTAACTTTTGCTTAGTTTTGTGAAGAAAAATAATTCTCTCTCTCCTTTTTCTCATTTCTATAATTTGTTAGACAAAAATAAATTTCGGAGAACAATATACCACCAGATAGATGATTTATCAAACTATGGTTAATATAGAAACACAATTAGGGCCCAAAACTTTATTTATATTCAGAAGCAAATTCTTTTTAGTGACATTTAGGCGCAAACATTTCTTATTTTTAGCTTCATAGGTTACTAAAATTTAGTTTTCATTATTTTTTCCTAAAATGGCATTAAATTTAGTCAAACATAATTTCTATTGATAATTTCTATTGATAATTTCTATTGACACACTTTACTTTGTAGCAGACTTTAACTCCCTTATATAAATTATCTTAAATATGTGTTATGAATAAGCTTTTATGTTGTTTGAATTATATTGAAAATATTTATTTTTATTTTTCTCAAGTATTATTACCATTATAAAGAGATACTGTATGCACTTAATACAAAGTTTTAATTTTTGATGATGTTTAATGTACAGCTTTGGCCAAAGGTCCCAAACAATTTGCATAGGCAACCCGCAACCACACTATGTTGTCTTTATGAGAAAACACAGCGGCCGCTGCTGCTCCGTTCGGGAACTTTTGGCCAGAGCTGTACCATAAACTTTGTTAAAATAGCGATAGCTTTTGTCAAAGTACTAACGTAAGTACTGAACTAAAATAGTTTTGTGTGTTAATTTATCAGGACGAGAGCGAGGATGGAGAAGTAGCAAAGGTGCAAAGACGATCATCATCACGGAAGAACTCCGAGACTCGAGGTTCTGCAACAGGCATTGCTGCTGAGACAAATGGATCTGGAGGTCCTCTTTCTCCCGTGACTGGTGCAAGATCGTCACCAATGTCACCTAATGGTCCTCTATCTCCCTCAGCCGCTCGTTCTTCTCCGCTCTCTCCTGTGTTCAAAGACTTGCTAGCTCAGAAGGTTGCTGAGCGACAGACAAGAATAAATGGGGCAGGTACTCCAGCAGAGGAGCAACCACCTTCCAGTCCTTCTCTGGCTTTACAAGAAAACAAACAAGCTGCAGAGAGCAGCTCCAATGCCACAGAACCCACAACTAATGGCAATGGAAATGGTAATGGCAACGGAGGTAGTCTATCACACAGTTTTAGTGTTGAAGAAATACAAAAAGTTAAAACACAACTTAAAAGTTCCAAATCCTATCCAAATGATTTCTCTCAAGAAGATGGTGATAATTCATCATCAGGGGTAAGTTCTGATCAAGACACACAGCCAGAGCCTGCTCCTGTAGTGGCAGAGGCACCGTGTCAGTCTCCCCCTAAGTTGCCGAATCAGTCACCCGCTCAACCCCCGGCACAAGCAAACAAAACAGCGGCACAGTCTACGCGGCCGCCAGTTCAGCCAGGCCGAGCAGTGCAGTCGCCGTCACAACCTCTGGGACCAAGATTACCTGGTCAGGGTGCAGCCTCTTCTCAGCCTCTAAGTCAGAGGCTACAAGGTCAAGGGGCTTCCCAACACCAAGCCACTTCCGCTTTCAATAAGCCAGAGAGTTCTGAGCGAACATGGCAACCAGATGGAAAAGAGGCGAGTCCTAGTGATCAACAACAGCAAAAGCAACAGATGATGCCAGGTGAGATTTCAAGCCTAAGGCCTTTTATGATAATAAAAAATATAGATCATTTGATTTGAAATTTAATAATTTGTATTTATTTCAGATGTGAGTAAAGTACGCCGTAAGTCAGAAGAGATAACTCGTCGTTCGGGTACACTGACAAGGCATGCAGTTTCACTTGTTCAGTTGCCACCTCCTCAAGAGACAGATGGTGAGGGTGAAAGCACAACCCCAGTGCAGTCACCTGCTGCTCCTACTAACACTTGCACCTTACCACATCGCCCCACCAAGTCAGTCACATTCATGACGCAAGAACGACCACATGAACGGCAAGAGAGGCAGCGAGAGATCGAAAGAGAACAGCGCGCTCATGAGAGAGCAATGGAAAGAGAACGACATGAAAGAGAACGTGAACGTCAGCATGAGAGGGAACTTCGAGAGAGACAGATGGAAAGAGAGCGCATGCATGCAGAGAAGGTAAAAATAAAATAATTTAGTGGAATGATATATTTGAAATTTCTGAAAAAAATAGCAAGGCAAGACAATAAAAAAGGAATATAGATTGATGTAAAAAGCTTTTGATGTAACGTACAAACTATGTTTTATTCTTAAAATTAGGTATACTCCAATACATAATTGTAAATAACTCATGCAAATCAAATTTAAGAAAAATATTAAATTAATTTGTAAATATTACAGATGCAGCAGCAGCAAGGTCCTATCCAGGCCACTAAATTGATAATGCCAAACCACAGACAACCCATCCCCTCTGCTCACTTACGTCAGTCTGTGCCAAGTCAGAGGAGCCGCAGTACTGACGTCGACACTGGACGTCCAGTGGAGGTGGAAAGAAGCATTGAGGAAAGCTTGCAGCTGATCCAAAGGCATGTGGAACAACTGAGTCTCGTAGTGCCTCCTCCTCCTGAGTTTGATGGAGCTAGGATGGCTGCAGCAGCTGCAGCAGCAGCTCATGCACATCACTATCACCATCACCACCCCCACATGCCTGGTGCAATACACCCAATGCACGCGTCATACCCTGGGCCTCCACAACTTCCACCTAACTTGCAGCCAACATTACCACAAACAAGGGCAGGTCATCCTCCTCACCCTGGTGCCTTCCCTGTGGGACATCCATGTCATCCTGAGTACCAACAACGAGCAGTGACTCCTCAACCAGGAGCAACTACACCTGTTCCTGGACCTGCACCTGGTGCTGCTCCGGGAGCTGCTAGAGCTGCTCCACACCATAGTCATCTTTACCACTTGCATCCTCCACCTGATGAGCCTGTTTTAGTGGCTCCACCCCCAGAATTCAGTGATACTGGGGAACCTCACAAGATGACGATAAGAGTTGGTGCTACCAGCCCAAGTACAGCAACGTTACAACGCTTGACCCCAGCACAGCAGGCAGAACTGATACGTCAACGACAGCTGGAGGAACTAGCAAGACAGAGGCATATTGAGGAAATCAATAGACAAAGAGCAGAAGTTATTAGACAACAACAACAGCAACAACAACAGAAAACTGTGAGGATAGTTGGCACACTTCCAAAGAAAGCACCATCAAAATAAATACGTTGCAAATTTCATGTTGAATTATAATAATCATAATATTATGAGGCTTATTCATGGACAATATATATAAATTGACAATGAATGATTTTTTAGAGAACTGATTTGTGAATGAATTTAACTGTTGTTGTTTTGTTTTTTTAAGTGATTGTAGTAATTTTTGTAGGGCAAAAAAGAAAAAAAAATATATATTGTATTATAGAATGGAAATGAAGTGCATGATCTCAAGAAAGGAATTACATTAAGGTTTTGCTATTTATACTACTTGCTTTATCAGGTGCCAACTTCTTGCCATTTGCAGCATAAACAACAGATCATAAGGCCTCTCTATAAATCTTTTGATTTGACATTAGCTGTTAGCAGTTAATTAGAATGAAAAGAAAACTCCTTGCAACGCCGTCCCTTGTTACTGCAGGGGATTTTTTTTATATATACAGTGTATAATAATAATAAAAAAAAATAAAAAAAACATATGTGAGCTATACACATAGGCCTATAACTCATTAAAATAATATATTTGTATCTCCTCAATTAACTAATACAATAGTACAAGAACATTAATTACGTCAAATGTTTTGGCACAAATTTGGTTGATTAAAAAAACAAAAATCATAATTTAAATGAAAAAATATAAATTTGAATGAATAGGATAGGATAAATCAGCAACAGCCTTAGCATAGTAAAAACTTTGCTAGCACGGATAAAAAAAAAAAAAAAAAAAAAAAAAAAAGAAGAAGAAGAAGAAGGCTTTCAGCACTAAACTCTAAATGGAGAGTGATGTGCCTACCTCTGTCCTTACAGACTCAGAGAAAAACTATGAATCAACTATGATTATTAATGATGACATCATTGATCATTCATTGTTTCTATCTTAAAATGTCAGTCTGTAAGGAGTGACGAAGGCATGGAGTTTTATCTTGGAGTTTAGTGCCGAAAGCTATCAATATATTATGTTAGTTCATATCTCTGTGCTAGCAAAATGTTCATCAAACTAATTTGACTCTCTCCACTACTGTAAGGCTCTTGCTGCTTTACTTCTATTATTTTCTGCCAAAATTTATCATAATAACCGCAATGGTTTATTTTTCTTAATATCTCTTAAAGTAATGAAGAAGAAGAAGAAAAAAAACGTGTTATTACCACAGATAAACTTTTGGTCTTTATTTTTTGTGTGTAATTTTGACACCTCTATTATGATCTCAAATGTCAAAATTACAATGAAAATTGTAATAACTACACGAATATATTATAAAGCACACATTATGACGTAATATGTTCAGTATTTCCCCACTCCTTTGGCGTGCACTTGCCTTTGAGAGCAAAAAAATAAAATGAAATATTAATAATAATAACAACATGATTATCATTCCTCAATGTAAATATATGCCCCACAACGAACTAAAAAAATTAATAATGAAAAAAAAAAAACTTTTACTGTCTCAACTTTGTTGCATTAATTATTCTTAGCAAAAATAAAAATAAAATAAAAATCCTACATAAAATTAAAGACTCTTTGTACAGATAAATAAAAAATAATAATAATATTTAAATGTGTATAAATGTTTATAAGTCCCATATAAATTGTAATATGTATTAACTATTATTTTTTAAAAAGCAAGTTCAAATTTTCTTTTTAAGTTATAACAATAAAAGAAAAAAAAGCACTTTTTTATTATATATTATATTATCCTTCTTTTTTTTTATATATAAAATTTTGAGCTTGCTATAAAAGTAATTTCTTCCCTTGTTGTTCCAGTATGAAGGATTAATGTGATTTCTGATGGTATTTTGTAATTTAATAAATATGAAAAAAAAAAAAAAAAAAAAAACATTTTGCCATACTAGCAAGTGCTACATTAATAATTTTTACATCAATTTGTAAACAGGGCAAACATTAATCTTCCAATAACTATATTATGTTTTGTTTTGAAAACTTGGATTTTGAAAAAAGTAAAAAATTAGAACTACTCTATACATCAGTTTTGGTGCTATTTTATATAATACCTCAACTCATCAAAGAGGCTGCATTTTTGCCTTAAACTAATAAATTTTTTTGATACTTAATATAGTAATTAACAAAATAATTTATTTTTTTTGTCTCTTAAATAGATAATTTGATTGTTTATTAACATATTGCACTGTCTTGCCATAAGTAATGGCCTTATCAGTGTCAATTTATTGAAAAGAAAATTATATAAATACAATATTCTTTGCTCTAAAATCTAATTGATGTAAAATTTATAATAATTGTGAAATTTTATACATAAATGTATGAAAAAAAAAATAATAAAAAAATTATATATATAATAATTGTATTTATAAATGCTAATTGAACAAGCAATTTTAGATCCTATATCATAAAAAAATATATACTTATATGCCATCATTTTTAACTTTAGTGTGTAACATAAAAAAATGTTATAATATTATAATTAAAGAAAAAAAGTGAATAAGAAAAATGTGGAGCTAAAAAAAATAGCTAAACAATGCTCATTTATTATTTAATTGCCAAATTAGGCTCAATAGAATTATTAAAAAAAATTATATATATATATTGGATTGGTAATAAAATTTTAAAAAAAGTGCTATATTGGATAATTAGGTTGCTTCAGTTATTTCATCCTTCCATTACATATGCGATTGAGGAGCCAGCCTAAATTATTGCTATAGCCTAATTTATTATTATCTATCTGTCACAATATAATTATATTAATGTTTTTCATGGCCAAAATAATGACGCACTTTATGCGCATGATAATATGATAATGTAAGTGTTTTATATCTTACGTAATGGACAATGACATATTGTATTTTAATATTAAACACACACACACACAAAAAATTGCCTAATGTTCAAAAAATATATATAATGAAATACCCTAATATTTTTGTTTCATTAGTGTTATTGCCATTTTACTTCCTTAATACTAGAATGATAATGGAAATTAAAATAATTGATAGAAAAACACAGATTAGGAAAAATTGGGGATGGGAGATAGTATGCGCTTGCATTGACATGGATGTTATGGTGGAGAAAATATTCTAACCCAGACCGAAAGGAAATTTAAAAGCGTATGTAAGTGGATCATATTGCTCTGTTTGCTTTCTACAGAGCAATGTGAATTATGAATCAGTTAGAATATATTCTCTGCCACGGCGTCCTGTTAGTGTAAGCTCATACTATCTCCAATTCCCCAATTTTTCCTATTCTATCTGTACTCTTCTGTCAAATCATTTAATTATCAATTATTGCATAGACGATTTTTTCCTAATGATAATGGAATCAATTTTTAATTAAAGTAGATGAAACTTTCAATTGCTTTATTTAAAAAAAAGGCTCAATCTATTTGGTATTTAGCCTTACTTTTTATTTATTTATTTTTTGGTCGTCTAAATAAATTTAAATAAATGGTACTTTAGTAATTTAATTATTGAAGAGAAAGGAATTCATTAAGTAATGAACTAATGGATTTCAAAGGGAAAACTTATTTAGAATAAATAAAAAATATTAATTTAGGTACAATGTAATTCATTTTTAATTGATACTTTGAATAAGTTATTGACTTTCTTACAGAATTAAATGCAGTCATTATAAGAAAATACAGTAAAAGTAAAAATTATGTAATGATATTGAATTAGATGAATGTGAAAGTGAAAACAACTTCACATGCCCAGAACACATCAGAGAATTGTTTTTAATTTTATGTTAATTTTAGCATACTATAGGGTTAAACAAAAAAAAAAAAAGTTTTTTTAAGTTTTGAATTTCTCGTTTCAATCGTTAAATCGTACCACATTACTTTAAAGTAAAAAGCACAGGGCAAAAAGTATTTAAAACTTGAACAATAAGCCCCAACCCCCAACAAGGTGGAAAATGTGTGCAATGTTGACTTCAAATATGGAGTTGGGCAAGCTAAAAATTTAATTACCACATTGTTCACCTTTATAATATTGTACCAAAACATAATTTTGGCCCATTTTTTTAAAAAATTCAGCTTTGAATAACTGCGCATTTTGGCTCAACCCTATCTTATTTGAAGGCAACGTTGTGCACATTTTTCACAATTTTTCTGTAGGTGGGGTTCATTGGCATCAATAATTTTTTTTTAATGTGCATTTCACTTTATAATGATGTGAGGCTTATCATACAGGTTTAAAATTTTGAAGTGAGCAATTGCAATCCCTATACCAAACCAAAATTAACATAAAATTAATAATACCCTCTGCCAGTGATTGACTATATGACCCTTGCCAATGACATGTTCCGAGTGCATACGTGAAAATGCCTAATAGGTAATATTAATGAGTATTTGTCAAGGTGTAAAATTATTATTTCTGTATTTATATGGGTTGAAAAAAACAATCAGACAGTTAAGCATTACTATTTTTTCTTTACAATTTTTTGTACAATAATGCTCGAATAATACCATCTCTAATAGTGTCTGCAGGTTTTCCAACATTGAACTTAAATGTTATGTTATCGTGAACCACTTCGTCTGCACATTTGGCTACAGGATAGGCACCATCAACGTTACAGAGTAGCTTAATCTTGTAGATCTTGTCTTTTTCACACTTGCAAGGTGTTATAAACATAGCATTGATCATGCTATTGTACTGAATCTCATCATCAATATGCGAATCTGCCAATTTAGTGGTCCCTTCCATCAAATAAATGAAGGCTTCTTCTTCATATTTATTAGAATCTTTAGGGTGACGAGTATCACATTCATCTTTAAATGAATTTGGATTCTGATACATTTCTGAGGCAAACTTGATACCAAGTAAAGAAATCGGTTGGTTCACAGAAAATGTAATTTGAGCATCAAGATATTCAGCATCATCATTTTCATCATCTGTGCCTTTGAATCCCTCAAATCCAGATTTGTTTACTTTGGCTGAACGTTCACAAATCAGGTATGGTAACTCACCCTTCAGCTTTGCCTCTTTGACAGTTTTAACTGACATCCCTTGGGTTTTGGCACGACCACGACCACGTGTTGTTTTTGCTTCTTTAGCAGGACGCTCTTTGATGTTATAAGGTGACTTTCTGCTCGGCTTGGCCTCTTTGTTTACAATAGCTCCTCGTCCACTACGGCGAATCATTTTTTTTCTCCGTCGTTGATGGGCACGTGAAATTGGTCCGAGAGGAAATAGAACTGAAATAGTATTATTTATGATGAAATTAATTCAGGGTTTAAATTTTACTTTTGACTTTTGACCGATGGGTAATATATGTAAGACATTCATTATAAACGATAGATGAGCTGAGCAAATGTACCGGTACAGAAATTATATACATAACATACGTATATACATACCTAACATACGCACTATCAAACAAACAATGAGTTTATATGTACCTTCAAAAACCCTTGCCTTAAGGACATCAATGCATTCAAATGCGAAGACTTACGTTAACGTATTTCTGCATAAAATATAAATTATTACCGTCAGCAATCATGAATATAGAGTACAATTTTATATCCCATGCTTAATTCCCATGTATGCATACAAAGTTCCTTTTACAAACAATAAGTTAAAATTTAATAATATCCTGTATTTCACTTCAATTAAATAAATATAGACATGCATACTTTGTTTTTTTATGAATAAAGAATTTGCATAAATTGTATTTAGCCAATAATACATACCTTTTTGTTCCGAATTTTAGTGTTAATGAAAATGAAAACAACGCAACTAACTCCACCCCAGTAAACCACAGTTTTTCACAAGTAGTTTGCAAGTACTTTTCCGATGTAAGAGTGTCACTCCCAGCTCATGTGACGTCACTGGTACTGACATTCTTGCATCGGAAAAGTACTTGCAATGTACATGTGAAAAAACTGTGGTTTACTGGGACACAGCTGATGAATACTTTTTTATTCCCGCGAATTCAATGTGAGCTTCCGCTTTTTTTCTGAATAAAAAAGGTTACAAATTACAAAATCATATGATTAAAATTGCTTCAAAAGCATTAAATATTATTTAATTTATTATTTAATTAATATTATACGTAAAAAAGACAAATGTTCCACATTTTTATTCTATTTATATGCTTTACTTGACTTTTACGTAGGTGCATGGGCGGGAAAATGTTTAAAATATGTTTGAGAAGTTTCTCCGGCGCTCTCGACGACGCAGCTCCAAGAAGTGTATAAAAATAAAAACTATAATAATATAATAATAATATGATGTGTACACGGTTCACGTTCTGACTGTCAAATGTGCTGTGTAGATGTGTAGGTTTGTTCTTGCGCAAAATTTTGTACTGTTTTGTTTTGATATAATACGTGTTATGGAAAAAGGTAAGGGATATATGATGAGTCAATAAATTAAAAAGAACAACAAATCTAGAAATTAAATATATTTATTTAAAATAACATGATGTGAGAAAAAAATGAAAGAATAAAAGTCGCAGACGTATGGTGACTATTACATTATTGTACTTGGATGAAAGAGGTATAAAATATGAGCATATTAGAATCATAACTCAGGGAAAGCACAGGTGCTGGCTCCACATTTGTTGGTGCAACACTTCAGTGATCCCGCGCACTGCTTGTCTGCTGCACAAGTGGTTGTGCAGATTCCAGGCCGAGTCACGGGTGGGCAACGTCCGGGCTTTTCTTTAAAATTACAAGGCAAAGGAATATTATAGCACAAAAATTCTGATATAGTTTTTCTTCTTTTTTTAGTTCAAAACTATATTGTGTTATATATAATATAATATACATTATTATTATTTACCTTCTGGGTATTCGTCAAACTGCAGTGACTCAGGAAGGGCGCAGGTGAAGGCAGCGCAAGAATTAGGACAACACTTGAGGTAACCCGCACACCCTTCATCACCCTTGCATGTGGAGGTGCACAAGCCCATGCCACGCTTCAGTGGATCCGGACATGTCCCAGCCTTACCTATTGGTAAACAATGAGATTTTTTTTAATAGTTTTGTCATGACCGTATACCGGCTATTAATTTTAAATACTTGACCATCAAAAATTTTAATTTGCTTTCTTATTATTACTATTTTATAATATACTGTATATAATTTTATAATAAGCGTGAATTAAAGTTATATATTCAACGTTAAACTATTTGGAAAAAAAAATCTTATTTATTTATTTATTTATTATTATATATATTTTTTTTAATTATAAAAAAGTGACAAAGGTTTTAGATTATGTGTAATTTTAGGTTTTAATTGTTTTATAGTCAATATAAAAAAATTGTTTTGGCCTTAAACAAGCTATTATACTACATACAGAGCATGAATATAATTATTCATTAGATAAATAATGACTATTTTATAAGAAACAATGGCTATAATTAATAACAATATAAAATACTTTTAACTTTTTATCAAATATACGCACATTTTAGATCTTGTTGCGTTATCTATAGCTAGGCTTGTATTACACAGTATGGTTATAGGCAATTAAAAGAAAAAAAATTGTTTTGCAAGATCGAAATGTGTATATAGTTAAATTTGATGTAATTGGCTTACTTTCTGAGGTGACAAAAAAGATCGTAATAAACTATCTTAATATAAAATATAATAAATTTCAAAAAAAAAATCTCTCTTTAATATATTATTGCCACAAATAACTATATTTATTAAATAATAACATTTATCAAATGGATATTATTGTAATGCCACTGCCATTAGTATTGAAATTAAATACTTAATATAATAATTAGTAAATCTATACGCAGTAGTTAGTTACTTGGGTAGTTTTACTTTATCTACTTTGGCAATTCAAATCGTGCAATTATTGATGTTAATTAAAAAAAAAAAAAAAAAAAAAAAAAAAGACTGAATGAACTGGAATTGAAAGCAAGCTCGAATGTAATATTGTTCTGATTCCATTCTATTTAAATTTTTCTAAATAATATCTTATGTATGTATATTTATTTATTTGTTTCATCCAAAAACAGGCTTGCGCCCAATACATTGCTGGAGGTACACACAGTACATTAACTATAATAATCATAATTATTTAAGACGAAAACAAAAGTTTTAAGAGTTATATCATGCAAAATAAAATTATTTAGTTTTAATTTTAAGACATATATATGTTATTTTATAATAAACTATCATGCATAGATTTTTTAATCATTTTAAATGATATTATGATGATTATGATTGTGATTATGATGATTAATGATATTATTATTATCATTAAACAATTTTACAACAATTTTATAGTAACTATTTTTTTAATGTAATACGGATTAAATTGAATGGTATAAACCGAGTTTGCTGTTAAAAATCAGTAAATTAGATGAATAGTAAAGTAAAATATTAAAACTACAGAATCAAAACTCAAGAAAACAAAAAGATGTCAACATTTCCTTAAAAGCAAAATCACTATCTTATCTTATAAAAATACAAGCTTACCTAGGACAGATGTAGTAAGGGCCACTAGGACCACTGAAGCAAGCAGGACACGGCTAGTGTGCATGTTTTGCAGAGATGAAGATGCGAATGCTCCTGAGTCTCATGTGCGTCTCGTTTTATACCTTCATCCGCTTAGTCCAGTGACCTTGGCAACATCGCGATTTATTGAAAAAATTTAAGTCCTTACAGGAGTTTTTAATCATTGGAAGAAAAATATAAACATATATTATGTATGTACGTTAAGGAATTTCATATAGAAAAATGATCCCATAAAATTATACTTAATAAATATGTGTTGTATTGACAAGCCTTGAAATTATTAATATGTTTTATTTCATCTTCCTGCTTGTTTTAACTTTGATAAAAAAAAATTAATGTTAACAAATAATATGAAATAAATTTTTATTGTTACTTTGAAAATAATTTTGCAGCTATAAAATATACAATACACTTGAATATTAGAAATAATAACATATGTCTGTGACTGAGTTGGATTTTAAAGTATGAATTATATTTATTGAACTATACAATTACGTATAAATTTATATTATACTCAAGTATTTTCTTATATACATAAGCTGCAAAAGTTAATATATTAAACTTCGGTTTTCAAGAATACAATTTTTTGATGATGGCTATATAGTGTTTTTATTTTGTATAGAACAGAAATAGGATGTTTTATTATTTTTAATGTACAAGTGATACTTTAGATTATAAAAATATTTTTATTATTATGAAATGATTAATCATTTAAAAATCTCCAAAAAAAAAAAAGTGCAGTAAAGCATAAGTTACGAATCCTAACTTATTTGAGATAAACACTTTTGAGCAGCTGAAATAATGTATTTTAGCAAATTATTAACAATAGCTAATTTAACTTAAAATAGCACAAACAAACTGAAAACAACTGAAAACAACTTAAATTAGCTATTTGTTAATAATTTGCTAAGATGCATTATTTTAGCTACTTATAATAACTCAAAAGTGTTTGTCTCAAATAAGTTAGGATTTGTAACTGAATTTAAGTAGTGCACCCGTTTTTTTAGTGTGTAGTATTCAATCAACATTGCCCTAGCTATAAAGCTAAAAAAAAAAGCAACAACATAAATACTTTTTTTTCTTTTTTAATGTTTAATAACATTAAGAGTACTAACTTGTAAGAGTATTAAGAGACGGATATACTAGAGTACCCCCCTCCCCCTTCTAGAGTACTCTACATTTGATGTGCGAATGTGAGATAAAATAATGATCATGCAGTGTCTCTTATAAAAAGTACAAAACCTCTCCGTCTCTCTCTCTCTCTCTTTCTCTTTCTCTTTCTCTTTCTCGCCACGCTAATTTTTCCTTCGTTTTATGTTGAGCAAGGGTTCTGAAAATTTCAAATATTTGTTAAATCATTAACTTTTAAATGTCATCAAAAAAGTATATAGGGGGTCAATTTTTTAATTTCTGAGACACGAGCCTAATGTAAAAATGTAAAAGATTTTTTTTTTTTTTTTTTTTTTTAGAGATCGCACATTATATATAGTGCTGTTTTCTTTTAGAATTAATATTCACGTTCAAATCTACTTACATACCTGTATACATTATTAATATAACTAGACAACTTAATTATTGAAAAAAATTCAAAGATTTTTAATTTTGAACAGGATTTGTAATTAAATGTCGCCTTGAAAAGAGTTTTGTTTTGATTGAATCGATCACGCAGCAAGAACGTTGCTCTATTTGCACACACGTGCACGCAAAGACGTGCGTGCGTCGAGGTTCATAAATTGACCTGATCTGACGCACGTGTAAAGTAGGGACCAGAAAAAAAAAATCTTGAATTTTTTTCTACTCCCTTTTTTTTTTATATTTTAGAGTTCTGTATAGAGCTTACTTGAATTGAAACCCTAAAATTAAAAATCATACTTTTACATCTAAATTTAAGTATTATCCATTACATTCGATTTCTTGAATTTCATTTCATATGCTAAACATAAACTTCTTTTTTCAATGTGCAGAATAATCAATAATATTTTAAAATAAACATAATTTTTGTAATAATTGGTCTCCACGGTGCATTTCAGACTGTTTGAGAATGTTCTGCAAAGTCAATCTTTTTCCTATAATAATGTATTGATGAGAATCATAATCACAGCACTAAGTTGTCTGTAAAATGAAATCAAACAGCTCCTCCGATTGGTTTACATGACAATAACAAATATATTACATATTATTTATGAAATTCTCTCTCTCTCTCTCTCTCTCTCTCTCTCTCTCTCTCTCGTATCATGACATCTTTTAAAAAGCATGTAACTAATTTTACTGCCTTAAATTTTTATATAAATATTAAGTATTTTCTAGAGTGAAAAAAAACTCACTCTTTATAAATAACTTTCAGAAACTTTTCAATTTTAACATGCTTTTAAAACTGCATCATATATCTAAAAATAAAACTATTTTGCATTTAAATTAAAAAATTACAGAGAAGGAGTGAAAGACAAGACGAAGGAGGAGAAGAAGAAAAAATAGGAATGACAACATGTAAAAGCGAAACTAATTTACTTTACTCACGATTTATTTTATAGTAAATAAAAATTCCCTTCCTTAAACTTTGTATTTTATCTATTTTTCTTTTTTCTAACACTTAACAAGGTAAATTTAAAATTCCATCAAATTTTTATTAATTTTTTAATGATTTCCCGATCGTTAAAGTTGACTTAAATGAGCGATAAAACTTTTCAAGGTATTATTATTCTAAATATAACTTGTTGTACGTGTGAAACGAGAAACTACGACGCATATTTTTTTTAGTGAAATAAATTTGATAAGCAGTTTAGGGAAAGAAAGGATATTGTTACAAGATTTTATTTTATTTGTCTTATTCCAGAGCTGTTGCAATATATTTAAATGTTATAAAATATACGGTGACATTGGCATTATTTTTACTTATTTATTTATTATTTTTTTAAGTGAATGAGTTATGGAAGTGTGCAGGTCGCCTAAGGTCACGGCACGCGTGGAAAACTTCCGTGTCCTCTGTTTATAATATATTTTATATCCACCCGCTGCCTCGTAATTTTAAGATCACGTACTTTTTAAGTTCTGTATAAATATCAAGGAGATTATATGAAAGAGAGAGAGAGAGAAAGAGAGAGAGAGAGAGAGAGTATTTGAAAGACTATATGCATACTTTTTATTTACAAACATACAATATAACTAGTATGTATGCATATATACGTAAAACAGGATTTTTACTAAATAAATTATTGACATGCATAAATTAATTTTAGTTTAAAGTGCAAGTCATCACCCAATCAAAACAAATCAATTATATATATATATTTTTTTCTTGTTGCGAAAGACATAAAAACAAATCACCTTAGCCTCATAAATTATTAAGCTCATATATTTGTATGATCTTTATTTTCAATGATATAAAACAATACGTATATTATAAAACCCTCCTCCCTCTTGTTACATAGTTCTACCTTGAATTTAATTTGAATAATTTTTTTTTTATATTTTGTTTAAAAAGTTAAGGTCAATATTAAAAAAAAAAAAAAAAAAAAAAAAAAAAAGCTTTTACTACTAGTTAAATTTTTTTAAATAGTACAGTATGTATTTTCATATATAATTTATTGTTTATTTAAATTAGACACAATTAATTTTAATGTACTTATATTTTAAAATTAATTTAAAAAAATATATATGGTATTTTGCAAGCATTCATGTCTCCAAATTATATTTTAATTTGATTTATGTATTGTTGGAGCAAAAATATGTTGTATTATTTATAAAAATTGTAAATGCTTTGCCATCACATTTATTTTACAAAATTGCTATATTGAAAATAAAATAACCAGGTAACTTAAATTAATATTTATTCTTACATTGGTCATAATTTAAATATTTTTTGATTAAAGCTAGCCTATAAAATATATAAAAAAAATTAATTAATTTTTTGTTTATAACAAACAATAGAATATTATTTATTTGACAAAAGAATTAAACGTTTTTGTATAAACAACTGGAAAGGGCGGGTAACATAATATTGCGCTATCATCATTAATTACCAAATTATACAGGTAGCCAGCATAAATATATCCAAGAAATATAAAATATGTTAAATTTTATGGAACCAATTTTTTTCTCCTTTGATTTGACGCGATTTTAAATATTTTATAGGGGTTTTAATTTTTTAATTGTTTTTTAAAATAAGGATTTTATATTGTTATACACAATATTTTAAGAAGAAATAACAAGTCTGTTGTATGTTTTCTCTTGTTCTTCTGGTAACAGTAATCAGTAGACTAAACAACAGTACTTTTAAGTAGAGGCAAAACGTCATATATTTGTTTTAAAAGAATAAACAAATTTATTAACAAAAAAAAATTACAACGCAGTTTATTACTTTTCCAACTGAATTTTTATTTTAAATATCCATTTGAAAAATTGTTACAAAAATATTTCTCTACATTATCAATAAATTACTAGACATAAATATTTACGTACATTATACATTATAATTAAGAAATGACACATACGGAATTAAATAACTTACAAAAGAAAAATCCAATTTTAACATTCCTTAATGTATTAAGTATTAAAATTTTTCAATAATTTGCAGTTTGCCTTGGTTTTACTTTTATTATTTTTATGTTTTGAAATGCTATTTTTATTAAGTCATTAACAGTAAATATCATTAATTATTATGCATGAGCATTGATATGTAATTTGGTATACCTATACATACTTTATATTCATTTTTTTTTTTTTTTAAAAATGCGTAATATTGTAATATATTATAGCACCATATTCATTATTATATATTCATTATTCATTTAATACTATAAATATTAAGTTTTTACTAGCTGTAAGATATAAAATTAAATAAATAATTGAATTTTAATTAAAACAATGACTACTCGTTGAAATAAATAACATAAAGTGAAAATGTATTAAAACTGTCAATCGTTTACAAAATTGTGATCGCAACATTATACAGTAAATACATATTTTTGGATTACTATATTGATAAAAATAAATAACAATTACAAGTTATTACAATTAATATATTTACAAACAAACAAATAAATAATAGTATGTTAGTTAAAAACACGTTTTGGTATGCAACACTTAGCACCGTCATTACGCAATTAGCATCATCGTGTATTATGTAAATAATACACGATTTTTTATATAGTTCATATTTTCAAGGGTTTCACCAATGTTTTTTCTTATAGTTTTTAATAATCGTATATAAAGAATCCTAAAAGTTTTCCATTTTATATACTTCTTAAAAAGTCTGGTTAAACACTGATAACGTTAGTAGTCATAATCATCACCACCGTAGTCGCCTCCATAATAATCATCATAGTCAGAGTTTGGAGGTTTGAGGGCCCCATTAAACAGTCCCGAGGCCCAATCCCCCAGGCCCGCCCAAGAAGCAAGGCCGTATAACAGACGCATGGCCAGCAAGCCCACGAAGTTGCCCACCGTTGCCTCCTTGGTCTGTACTGCCGTAACCTCCTTCTTTTTCTTCTTCCCTTCTACCTGCAATCAAACGTAACTCAAATTCAATACAAAGAAAGGAAAAGCTATTACAAAATATGGAGCACTTTAAATTGCAGACAAGATTTTTGTCAAGAAAAAGGTTCAAATAAATCTAAATTGATGAAAAATACCGTAACATTCTTTATATTTCATGAATATAATAAAGAATATAATAAACTATAATACTATACATATTAAATTTATTCATCGTGAATACAAAGGAATTTATTGTTACTCAAAATTGAACTTAATTCCTAAAATTGATTCTTCGCTTTATAAACCATTTCCTTTATGTTAGAAAATTACATTTAAAATATATATGACCTGGTTAAATAAACAAATTTCGAGGATTTTATGACTGTGAAAAAGAATAGAATTTTATTATATAAAAATGCACTAAATTATGTAAGAGCCATGAGCTATAAGAACAGGAAAAAATCTTCGATAAACATGTACCAAATTTATACGTCCATAATATTATAATAACACACTTCCTTACTCTATAGTTCGGTTGTTTGAATAATAGTATACAGTATTTGTATGTATTATTGTTGTCATTTTAAATAAATATTAAGAAAACCCACTAGCTTTTAATTTTTTTATTGCAAAGAAAAAATAAATAAATAAATTTACAAAAAGTAATTTAAAAAAATCTATTTCATCTAGACAAAATCTAGCTCGGATGCAAAAGCAAAATAGTTCAATTTTGATAAAAAAACAAACAATATATATATATATATATATATATATATATATATATATATATATATATAACGCCTTTTACTTTCATTCGCAGATGCACTGTATAGTAGTACAAGGATTTAAAATATTAGAAGATTTAATTACTTCCGCTTAATTTAATATTTTTCTAGTTTTTTTACAAAATTTAGTTACTTTATTAGCAGGATACGGAAGAAGAATAAGAAGAAGAAGAAGAAGAAGAAGAAGAAGAAGAAGAAGAAGAAGAAGAAAAAATAATAATAAACAGCCATAAAAAAAAAGTTACCTAAACTGGTCAATTAAAATGTTTACTAATTCTACTGACATAGTTTTTTTCTTCTTTTACATACATGATGCATTTAACTATATAACTAATGGAGAAGTTGATTAAGATTCATACAGGTGCTTTGGACATATATAATATATCACCTAAATACAGTAGGCTGACCTGACTTGCTACTTTACTTACCTTTGGCCACATGCCACCCAGTCATCAACTTCACGAGTTGTTTAACATACTAATAAATAAAACACAACAATTCAAGCTAAAAATCCTCCACAATATAGTAATTTTTCTATCAAATAACTGTAGTTCTTAAAAAAAAAAATTTAAAAAAAGTAGCATGATGATAATAAATTTTATTGGTTTATAATTTTGCTGTTCTATTGTTACCATGAGTATATACGGGAAAAAATAGTTTTGAAAAGCAATGTCACGATTTGTGTGTTGTTTTTGTAGCGCAAGTAAAACTATACATATGTGAACTTTTTTTTTTTTTTTTTTTTTTTTAAGGAATTTTTGCAAAGGCGTGGTAATATTTGTCATGCGTTAAGCTTTAAATTTAGAGAAAATAAGATGGTCATAAAGAAAGAATGAATTTCATCTTAAATCTTTCCAATTAACTTTCCGTCAATAATTTTCACAATGCTATATAATTAAAAGCAATAGAGTTACTGTAATGTTAATACATAATTATTATCTTTTTTTCTATACTTACTATATAAATTTAAAAAATTAAAATTTTAAGTTAAAATTATTTTCTTCAATTTTAAATTATTACTTTCGTAATAACAAAATCTTAATAATATTTGATTAAAAAAAATGCATGGGTTAATAAAGTTTCATATCTTGTTCTTATGAAAAGGAGTAAGTAATATATAAAAGAGATAATATAATATATATATATATATATATATATATATATATATATATATATATAAAGGCTTTGACTTGCTACTGAATGAACCATATATATTTAAGATCAGTCTAAAGAAACGTTTAATTCATATCTATATTTCAAACTAGATAGAATTTTTTTTCATTTATATATTTTTTCCCTACGTTCAGTTATGATTTTTTTTCTTCAAGACTATAAAGATTGTGCTAATAACGATTGGTTGATTTCAATCTCACAAACATTGTTTTTTTATATACAGTATAATCAAAATAAAAGCATTTCAATCCAAGGGTAAAATGACAAATTGTATATGAGTCTAGAAAAAATTATGTAACAATAACGATTAAAAAAAATGAAGAAGATCAATCAAAAGTTACTTACTAAGAGACTGCAACATAAAAGTAACCACAATCCCAGGGTGACAACAGTTGTCTTCGTCAGTGGCATTGTGCTAGTCAAGTTTTTCAAACCACAAAGCTGCAAAGAAAGAAAAATTAACGTAACACTATATTTAATTGCAGTAATTATTATTGCTGTATTATTATATTTGTAATACTGCTATAAAAAAAAACTTCTGGTGAAAATAAGAAACAATTAAGTACAATAATAAAGTCAATGAAAGTATAATGAGCGAAAAATTTAAACTTTTTAATAAATTGATTTTTGTTGTAGTTTGGCTAACTTTTGTTAAAAACACTGTATTTTTATTTTTCCTTCTCGATTAAAATTACATTATTTACGTATAAAAATGCAAATCATTTTTCCCCCACATGAAATAATATGAGTTTGCGTACATACAAGATGTTAATCAATTTCTCATCATTGGTGTTAATAAAATAATAACAATGAAAATGCAACAAACGTTACTTATTACTATTGTTTACCTCATTTTAACATAATATATAATATATATAAATAAAACATAAATATGCCACATTTAGTATGATTCATAATAAATTGAAAAAAAAAAAAAAATCAAAACAGTTACCTGACCAGCCGAGAGTATCAAAACGCAACAATTAAAGTTAATCTGCGCGAGACTATTTAAGTACTATATACAGATAAACATTTAATAACTGAAATACCTCAACAAAATTGCGGTATATATATAGAAAAACATACACCAATCACATACATTTCAATCTTTCACTTAATGATTCAATATATAATTTCCCTGATTTTTATTTCAGGATATCCTTATATAAAAAAATGACTAAATGAAATTCTTTAGATTTTGTTTAGTAAGTCTTATAATTGTATTTAAATATATAAAATAATCAACCTTATATACTTACAAGAAAATAAAAATTATAAACACTAATTAACAACGAAGATCTTTACGTGTAATATGTAAAGTTGTAATGATAACATTGAAAGAAGAGAAGACGTGCTACTGTAGAGGCTTACTAAGAAGTACTGACAGTAAGTCAGCTGCAAAGCAAGCACAAAATAGCTTGGAAAACGTGGTGTGAGAGGTGGATCACTCACTATACTTGTGGTCCCGTTACCAACCTGAGTCTTCTATGGTGCTCACTCGGCTCATCGGCACACTTTGAATATACCACGTGACATTTGCAACGTAACTTTTTACTTTAATTGATTTGTTTATATTGATTAAACTGTATTACATTATAACATAAGAGGTGTATAATACATTAATGAATTATTCAGTAGAAACTGAAAGTTGAATTTTTTAATTTAATTTCCATCCGCATTTTAGCTATTTTATATTATAATATTAACGTTTAAAATTATTTGAAGACGCTTTTTTTTTTTTTTTTTTTTTTTTTTTTTTTTCTTGTTTACTTAATTAGGAATTATATGCTAAAAGTTGCATTTCCATATGCATAATAATTTTAATATAAAACCATTTGGCCAATCAATACATATAATTAAAATAATTTTATTCAATTATAACTACTTTACGTATTGAATATTTTATAAAATGTCATCAATTAAATTTGCATAGCGGTGAATGAGCATCAAGTATGTCTCACGTAATTCCTCATAACATGTGCGCTACTAGAAACATATTTTCGCAGTTAAAGAGGTCGCAAGCATCATGCAATTTGGAGGTCAATCAATAAATCAAAATACGCAAAAAAATATAAAAATCCTTTTTTTTTTTTTTTTTTTTTTTTTTATGCATCTCTGGCGGAGGAGTGTGAATTCTTTCTCAGTGGTCAAGGGATTTTCCTGCTGCCGTTACTTAGCGTTACGTTTGTTGATGCACGCATCGCGCTCCCATTCTTCACCACATTTCACGCCAATTACGTGATCTTGACTTTCTCAACATTACGTCACAGTTTACTAGTAATGGAAATCTATTAATTGAGCAATGAATGCAAAATATAAGCATAAAATAATAAATTTAATATTCTTATCACCTTACATTGAATGGAATATGCATGCCTGTTAAATGAACCTGCGACTTGTCTTTAATATATAAATAAAAGTAGTTTAAATTATTTACATTAAAATTTATAAATAATTGTTTAAAAATTATTAATCATAAATTGAAAAAATATTAAATTGAACTAAAAATAATTCAATTAAAAAAACATGGGTTTCAAGATCAAAATGAACTTTAAAAAACTTCTATGATTCATTTTATATTCCTCATTATATTCTTATAATGAATTTGTGCAATATTAAATACAACAGATACCTAAAAATACTATTAAAAAATAATTTCAAAAGGAGAAAAAATTGTAGTTTGCATTTTATGATTAGATTTTTAGCCAAGTCATAATCCTTCCTAAGTCAAATTTACAGTATTATAAGTATTCTAAAGAATGAAATGTAATATACTATAACTCAACTTAAAGATTTGAATCTATGTACCTACACGGAAAGAATAAATTATGTAATTTATGCTGAATTTATGTCTTTATAGCATAAATATTTTTAAAGTGAAACATCATAAAAATTGTGCTATATACATATGGAGTATATTGCATAAATTTTGCGTTGCAAAATGATCAAATGTTGCTGGAAATGGTCTATAGCGTGATTGTTACGTATTAATTTTTGTACGTGTACTTGCAATGACAAAAAGATACAGTTCTATTACTTGAAGTTTAAAGATTTAATGCACCTGTATGGAATCTTCTATAATTATGTAACGTTCTTAGCGAGTCAAGATCGTGGGTCAAAACCTACGTAATATCAAACTTTAATTATCATTGTTGTCGCAAAACCTTTCCTCCCTTTTCTTTTTCACGTCAATACTTCAGAGTAACAAAGAGTTTTGTAACTGTTTAAATTTTTGTGCGTCATTTTCTATTATTGATTTAAAAATATTTTTTAAGATATCAAATGATTTTGCATTTTTTTCAATTGAAATTAAATTATCTAAATAAAACAAACAGTACTCAATTTACTTTATTTATTTATATTTAAATCTATTGTAATCAGAAAATATTATGTAACCTACCATAATAGTGTGGGATTATATTTTAAGTAACGGTTCAATCCTTTATTAATTTTTTTTTTAATTTTCAAATGTATTTTACGCAACACCGAGTATTAGAGTGTGAGATTTTTAGTCTTTAATTTTGACAGTTTTTCAGAACGATTAAATAGAACAATTTTTTCTTCTTCTTTTGTTTCTAACAAATCTTTGCTACTTATTGTTGATATTATTTCTTTGTTTGCGTGATTATAAAACAACAGCATCCATCCATGTATATTTAGTATAACTGACCAAGAAATATAATATTATGTAACACCCAAGCAATTTTTTTTTTTTTTGTTTTTTTTTGTACAAAAGTAGCAAACAAATTGACGACTTGTATTTTATTTAGATAAAAAACGATCAAACTATTATCAAGTATTTTAAGTACACTGTTTGTACGTACGTGAGAATATAGAATTTAAAATTACGTGACTTATACCAGTATAGTAATACTTTCTCTGAAACTCGTGTCCGGGTCATTGAATAAGCCACACACTACACATTTTAGTACCTCAAATTAAATGACCTGTAAACTTTACATAGCCATGAAGTCAACAATACCAAGTTGTTGTTTTTTATCAGTACATATATTGATCTATTTTAGGTATTATTATTTTAAGTTTCATCTAAAATGACAATGAAACACATAATTCTGGATAAAAAATTTAATGACTTATAGTTGAATGTTGAATGAATATTTAACATGCTTTACATGCTCAATTAAGGGTGTATTCGCATGACATCATATTTAATGCGCTTGGAGGTCATACTGGAGTAGTGAATAACATTGCTCAGCATAGGACAAACTTCGTTTAAGCCTATTTTCTTTGGGTAATCGGCTCATTTTTTGTTATTATTATTTTCCCACATACTTGAGATACCAATTCAACATAATTACAGCATCAATGCTCTCAAAAATATTGCACAGTGTTTTTACAAAATGAGTTATTTTCCTTTGCCACCCATGTTATTGAGTTATCCAACATAACGTCAACTTGAACATGAATGCATAGACCCTATATAGCTGCAATATTATATCGGAATCGCTGATATTTTGATTCATTGCTTATGGTTTAATACTTACTGGACCACGTTATCATGCGCCGCGGGTGATATGGGTCACATGAACGTATAGTACAAGTCGCAAGTTGACTGGACAAATTGTCGATATTGCTTGATAAAATAGGTATGTATTATAGACACTGATTTCTAACATAGTTCGTAATACGATACCAATACCATTAAAATATCGATATCGAATCATACATCGTATCGAATCATACATCGTATCGAAGACATACCGTACACATTTTATATGCATGCAATATTAATTTTACATATTATATTATAGGTAACCTATTATAATGTTAACTATTACTATTGCTAATAAAGATACATTATTATATTTTTTTAAACTAGTATAGTAATTCGAGTTGACGTCCAAAAGTTCGTATATGTGCAGTGGTCCGCGTGACCTCTAGCAGGTCATGTTACACTTTGATGCACGTATAAGGTCATGCTCAAGAGTCATTCACCTCGCTCGTCCAAAATTAATTAAGATGTCGACATAGCAGCATAATATATAGCAGCAGCGTTGCATAAACATATGAGATTCAACCAATAATTTTGTGTTATAGTGATATCATGATCTAATTTAGAATTTAGTTTATATATATATATGTATCTTAAATGAATTGTAATGATCAGTATAAACGTTATTAAATATATATTTTGCTTTTTTATTATTTATTTTTTTAGTCACTTTATCTCACATCTCACCAAAAGGTGTGGAACTGTATTATATAATAACATGGGTGGATTCAATGAAAATATACAGCCTGTATAAAATATGTAACAAGCTGAATGCCACAAATATTACAGTTTTATTATATTTGTATATTAAAAGTGTATGCAAATATATATATATACTAGTCAAATTCTTGGATTATACTAATTAATCTAACTGTTGCGTGTTTTTATTATTATAATAATTATTGCTTCCTTTATATTTGTATGTCTAATATCATACACTGCGTACCGTACATACAAAGAAAACTATTTAAGATTCTAAGGTTCATATTCAATTACTCTATAAATCAAATGCATTAAAAATAGTATTGTAAAAATAAGTCATTAATTTGGACATTAAAAAATTAGAGATTTTTTTTTTTATTTTCTCTTTAAATAAAAATGTTGAATACTTTCCAATATTTTGAAGATTTTTTTCTTTCTTAAAAGTAGTAAGCTATTTAGAGATAGTAAATATTATATTAAAATGAAATACATTTTGTAATTTTATGTGTAAAGTATATTATTATTTAAGATTTGTATTAAAGTGTCTAATATCTTATGAGAACGACAACGACAACTATTTTTATTTACTTCGTCTTTCTGTGCCTGACGGGCTCATATTGCGATGTGACTGTTATACGTTTGTGCAAGAAGTGCAGTAATTATATATTCTGTAAATCACCCCCTCGTTTACATTTTTCTCTTGTCAGTCAAAGCTAACTATTCACATCGCATTATTTTTCAACATGAAGTTCACGTGCACCTTACTTCTCTGCTTCTCTTTCCTAGGTACGTACTAATTTTAGCAAAAATTTATTGATAAACTTTTTTTGAACTTTTTTTTTTTAACTTTATATAATTAAAATATAATTAAATTATTATATATATAATAAATTTATAGGACGAAAATACATATAAGAAAATTTGACACATCATAAACCTACTTTGATTGATGAAACTAAAACATGTATCCTATATAATCTACAAAACATCAATAGACAGGATATAGGTTATCATATAAATATGATAATAATAAAATACTCAATTTTATATGTTTCACAGTAAATTGTTTGTATTTTAAGATAATGTGCCCCAAACCATGTCTAATTTATTTTTATACTTGATTTCCTATGTGAAAAGATGCCCTACAAATAATACTAGATATTTTTTTTAATTCATTATAATATATCTAAATAAGATAATTTAAAAAAAAATGCAGGAAAGAAAGAAAGGAAAAAAATAAAAATTCTAATTTATATATTATCGTATAAATTTTTAAGAGGTTTTTTTATTTATATAACGCGAATTTTGCATTTAGCACTGATGTTAGAATTTTATTTATAATTTTAACATGGAATATTCCAATTTTACAAGCAATATTCCAATTGAGAATTTTTTTAAATAGTAAAATAATTATTTGGTGTTAAAATATATTACATGTATATTTATATACTTTGTTTTATTTTACAGTTGCCAGTGAGGCAATGCTGCATTTTGGAAATATTTTTTCCCACATCAACGCTTTGGGTTTTGATTATACTCAAATTGATCATTTTGATCCACACATTAGATCTACTTTGTACGCTAAATGTTTAGCACGTGGTGGAGAAGAGGCTGTCAATCAAATAATTGTAAGTGTTTTTAAACGTTTTTCAAAGTATTTAGTAATGTCAGAAAACATTTAATGTCTCAGGTTCAAAGTCTATTGTAACAAATTTTAAATCTGCGTTTTTTTTTTATTAATTCATTTATTACTACTTACGTATAGACTGTTATAAAAACAAATTTGTTTTCATTTCACATTTATGTGCTACTTTTGTATAAAAAACTACGCCTATAGTACGCCAACTTACAAAAATGGTTCAGAATAATAAGTGTATTTTTAACTTTTTATAACCATCAGTTAGATTTCATTCCAAAGCAGCTCCTAAAAGTATTTTAAATTCAATATTTATATTTTTGACGTATTTAAATGATTATTAACCGTAAAAAAGTTTCAAACGTGAAACGTTGTTGAAATCGGTAAATAAATATAAAATTTTACTTATTATGAGATTTTACCCTTGTAGTAGGTAAAGTGTGTTTCATATTTATCGCATGTTTTAGTATGATATTTGCTCCATTTTATGTTATTATATTTATTAATATTTTGTACTGATATCATATGCTACTGATTTTCACAGAGATCTAAGGAAGCTCATGCACACGGTTTACGTAACACTGAGCTCGTCCGTGAAGTGATGCAAGAAGCCTTGAAAGCAGAGTTCCCCATGATGGTTCACCAAGGAGCACATAGGACCGCATGTTCGTAAGTTGCTACACAATCAAAAATATCACAAGTAGGGAAATTTTAATTCTTTAAATTTTATTAATTCATAAACATTAACATTTTAATATTATTATATTTTATTATTATTATCATTAAAAGTGCTTTCTTTTTTTATTCCAGAATGTTAGTTGCATTCCAAAAATTTGCTTCACTTCTTTCCGGATCTCTAAGTTTTTGTCTAAGTGAAGCTGAAAACAAGCAAAGGTTTCTCTTTCAAGGTCTGGGAATGTTATTTTACCACTCGCAATGTGTGGTACGTGAAACCAGTAAAGATTACGAAGGTAATCATATTACATACAATTTTATTTTAATTTTCCATAAAGAAAAAACATTAATGATAATTAATATCACTATTTAAAGTTAAGAAGAAGAAAAAACTAAGAAACAATATAGTCTTGTATATCAAACTTTTAATTTAAGCAAATATGTGCTTTCTGTGAAAAATCAGGTCTTAATGCATTTCTATTTTCAAACCTTAAGCTCACATTTATTTTTTATTATTAATATTCCTCAACTGTTTTTGTTTTAACTAATATCTGAAACTTTTAGGCAGTTCCATTAGAATCCCTCAAAAAAAAAGTGAAAATTTAAATTTAATTTTAAGTGCTCGTTAAAAGTGAATAATTCTTTTACGCCGCTTTTCACGTAAAAAAAATTTATAACGTAATTTATCCTGCATTTATGTAGTATAATATTATGCCTGCATAGTATAAACATTGCTAAATTTGAACTGCTTAGTTATGATATGCAATGTAATTTTTATTTTATAATATAATGTATCATATAATATAGCATATTGATGATTTATTGAAAGAATAAATGTTAATAAATCGGGCTAGCGTCTAGTGCATATTATATAATTATTATACCTATTTAATTTTGCTCGTGTTGTCAGACTTCGTGGAGCGCGGAGGTCGCATCTGCCTTTATACTCAGGCTCGTGCTGTCAACACCTGTCTTAACACTCATTTCGGAAAATATGAAGAGAAAGATCCAACTAGTTTCCTATTTTTTACTGCAAACAATAGCACTCATCAGGAGCAATGCAGGTAATTATTTATAAATAGTTATTAATATTTGTGGAAATAAGTTTAAAGACATGGAAAAACTTTACACACTATTAAGAGGTCTTTTTCCGTGGTAAATATAATAAAAATAAATTATTTTGAGGGATTATTATGATTGATTTCTAATAATAGTAATAATAATAACAATGATAAACAATGTTGAATTATCATAGTACAGCTCTGGCCAATAGTTTAAGAACGATTTGTATAGGCAACCCGCAAGCAAACTATGATATCTTTATGAGAAAACGCAGTGGCCGCCGCTGCACCGTTCTTAAACTTTTGGCCAGTTCTGTACATAGTAAATATTATGTTTTAATTAACTTTTTTTCTTCTCCTTCTTTTCTTATAGCGATTTGAACGATTTTACTCACTGCACGTTAGATATTGTACGGAATAAGTGTCCCAATGCTTTTAACTTACTTAAGAATTTGTTCAAAATTGTGAATGATGTGTTCCTCTGCAATGTTGAGTGAGATCACATGTTGGTTTGCCTTACAAGAGCACCTAAGTAAGTGTCGATTTGTTTTATATGAGAAATCTTCTTTTACAAATTAATAATTTCGATTTAGTATTTATGCAGTTATTTTTTGCATTTAAACTTCTTCTTTTTTTTTTCTACATTATATAGGAATATTATATTATTTAAAAAATATTCCTCAAAGTTTTAGTTATAATTTTATAGTTTCTTAATTATTAATAAGTCTAATTTTGAGATACCATCTCTATGTTGAGAATGTAAATTCTTATGCACATTTATTATATAATGTAAATCAGCTAGTTTCTTCATGAAATGTAACACAAAATCACAAGTTACAAGTTTTGTATGGATTATTAAAACAAAAATAATTAATTATTTAATTAGCATTTGTAAAATTTACTATAACAAAATGCTCTAATTGTTTGTAAAAAATAAAATATACTCTATTTGGCTAAAATAAAAGATTATTAAAAATTGTTTGTTTTTATAAATAATTATCTGAATTATTATAAAATATCTCAAGTAAAAATTGAAAAGTTAATCATTTTCTACTAATACTTATTGAAGTGTATAAAATAGTTGCTAACAATAAAGATGCTAATAATTAATAAATATCTATTATCATAAAATTTTAATCTTTAGCTCCTTAAAAATTTGAAATATATATAAGTTGAGGAAGTGGAGAAAAGTTTATATTATTTCATTTATTTATACAAAGTGCTTTTTAAGCATAACATTTTATCACTAATATTTACAAAATATAATACATATTTAGTTGGTAAACAATGTTAAAACAATAACAATATAACTATATATCATAACATTAACAATGCAGTTTTTATTAACTGCATGTAGATTATTTTTCTATTCATTAATAACCTGTGATTATTTCATTAATCCAGGTGCAAATCAACACTGTACTATACATATATCTGACTAGAGGAGGTGGGGTGAATAATGACTCACATTTTCTGAACAGCCTGGAACATAAGATTTTTTTAAATAATTTATAAATATCATGTAAATTAACAGTTCATTTTGAAGTTTAATACTCAACCGATGAAATATTACAATATTTGTATTTATGTTAACCTTGAGTAAATTTATATTTTTTAAACATTTGGATTGAGAGAGAGAGAGAGAGAGAGAGAGAGAGAGAGAGAGAGAGAGAGAGAGAGAGAGAGAGAGAGAGAGATTTAGGGACAATTTCATGCTTTCAATTACAGGGGGAGTTTTTAAAATAGCATAATATTTAAATATTTATTGATTAAATTGATTTTTATAACTGCTTTATTTATATGAGTAGCTTAGTGAATTTTTATTTATTTTAAAAATTAGACACCGTCATGCTCTTTGTAAACATTAATTGTAAATTAAAAATAATATTAATATTCTAGTTATCTTCTAGAAACAGCATGAGAATATTGTTTTAAATTTTAATTGTTGGTTTAAATTTATTGGTTTCAAATTTAGTTAATGCTTTATACATGAGAAATATAGATACGTTAGTTACCTCAGTAGCTAGCTGAATGGTGATATCGGGAGTTAAGGTGGTGCTCAAACGACCTGCGGTGATCATGGAGTTCTCGACTGTGTCGACTGGGGTAAATTCTAGGTGGAGGACGTGCCCTTTGCGGCCTTGTATACCTTCGAGAAGACTTTGGTCCTAGCCTGCAGATATTTAAAATTACTTCAATTGTAATAATTTATCAGCCTCTAAAGTAAATAAATAATTAAATTGATAATAATCACATGCATACATTATTTTATTAAGCAAGCATTTTTATTTATAAAGTTTAAAAGCTAGTTCTTCATGTTTTTAGCAAATTAGATGTAAAATCAGAACTATTTTTATTAATATTTTATTTTTTAAATTTTTATATTTGCTGACATCTATTGTTCAATCAAAAAAAAAATAGTACTAGAATTGAATTTTTAATATAACTTTATTTTATTAGAGACAATAGCTAGTTTAAATGATAACAAAAGATATATTGCTTAAACAAAGGTTGTAAAAAAGGAGTATCAAAATTTTGATTTTCTCCATACTTTGTTTGGCTATTATTTTACATACCTAGAATGAGAATTTGAGTCAGTGATGAGTAAATCTCCAGAAATATCTGCATATGACGATTCTTCAGTCGATTGAGAAAACGACGAGAGGGAAATCATATCTGAAGATATCGACTCTGACTTTGATTTTGATTCACTTGAAGATACATCAAAACTAGAAGATTCTTCAGTTGATGATTTAGAACTGGATTTGGTATCACGCTTGAAAATCAAGATTTTCTCGTTCGCATTAATATGATTGCCATTTGATGGATTTGTTGCTTCCTTTCTCATAGCGCAAGTTTTCTTAACAATTTTAGGGATTTTTTCAACATTTGCTTTTATTGCATCGTTAACTTTGGCTAGTTTTGCAATAGTTTTGTGTAAATTCTGTAAAAATTATAATAATAATAATATTATTAATTATATATTAACAGCTACCAAATTAAAAAAAAAATTATCACAGGAAAGTGATGGAGTCTACAATAACATCGTGATAATGTGCTAATAACTTGGTAACGACTTGTGTTAATTATAGCTACAAAATCAATGGCCATAATTTGAGTAATAAGTTTTTGTTTTTAATTCATGCACATTTTTTCATATATACTGATAAAAATTAAGCAAATTTTATTGATTGTTGGAAGTCCAGGTTTGTTTACATTTATGTGTTATTTTTGTATTAAAAATTACGCCTGCTTCCTAAATTAAAAAATTGAAAACTACTTGAAAAATCAAAAGCCTTACCTTACGAGCGTCTTTATCTAATCGATTAAGTTTTTCAAACGCAGTTTTCTGTAGTTGTAGTTTGTCAATTCGACTGCTTCTATCTGACAAATCAGATCTTTGTCTATTATGGTCCGTTGAGGGAAAATGTGGTGATCTGGGGTCAATCTCGTGACGTGAAAAGTCACCGTCAGGTCTGCGGTATCTCTTTGCCTCAAAAGACTCATGAGGGTCTCTAGAGTCAAGAGGACGATCTCGAGGACCATAGTGAGCTTTGCTAACTCGAGGGCGTGGTCTTGGAGGGTATCTCGAGTCAATAGGTGGTTCATCCGGTTCATTGACCCTACCACGTGGTCTGGGGTACCTTGAGGTATCAGCAGGGCCATCTGTCACATGGTGTGGTTTGTGGTAGCTGCTGTAATAATCGCGAGGTACTCGTCTATCAATAGATCGCTCAGGAGATTCATAATCCTGCTGAAGTTCATTTCAAAATCCATCATTAAAATTAGACAAAATTAAATTAAAAATATAAATTATATTAAAAACAAAAGTAGAAATAAAAACTTTGTAATTAACACTTTGATAAACAAAGCAATTGAATTGAGAAAGAAACAAAAGTACGATGCCCTTGATTCAGTTTTTTTTTACCACTTTTATAATAAGTATAAATAAAAAATAAAACAAGTAAAAAGTCATTTAATTTTTTGTCTTCTTCTTCTTCTGTTTTAAAATTTATGTATAAAATTTATGTAATTGGTCAAATCGTAAAACTTACCCTAAATCTTGCTTCAGAAACTACCCAAGAAATTACGATAAAAAATACTCCTTGAATCCAATTCATATTAAACTTTAATGACTGCTTTTAAAAATATAAAAGTCAATTCTTTACTCGCTGTTAACACGACTGTTTGTTGTTATTTACTTTTTAAACACAGTAATTATTTACACATTTGCACAAAATACTATGTTACAATTTCTATGCATGAAAATTACATTATATAGTAAACAGTTTGATAGAATTAATTACAACATTTAAAAGTTACTGTCAAGTTAGTGATTAATGTGAAAGTGCATCACGATTACATGTATCACATCTTTTTTATAGTATGTACGTAAACAAACGTGTTCGTATCAAACTTCAACTTCCCGCTCTTATTTGCAGAAAGAGCACGCACATAACAGTCTCAAATAATTCATTTTGTTTATTAGTAAAGCAAAACAATAACAATTTTTGAATAATTATCATTATAACTTCCGATAAAAAATTTGTTTAGATAATAATTATACAAATTTCTAAGCAAAATGAAAAAAATATATATAATTGTTACATTTCTCCATTAAAAATTTACAAATATTTCTAAATTTCAGAAAGAGATTTAAATTAATTATGAAATTTTTATAAACACGAAAGGATAACACCTTGAATAAAAACATTTTAGGCAATTTATTGTTCAAATATGCACTGATACAAGTAGTGATGGATAAAAATTACTGATCTGGGAGAGAATAATGCATTGCAATTGCAATCACAAAAATAATATTAAGGCCATAAGAAATTAAAATATAATTTCTATTTCTCCTTATCAATCAATTTTATTTTAATTCAATGTTGTTCTTAATGGAAAAAGAATAGAAATGAGAAGAAAATGAACTATTCGTCAATATTTAAAGCTGATTATTTAAATCACATTTTAAAAGAATTCAACTTATCAGCACGAATTCACGTCGAACGATCTTTGTATATTTGTTTATACACGTTGCACGATCAGGAAGAATAAAATAATTTAATGTATCTGTTTATTTTAAAACTTTAATTTTTAATGGATAGTACACAAATTTTAATGAGAATTTAAAGTTTTGTTAATTTCAACACGTGTTTTTAAGTTGTTGTTTTGTTTTTTTTGTTTTCTTTTTCGCGCAGTTTGATTTTTTTTTTTTTTTTTTTTTTTTTTACATTCACTGAAAGTGTTTTTGTTTACACTTTTAACTGTCCTCTGCTTATAATATATTTAATGAGTATGAGATATGTGTTTTAATAGTAAAAATTATACCATAAATTAAATCATTGTTAGCAGCATTGTTATTGTTAGTAGAAGTGAAAGAATATTTTTCTGCTCATTGAGAAAACTGAATTAGGATAACGTATAATAATAGTTTAATGTGATAATATATTATCGCAAAGACGTGAATAGTATTAAAGAATTATGTAATTAGTTGTAACAGTAAATTATTTGTAACTCCTCTCCTAGGTCGCCTTAGATGGTGTTTATCACCTATGCTTAGGGCTGCACTCTCAAGCAACTCGACTCCAAGGAGAGGTCGCAGTACCAAGCTTTCTCGATCATATAAATTGGAATTATTTATAAATATTTTCAAAATATTTATTTTAGTTTAGTATTCAGTAACATATTTTAATTGCAAAAAATAATAATAATAATAAAATAAAATAAAGTATTTTATAATATAAAATCATAGCTATTCAATGTGTGATATATTTTCACGATTTTTCTAGCTCTTATTATATTAACATTGAATAATTGTTAAAAATTTAAACATTTGCAGCTTCAATTTATTTTAACAAAGACAAAGAAATAAAAAAGTGATAAATTTAATTCTGTTAACTATGTATGATAATACATTTTATATCATTCTCTGGATCCGTTTTTAAAATTGAATGCAAGTTTTCGTATTTTACTTTAAGAAGTAAAGTTTAGTAAGGAGAGAGAGAGAGAGAGAGAGAGTGAAAGGAGAAAAATGAAGGAAAATAAAAGGGGAAGTAAAACCAAATTGTTTTGAATAGATGTCACACACACACAAAAAGTAAGAATTTTCTCGCGTTCCCTCGCAAAATCACACATTACGCTTTACGTCACGTCTCCTCTACGGCAGTTCCTTTGTTTACGTTTCTTGCAAGAGTTGATATCACTCGCGGCCTGCCCGGCAGTTGGTCTCGAAGCAGCTGCATGAGAACCATGTGTCTAGAGACCATCAGTGTTTGATGTTTCAATGAAATGGCATTCAAGACACTCTGTACACATCTCATTATCTACATACTTGTGTACAGTTCTGTCTCAGTGCGCGCTGAGTGCGATTGTGATTTTAGTGTAAGTCATTGATTACTTATTATAAACATAGTTTCAAAGAAGCAGCGACATGAAATTTCTTTATCTAAATTTTAAACTTAAGATTTTTTGGATTTGTTGGATTTTTTTTTATAGATTTGCAAATAACAATATTTGTCCTTAAATTTTGAGCTTTTTATTTATTTTTCTTTTTTCTTTTATTTTTTACTAAAAAATAATTTATATATAAATTGCTTTTTTTGTCATTTTTGGGTACAGGATTCATTAGATTTTAGTGGAGATACAATGGAGTTTTTGGGACTCGAATCAGAAAGCAGCATTGAGAATATAACGACCAATCATAATCATTACAATAACGACAAAAATAATAATAACAACAACAATTCTCCACAACAAAAATCTATGGTAAGTCTACAATTACAATACAATGTAACATAATCATTTTACTGGCTGTCTTTTCTGTACAGGATTTACATGCACTTGTTTTGGATCTTGCTCGAAAAAATAAAAAACTATCCCGAAAAGTAGCCAATTTTCCTAAGATAATCGCAAGACTGTATAGAAATGTAGCTGCCTCAAAAACACCTCAGTTACCTATGATGCCTCAAACATATCCTCAAGATAAAATTATTTTTGTTAAGCCAAATAATAAGGATGACTCTTCAAAGTCATCTAGCTCCGAATCAAAATCAAGTTCTGATATTGAGTCAGTATCAAGTAAATCAAACTCTTCAAAATCTAAAAATAAGTCTGAACGAAGGAGAGTAACTCGAAGAAGGAAAACAAAAAGTGCAAGAAAATCAGCAAGTTCCGACAAAACAACATTAAGTAACCGGCATCAGTGAGTGATACATACATTTTATTTATTTAGCTTTATTACTCCGTATTATAGTTTAAAAATGCATTTTAGAATTACAAAATTGAAGCCACTGAATACTTTAGTTTAGCAATGTTACTGTATATTCTTAAGAGCATTATTTGCCTTTGCCTTTGCCTTTTTTTTTTTTTTTTTTTTTAGCAATTTTTGTCTTATACTTTATGTTAATCAATTTCTTGAATTGGTGCATAAAATTGAAGAAAAAAAAAAAAAAAAAAAAAAAAAAAAAGGCAGCTTGCAAAAATACTTACAATTTTAAGTGACCAACAAATACACTTTTAGCTTAATTTTTCTTTTGTAAGCTAATTTTTTTTTCACATGTGGTATTAAAGATTGGGGATAAAATATATATAACGTGAAAAGTTTCAATATTAAAAAATTGCTTCTATTTCTCCTCCCAGTCACTAAGGTAAATTAATTTGTGGCACCAGCGAGTGCGAATGTTCTCATTTCAGATCACAAAGATCATACAGCCAAGCTCGACCAAGTAGGAAACCTCCCAATTATCGAGTTACACCTCAAGATCGACACGTAACTTCAAATTACAAAGCAACAAGTACAGACTTAATAGAGAATAATATTGACCCTAGACATTTATATCAGACCAACGCCGCAGTAGATGAAGATTATATAAGACTGCCTAGAAGAAGTCAACGAGTTGATCGAAGTCGAGGTTTTAACTCTCATGTACCTAATTTATGGAATCAAAAATATTGGTCTAATAAGGAGAAACGTACAAGAGGCAAACTTAAGTCAAGACATAAAGAAAGGAAATTTAGATCAGGTAAACGTACAAAAAGTTACAATTAAAAAGTGTAATAAAGTTTCCATTGAGTATAATTAATAATAATAAATTACTTTTATTTAGAGACCACAAAAGGTATACGCCTACCTGCCGAGGTCCTCTGATATTACAAAATTAATTTTCCACTGCTATTATCAATATTTTTATTTTACAAAAAAGAGTAGCAGAATATTGAAATGGCACTTGGAACTATACACATTATTTAACAAATAAAATTTAGAACACTATCACCTGCGTATATATTATTCATAAATTATAATTATTATTGTTTTTATTAATATTATTAATAACTGGAGTATAATTCATGACTATTTTGGTTTCTGAAGCTAAATATTTGTTTGAAAAAATATAGTACACCCTGGCCAAAATAAGATGTGAGATTTTTTACAACCAGATGCACCCTTTTTCTAAAACAAATTTCCACAGATAAACACCAACATTTTACAAGTGATCAATGTACTATTGAAGCTAATATGTGTTACATTTTATTGCTATAACTTGATTAGAATCCTAAAAGGAAGGTGCTTTAAAATAGCTTCACATCTTTTTGTTTTGGCAATAGTTTAATAGCTCTTCTTTCTAAGCTTTATAATATTTTATTTATTCAATAATATAATGATGTTGGGTCTCCAATATTTTTCAATTGAATGTGTGCTATACAATGTGCTAGGGTAATATTTTTATAGGGTCTGTTCACACAAAGTCTTACTTTTGCCTTGCATACAATAAATTTGATTAGATGAAAATTCAATGGTTTTAAGTGCAGATAGCGAGCAATTAAATATATTACATATTGAAAATATTGCTTCATGTGCTCATTTCTTACAAATATGTTTTCCTCTTATTTCTAAGATTCTACCATGAAGATTATTTGTTTTGTTTATTTCAGGAAAATCTTCAGCTCATTTAACAGCACAAACCAGCGGACACAGATATTCTTATTGAAAAAAACATCACTTATGTCTCTAATTAACATAGAAATTAAGTTCTGGAATTGGATGTAGAAGAATCCGCTGTAAATATGTAAATAGTTGCGTAAAAAATAATAATACTCTAATGTAATTGTTAATTTAAATAAAAATATGTTTCTATATACAGAATGAACATTTGATGTTGTTGTTTTATTGTGATGTTGCAACGGGACATGCTATAATTGTATAACATGAAATTATTTTGTAAATGTATTGGGCAAGCAAATTAATTAAGTTACTCTACCTGCTAGTTTATCAATACTAAAAGTAGCTCATGGAAAAGTAATGAACTAAATCAATTAATGAAGTAGTATTCCGCACTAAAAATTAACATTTGCAGTTTTTTTTTTTTTTTTTTTTTTTTTTTTTTTTTTTTTTTTTTTTTTGACATACAGTATTGTTGGATGACAAAATTGAAAACAATAATATCTTATTTTCATATCATGTTAATTTGATACTTCGTAATAAATTATACCTCCTTAGAGAAAATAGGCTTAAATAAAATATTTTTCAAGCAGATATATATTATTATTATAAGATCATAGTACTAATTTAAGATTATATTTCGTTGTGTTAATAACGTAGTATTTTCAATAACACTCTTATTTTTTAAAACCATCTTTAAACCATGTTAATACAAGGTTGCCAGCTACGCTATATTTATAACATAAAATTTATTTTTACAATGAAACAATAATAATAAATAACATTAACATATAAATAGCTTATGAAACATGAACATATGAAATTACTCTGAATTACTGTAACTTAGTAAGACTAAAAATAAATGAAATGACGAGAGGTACTAAAAAATGATGATTTAAGTAAAGGAATAAAAAAACAATTTTAATGCAAAGATTTAATATTTTTTACTGTGCTTCAAAAGGACAAGACAACTAAAAAAAAAAAAAAAAGACGAGATCACCAAGATACAAAAAGTTTAAACTAAGATTTTTTTTTTTTTTTTTGAAAATGTTCTCATATTTAGGCCCATTTAATATCAATAATGCATCTTCTTTTTTATCTGATTTTCACGGGTTCTAAAAGATTTATCACAAGTATTGAATTTCATGTGACACGAAAATAAGCAGGGAATCAACTCCTGTTAAATTTTAGATATAAACGAGCCTTCTAATGAAAACCCTTAAAATGAAACTTCAGTTTTAAAGCTAAACAAATGATGTCTTATATTTTGTTACGCCATTACATTTTGACCATTTTTATAAAAAATATAAAAAAGTTGGTTTTAATGATTTAAAACTTTATATTGCTAATATCAAAACAGTTTAAAAAAAATCTGATTGATTCTGTAACTGAATTGGCTATATTTTATTTAAGTATTATCAGTAAAAATAATGAGGTGGGGAGTATAAAACAAGAAAAACATAAAAATTATATTTAAACTTAAATAATATATTTATAATTTACAGGTTTGTTCTACATTATTATATAATAACAATAAGTAATTCTCAATTACTTATACACTTACTGCATTTACACGAATAATAATTACAATCATTGCTGCGTTGCATATCCAGGATAACCGTAGAGTTGACCATACGGATATGGATAATGATGTCTGAAATTAAATTACAAAAACAAATAAAATAAAAGCCAATTTTTTAATGTACACTTGAGTATGAAAATGTATTTTAACATTTAAATTCAGTGTGAGGTTTTCTCATAAGAATAACATTGCAAATTAAGTGCGGGTTTTTGAATGGGGAAATATATTATCATAACTCTATGTTAAAGAAGCATAAAAGTGTTGGAAAATTTTGTTCCCTTTAAGTACATTGTTTATATATAAAAAGCACAAATACTTTTTCATCTCTTACTATGGTTTTCATAATAAATTTGAAATTAAAATTATCTATAAGTCTCATTCCGTTACAAACATTTCATCAAAATTTAGTCATTATAAATTCTTATGGTAAAAAAATGTATTATTTATAATAAAGTTTTCCTTACCCAAGTTTTTGTCCATTTCCATTGCTGGACTTGGACTCTGGACTTGATTGTTTACTTGAGCGACTCGAGCTTGAAGACTCTGAGGAAGAGGATTCTGAACTGGAAGATTCTGAGCGCTTCAGGATTAAAATTCTACCTGCTGTTCCCCCCACAGGACTCTCCGCAGAGTTCGATCTTGATGACTCAATTACTGCTTTTCTAATTAGAGACGGTAGCTTGCTCACACGTTCAGCAATTTGTTCATTCCTTCGAGCTAATTTCTTAATTGTCTGTTGTATATACTGGAAATTAAATCAAATATTATAAGTGGTTGACATTTATAAAAACGAGTGAAAAATTAAAATGAAGGATTTTAAAAATCATCGATTATATTGAATTTTTAAAATAAATTTTAAATAGTTTATTGATAATAATGTATTTCAGTACTTACATTTGTGTTCATAGCTGAATTTTTATCCTGAAAAATAAAAATAAATTTCATGTAACATAATTATTTAAGTAAAATAAAAAAAATAATAAAAAATAAAAAAGTACAGTTCAAATATGTTTATTAATTTCTTTCATCCTGCAATCACAATACACAACAATGCATATCCGCTTAGTTATCTCAATTATTGAAATATTTGTAATGTTTTCTTATTTACTTAAACAATGAAGTATTATTTTATTAGAAAATCTTACTCTTAATTGTTTGGATTCAGAGGATAATAATGAATGGAACAGAAAAAGAAGGAGGGGGGAAAAAGGCCTGTCTTCTTCTTCTTATATCACTTTTTTTTCTTTACTTTTTTGATACAGTATATCACATTAATTATACCAGTTAATATTATTATATAATAGCCTCAGATCATAGAAATTAAAGCTCCTCCTGAAAGGTTTAATCCTGGTCTACACCGAAAGGTATCATAATGTTTTCTTTATCACAATAAGTGCGTCATGAACTATGATAATATAGTAAATATTATTAATTGTAGTGATAAACTTTACCTTATTTGGTACGTATTGATTTGCAAGAGTGGAAACAGCGAAGTAGACCAATGTTAATAAAAAAAAACGAAGCAACAGCATCTTGGCTAAATTATTAAAAATAATTAATTAATTTTTATTGAACACACGCTGATATTTTTAATATCTATACTTACATTGAGTTATCGCTCAGTCTCCGTGGTACTATGGCTCACTCCGACATAAAATCTGCATTTATATCAACTTTGAACGTGACACCCGCCAAACTGCAACGAGATAAAAATCATGCATCGAAATGATGCTTTATGTTTTGACAAAGTCACGCAACTAAAAATTTACACAACTTACACAAATAAGGAAGTTGTATTTTCAGTTGTAATTGTTAATACGATGCTTTTAAAATAAAATGTATGTGTAAAAATTTACTATAGAATACAAATTGTTTATAAACAAATTGTAACTCTCGTTAAATTTAAAAGTAAAAGTGCATACTTGTGCGTGTGCATTGTCTTAAAAATAGATAAAAGAAAAGTTTGTATTTACAGTATTGTTATTCTTATATTATATGAATATATATCTATACATATGTATATATTATTTATATATATATATATATATATATATATATATATATTGTAACACTGGAATTTTACCTTTGTCTAGGGGTTTTTACTGTGGCTCGTTTGCGAGGTAAAAAAAACAGGTACAAATAGGGTTAAGTAAGGAAAACACAAAATTTTATGTGGACCTTTTCGTCTTTTATTGTTTGAACAGAGAACACAGATTAAAAGAAAAGCAAATCATTTAAATCAAACAGGAAAACTCAAATTTGTATCAGAGAAGCACGTCAGAAATGGAATGTGGCACGTGGCTAGCTTACGTATGTCGAAGCGACGATCTCACGTGGTGTCCAATCATGGGCCAAAAACGATCGTAACAATCCTATTACGATGAATGGTGGATCCTCAGTGATGGTAGCAAAATATGACGTACTCTTCACAAAACAAAGGCAGGTACAATGACTGAAGTTTGCCGCAAGTGGGAAACTTCCTTCTGCGAGGCTCTGAAGGAGCACCTAGCCTGGGCAGCTCCGGCTTACAGAATGACTCTCGGGACGGTCGGTAACGCTGCGCTCAGTAGCGACGAACAATTTTGCTATATTGGAATGGTGGGGGCAAGATTGACAATAAGGTTCAAAATCGGCAGATTTCACATACAATATGACCCTTATGACCAAAGTAGCTGTTTCTATGCAGCTGCAGCAAAACACACTGTTATGTAATATAGAAACTTCTAGAACCAAAATTATTATATAACACCAAAAAGTATATACAAAATAACTAGTAACACTGTTATTTACACACATTTCTATCAACATGTTAATTCAATTAATAATCTCAAAATTATACTTTTGTACCATACTAAATGCAAACTCTTTATACGGCCAAAACTTCACGTTATATATGTTAGACAACGAATAATGAAGTAAAATCACGCAGAATCATAACTTGATTATAATATCAATAAAATGACGTGAAAACTAAATATTATATAAACGATGTTAAAATATTACGTAATATATTAATAGCACGTGGATGCGAGGGAAGGCGAAAGAGAGAAAACGAGAGAGAGTGCTAGGCTGGCGAAGCCGGCACATTCCAAGGTAACCAAGGATGGACGGCGGCGAGCTATATGCAGCTTGCAACCACTCGGGACAAGACTGGACAAACTCTCATACAAACACAAAACTCAACCTTGCATTCTCATATACACATGAAACATACAATATTTTATTCCCTGATGCTTTTACTATATCTAGTCAACATAAAATACATCGCGTATATTTTATCACGCAAGCAAATTAATGATGATATAACATGCAAATTGGCATTTAATTAAACACTTAAAATATTGCGTGCATGAATTACGTATCTTACGTGCTAAAATTACGTAAACCTAATATTTTATATACAAAATATTACGACGAGCTGACTGGACGTTCGGCGTAACCTCATCGCTGGAAATGCGTCAACGCGGGCTAGCCGCCAGAAAAGCGTGCGCCAAGATGGCGTCATATGACACAAGACATGCATTACGCGAGATAAAACAATACGCGTGATAAGCAATGACATCAATATAATATAAGCATAGAAATCTGTATTTCATCAGATTTTTACAATATATATAACATGTAAAAATTATGTAGAGTTAAAGTTCAACACCTTTTTTTTATATTTATTATTATTTAAATATGCAACAATGTGCAAGCAAAATAAATCATGCCATCGCTATCACATACTTGCCTATTTCATTTAAAGAAATTCTAGTACTTAAGTAAAAAAATATTTCTAAGGGTTTAGAATAAGAGAATAAGAATAAGATTTCTTTGTTGACCCAGGCAGTTCATAGTAACATATGGTGTTACAACAAGCGTTGGACTTGTCAAACTATTTACAATAAATTATAATAATAAGTAATAAAAATTAATTATATATATATATATATATATATATATATATATATATATATATATATATATATATATATATATATATATATATATATATAATATATACAGTATAATATAATTACATACATACATTGTCAAGAAGCATAAAAAAAAAAGATACTGAGTGTAATGAATATTAAAGTAACACAAATATATTAAACTAGAGAAACTGAACAATATACTAAGTAAATTTATGCAGTGTACTGTAGTCAGTATAAAATTGTAGATTTGTATGTGTAGTATGCATCAGCACATCAATATCATCAATTTTTGAATTGGGATCATAAAATTCAGCTAAAGTGTAATATTTCTTTAATATTATATTTTTTTTCAAGAGGTTCCGGAATAAAGTATTATTGTTAACGCTTCTAATTAATGACGGTAGACTATCATAAATTTGTGATGTGATAAAATACGGGCTCCTTTCTTTAGCATCATGTTTTAATAATTTAAGTCTTAATCAAGTAATTAATAACTTTATTAAGGCGTTGTAAGGGCAATGACAGCCCATTTTACAAAACCTTGACCATTTAATAGCCATTGACCATTTTTAACCTTTTCCATTAATTGGAAAGGCCTTAACTGTCGATAAGACAATGTCTTGACTGGGACTGGGATAAGTGTAGCATGATAACACAATATGGCAAGTAAAAAATTAAATAATAGTAAGTTTTTTAACATAAACATATACAATTTAAATCACTGTTTTACATCTTCAATAATTTACATATAAATACTCTATATATCACAATTCATTAGTTTTATAAGAATTAGTTTTAATTAATTTATCATAAAACTTTTTTTTTTTTTTTTTTTACTTGCTGTACATAAAACCTGTGTCCACCATGTGGTCAGTGAGCCTGTCTAGTTTATTTTTAATTAATTGAAATTAGTCTGGTTTTTGCACGGTTAAGAGATGTTCAAAAGTTAATTTTTTTTCTTGTTTCAAATTAAAAGTTTGTAATAATGGAATAATATACTTGCGTGCATTTAAATTATCAAATTTGACTTTCCTATCTTCTGGATTTTGAACTTTGAACTCGTTTTATCTACGTAAACTCTAAAATAATTACTGAGAACTTTTTTGGAGGGGTGAGGGGAACATATTTTTATTGAGCTGAATATAAATTTACTATAAGATTATTTAAATTAATGATAATGAATTGTTGTGAAAGCCTTTAATATACCTTATCACTTTTTTTTCTTTTTTAAAATAACAACTTTTTACTGTTAAGTGCAAATTTAATGCATCTTAAAAATATTTTCCAATATTGTTCAAAGTCGGCAACAATGCTTATGCATAGCAAATAAATAAATACTCGTCTTTACTTTTACATAAGTATGTAATATTATTGATCGATCATACTGGGTGAAAAAGGAAACGACTAAAACATATAAACCATAGAAAGGAAGAGAAGATAAGAAAGAAGAGGGAAAAATCGAATTAGGAGAGGCAGCAGAATGCATGAAAACGGCATCAATTTTAAATTCTATTGCTTTTATTATTATTTTAATTTTATATAATTTTAGATTAGCTACCGCTACCATTGTAAAATTGTAATAAAAAAATCATTCACTTTATTTTAACAATCAATCTCTTATAATAATAATTATAACATAACCATAATATAATAAATAAAATTGTTATATTAGTGTAAAATTGTATACGTACAGATTATTTTTCTACCTATTGTGATTTCTTTGATGTTTTTAAGTAGCTCAAGTAATTGTATAAATATAATATTTAACATTACAATAACAAGGATTTGCAAATAATTAAAAAATAATTAATATAAAAATGTGTTTTTATTACATTGTTACAAAGCAATTAAAAACATTCTTAAAAATAAAACTATAGTACATTAATTAACATTTTTTACAATAAAAATTTACAATTCCTCTTAAAAGTTTAAATAAAACAATTTTCACTTTGTACATCATTATGTTCCTACAAAAATATTATTATACAACTCGAATAATTTTTTTTTTTTCAAGCTCCGTAGTAAAGAAAAGGTGTGTCAACAAAGCAGAATATTATTATTCAAAGACTTAGTTTTATGTTATATGGAAACACTTCCACGAGAGATCTGTCAATAATTACAAAATCCTTTAAAACAAAAAAGAAAGAAAAGAAGAAGAAGAAGGATAAAGAGTTTCTTTCTTTAGTGTTTCATTTTATGTTAACGAAAAGAAATTTCCTTGCTGAGGTATAGATACACTTTCAATTACTATCCTAAATTACAGGAAGTGGAACTTAGTATCCGTGCATTTGCTTGTGATCTTTGAATCGATGTGGTAAACCTTTGTGTCTCATGTAGTGAGGACCTGTAAAATATGAAATATTTCTTATCAACGTAAAACTTTGTTGCATTATTTTAATTAGCGTGAAATTCAAATTTTACTAAAGATTCACCTAAGTCTTAAAATTGTCTATTGAATACAATATTTACACAATATTTTATGCAATATTATAGTCTATTAAATACAATTGTTTGAGCCTACTTGAATATAAAATTACAAAAACAAACCGTAACATTTAACTGAAAAATATTTAGAATAAAAAAATAATTTTTTAAAAATATTATTTTCTTTTAATATTAAAAAACAATCTTACTATTTCCAGGCATTAATTCATTCCTCCTGTTTGTTCTACGGCCAAAGTTTCGTCCCAATCTCTCATGTCCGGTTCCTTGTGTATGTCCGTGTACTTGTCTGTAGCCGTGATGTCCATGTCCATGTCCGTGTGTGTGATGCATTCGATATCCAGCACCAGCGTCATGATCATAAGAATCATACCTGTGTATATAAAATATAGCATTTAATAATTAATTTTTAAAAATATTTCCATAAAATATATGATCTTAAATTTAATTTGCTTATTTATTTTCCGTAGTTAAGTTATATTATTACTGGTTAAATTACATTTTTTTATTATTATTAATGAGCGTGGGAATAACTGAAATTGCATTATGCTTTGTTCTAGTTGAAATAATGAACTATGAAAAGCGTGTATTTGATTATGTTTTTTATAAAAGCTGTGTAGTTTGATTTTCTTGTAGTTCAAGTTCAATTAAAAAATTTAAAAACAAATTTGCATAATGATGTAACTCAAAGATGAGACAGCAAGCTATAATTTATTCATACTATAATACATTATGTACTTTTTATAACTACAGAACCTCACCCATTGTTCATATATGCTGACTTTTCTAAACTATTTTCTCCTGGCCACGCCTTTGAGTCAGTACTAGAGTCAGAATTTTCTTTTTCTTCTTCTTCGGAGGATTCTGAATTTGAACTGGACTTTGAACTTGATGAGCTAGACTCTACACTAGATTGTCTGATAATTACAATCCTTTCAGGACCAAACGCGTTCTTGTTTTGATCAAGGACACCACCACCATGAGGCAGTGCTGTTTTACATGCCTTCTTAATCATCTTGGGTAGTTGGCTTACTTTCTCTGCTAATATTTGGTTCTTCTTCGCCAGCTTTAAAATTGCATCCCAGTGATCCTAAACAAAAACATTTTTTATCTCCCTCATATTAAGATGAATGTCGCTGTAACTAAGCTGTCGAAGAGGTCGCTAGATAACACTTTTTCCAATATCTTCTACATTAAAGGCTGAGAAAATAGTTATTTAATAGCTTTTATGTTGATTGTGAATTATTAGCAAAATGTGTACCTCTACACAAAAATTTTGCAATTGCAACACAAGAACCCAAAATGTTTAACACCAGCTGTGGGATAACAAAATTCAAATATGTAAAAAGTAAAAACAACAACAACAACTTACATCCTTAGGACGTCCTCCCCTTCCTCCTGGGGAAGTCATGTGGTCATTGTAATCCATGTTTCCATCATTATCATGATTGTTGAAGTCCTCTGCGATTTCTGAGGTTTCAAATTCTGAAGTATCCTAAAGTCAAGTAAATATCATTAAAAGTAGAAAAAGTCATCCCTTCAAATTTACCCTTAATTTTTTTTTCTTTCAATAGATGTGTAATTCAAATTGCAAATAATATAAATTAAAAAATGAAATTTTGCAGAAGACACGCAAATAATTTATATTTATTAATTAGTTTACAACTTTAACATTTTTTTATTGCATATAGTATTTATCTAGTAAATGAAAAAACTAGCAAACTTTTATAGTAATAAATTAAAGTAAATTTGAACTTAAACCATAAGATTTTTTTAACATGAAATTAATAATAATATAAAATATAGGCTTTTTTTTTACATAACATTTTAATTACTTGAATAAATGTAAAACAACAAACAAAACTTACATCTGACGTAAACATAGTTTCCGATGGCTTACAACTAACGGTAAGAATCACTGCGATGAATGAATACAACCACATTGTAGAACCTTCTAAGTAATAAATTAATAAAAATTATTTTTCAACCCTAAATGAAGTTTAAACTATATTGTTGCTGTAGTAATTTATATAGACAGAAACGTTGCAGTTTGAGATATTAAGGCTGATTAAAATTATTTAGAAAAAAAAAAAAGTAAAAAAAGTTGAGAAGTCAATTTATATGTAATATTATTTTGTATATATATTTGAAATTACTTACAAGTTAGTTGATGAGAGCGTGATTGAAATAATGTTTGTGTTATCTGAAGATGAAAACATTTATATATACATGAACGTGATATCGTGCTGCTCAATATTTAGCTATGTGATGTGAAATATCATTAGACATGTAGAGAATGAACGCCATGCAAACAAGGAAATTTGTTTACTTCAATCAAAATTTATTATTTTGTAAACAATATTTCGCAATAATTTCTTACGTTCAATTATTCAATATTATTATTTAAAATTATATTTTTGAACACTTATTGTTACGTAAAAATATATATAGCTATATTAAGAAATTATATAATATTATTCTATTTATATTCACTGTATTTATATATATATATCATATTATAGATCTTATCCTTATATCATTTGTCTTTTGACTTATGATTTGGACTGTGCTTTTTGTAAAATTATATTGTTTTCTTTGAAGAGAGAGAGAGAGAGAGAGAGAGAGAGAGAATGCTTTTTACTCTTAAAATTTGTTGTTCAAAATTTGAAATGATCTTATGGCATGTAAAAGTAAGTGTATACTTACTATAAGTATGCGTCATTTAAATTTCTTACTGTACAGTAGTTGATTTTTAAAAATTGCTTGTAAGATAGTTTACCAACGCTAAAAAGACTACACAGTGCGCCCGCTTGTTTCACGCGCACATTGAGTTGGTTACAAGACACCACTAGTAAAAAGCATACCTATTTTTTTAATTTATATTACCAAATATATTATTTAGGTAACATTTAATATTTATTGTTACATTAAATGCTACAGTTAATATATTAAAAACTTCCCTACACATATTATTTGAAACTTTGTGTTTAACATATTTGTCTTAGGAAGTCATATGAAAAAAGCTACAGTTGTTGTTTGAGTAAATTGTCATTTATTTGTACAATACAATATTTTAAAACTTTATATTGATAATAAAATAAATAGTCCAAGTTTAGTAAATGTCAAACAAATATTTTAAGGTAAAATAAATCAGATTTATTTTAAGTAATGCTACTTACAATATAATGGTATGTACACCCAGTACAATATTTTAATTGTGCAATATATTTAATTACAAGCCAATTTAAAACTTTTTTTATTTAAATTGTATAAGATCGATTACACATAGAAAATACTTTACTGTGTGAACTAACTATACTGTGTATAGTGTTGAAATAATTTTAGATGAATTTTTACATTATGTATAAATTATGTATATTTATATAATATTATTATGTATATTATGTATTTAGTGATGCTACTCAGTCATAAAATAAGTTAATATGATCTACCCTTGACCTTGCACTTATCACATTGGCAATTTAATTTTGGTATTCTGCCCGGGAAATTTGGTCCAGCTGGACCCCCTGGACCCCCTGGACCTCCTGGACCTCCTGGCCGTCCTGGCCGTCCTGGGTAAGGATATCTGTATGGTCGATCTCCAGGAGAAGGTAGTCCACAACCACCTAAGTTTCCTCCTGATCCAGGATTTCCACATCCTGGAATTCCTGATCCTCCTTGTCCATCTAAAAGTTAAAAAAGTTTATGATTAAAAATAGTTTAATCTGTTTTTAATTCCATAGTAATAATTATTTTTAATTGCCTCTTAAAAATGTCTAAGCATGTATTTATACATGTTGTTTGTTAATAACTATACCTGATCTAGATGTTGTGGCTTAGGGTGTTTATTTATACCATAAGACCATAAGTCATGCGTATTTAAATACAGACTTTAACATCTGCTTTCAAGCAATAGTTAATGTATAGAATATCGTGTAATAACTCTACATAATATAGGTTTTAATGTTGTGATCATCTTTCATAAAATAAAAAATCATAAGCAAATTATTACATACTGTAGAATGAATATTTAAGTTATATCGTAGTAAAATGTCCTTGATTAAATTGTATGTTAAAAAAATGTCAACTGTTTATTAATTTTAAAATCTACATTTTTATTTATTTAATTCCAAATTAATCAAAATAGTTTTAGGTTTTCAATAATATAATACAATTATAAAATATAGCAATAAACAAGTTTTTTTTAAACAATGCATCTACTTACTAGGTCCTCTCCACATTCCAGAGTTTGGTCCATTGGGTCCAAATCTATTACCATTAGGACCCATATTATTTCCTGGGCCATTAGGTCCGAAATTATATCTGGGATCAAAATTATAGCCAGGGCCAAAGTTATTTCCTGGCCCGTTTGGACCTGATCCAGGATATCCTCCTCCTGTGATGACACCAGGACCTGAAAGGATAACTGGACCATTTCCAAGGCCAGAGAGAGGAATAAGTTGTGAGCCGCCATTGCCATCTGATGTGAGCACCACGACACCACCACCTCCGCCACCACCTGACATAGGTACTGCTACAGAGGATTGGCACGCCTTTTTCAGCAACTTGGGGATCTGGTCTACTTTACTTGCAAGATCGTCGTTTTTCTTTGCCAACTGTAGAATATGCTGGCGTATTCTCTGCACAAATCAGTTATACAAATATAATTAATTATTATACGATACATCATAGAATAAAGTTATTAACACTTTTTATTTTGCATCCTCGTGTAAACAAAAATATATAAATATATCGTGTTTACAAAATTATAGTTAATTATTAAATGAGTCCTTGTTCAAAAACTACGTAAAAACGATAAATAATAAATTCTTTTAAAATTTTAAAACGCCTAGTAGCTATGCAACTCTTTGAGCAACAAAGTTAAGCGGGTAACATATTTGCTCATTCAAGCAGGTGCAATGAAAAACGTGTACACAGTACGTAAACACAAATAAAACGACTCAAAAAACCTGAGTTACCTGCCGTTTGACCTTTTACGGTATCGCCCATTCGCCCCCTTCTCCTTAAATGTGACAATGGGCGATACTTTAGGCATGCCCGATTTAAATCGACTGAGGTTTTTAGAGTCGAGTATAAAAAAATATGTAATGCACTTAAGTAAATAATTACTTAAATACTGATTAATAAAATATACCAACATAATATTTCATCGTGTGGCTTAAATTGCATATTAGTATGACGTGATTAATGATCACATATCTTTTAAATATGTTAATTTTGTTTCGATTGCAACTTTAACCTTAGAACCTAAGATATAAAATTTTGTCTCTTATAAAAAAAAATCTCACTTTTGTTTTTAATATTCTGTAAAAATATTTTATTCAAAACGTTACCTCATTTTCCAATTCGTCCTCTCTCGTCATTCTGCGGTTATTACGTCCAGAACTGTAACGATTATCATATCTTGGACGTCCAGAACCTCCTCTACCATTATTACGACCACCATTTTGGTCAGCATAATCACTCTCGCTATCTACACTGCTTTCATAAGGTGATTTTCTTCTATTTTTTCTATTTCCACTTCGTGAATCACCGTTGTTTCTCCCTCTATTTCCTCGTCCACCCCTCCTAGACGTGTCATCATAGTCACTGCTACTGCTAGCCATGTCCCCACTTACGTCATCATCAAAATCATCTTCAGGTGATTTCGAAGTACCGAGCAATGCACTCTTGACGTCACACTCAAATATGATATCTTCATCACTCTGTAAGATATTGATTTTTAGATTAGTTACATTCTTAATAGTAACCATGTGATAACGAATACAATATTATTAAAAATAAAGTTTAAACTGCATAGTTACAACCTTGATTTTTGTAAATATCAGCTAAAAATAAATTACAGTTTAGATTGAAAAACAATAACAATGAAAAATACTATAGTAGGAAATTTTTATTCATATTTAAGTTCTTAAATTTGTTTGAAATGTTTAAAGAAAAATATATAATCAAATATTTATACCATATAAACTTAATATAATAAATTAAAGATTATTAATATTATTCTATAAGATTTCCTAGCTTTTGTTATAGTTACAAATGTACAGTAAATTTCATGCAAAAGTAAAAACAAAAACTATTTTGCAACAAGTTTTGTAATATCTACGTGATGTGATATGAGTGACTATTTTATTTTACAATATTCTTACATCTAGTAAATCGCATGCACATTTACTCTCTGTTGTCACGACGCAGTACATAAGCGTGCATACTATGATGCGCAGCACCAACATTTTCACTCACACTAATAAGGCAACTAAAACAATAGAAAATACTGAATTAATGTTAGCGTTCCTATTTATGTAACAATTATTACGTTATACAGATACACATTCTAGATATAACAATAAACTCTAAAATAATGTCATTAATTTTAGATGATTTATTATAAATGTAAGAAGTTACAGACACTATGACCAAAATTGTACTATATTAAATCATGGTGATACCATACACAGCATCACGTTAATTGACAGTCCCCATATTGTTTTAATGGTAAGGTATAGGGCAAGACACTGCCATAAGACAATAGAGTAAAATTTAATATCACAAATTATCACAATATCTAGAACAATAATGTGATGTATAAAATTTTGCTAAAAAATCTTATGCCTATGCAATGCATTAATTTAATTTTTGAAATGCTCTATATAATTAAATACTTTACAATAATGGGCGAAAATTTTATATGATAATATTTGTACGAGAAATTGCATTCTAGAAACAAAAATTTATACCTATTTGAGTTAAATATAAATTACAAAATAACTGCCAACGTACAATTCACCTACAGTTTTTATTTCCATGTAACAGTCTTGAAGACAACCATTTTTTAGTCCAATTTTGTATTTTAATTTATTTATACAGCCAAATACTATTAAAAAAATAAAAACAACAATTACGCAATTCATAGTTTTATTGAAAATGATTGAAAAAAAAAATTTAAGTATTGATATAATCCTCTGGTTTTACTTTTATTGAATTTAAATTTCTTTGACTGGCTTATTTGTTAATATTGATAATATGCTTTATTTATATTACATCACCCAAAATACTTACAGTATACAAGAAACCACTCTAGTTGCTAACACTGAGCATACAAATTTTGCTAACTCCGTCCTTTTATATCGATCAAAAAACGTGACTCTTGTTATCTAATTTTATATTTAGAAACAAAAATATTGTTTTTTACATCATTTTTTTTTAATCAAAGTTTGTAAAAGCTATAATTTACATTATTTTGATCACAGTTGAATTACAAAAGTTTCTTACTTCAATTTTAAGTAACGTTTTCTCTCTCTCTCTCTCTCTCTCTCTCTCTCTCTCTCTCTCTCTCTCTCTCTCTCTCTCTCTCTCTCTCTCTCTCTCTCTCTCTCTCTCGATCATCCTTTATTCAATTATTATGAAAGCTATACAAAGTATCACTTTTTGTTTCATTATGTATCTGAAACAAGAGTTGACCAAAATTTTTAATCATAGAACTAAATGTATAGATATAGATATGGAATGAAATAATATCGTATATTCATAAGATTTTATAAATTGTTGTACTGTATAGGAAAAATTAATCACCTCTGTAATGTACTGTGTGTATTACTGTCATGTAATTAAAATATATTTTAATATTATTTCTTTCTAATTAAACTAGCAATATAAGCAATGAAAAATGAATGAAATAGTTAAAATAAAAAATATTTTAAGATTTATTTCGTCATTTTTACTGTGCCAAAAGAGGATTAAAAAAGATGAGAGTAACTATCATAAAATTAATTTGTTCTTTGATATTACATAATTTTATGTTTTTAACATACTTTATAGCAAGGAAGAACTTGCTAAATTTACACTATTTATACATGTGTACTATATTTACTCAAGTACCTGGATGCTAAATATGTTTGCTATCTGACTGGAAAATAGGTACAAAAAAAATTATAATTATAAACGTTTAAACTTGAGAGAGAGAGAGAGAGAGAGAGAGAGAGAGAGAGAACAAAGCTACAATCTACAATTTTCCCTGTATTGTCTAAATACGATATACGGAGTAAATGCTAAAAAAAATGTATGAAATAAAAAATACATTAAATTTGTCTGTCTTATAAAAAATGTCATTAAGTATTTATAACTTTAATTTAATCCACTTTTGAGACATAATATAAACCTGAGTATAAAAAACAAAGAAAGGATCCAATGAACTCCCCACGCAATGAATAAAGTTTGCATAATGTGAATAAAATGTATACAAAAAGAAATAAAAAAACAATGAATTGATTTTAAAGGAGTGGCAATTACAAGTGTAATTCAAGAAGAATTCATTCATTCTAAGAAGTCACTCAAAACATTTTAAAAGCATTTGGATGTTTAATATCTGTCTCTCTTTTTTAATTATTATAAATTCGTACAGTAGTATTAGCATTTTAGTATTAGTATATTAAAGTAGTATATTTTATGATTAATATAAATAAAAACTTATAAATTTCCTATATACAAAGCTTAATAATGCAATAATATTTCATCAATAATTTCACATTACTAAACCAGTATTAAAAGTCAATATTGAATTATTTTGATTGTTTAATTATTATTTATTTAGATAATAAATGATTGCGTAATTTTGTTGGTAAACAAAACAACAAATTTGACAGATGCAATGAACATTGTGAAATGACGCATTACTATCCTCACGTCCTCACGTTTGCTTTACAATATAAAATACACATTGTAAACTACAGCAAATCATTCCAACTTAGCTTTCTGCAAATACAATCTCATCTAATATAAGTGTAAGTATTTATCAATTAATTTATTGAGCATAAAGTAAAGTAACTAAAAGTAATTATTATTATTAAAATAAAAAACAGTATGCTATAATCTTAATTAATGATATTAAATGTGATAAAATATGACACAAATAAGTGATCATAATTACAAATTTTATCATTATTTAAAATTTAGTTTAATTTCATTCATATTTTATTCATTAAGTATACTGTACTAATTCATAATTATTAGTTTTATTATTATTGAAATCAATTAAATATTAATATTAGTATTACATACAATTTTTGTTGATAATAGCATAAAATAATAATTTTCTTCTGAAAATTTCCAGATGTTCTTAGTCAAAGTGACACTTTGCACTGCAGCGCTGCTGGCTGTTGCCCAGGCGAGCTGCCCCTGCAAGCGTGGACATGGACATGGACATGGACAAGATAACGATGGTGATGGCAATGATGTTGGCTATGGCGGAAGAAGAGGAGGAAGAGGCTCTTATGGAGGTCGAGGAGGAAGCGTAAGATATTTAATACGTTTATATCAAATATTTAGTTACGTCAATTTCACTATTTCAAATTAAGTTGCACCTTTTTAGTTAGAACAATAGTTATTCCATGTATTTTTATGTGTGACATAAAATACATAATATTTATTATTTGCAATTAATCAGGAAAGTAATCCAATTGCCTAATTAGAGCTTTATTTAGTAATGATGGGTAATGTTGTTTAATTAAATTTCAAAACGTGTTGCGTTAAAATAAGCTACCTTCAAAGGTTCGGAACATATTTTAATATCTGTATTTAAAATACTTTATTATTATTTACCTTATATTATACTTCTTTGTATTTTAAAAAAATATATTTCTGTATGCAACAACACAATAAAGTTATATAGTTTCATTGACTCAATAAAATTATTATTATTTCTGTAAATATTTCATGAAATATTGTTATTCAAATTACAGGGTGGCATGGGAGGTGGATGGACTCAAATTGAAGGTAGTCAGATCCATGGTCACTTGAATCTTGGCAGCCTGTTTGGTAGCGGTTTAGGGGGTGGTTCTCAAGGAGGTGCTGGAAATTCTCGTGGAGGTGGAGGCAGAGGAGGATCAGGTGGTGCAGGAGGTCGTGGAGGAATGGGATCAGGAGGTGCAGGAGGTCGTGGAGGAGGAGGAAGAGGAGGAGGAGGAGGAGATTCCGGTAGAGGAGGTCGCCGCGGCTCTGGCAGAGGTGGATCAGGACGTGGATCAGGAGATGGCATCGATAACGGTGAAATCTACAACGGAATCATGGATTTAGCCAAGAAGAACAGAGAACTCGCTCAACAAGTTAGCAAAATGCCTGATATCATCAGAAGAACTCTCAAGGCTGCTGCTGGACAAAACAATCCTAATTATGCTCCAGGCAACTTCCTTGTGATCGACTCAACCTCATCTAGTTCAAGTTCTTCAAGTTCTGGAAGTATTGAATCTGATAGTATCTTCTCGAGTGACTCAGATTCTGGTATGGGTGGAGGAGATGATGGAGATGATGGAGATGATGATGATGGAGATTTCGGAGATGACGATGATGATGAAGATAACTATGGTTCTGACATTGACAACGGAGGTAGACCTGGAGGAAACTGGGGTAATGATGACGGATGGGGTCCAAATGGTGGTTATGGAACTGACTCAAGCTCAGCAGAAGGTGGAATGGGGTAAGTTATACTATTTAAAATACTTTATTTATTTTTTCTTCATTACAGTAAATTTATTATTGGAATAACATAAATTGATGTGATGTGAAATACTAGATACGGAGGACCAGGTTATGGTGGCCCTGGATATGGTGGTCCAGGATATGGTGGCCCTGGATATGGTGGTCCAGGATATGGTGGTCCAGGAGGTCCAGGAGGTCCAGGTGGTCCGGGTGGTCCGGGAGGTCCAGGAGGTCCAGGATATGGTGGTCCAGGAAGTCCGGGATATGGTGGGCCAGGTGGGCCAGGAAATGCAGGAGGACATGGTATGTTTACTTAAAATCTATTAATATTTAATTATGTTGACATTAAAATAGTAATTGATAGTTACATTTTTTTTTCAATCATTATTTCATCACCCTGTTATATAGAATGATTTTTTTAAGTTATTATTTACAAAAATTTGACATCATTTGAGCATTTATATTTAAAAATATTCAAATTGTAAGAGAAAAAAACTATTCGTATACATCTTTTTTCTTACTCCTGCTAATAAATTCTAAATACTACTATAAATACTATACTTTATTACTATAAATGAAGGTCTATTATTCTTATTTTGATAATAAATAATACTATATCAACTTCAAATGAAAAACTACACATGTTATATATTTTCCTTGTAAATAAATAAATAAAAAATTGTTTTTTAATACCACTAATGTTACTATGAACTGCCTGGGTCAATAAAATTTCTTACTTCTTAATACTTGAACTCTATGACTTGTTACTGGAGCATTTGAAAGTGACAATGACATTGTGTTGCAGGTGGAGCCGGTGCTGGTGGCCAACTTCTTAGCTGCAGATGTGATGCATGCAAAGTAAAGAGAGTCCATTAAGCATAAATCAACATATTTAAATTATGTTTATTTATTTCAGAAAGATAGCATCGTAAGATAATAAAATTACATATAAATATATACATATAAATAGAATTTACCTTTGTATTATTTGTAACTGAACCTATCTAATAAATAATAATAACTATGAAAAAAATACATCTCTTTCTATAGTAATATAATGAAACCCACTATTACTGCATGTTAAACCATATTAGATAATATGCATCAGTAAGTCTTATTTTTCTATCAAATAAATTACTAACGATTTTTTGGATTATAGAAAAATAGTAATGAGATTTTTTGTTATACTCTTGTTAGTTGTTATGTTAAATTTGATACTACTTAACTACTTATAGATATTAGATAAAATGGTGAAACATTGCTTAGTATAGTAAAATACGAATCTATATTTAATAAAATAAAGTACATTTAATAGGTATTTTTAATTAAATTAAATCAAATAAAGTTACAGTAAATAATTACAAAATACAAATCTAGATCTGCTTAACGATAATTTGCAATACCCATATTAAAATTTCATAAATATATAAGTAAAATTATTTATAATATAAGTAAATAAGAAGGGACCACGGAATTGATTCGAAAGAAATGATAATAAAAATATTTAATAACATTTGTACAGTAGTTACTAAAAGTCTTCTTTATTTTTCTTTGCTTAAATTGCTAGGGAAAACTGGACTTATTTTCAAATATAAGGTTTAATTTGTCAAATCACTTCTTAATTTTATAGAGCGTGAACTTTTATGCAACAGAGATGTTTTATAAATACAATAGTTTATATTCTTCAGTATTTTAGATCGTGATTTTTTTTTTTTTTTTTAATTCATATTTTATTTTAAATGCTACTAGCTATTTCATAATTTGTTTAATATATCATAAGTGTAAACTTTCATGCATATTTTTTTTCTATTTATAGTACTTTATATTATTATCATATTTTTCAATCATAAATAAAACAATGTTGAAATGAACCATTTTATTATTTATAGCTATAGCGAAGCTGTAATATGTATAAGTACTGAAAAATAAATAAGAATAAATAAAGAAAAATAATATGTATTTTAAATTTATAACTATAGAAATATAAGTTGTTGTTTTTAGTTTATATATATAGGGTAGCATACCACATTAGTGTTTAGCAGTGTTCTCGTAATGCCTTGTATGTACCCTCCATCATTTAACAGTATTGTATATTTTTGTTAAATTTGAATTGTTTACAATGTGATGGAATAAATAAATAAATATTATATTGCTATTGTGGTCAAGGTTTCGTAAAATAGGGCTGTCATGCCCTCACAACGCCTTAATAAAGTTATTATAACTTATTATTGTTATTATTTTATTTTATAAATTTTATTTTATTTAATATGTAAATGGTAGACAATTTATAGTAATTCAAATATTATATTGACAGCATACATAATATTTTGCACTCTCCTTGCATTTACAAATAAATGACGACTGCGTAACAAATACATATTAATAGTTAGTTTTTAGATTATAAGAAATATAAGAATAAAAAATAAGAAATTTTATTGATCCAAGCAGTTCATAGTAAAACATAGTAACATATAACATAGCATTGTTACAACAAGCATAGGTCTAGTCATTATTTACAATTAACATAATAAATCAATAAATTTATAACTATAAAAATAAAGTGTCAATAGAGTTCCTATACAGTCTTTCATTTTACAACCATAACAATATTTTATGCAAGACGTGACAATTTAGTCAGTAAAATGTTCTAAATTTGAGTGCGCGGTAAACATCAGTGTACAGTACATCAATTTCATAAATTTTTAAGTTGCGTTCAAAGTATTTGGATAAAGTATAATATTCTTTATAAATTAAAGTTTTTTAAATAGGTTTTTAAATAATGTACGTATTATTGTTTAAATTTCGAAGTATTGACGGTAGACTATCATAAAATTTTGCTGTAAAATAATATGGGCTCCTTTCGTATAATTTATATCTGTCTTTTGGAACCGAGACTTTCATAGAATTTTGTGTGTTATAATTATAAATATTATTATTATTTATATAAAATGATGGATTATTTCTTTTAAATAAAGTACAAACATAAATAAAAAGTGAGGGTACTGTTAACAGTTTTAGCTTAGAAAAATTAACTCTGCATGAGTCTAAAATATTTCCAGTTAAGCAAAGTTCTTACTGTTTCATACTTCAGTAAAATTTCGAGGAGTTTTTCTTCTGTTCCCCAAAACACAATATATTTAAATTTAAATAAAAATAAGCGTAATAGACAGTATATTTAACAAACCTTCACTAAAAAATACGTAATATATTTTTGTGTACAGCAATGTTTTTGGATGATAATATTGATAATATATCAAATATAAAATGTGTATTTTACCCTTATTGCAAGTTATGGTATTTATTATTATTTTTTTTCGCTGGACAAACAATAAGATCTGCAATATACAGATAATAAAGCAAAGAATATAAAAAAAAGTGTTTATATCATAATATACTATAATATTGAAATTTAGATTTTTGCACGTTGTTATCCAAATAGTCTACAGAAAACCCTAAATTTATTTAGCACCATTAAACTTAGAGGTAAAGAGTGTAAAAAATGAATAAAGAAATACATTTAAAATTATACGTATATGTCAAATTTTCTCATAGAATTGTTAAAAAAATCCTTGTCCCTTCACATTAAAGCACTCATATTTCTGCATCATTATATGTATTTAAGGATTTTCAATCCACATTCATTGCAGTCCAGCAGTTGGTAGTTGATGACATTGCAGGCGTGGAAGGTTAAAAGAAACCCACGAGAAAACCAAATACGTTAATTTTAATTAAAGGCATAATACTTTTTCATTTTTTATTATATTATAATAATAAATAACATACTTTATTATCTATAAATTTTTATTAGAAATGAACACGTTGATTTTGTATTTTTATAAATTCAAACTAGTGTGATGCCAGTCTAGTACAACTTTATCCATCAAAATGACAATAAATGAAAATATATACAAAATCAACGTTTTCATGTCTAATTTATAGATAATAGAGTATGTTAATTATTATTCTGATATTAAATATTATAGATGATAAAAAAAGACAGTTTACTATATCTTTAATAAACTATAATAACTCTTCTAAATGTAATTAATTTCTTTTACTATAATTGTTACATTAAGATTACGTATAGCTAAATAAGATAAAGTTTGAAAATAATTATGAGGAGGCATATTAAAATATACTTGAATCTTTATTAAAGTCTAGTTTGGATAGTTCAGTTGGTAGTGTGCTGGGCTATTGTTCTAGTCAGTTTGATTTATTAAAAATCACCTAGTGCTAAAGTTATACTGCTCAGAAAAATTTAAAAAGTTCACTATACAAACAGCCTATTTCATCCTCTTTTAAACTACTTTAAAGTTAATCAAATGAAGAATAAATATTATGCTAGTGTGAAATTGCAAATTAATTTCTAATCATCTTGATGTATATATTACACTTTAATATACTTTGTTATATTTAATTTGAATCTACTATTTTTTCAAACACCTAGGAGCTTTTAAATAATGTGGTTTACTTCTATTAAAAAAAAGTTATCATGTAAGAGAATAGTGTATTTGCAGTAATACTATGTTATACAGTAGTGATATATCTAAATATCTGTATTCTAAGATCTACCTTTTTTTATTTAAATAGACAGGGAGATTGTTTTTAATAAGAAATTTTGTTTATTTTTATGAATACTTAATTTCTATTTATTTTTGTATTGCTGTTACTTAATTTATACAGCTGTTTTAGTTCTGAACTTTGCAAGCATCACAACGGCATTGGAGCGTGTTGCCACCACCGCCGGCACCACCGCCAGCACCACCGCTACCACCCCAACCGCCAGCACCTCCGCCGCCGCCACTGCTACCACCCCAACCTCCAGCACCACCACCTCCGCTGCCGCTACCACCCCAACCACCTGCACCACCACCTCCGCCGCCGCTACCACCCCAACCGCCTGCACCACCACCGCTACCACCTGAAATTTTGAAATTTAGTTATTAATAAAAATTTAAATTGTACTGTATACCTATGGACCTATTCTGCTAACTGAACCACCGGCCAGTTACCTGATAAACTTAGGTATGGCTCTACGTTCTACAAGTATCTATGATGATGACGGCTATAGTGTATCATATCGTTGATATGACGAGCATATAGAAATAATTAAGGTATACATCATTATTACACTATTTTAAATATAGTGGTATTGTTTGTTTTTTTATATATACTTGAAAAACGTCTACATAACTTATATGAGTGCGCCAAGCACTTTTTTAGACAACAAGAAACTATGAAGTTATGTTAGTTGACACCTGAACCTCCATGTCATTAAAATACGGTTGTTTAGTTTCAGGTAACAACCAGGGCTTCGCAATAAAATTTTGGACTACACCGTACACGCGTAGAGTGTAGAAAGATATATAATATGTAATTGTGCAGATATATAGATTTTATAACTTATCATTTATCATGAAAAAATTATAAACATTTTATTTGAATTTGTTTTTGCCATATTGTGTTATTAATAATATTATTAAAATTAAGTATTACCAGCTCCTCCGCCAAATCCTCCACCGCTGTTATCACTGCCTGTTCCGTCGCCATAATCCTCACCGCTAGAGCTGTCAGTACCATACCCCCAACCTGGACGTCCATTTCCACCTGGGTATCCACCATTTCCCCAACCATATTCATCACTAGAACTGCTTCCACCTCCATTAGGACCCCATCCACCGGGCCCTCCTCCACCGCCGCCACCTCCTCTACCGCCGCCACCTCCTCTACCGCCGCCACCTCCTCTACCGCCGCCACCTCCTCTACCGCCGCCACCTCCTCTACCACCGCTACCGCCGCTACCACCGCTACCTCCTCTACCACCCCCCCCTCCACCGCTGCCTCCATAGTTTGGTCCAGGATGAACTCTGATGATTTGTCCAGGTCTGGGTTTAAGCACGATGTCACCGTTGGGACCATATATAATTCCAGAGCCTCCTGGTCCTACCCCTGAACCACCATTAGATCCAGCACCTCCACCACCTGCTCCTTTTGCACAAGCCTTTTGCAGCGCACCAGGTAATTTATTAACTCTATCAGCAAGCTTCTTGTTGTTTTCTGCAAGTTTCTTCAGACTGTTTTCAAGACCCTGAAATTATACCATTTTGTTTTAACAGCGATATATATATATATATATATATATATATATATATATATATATATATATATATATATATATATATATATATATATATATATATATATATATATATATATATATATATATATATATATATATATATTTGTAGTCACTTAACATGTTTAAAAATTCTTTTTTGAAAAGGATTTTTCAGAGATATTAACTCCATATCAAATGTTATGTTTCCTAATACCTAATTATAAAATAGCGGGTCGAAAGATCTATTATTTCAAAGAAAAAAAATCTGAATGTCATGTATTGTATATTTTTATCATGATAAAAGTACAAACAGTACCATGACCTTTATAAAAGGTAAGCTTCAAAATGCATAAAGAACTAAGCTTTCAAGTTCACAGTAGAGAATAACAAAAATACAGTTTTTAGCTGTCTTCTTACCATTCTGTCACCTTCGTCACTGGAGCTAGTGACATATCCTCCCCCACCTCCTCCTCCATTATATCCATTATCCATATCACTTGAGGAAGAAGCATCTCCCCAGCCATAACCGTCATCACCATTATTGCCAAAGTCATCATCGTCGGAACTGGAGTCAGTGTCATCTCCACCTCCTCCTCTTCCTCCACCACCTCCTCTTCCTCCACCACCTCCTCTTCCTCCGCCACCTCCTCTTCCTCCGCCACCACCTCTTCCTCCACCACCACCTCTTCCACCACCGCCGCCACCTCCACCACCAAAGTCATCATCCATGTCGGAGCTGGAGCCAGTGTCATCTCCTGGGTCTCTTCCACCTCCACCTCCTCCTCTTCCTCCACCTCCTCCTCTTCCTCCGCCACCACCTCTTCCTCCGCCACCACCTCTTCCACCACCACCACCTCTTCCACCACCGCCGCCACCTCCACCACCAAAGTCATCATCCATGTCGGAGCTGGAGCCAGTGTCATCTCCTGGGTCTCTTCCACCTCCACCTCCACCTCCACCTCCACCCCCACCTCCTCCACCACCTCTAACTACTTGACATTCCAATGACAAATCATCCTGAAATATTATTAAAATTCATTACAAAAAGTAAAAGTATTTTTCCCCCCTAAGTCTTACTACTAGGAAAATAAACTTTGTGATTTTTTTATTTATGAGTTGCATTTTTTAAAATAATTTTTTTATGTTTCATTTTAATTTTACATAAGTTTCGTAAATTTTAATATGTTTCACAAACTGTTACTTCAATATTTAATGTTTTGTAATTAGACTTCCTTACCTCGCCGTCACACAAGCAGGTTGCATCAGTTAATACAGCTATGCAAGATAGCAAGCAAACAGATAATTTCAGCCACAGCATGGTGCTATAGCGGTCACCTGTAAACAAAAAACAAAACATTTTATTTATCATAAACAGTTCTGTAAGTTATGTATGATGTTGCTAATAACTAAAATCAATTAATTTTTACGGCTTTTTTTTTACAGCAACAGTAAAAATACTTTGAATTGTAATTTATATATTATGATTAATTAACTATAACGTACTATAATATAATATATATAAGCATTAATAATACTTTTATTATTATTATTATTTAGTAAATGCAGATTTGTTTGGTAAAAAAAAGAAGAAGAAGTATTTGCAAGCTATTAAATTGCAAAAATAGGAAGCGTGTCAGTGGGTCATATAATATCGTTAATTTTATAAAATGGCTGTAAAATTGTTCAAGATTTTGTGTAATAAATATGTAAATAAACTGTTTCAAGCCCTCACAACACCTTTATTAAGTTATAAGTGTTATTAAATTTATGCACTTTGTGGCCACTAAATAAATGACAGAATAGCTTTGAAGTTATATTATTATTATTATTATGAGTTCTTTTCTTTCTTCTTCTGAAACACCAACACCGACTTTCCAAATTAATGAAAAATCACACACGGGCCGGCCACAGCCTAAGTACACAGCCCGGCATTTGCCATGACAGCCTAGAGAAACCTTGGAAACGTCTAGGCAGGCTGGTCGGTGCAATCACATCGATCATGCACCTCCCGAATGCTGTGCGTCGTCATGGAATGCATGTAAACATGCATCGTGCAACGTGTTGTGCTCTCACACTTCACGTACGCACCCAGCAGTAGCTCGAACCTATACTCGGTGAGGAGTACAGAGTTACGAGTCAGCTGCCTTCACCACTCGGCCATACCAGCTCGGTAATCATTTTTATATTTAAAAAATAAGTAGACGGAAAAAGCATTACGTTAAAAGTTTAAATTTTGTTGATTTGATATTTCACAGTATATTTAATGAACATTGATAATACTAAAAACTTTATGTCAAATATATTAGCACGATGCATTATATAGAACCTGTACAGGTTGAATACTTACCCTGGATCAAGTGAAGACTTTGATCAGCGAAGAGTGATGACTGAGCCTGATTTAAGAACCATTTTATAGAAAGATCAACCGTGATGTCGTGAGTCTAATCTAATTGATTATTATTATCTGTTTATTATAAAATAATAAACAAACATTTTATTAAGTATAGTATTATCAAGGTTATAACAATAACAATAAACAAAAACTTTGTTCATTAATTTTTTTTATCATTTTTGCATTGTTTTGATTATTTTATATGCGATAAAATAAATTACCAAATTAAATAATAAAATAAAAATTTTGATGATGGAACTTTTTTTTTGTTATGTATAAAATGTAATAAATTGAGAGACAATAGTTGATAAATATTTTTTTTTTCTTTTTGAAATTCATATTTAATGTGCATCTAATATTGATTAACTTCACAGCATTACTATTAACGTCATGACTATTTTATTTAAAAATAATAATTATAATGTAGGATTGCCTCAAAATACAAGTTAAGTAAAAAATAATTTTGTAATTCTAATTGCATAGTCAAATATTGCATTTTCTTATATTTTTCTTCTTAATGTTTTTTTAGCCTTTGACGTTATGAAAAAATAGAATTAAAATCATCGTTTGTATACTTTTTTGTGTGAGTTTCTTTACGTGCTACGATAAAATTAATTATATTTAAATTAAGAAACGGCAAATTAAAGTCCCTTTTTTATGACTCTTAAATTTTTACAAAATTGTATCTAGAAATATATTTTAGTGACTAAAAAAATTCTGAAATTCACACTCCTTTTTTTTTTTTTTTTTTTTTTTTTACAAAACAATTAGGCTATTTTAATTTAATATAAGCTAAAATCATTTCAAAATTTCTTTCACAATAAATTATCGTTTAAGGGTATATATATATATATATATATATATATATATATATATATATATATATATATATATATATATATATATTATATTATATACATACACTCACACATAATTTTAAATTATATTTCAATAATTACTGCTCCTTCCTCATATTAGACATTATAGACATCGATTTTACAATATTCTGCAAAAAAAAATAGTTCGTTTAATATTGCTGCCCTTATATTCTACAAAATGCAATACTGTAAGTAACTATAATATATTCTTTAACTAAAAAATTACTCGTGCTGCAATTGTAAATAATAATAAAACTTGCCAGGTGCAAAATATTACATCATTGTGCTAAAAAAAATAGATATTCAATTGAAATTAAATAATTATAATTAAGTTTATCTTTTAATACTTGTTTTATGTCATAATGTACCATTTCATTAAAAATGTTAAACAATAAATCCAACAAATAACAAACAGCACCTTCATTAAACACGAGTGACTTTTTTTTTTGCACATAACTTTTTGAATCCTACAATATTTTGAAATCAGCTGCAAATAAAAAATGTTTAATTTTATTGCTTTAAACCTGCTTTAAACGTAAAAATTGGACGTAATTAAGATTATAAATATTATGTTACAATCAATATGTATTTTATAATTAACTTTTATAAAATATTTAGTAAAATTTGAACTTAAACAATAGTTTTAATCATCATATAAACATAGGCTTATTAGAAAATTTTTGAATAATTTTTCAGTAAAATTATTTGCTTATACTGATAAATTTTTATAATTAACCTCATAATTTTTAACTCTTGTAGATATGAAATTAAAAGAAGATGTTTATTGCATATTATACGATTAATATACATAGCATAGCTATAAAAGTGATTTAAATTTTCATTTTTGGTAAAACATAAACGAAGCTTAATTAAAATTAATCTAGTTCTAGTGTAGTAATATTAGTTATAGTTATATTATTATTATTTTCATACTAAAGTAAAGTTAGTTAAATATTATATTTATTTATTTATTTTTAGAATTAAATATAATAATACAATAAAAATAATAAATTAATGTTTTTATTATCCATAAATAAAATAAGAAAATAAATATTTCATTAAATATTTTCTAATATCAAATTTTTAAGTGATCAGCCTTTTTTTTTCCATATATAAAAGAACTTACATTACAACTTTAGTTTTTACTTTAACTCATTATTTTGAGTTATAAAGTAAAAATAAAAAGCTTTACGCGTGTTGTTTCTTTAATTAGCATTTATTTATAATAAATTTATAAACATTTTTTTTATAAATAGAAAACATCCGGTAATTTTTTTTTTCTGCATCAATAGCTAATAATATAATATGAAATACTTTCATTATATTAGCAAAGCGTAGTAATTTCATTGAAATTGAGATAATTAAATTGATTTTGTATTGATTTCATTGCTTTAAAAATATATATATTAAAAACGTAATTTAAAAAATACACCATGAAGTTTTTTTTTTTTTTTTTAATACTATTTCGAAAATATAAAATAACAAAAAATTATGTTTATTTTTATTCTTTATATTATAAAGAAGTGCCACGAAATCACGTACACTTTACAATATAAATGTTGCGTACTTATAGCTTTATCATTTTGTATTATTGTTATTTGGAAACTTCTGCAAAAGTAAGTTGTTGTTTTATTTCTTTACACAATTTTTCATTATTTTTAATTTTTAATAGCATATATATCGTTTACCAATATAATATAAAAATATTAACGTAATGTCTTGTTTGCAAGAGGAGTAATATTTAATTGTGCCATCCAGTTGATAGCGTTGAAACTATATACTGATAAATAAATATAACATGGGGTCAAATATATGAATTGAAAATTGAAATATTGCAACGTGTTAACTGATGGACTAAAAGTATTAGAAATTATTATTATACAAAATTAAAATATAATATTGCTGAACATTAAATAATTTAATTTTTAAACCAGGTTAAAACTAAAATATGCATCGATATGCTAGTAACTTTTTAAACCTTTATTTTTATTAATGTACACTATTTGTGAAATTGTTTAATTTTTTTTTTTTAACTAGTTTTTATTTTTAAAGAATACAGTTTGATTTGATTTATATTTTTCCAGATGTCTGGCATAAATGTATTATACTTACTGCTACTTTCTGTTATATCCATAACATATGGATTTCCTGTAAGTTTATAAAGAATATTATGATATTTAAATTAATATATTACTATTATACTATTATTATTATTAAATACCAGTTCATTAATATTTTATACGCATAATAAATGCATTGTTGTAATGAAATCAGATAAACAAATATCAGGATTTACTTCATTATTTGAATTATGTTTAGAATTATTTAAAAAAAAGAAGAAATTAATTCACCAAATATTTTATTTTAAAGAGTAACGTCACCTCCACAATGGAAGAGGATGCTTTGCAAATTGCAATGCCAATTCCTGAACATAAAACACAAGAGCAACAGATCCAGGAGCAACAGCAGCAGCAGCAGCAACAACAACAACATCAAGAACAACAACAACAACAACAACAACAACAACAACAACAACAACAACAACAAGAGCAACAACAACAACAACAACGCAATTACGATGAAACAAAGGTAAGATTTAAAATTATCGGCTTTTAAAGTTCTGTAGAACATTTTATATTTTTAAATTTGTTTTATTTCATATCCTAGAAACTACGTGAAGATATAATAGAACTTGATAAGAAGAACTATCGTCTTGCTAAGAGATTACATAAAATGCCTGAGATAATAAAGAAAGTAATTAAATCAGCATATTCAGTGGGAAATTACAAAAGAAGTTCATCAGAATCCAGTTCTAGCCAGTCAAGTGAGTCAAAAAGTTCAAAAACTGTATCTGATGAATCATCTCCGAGTAACAAATTTGAGTTAGAAAATGAAAATAAAAATCCCATCCAAATTGCAAAAAATGTTGAAGAACGAATAAAAAAGAATACTAAATTATTTGATGATAAAGAGATTTCATCTGAACAGATTCGTATTTCATTCAATGAAAGTTCAGAGGAATCAAAAAGTAAATCAAGTTCAGAATCAAAATCATCTAGAACCTCATCAAGCTCAAGTTCAGAGTCCAAATCCAGCAGTTCTAGTGAGTCTAGCAGTTCAAGTAGCTCAAGGTCAAGTAGGTCAAGATCTAGTGGGTCAGGGTCAAATTCAGAAGATTCATCTGGTCTCAGTATTAATGCTTCCTCTAGTGAAAATGATAATCAGAATGAAAGAATTTATCAACCTGATGTTAGTCCACAGATTATTTGGCCAACTGACGTAAGTAATTAATTAACCCTTGTATATCTATCAGTTTAAGTAAAAAATATCATCAAATTCAGCTTAATTATTGTTGCATTACTTAAAATTAAATACCATTAAAAACCATTTATTATTATTATTATTATATTTGCATGTTTTACATGTTTGAAAAATATAACAAAATTTTTTTTAGACGAATAAATAATTATTTTTAAGCAATACTTGAAGTAAATATTTTACATATTATATATGTACGTATAATGTAAAATTTAGAATAACTTTCAAGCATTGCGTATTTAATTTTTCAGCCCATGGAGTCCAAACTTGCAGTACCTTCAGTTTATGAGCACCAGCAAGAAACAAACATAGTGTGATGTGTGATAAGTAAACTTAATTAGAGAAATTATGTGACATAAATGTTCTGTAAACTTAATGTAATTTTTTATAAATACTTCTTTCGATAAATTTTATATGATTAATTGCTCATTTTATTTCAAGTGCTGGCTGGCATCATTTTTTTTTTTTTTTTTTTTTTTGCAGATTTTTGAAATATTAATTACGTTTCATAAACTTATTTTAATCGATTTCAAGTGTATTATTGCAATTATTGTAAATAACAAAAACATTTTAGCTAAAAAAATAAAAAATAAAAATGAAGTATATAAATGTCAATTTTTATTATTTGGTTTTTATTTATTTATTTTATAACAAATACCTACAGTATAAATATTTACATATATTTAAAAGCAAATAAAAAATTTGCAATCCACATTATATACAAATTATTTACATAAAATTTTACAATCTATAAAACAACAAATTAATTATTTTAGACAAGCAAATAAAATTCATTAACTGCTAGAAGAGGAGCTGCGGTTAAAACTGATCTTGTTCTTCATTAATACTCGCTTATCTGAGGCTGAGAAAAAATAAATAATAAATACGATAAAAATTAATAATTATAACATGCGTTACAATAGTAATTAAAATGTAAGATTTTTTGAAATGCAGAATTATAGAACATTTAAAATTTTTCTTTCATTACATTTGTAACTTTTCCAACATGCAATTACTTACCTAAGTCATTGGAAATCGATTTTTTAGAAGTAGATTTAGAATCTAAACTATCATTGGAGTCCGAGTCCGAGCTAGAGTTAAGCAGATTGTTTAAGTTTAATAATGGACTCGTCTCCCAGTCTCGTGAGGAAGACGAAGAAGAAGATGAACACGCCGGACATGGACCGCACTAAAAATAATAATAATAATAATAAAAACATTAACAAAATTTATATTAAAACTAAATAATTCTATATTAAGTTATAAATTTAGCAAGAAACTGTAAAACAAAGAACAAGACATTTTATTGACCCAGGCAGTTCATAGTAACAAATCAAACACAATATAGGAAGAAAAAGACAAAGTTGCTGATTGATATCCCATCAAGTATCTAAACTAAATAATATACAAAATTGATATTTTCAACGTGCTGCAGTGACACAGTGGCAAGGTATAAGCTTAAAATTTATAATAAGAAATTTTAATATTTGAGAATTTTAATATTTATTTTAATCAAATCATGTATTCATTTATTCATTTTGATAGTATATGTGTCTATATTCTATATATATATATATATATATATATATATATATATATATATATATATATATATATATATATATATATATATATATTTATGATAGGAAATTTTCTTGATGAAATATTTTTGTCATAACTTCTGTGAAGACACTGTTAAAAGAGTATGTTTCGAAGAAGGAGACAGACAATAATATCAAATTTCTTATAGTCTTCCAAAACGTAAACATTTTGTGTGAATAACATATAGCTATGTAATTTTTAGAAAAGACTGTGAATTGAGTGTTTTTGAATATTATGTACAAAATGACTATTATTTTATCAGTGTTATTTCAAATAGTGAACACAGCGAGTGTCACAGTGTCTTCACAGAACAGAAAATAATTCATCAAGGTAAAAATAATTCATCAAGAAATTTTCTTATCATCATGCAACCTCGCTCGAAATTCAACATTCGAAACACACATATATACTGTATATATATATATATATATATATATATATATATATATATATATATATATATATATATATATATATATATATATATATATATATATATATATCATATAAATGATTTAAGTGCAATTTTAATTGAAGAAGTAATGTTAATAATTTTATTTTTACTATGTATTTATAATAGTTTAATACATAGGTTTGTTAATTATAAAATAAAAATCAAGTTTCCCTATAATACAAGGGCCTTTAACAATTAATTTAATAAGATTTAAAAAAACACAGATATATTAGATAGCATTAGACCAGCATGAAAAATATAATTACCATATTGCATGGTTGACATGGGCATCCAGGGCAGCCACCAAAACTTTTTGCTTGCGTAGATAGAGCAAAGTAAAGAAGAGCACATAAAAATAAACGTAGAAGTGCCATTCTGTAAATTAATAATCAATGTAAAAAAAACGATTCTTTAATACAGTATTATATCAAATGATTGTACGAGATAGAAATGAATAAATATATTTTGAATTTTATAAAAATAATACACGTGTTTAGAAAAACAAGAGAGAAGTTATTAAATCACTTTAAAATTACTCCCTTAGAAAATAACAACGTTAATTATTTGTTTACAACTAGTAAGTTAGTGATAATTCATGTTTAATATAAAAGTATGTAGAATTTCTTTCTGCAAAATAACAAAAATACTAACAACAATAATAAAAATCTATATTTTAGTGCTTCTGAGCTCTATTTATTAAATAATGTTATATTAAATTACGGCTCTTTTTGTGTAATAAATGATATTTTTTCCCATAAGGATTTAATATAATTATAATAAAATTTATTAATTTCTTCAACTTAAGTTATGAAAAACTTAAGAAAAAAAAATATCATAATTTCATATTTTTCTACTATTGTTGACTTAAAATACTTACTTTGAGTAAATTTAGAGGAACTGCAACAATTAACACTGAAACTTGGCTATTTATTTTTATTGATACGTGACATCGTGCTTAAGTTGTAACACATTTTGTTTTATTCAAATAATCCCACATAAACAGTCTCTCGCAGGGGAAAATTATTATATGGAAACTTGACTTTCTTACAAAAATAGTAAAATATTGCTCAAAAGAAAATACAAGAGGAAAAAAAGTACTAGTATTTAACATTAAAGTATATTATACCATACAAAGCAACACAAACACACACAATAATACATACATGCATGCATATTGTGTATATAATATATATATATATATATATATATATATATATATATATATATATATATATATATATATATATATATATATAATGCACATTAAATAATTGTCTTTATTCAAAATTACAATAATAATAGAATGGAAGGGTGAGTTTTATGGATGAATACTTATCTTATCTAGTAATATCTATAGCCCCCTGTAAAAAAATATACATTTAATATAACATAACATAACACAAACATAATTAAAATAATAGCCAATCATTGCGAATTATAATATAAATGCACATATGCAGAACAAATTTAAGTGAGATTTTGTATAATAAAGAAAAAAATCTATATTTATTTAGGTAAAAAAAAAGATCAATATGTATTAATTATTAGAAATATATTAAATTGAAATCCTCTATTTAACTTTACTTAAAAAAAAAAAAAAAAAAAAAAAGGAAATTCCATAATAAAAATTACATTTTATGATTTTTATTATTCAAAGACTTGGAACTACAGCATAACATACTCTAAAAATATATAATTTTTTTACAATGAAATTATAATTACAATCACATTGTAATAAATATGTTACAAAAGTAGAAGTATAATAGCTTTCTTAGTATTCTTGTAATTTACAAATTCTTATTTTTAAAATTATACACAATCATTTTTATCACTGTAATAATACGCAACTTCAAATTTGCTATCTGCATTAAAACATTTACTGTTTCATTTTGAAAGAAAGTTAAAAAATATGCAATAATGAATATATAAATAGCGGCAGTGGCTCATTATGAATTGCTAAAATATTATCAATTCAAATTCTTTTCCTATGTTTTTACTTCGTCTAGCAACATGCATAGTAGTTATCTTAGCTGCCTCTGGGAATTATTGGTTTGGATATCATTGCAAGTACGGAAATGTAAGTAAATAAGATTTATGTTTGTTATACTTGTGCATTTTTGTTTCTACTGTAGTATCTTAGCACATTGGTATACAAATTAAAAAGAATTAAATTAAGGTGGTGGGGGACCAACTTGGACCGGAAATCGCTAAAAGAAGAACTATATTTTCCCAAAAAAAAATTTTGTACATGATTTAATTCCAATAAAACAAAGATTGTTTATGTTTACTCAAATTGCGGAAAAGGAAGTGGCCGGAAGAGGAAACCACGTGACGGTAAAAGTGGGGGAAAATTTCGCACTAGCAGCAAGCTAGGTTTGAGCTCCTCCCACTTTTACTATCACGTGGTTACCTCTTCCGGCACTTCCTTTTCCGTATTTTGAGTAAACATAAGCAATCAATCACTATAGTTTTCAAATAGAATCAAGTAAATTTAAAATACATATTTCATACCAAAAAAAATTTAATGATATGTTCTGTAAAAAAGTTTCTAATTTGACTAAAATTTCCCGCTCAAATTTAAATTTCCATGTTTACATGCTATCCACAGTAGATGGTACGATGGTACAGTAGTCCATCTCCTTACCATTTACCTAAGTAAACGTTTTTATTAGATTATCAGTAAAATAAATATCATTACATACAATATACATAGGTACAGGTATGTAAACAGTACAATACATTATTCAATATTATGAAGCTGGAACCTAAAAAGGTAATGAATATGTAATAACACTTTTACTGCATTTTGTTTATATATTATCACTTATTTATTAAAGCATAAAATTTTTATACACATTTATTTACTTATTATTCTTTTCTCTGATGCATTGCGATATTCACAGAAACACGTTGAATCTTCATCCTCGTCCTCTAGTTCAAGTGATGAATGGCACTTGGGTAATATACAAACACAAGCACGGATAGATAGTATCAACAAGGACAAAAGTAGCAGCACGGACAGTAGCAGCATGGACAATAAAAGCTCGGACAGTAGCAGCATGGACAATAAAAGCTCGGACAGTAGCAGCATGGACAATAAAAGCTCGGATAGTAGCAGCAATGACAATCAAAGCTCGGATAGTGGCAGCAATGACAATCACAGCTCGGATAGTATCAGCAATGACAATCAAAGCTCCGACAGTAATAGCATAGACAGTAGCAGCATGGACAATAAAAGCTCGGACAGTAGCAGCATGGACAATAAAAGCTCGGACAGTAGCAGCATGGACAACAAAAGCTCGGACAGTAGCAGCAATGACAATCAAAGCTCGGATAGTAGCAGCAATGACAATCAAAGCTCCGACAGTAATAGCATAGACAGTAGCAGCATGGACAATAAAAGCTCGGACAGTAGCAGCATGGACAGTAAAAGCTCGGAGAGTAGCAGCATCGACAATAAAAGCTCGGACAGTAGCAGCATCGACAATAAAAGCTCGGACAGTAGGAGCATGGACAATAAAAGCGCGGACAGTAGCAGCATGGACAATAAAAGCTCGGACAGTAGCAGCATCGACAATAAAAGCTCGGACAGTAGCAGCATCGACAATAAAAGCTCGGACAGTAGCAAAATGGACAATAAAAGCTCGGACAGTAGCAGCATGGACAGTAGCAGCATGGATAGTAAAAGTTTGGATGAAAACAGCAGGTCGGATAGACGCAGTTCAGACAGTAGCTCAAAGTCCTTTTTCTCTCGCAAATGGAACAACAGACCGTTAATGCACACTTTACATTTACATAACTTATGGTCCAGATTTTATAAGCCTCGTTCGCAATGGAATAACAGTAAGTTTTGGACATAATTAAATAATTAATGTATTAAAATTATTACGAGTATAATGAATCCTTCTTTATTAATTTAAAACATTTTGAAAGTAAATAAAACTGATATTCGGTAATGATATTAATATATTTATTAAATATGTTTCATTTTTTTCAGTCTTGTGATAGATGTTAATTTTATATTGCATGCATTTAATTTTCTAAGTTCGCGTTACGTTTTAGAATTAAATTAAATAATGAAATAGAAATCACTGTGTAATATCTCCATGGAAATAAAGCATTTTGTTTCCATAGAAACAGGCAGAACAAGAAATAGTTTTATAACATAAAGCAATACAAAGATTATGATTATTAAACTAAAAGGAACGAATAGAGAAAACCAGGCAAGGGCATTACCAATAGTGAAATTTTTTTATGTAATTTCGTAAAATTATAATAATAAAATCTGGCCAACACAGGGATAATGAAGAAAGAGACTAAATAAGATAGAAATATTCCTATCAAAGGCCTCCGTCAAATTGACGAAGGTACTAGAGAAAATCTCTGAAATTATAGAGCTTCTTTCAAAGTCTGACAGGACCTCCAGCTCGTATCCAACGTGTTTTTTTATTTTCTCTGTGCGAGCAAGAATTTTCATTGCAAGGTTTTTGCCTGTGTTTTTCTCTATTGTTTCCTTTTAATTTATACCCAACTGCGATGCTCTTTTTTTTTCAAATTTTTATTTTGATTACTTAATTAAAATTAATGAATCATTGCAGAAGTTCCATATGATATGATCATCCACAATCGACTGGACTGTAAAAAAAGGAAGAACAGAAGTTGATCTTATGATTCTAAATAGAAGAATACAATTTGCGATTAATTTGTTATATTATCTAATTTTTTTATAAATATGTATTTATTTGTTTTAATTTTTTTACAAAATAAAAAAATAGAATAATTTAATCATAAAATTTATATTAATTACAATACGTGATTATTTCAAGTATTTTAGTATCTAACAATTTAAAAAGACTAAAAATAGTTATATCTGTGTGAGAATTATTTTGAAAATAGTCATGGTATCCCAAGAGTGCATTTCTGTATTACCAGAGTCGCTTCTATTCTATCCTAGGCCAAGTAGTGTGCAACAGCTGCCACATTTAGTATGAATCTAGGAATTTCATAAGGCAGGGAAAGTTTTACACATAGCATTTAATTCAATTTCATACATTATTATAATCAAACAAGTTAAAATAAACGAATTTAATGGGTACACTTTAAAATTATATTTATTTAATCAAGGACATAAAATATGACATAATCTGACGTAACTTTATGTAATGATAAAGTTTGTTAAAATTATACTTGCTGGTCTTTTTAAAATGGTAATTAAGTGCCATTTTGCTTCAAGCTTAAACAATTCACCATTGAGGAACTGCAATTTTTGGCGTAATCCAACTCATTACTTTGGAATCAACTTTGCGCACCTTTTTCTCATTGTTGCTTTGATGACTGGCGCTCGTTCACGTCCTAAATAAATTTTGAGTTGTACTTTTTACTTCATGGTAATGTGTGATTCAACGAGTTTTTTATATTCTGAAGTGGAGAGTTGAAAATTTTAAAAGGATCAATTTAGCATAGGAGGCCCCATACGCTGTGCCAGACCAAAATTAACATGAAACTAAAACTGATCCTTGTCAGTGATCGACCTAATGAGTAATGACTCTTGGCATTAGGCAATATAAATATAAATTAAAATGGTTATAATATATACTATAATGATTTTAATGGTTATATTTATGATCATAATTAAACAAAAAAAAAATTATGGATTTTTTTCCCGCCTGCTATTAAGTATTCAAAGGGAATCAAAAAAAAAAAACGTAAAGATAACCCGGGAAGACGCCAAGAGGAGGTTGTTTTATCGTAAATATCTTAAATAATTTAAAATTAAAATATTTTATTTTTAGAATTTTTTTATTTCTTTGACGCTTGTTCGTCATCGTACACCTAAAGGGTATTTAATTTAAATATTCGTTGTTTAAAACTCTATCTTCTGTAAATTATAGCAAAAAAGTAGCAATGTAAAGACAAATATTTCTCGGAGGAATTGTATTGCACTTGTCTGTTGATATATTTATTAGCTGTTTAAAGTATAGTTAATTCAAGTTTGTGGTATTGTTTTATCACACACACACACACACATACATACATCATTATATATATATATATATATATATATATATATATATATATATATATATATATATATATATATATATATATAATCAATTGTTATTTCTATGTATACCTTAACACTCAGTTAATTATAATACACAATTTGTCATTTTTAAACCAATATAACAAAAAATAAATAAATAAATAAAAACAATACTTTTTCAGATATCTAATTTCTTACTTTATTTATTTCATATAAATAAATAATAGTTACATATTGAGACTTAATCGTGTCTAACACGAAGAATCACTTAAACTCATGATGCCGCGTATTTTTTAACATTTAACTTCCTGCTATGATAATAAAACATATTTATGATTTTTCAAATAATAAACTTCAATAATTTTTCATTATTACATGGAACTATTTTATTGCACATATTAATAAAAAAAAACAAAAACAGAAACAAGCATAATATTATAGTACATATATATTACAGAACCTTTTGTGTGAGCAAAGGACATTTTGAAAACTTACATTTTTTTTTTATATATATATTTCTATTTTTACCATTTAAATGAAATAAAACTCCCTGCACCACCTACTATATTAACGTTATTTTAAAGAAAATTATTATAGATAATGACTAAGGATATAAAGGATATTATTGTTTAAATAAATCTTGCATCCATTTTAAGACAGATCAGAGCTGTCAACATCAAACTTGTTAGATAAAATAAAATTATTCCGAGCGTTGCCTGAAATCATGCAAGTTGGATCAGTATAGAAAAAAAAAATGATTTTGCAGTAAAATTATAATGCATGGCATTTTACTAACTTTAAAACTTATTCATGTGACAGTAATGTAATTTGTTTTTACATTATATGCAAAAATGAAATGAATAATTGGAATTTTAGTGTTGCGAAATGCACTCCTGTAGTTGTGCAAGTTATTGATTTCCGTGCGGGTACAAAATATATTATCTTTAATACATTTTAGATTATTCAAAAAGTGATTTTATATAGATGTACATTTTTAAAAACAAACTATATATTTCAGCACTTATTATTATTATTATATATTTTTTTTTTACTTACTGAAACTCCATTCTGAGATGCCATTGGAATGTGATCCCGACGATTCTTTGGATGTGTCAGAACCGGACCAAATTGAAAGATCAGGCTTAAAATTTCTAAATGAATTAGACCTAGACCATTCCTTGGATGAATCAGAATTATGCGAGTTTCTCGGCCTAGATAATTTTCTGCTAGATTGTAATCTGGGCCAGTCTTTTGATGACTCAAAACTTGATACTGACGAATCTATTGATGAACCATGCACTGACCAGTCTAGCAATAAATCTGATCTTGAATCTCCACTAGAATCACTACTAGACCAGCGAGTTCTAATATTATGCCGCCATCTTAAAAAGTTCCACCCTGATTCATCAGAGCTAGTTGAAGACTCAGAATCAAACTGAAATAAAAATAATTTATTAAAGAGTATGTTAAAATAATTACACAGTTATGTAGCCTCAATAAATATACTTATTCACTCACAAGTGTATTCCTTGCTTTTACAACAATGACAAATAGCAGTAATAAACAGAAAATGTATTTTAGTGATGTCATATTGAAGATAAACTTTTACTTAAGACCGTCAGTTCATTTAAACCCCTGGTATTTATAATGTGTATTTTTTTTTTTTTTTTTTTTTTTTTAGATTATCAAAATAATATTAAACTATCATGATGTGAACAATTGTGAGATTACTTAAGTAATGTTCAAAGAATTTGATTCGTGACTATAAGATATACGATTTATATCAAATCTAGAATTACTGTATTACAAATATGTTTTGCATGTGGAAACTGATACGAAAATTGTATGAAGACACTAGGAATTGAAAATGTCTATGTATATTGTTGGTATCAGAGCGATATGAGTGAATAAAATAGTGATTATGAAATATATTGTAACTAAAAGATATTGATAAGAAATATGGAACATTATTTAACTGCAAAGTAAACTTTTTATATTTCCAAGAGTTTCCCCTCTCCCTCCAACCCCCCACAAGACAATGAAATTTGGGTTGAAAAACTATTGAATATAATTATGATTTTACTGGTTAAAAGAAAAAAGGTCTTATAGCACTTTTAATAAATATGATATTTGTTTCGATATTTTATTAATAACATGTTATTTGATTCCTACTATATAAATAATGTTTTATTATGCTTTAAGGTTGGGCCGATCATTTGATCCCATTTGAATTTTCAATAATTTTTCATGAGAAAAGTTGTAGTAATATTGTCTTGAATTTATAACTATTATCTAGATTCGATTAACAGAAATTATAAAAAAATCCCCAGGTCTCAATTTTCATTGGTACTCCCAAAAAACTATATTCAAAAATTTTTTAGGCCTACTATTGACAAGTTTAGGAACTAGGTTTAACAAATTTTCCGATATAGTTTTTCCGTGTTAGGCTTAACGTAGACTCGCAAATCAAAACTCCCTTAATATATTTTATATTGTTCTAGATAATAGTTATGATTTGAGTAATTTAAGTTAGGTATTTTGCCCAAAATAAGGGAAAATAGTTTCACCAAGAGACACCCTCAATGGTCTGCCCAACTTTAATGATATTAAATTTTCATTTTAGTTATTATGTTTTGGTAAAAAAAAATTATAAAATACTGTATATAAAATATTGTTTGGAGTTTGAATGTATGAGATCACTACTACAGAGCTCCTGTGGGGTTTTGGGACAAACTAAAGTTATTTATGTAAGTCACAGCAAGTGTTTTGTGATATAAATGCTTATGTTTTTCTCTGGTCTATTCCTTTAAGAGAAAATAAAGAACGTAAAGTGTTTAATAAATACAAATAACAAAGCAGCTTGTTTTGGGAAATTTTTTTAAAAAAAATTATCAGTCATAGCTTTCATAAACAAATTGCATTTTCAGATGAAATATGCATGAACCAAAATTCTTCCAACATTATTATACACTCTATCAAATATTGTATCATAAGCATTTTTTGGCATGAGACAGTCAGTGTGGTAATAATTCCTGTTAGTATTTTATATATATATATATATATATATATATATATATATATATATATATATATATATATATATATATATAGATATATATATATTATAAATGTAAAATTATACATATATGTTATTTAATGTAATTATAACTAAAAAAATCTGACAAGAAAATTTATAAGAATATAGATTTGAATATGTCAGAGGTCCTTATAAAATGGTTTTATAACTTTTGTGGTCTATTAATAAAAATACATGAGTATTTTAAGAGTATTATTAACTTTTTATATGGAAATATATAATTGATTTTGACTTTATTACGTTCCTGTTTTATTGACATTACGAATAAATATAAGTTTTTAATCTTTTATAGAGAGTCCTAATAATTTTATTTTATTTTTAATTTGTAATAGTGAAAAGATCAGTAATAATAATAAATGAACCAAAAAACAAAAACCTTTCAGAGTTAATATTGAAGCATTTTTTAGTTTTGCACCACAGTTGCCCGATTTGTGATAGTTTTTCAGTAATAGCTTTTGTAGTAATATAAAATCTTAAAATCAGAGTAGAAAAGAAAAGAATGTTGAGTCATTAATAACAAATTTACACGATGCTTCTACAAATAATAAAAAAAAACTTCTTTGTGAATAGTAAATTACCTTAAATATTATATAAAAACAACACCAACAAGTTTAAATGAAAATAGTTTTATTGAGCATAATTTTAGTAAAAAGTTCTTCTTTTTCTTCTCTTTTCCTTTTTTTCCTTTCCTTTCCTTTCCTTTTATTTCCTTTTATTTTTTTTTTTTTTTGCTATTTGTATTAGCTTATTGTAAATATTATAAACGTTCAGCAGTAGACTTAGGAGCTGTTAGAAGAGCATTTTTCGCAATGTTCGCAGTTCAATTGGTTTTTCACAATCACGTTGCGACGAGGGAATGCTGTAAAAATATTTTTAAATTACGAAATTTTGGTATATGATGTATGTATGTTTATAAAATGATTCTAGACATTATAATTTCATTATAATACTCAATACTTACTAAAACGCCAGTTATTAATGTTGTCTGATTTGTCAGTTGACCAGCTGTTGTCAGAGGCAAACTGCCAGTTATCAGGCCATGACCTGTCGCTTGAATCATGACTTGAATCATCACTGGATCTTTGGGGCCATCGATTAGACCATGAGGCACTGGAATCATCACTGGAATCGTCACTGGATCGTTGAGGCCATCCATTAGACCATGAGGCACTGGAATCATCATTGGATCGTTGAGGCCATCCATTAGACCAAGAGGCATCGGAATCATCACTGGATCGTTGAGACGATGATCCATTAGACCCCGAAGTGCTAGAATCATCACTGGAATCATCACTGGATCGCTGAGACGATGATCCATTAGACCCCGAGGTGCTAGAATCATCACTGGAACTTCCAGACCGACTTTGAGACCAGGAACCACTTGATCCATCTGAGCCAGAGCTGGAATCTCTGTGCCATCTACCTGGCCAGTTCTCTCCTCTAGGCCTTGAGTTCCAATCTTCAGATGATTCAGATGAACTCTGGAAATACAAAGATTTATTTTGTTCAATGTTGAGCTTACACTCACACATATGCACATACATTCATTTTATATATATATATATATATATATATATATATATATATATATATATATATATATATATATATATATATATATATATATATATATATATATATATATTTATATATATATATATATATATATATATATATATATATAATATATATATAGAGAGAGAGAGAGAGAGAGAGAGAGAGAGAGAGATTATAAAGCAACATATTTATGTTATATATAAAATTATCAATACAATTAAAAGTTTTTTTTTTTTTTTTTTTTAAATTGAATAAATATTTTTTCATTACTTACTTTACTACAACCAAAAATGGCAGCCAAAAGTACAGTGCTAAAAGCAAGACGAATAGAAATCATCATGAATAATAATATTTTTTTACTGATATTGTTTCATTCTAAAAAGCAAGTATATATACTGAAATTATTTATAAAGTATGTTTCGTAATACTAAATAATCACATTACTATTGCTGATAGTTTATGATATTAAAAACATGCGTAATTGTTATACATGAAGATATAATAATACTAAGATAAATTCACAAAGCGAACAAACAAGTTGTAATGCAAGTTATATTATTATTATCTTCATCTATTTTTTTATGTTTCAAATTAGTGATATATTATTTCTGATAATTTAGCAAACATGAAAATCATATACAATACGTTATTATGATACGCTTATAACTAAAATATTGCAAATAGTTACATTTTTATCTGTTTTATATATATATATATATATATATATATATATATATATATATATATATATATATATATATATATATATATATATATATATATATATATATATATATATATATATATATATATATATATATATATATATATATATATATATATATATATATATATATGTTGAGAATAATTAAAGAACATAATATTTTAAATTATTATTGTATCGTATATATATTCTTTAAAAAGTTTAAATCTATGAAAAAAAATCATGCTATTCGTAGTTATAGGAAATTGTTATGTGTGGAACGACAGAAAGAAGACAATCTTCGGCAATCTTCATGTTTTTCAAATATTTCTCGTTACAAGCTCATAATACTTTAGAAATTTTGTTCATGATTGCGTCTAACAAATTTCACAGATAAATATTTAAAAAAAAAAAATACAATAAAACATTATATAATTATTACCACTTCAATGGTTCTTATAATTTTAAATGTAGCGAAAACACTTAATAGTATATTATTATGTTTAAATAACAAATAATATATATAAGTTAATCTTCTCGTACTTTATGCTCAGTATGCTGTCTTTAACTTATTGACTCAGAGATAGGGCATGTGCCTTGACATATTTCCTATATGTTTTGCAATATAACGGTTGTATTTATTTAATAATTATTTAATACTTTATTTTAGTATTTTTAATAATGAAATATACTGTAACTTGTTCTGTAAAGTAAAGTGAATCTCATTTACAGTGATTGGCTATGACCAACAAAATAAGACACATTCATTGGTTGATCTTGTATTTTGAGCCGATAAAAGTGAGTCACATGTTTCGTATGGAACTTTTTTTTGTGAGTTTCTTTCATTTTTATCAAGTTCAAAGTTCTAAAAGAAGAAATAACAATGATCGACCTTAGCTTGTTCTGTAAAGTAAAGTGAATCTCAACAACAGTGATTGGCTGACCAACAAAATACGACACATTCATTGGTTGATCTTGTTTTTTGAGCTAACAAAATTGACAAAAATTGAGTCACATGAAGAGCATGGAGCTTTTTTGTGTGGAGTTTCTTTCATTCTTATCAAGTTCAAAGTTCTAAACGAAGAAATAACAATGATCGACCATATGTATAAACGTAGTAAACAGGTAACGAAGTCATAATCAGCTGTTATAACAAAGGAACATATCGACACAAAAGTTGCGCCGGAAGTTTGACTTTGCAGAACGAGCTCATATGTATAAACGTAGTAAACAGGTAACGACGTCATATAGTACAGCTGTTTTTAACAAAGGATCATTTTAGCCTTTGACGTTATGAAAAAATAGAATTAAAATCATCGTTTGTATACTTTTTTGTGTGAGTTTCTTTACGTGCTACGATAAAATTAATTATATTTAAATTAAGAAACGGCAAATTAAAGTCCCTTTTTTATGACTCTTAAATTTTTACAAAATTGTATCTAGAAATATATTTTAGTGACTAAAAAAATTCTGAAATTCACACTCCTTTTTTTTTTTTTTTTTTTTTTTTTACAAAACAATTAGGCTATTTTAATTTAATATAAGCTAAAATCATTTCAAAATTTCTTTCACAATAAATTATCGTTTAAGGGTATATATATATATATATATATATATATATATATATATATATATATATATATATATATATATATATATTATATTATATACATACACTCACACATAATTTTAAATTATATTTCAATAATTACTGCTCCTTCCTCATATTAGACATTATAGACATCGATTTTACAATATTCTGCAAAAAAAAATAGTTCGTTTAATATTGCTGCCCTTATATTCTACAAAATGCAATACTGTAAGTAACTATAATATATTCTTTAACTAAAAAATTACTCGTGCTGCAATTGTAAATAATAATAAAACTTGCCAGGTGCAAAATATTACATCATTGTGCTAAAAAAAATAGATATTCAATTGAAATTAAATAATTATAATTAAGTTTATCTTTTAATACTTGTTTTATGTCATAATGTACCATTTCATTAAAAATGTTAAACAATAAATCCAACAAATAACAAACAGCACCTTCATTAAACACGAGTGACTTTTTTTTTTGCACATAACTTTTTGAATCCTACAATATTTTGAAATCAGCTGCAAATAAAAAATGTTTAATTTTATTGCTTTAAACCTGCTTTAAACGTAAAAATTGGACGTAATTAAGATTATAAATATTATGTTACAATCAATATGTATTTTATAATTAACTTTTATAAAATATTTAGTAAAATTTGAACTTAAACAATAGTTTTAATCATCATATAAACATAGGCTTATTAGAAAATTTTTGAATAATTTTTCAGTAAAATTATTTGCTTATACTGATAAATTTTTATAATTAACCTCATAATTTTTAACTCTTGTAGATATGAAATTAAAAGAAGATGTTTATTGCATATTATACGATTAATATACATAGCATAGCTATAAAAGTGATTTAAATTTTCATTTTTGGTAAAACATAAACGAAGCTTAATTAAAATTAATCTAGTTCTAGTGTAGTAATATTAGTTATAGTTATATTATTATTATTTTCATACTAAAGTAAAGTTAGTTAAATATTATATTTATTTATTTATTTTTAGAATTAAATATAATAATACAATAAAAATAATAAATTAATGTTTTTATTATCCATAAATAAAATAAGAAAATAAATATTTCATTAAATATTTTCTAATATCAAATTTTTAAGTGATCAGCCTTTTTTTTTCCATATATAAAAGAACTTACATTACAACTTTAGTTTTTACTTTAACTCATTATTTTGAGTTATAAAGTAAAAATAAAAAGCTTTACGCGTGTTGTTTCTTTAATTAGCATTTATTTATAATAAATTTATAAACATTTTTTTTATAAATAGAAAACATCCGGTAATTTTTTTTTTCTGCATCAATAGCTAATAATATAATATGAAATACTTTCATTATATTAGCAAAGCGTAGTAATTTCATTGAAATTGAGATAATTAAATTGATTTTGTATTGATTTCATTGCTTTAAAAATATATATATTAAAAACGTAATTTAAAAAATACACCATGAAGTTTTTTTTTTTTTTTTTAATACTATTTCGAAAATATAAAATAACAAAAAATTATGTTTATTTTTATTCTTTATATTATAAAGAAGTGCCACGAAATCACGTACACTTTACAATATAAATGTTGCGTACTTATAGCTTTATCATTTTGTATTATTGTTATTTGGAAACTTCTGCAAAAGTAAGTTGTTGTTTTATTTCTTTACACAATTTTTCATTATTTTTAATTTTTAATAGCATATATATCGTTTACCAATATAATATAAAAATATTAACGTAATGTCTTGTTTGCAAGAGGAGTAATATTTAATTGTGCCATCCAGTTGATAGCGTTGAAACTATATACTGATAAATAAATATAACATGGGGTCAAATATATGAATTGAAAATTGAAATATTGCAACGTGTTAACTGATGGACTAAAAGTATTAGAAATTATTATTATACAAAATTAAAATATAATATTGCTGAACATTAAATAATTTAATTTTTAAACCAGGTTAAAACTAAAATATGCATCGATATGCTAGTAACTTTTTAAACCTTTATTTTTATTAATGTACACTATTTGTGAAATTGTTTAATTTTTTTTTTTTAACTAGTTTTTATTTTTAAAGAATACAGTTTGATTTGATTTATATTTTTCCAGATGTCTGGCATAAATGTATTATACTTACTGCTACTTTCTGTTATATCCATAACATATGGATTTCCTGTAAGTTTATAAAGAATATTATGATATTTAAATTAATATATTACTATTATACTATTATTATTATTAAATACCAGTTCATTAATATTTTATACGCATAATAAATGCATTGTTGTAATGAAATCAGATAAACAAATATCAGGATTTACTTCATTATTTGAATTATGTTTAGAATTATTTAAAAAAAAGAAGAAATTAATTCACCAAATATTTTATTTTAAAGAGTAACGTCACCTCCACAATGGAAGAGGATGCTTTGCAAATTGCAATGCCAATTCCTGAACATAAAACACAAGAGCAACAGATCCAGGAGCAACAGCAGCAGCAGCAGCAACAACAACAACATCAAGAACAACAACAACAACAACAACAACAACAACAACAACAACAACAACAACAACAACAACAAGAGCAACAACAACAACAACAACGCAATTACGATGAAACAAAGGTAAGATTTAAAATTATCGGCTTTTAAAGTTCTGTAGAACATTTTATATTTTTAAATTTGTTTTATTTCATATCCTAGAAACTACGTGAAGATATAATAGAACTTGATAAGAAGAACTATCGTCTTGCTAAGAGATTACATAAAATGCCTGAGATAATAAAGAAAGTAATTAAATCAGCATATTCAGTGGGAAATTACAAAAGAAGTTCATCAGAATCCAGTTCTAGCCAGTCAAGTGAGTCAAAAAGTTCAAAAACTGTATCTGATGAATCATCTCCGAGTAACAAATTTGAGTTAGAAAATGAAAATAAAAATCCCATCCAAATTGCAAAAAATGTTGAAGAACGAATAAAAAAGAATACTAAATTATTTGATGATAAAGAGATTTCATCTGAACAGATTCGTATTTCATTCAATGAAAGTTCAGAGGAATCAAAAAGTAAATCAAGTTCAGAATCAAAATCATCTAGAACCTCATCAAGCTCAAGTTCAGAGTCCAAATCCAGCAGTTCTAGTGAGTCTAGCAGTTCAAGTAGCTCAAGGTCAAGTAGGTCAAGATCTAGTGGGTCAGGGTCAAATTCAGAAGATTCATCTGGTCTCAGTATTAATGCTTCCTCTAGTGAAAATGATAATCAGAATGAAAGAATTTATCAACCTGATGTTAGTCCACAGATTATTTGGCCAACTGACGTAAGTAATTAATTAACCCTTGTATATCTATCAGTTTAAGTAAAAAATATCATCAAATTCAGCTTAATTATTGTTGCATTACTTAAAATTAAATACCATTAAAAACCATTTATTATTATTATTATTATATTTGCATGTTTTACATGTTTGAAAAATATAACAAAATTTTTTTTAGACGAATAAATAATTATTTTTAAGCAATACTTGAAGTAAATATTTTACATATTATATATGTACGTATAATGTAAAATTTAGAATAACTTTCAAGCATTGCGTATTTAATTTTTCAGCCCATGGAGTCCAAACTTGCAGTACCTTCAGTTTATGAGCACCAGCAAGAAACAAACATAGTGTGATGTGTGATAAGTAAACTTAATTAGAGAAATTATGTGACATAAATGTTCTGTAAACTTAATGTAATTTTTTATAAATACTTCTTTCGATAAATTTTATATGATTAATTGCTCATTTTATTTCAAGTGCTGGCTGGCATCATTTTTTTTTTTTTTTTTTTTTTTGCAGATTTTTGAAATATTAATTACGTTTCATAAACTTATTTTAATCGATTTCAAGTGTATTATTGCAATTATTGTAAATAACAAAAACATTTTAGCTAAAAAAATAAAAAATAAAAATGAAGTATATAAATGTCAATTTTTATTATTTGGTTTTTATTTATTTATTTTATAACAAATACCTACAGTATAAATATTTACATATATTTAAAAGCAAATAAAAAATTTGCAATCCACATTATATACAAATTATTTACATAAAATTTTACAATCTATAAAACAACAAATTAATTATTTTAGACAAGCAAATAAAATTCATTAACTGCTAGAAGAGGAGCTGCGGTTAAAACTGATCTTGTTCTTCATTAATACTCGCTTATCTGAGGCTGAGAAAAAATAAATAATAAATACGATAAAAATTAATAATTATAACATGCGTTACAATAGTAATTAAAATGTAAGATTTTTTGAAATGCAGAATTATAGAACATTTAAAATTTTTCTTTCATTACATTTGTAACTTTTCCAACATGCAATTACTTACCTAAGTCATTGGAAATCGATTTTTTAGAAGTAGATTTAGAATCTAAACTATCATTGGAGTCCGAGTCCGAGCTAGAGTTAAGCAGATTGTTTAAGTTTAATAATGGACTCGTCTCCCAGTCTCGTGAGGAAGACGAAGAAGAAGATGAACACGCCGGACATGGACCGCACTAAAAATAATAATAATAATAATAAAAACATTAACAAAATTTATATTAAAACTAAATAATTCTATATTAAGTTATAAATTTAGCAAGAAACTGTAAAACAAAGAACAAGACATTTTATTGACCCAGGCAGTTCATAGTAACAAATCAAACACAATATAGGAAGAAAAAGACAAAGTTGCTGATTGATATCCCATCAAGTATCTAAACTAAATAATATACAAAATTGATATTTTCAACGTGCTGCAGTGACACAGTGGCAAGGTATAAGCTTAAAATTTATAATAAGAAATTTTAATATTTGAGAATTTTAATATTTATTTTAATCAAATCATGTATTCATTTATTCATTTTGATAGTATATGTGTCTATATTCTATATATATATATATATATATATATATATATATATATATATATATATATATATATATATATATATATATATATATATTTATGATAGGAAATTTTCTTGATGAAATATTTTTGTCATAACTTCTGTGAAGACACTGTTAAAAGAGTATGTTTCGAAGAAGGAGACAGACAATAATATCAAATTTCTTATAGTCTTCCAAAACGTAAACATTTTGTGTGAATAACATATAGCTATGTAATTTTTAGAAAAGACTGTGAATTGAGTGTTTTTGAATATTATGTACAAAATGACTATTATTTTATCAGTGTTATTTCAAATAGTGAACACAGCGAGTGTCACAGTGTCTTCACAGAACAGAAAATAATTCATCAAGGTAAAAATAATTCATCAAGAAATTTTCTTATCATCATGCAACCTCGCTCGAAATTCAACATTCGAAACACACATATATACTGTATATATATATATATATATATATATATATATATATATATATATATATATATATATATATATATATATATATATATATATATATATATATATATATATATATATATATATATATATATATATATATATCATATAAATGATTTAAGTGCAATTTTAATTGAAGAAGTAATGTTAATAATTTTATTTTTACTATGTATTTATAATAGTTTAATACATAGGTTTGTTAATTATAAAATAAAAATCAAGTTTCCCTATAATACAAGGGCCTTTAACAATTAATTTAATAAGATTTAAAAAAACACAGATATATTAGATAGCATTAGACCAGCATGAAAAATATAATTACCATATTGCATGGTTGACATGGGCATCCAGGGCAGCCACCAAAACTTTTTGCTTGCGTAGATAGAGCAAAGTAAAGAAGAGCACATAAAAATAAACGTAGAAGTGCCATTCTGTAAATTAATAATCAATGTAAAAAAAACGATTCTTTAATACAGTATTATATCAAATGATTGTACGAGATAGAAATGAATAAATATATTTTGAATTTTATAAAAATAATACACGTGTTTAGAAAAACAAGAGAGAAGTTATTAAATCACTTTAAAATTACTCCCTTAGAAAATAACAACGTTAATTATTTGTTTACAACTAGTAAGTTAGTGATAATTCATGTTTAATATAAAAGTATGTAGAATTTCTTTCTGCAAAATAACAAAAATACTAACAACAATAATAAAAATCTATATTTTAGTGCTTCTGAGCTCTATTTATTAAATAATGTTATATTAAATTACGGCTCTTTTTGTGTAATAAATGATATTTTTTCCCATAAGGATTTAATATAATTATAATAAAATTTATTAATTTCTTCAACTTAAGTTATGAAAAACTTAAGAAAAAAAAATATCATAATTTCATATTTTTCTACTATTGTTGACTTAAAATACTTACTTTGAGTAAATTTAGAGGAACTGCAACAATTAACACTGAAACTTGGCTATTTATTTTTATTGATACGTGACATCGTGCTTAAGTTGTAACACATTTTGTTTTATTCAAATAATCCCACATAAACAGTCTCTCGCAGGGGAAAATTATTATATGGAAACTTGACTTTCTTACAAAAATAGTAAAATATTGCTCAAAAGAAAATACAAGAGGAAAAAAAGTACTAGTATTTAACATTAAAGTATATTATACCATACAAAGCAACACAAACACACACAATAATACATACATGCATGCATATTGTGTATATAATATATATATATATATATATATATATATATATATATATATATATATATATATATATATATATATATATATAATGCACATTAAATAATTGTCTTTATTCAAAATTACAATAATAATAGAATGGAAGGGTGAGTTTTATGGATGAATACTTATCTTATCTAGTAATATCTATAGCCCCCTGTAAAAAAATATACATTTAATATAACATAACATAACACAAACATAATTAAAATAATAGCCAATCATTGCGAATTATAATATAAATGCACATATGCAGAACAAATTTAAGTGAGATTTTGTATAATAAAGAAAAAAATCTATATTTATTTAGGTAAAAAAAAAGATCAATATGTATTAATTATTAGAAATATATTAAATTGAAATCCTCTATTTAACTTTACTTAAAAAAAAAAAAAAAAAAAAAAAGGAAATTCCATAATAAAAATTACATTTTATGATTTTTATTATTCAAAGACTTGGAACTACAGCATAACATACTCTAAAAATATATAATTTTTTTACAATGAAATTATAATTACAATCACATTGTAATAAATATGTTACAAAAGTAGAAGTATAATAGCTTTCTTAGTATTCTTGTAATTTACAAATTCTTATTTTTAAAATTATACACAATCATTTTTATCACTGTAATAATACGCAACTTCAAATTTGCTATCTGCATTAAAACATTTACTGTTTCATTTTGAAAGAAAGTTAAAAAATATGCAATAATGAATATATAAATAGCGGCAGTGGCTCATTATGAATTGCTAAAATATTATCAATTCAAATTCTTTTCCTATGTTTTTACTTCGTCTAGCAACATGCATAGTAGTTATCTTAGCTGCCTCTGGGAATTATTGGTTTGGATATCATTGCAAGTACGGAAATGTAAGTAAATAAGATTTATGTTTGTTATACTTGTGCATTTTTGTTTCTACTGTAGTATCTTAGCACATTGGTATACAAATTAAAAAGAATTAAATTAAGGTGGTGGGGGACCAACTTGGACCGGAAATCGCTAAAAGAAGAACTATATTTTCCCAAAAAAAAATTTTGTACATGATTTAATTCCAATAAAACAAAGATTGTTTATGTTTACTCAAATTGCGGAAAAGGAAGTGGCCGGAAGAGGAAACCACGTGACGGTAAAAGTGGGGGAAAATTTCGCACTAGCAGCAAGCTAGGTTTGAGCTCCTCCCACTTTTACTATCACGTGGTTACCTCTTCCGGCACTTCCTTTTCCGTATTTTGAGTAAACATAAGCAATCAATCACTATAGTTTTCAAATAGAATCAAGTAAATTTAAAATACATATTTCATACCAAAAAAAATTTAATGATATGTTCTGTAAAAAAGTTTCTAATTTGACTAAAATTTCCCGCTCAAATTTAAATTTCCATGTTTACATGCTATCCACAGTAGATGGTACGATGGTACAGTAGTCCATCTCCTTACCATTTACCTAAGTAAACGTTTTTATTAGATTATCAGTAAAATAAATATCATTACATACAATATACATAGGTACAGGTATGTAAACAGTACAATACATTATTCAATATTATGAAGCTGGAACCTAAAAAGGTAATGAATATGTAATAACACTTTTACTGCATTTTGTTTATATATTATCACTTATTTATTAAAGCATAAAATTTTTATACACATTTATTTACTTATTATTCTTTTCTCTGATGCATTGCGATATTCACAGAAACACGTTGAATCTTCATCCTCGTCCTCTAGTTCAAGTGATGAATGGCACTTGGGTAATATACAAACACAAGCACGGATAGATAGTATCAACAAGGACAAAAGTAGCAGCACGGACAGTAGCAGCATGGACAATAAAAGCTCGGACAGTAGCAGCATGGACAATAAAAGCTCGGACAGTAGCAGCATGGACAATAAAAGCTCGGATAGTAGCAGCAATGACAATCAAAGCTCGGATAGTGGCAGCAATGACAATCACAGCTCGGATAGTATCAGCAATGACAATCAAAGCTCCGACAGTAATAGCATAGACAGTAGCAGCATGGACAATAAAAGCTCGGACAGTAGCAGCATGGACAATAAAAGCTCGGACAGTAGCAGCATGGACAACAAAAGCTCGGACAGTAGCAGCAATGACAATCAAAGCTCGGATAGTAGCAGCAATGACAATCAAAGCTCCGACAGTAATAGCATAGACAGTAGCAGCATGGACAATAAAAGCTCGGACAGTAGCAGCATGGACAGTAAAAGCTCGGAGAGTAGCAGCATCGACAATAAAAGCTCGGACAGTAGCAGCATCGACAATAAAAGCTCGGACAGTAGGAGCATGGACAATAAAAGCGCGGACAGTAGCAGCATGGACAATAAAAGCTCGGACAGTAGCAGCATCGACAATAAAAGCTCGGACAGTAGCAGCATCGACAATAAAAGCTCGGACAGTAGCAAAATGGACAATAAAAGCTCGGACAGTAGCAGCATGGACAGTAGCAGCATGGATAGTAAAAGTTTGGATGAAAACAGCAGGTCGGATAGACGCAGTTCAGACAGTAGCTCAAAGTCCTTTTTCTCTCGCAAATGGAACAACAGACCGTTAATGCACACTTTACATTTACATAACTTATGGTCCAGATTTTATAAGCCTCGTTCGCAATGGAATAACAGTAAGTTTTGGACATAATTAAATAATTAATGTATTAAAATTATTACGAGTATAATGAATCCTTCTTTATTAATTTAAAACATTTTGAAAGTAAATAAAACTGATATTCGGTAATGATATTAATATATTTATTAAATATGTTTCATTTTTTTCAGTCTTGTGATAGATGTTAATTTTATATTGCATGCATTTAATTTTCTAAGTTCGCGTTACGTTTTAGAATTAAATTAAATAATGAAATAGAAATCACTGTGTAATATCTCCATGGAAATAAAGCATTTTGTTTCCATAGAAACAGGCAGAACAAGAAATAGTTTTATAACATAAAGCAATACAAAGATTATGATTATTAAACTAAAAGGAACGAATAGAGAAAACCAGGCAAGGGCATTACCAATAGTGAAATTTTTTTATGTAATTTCGTAAAATTATAATAATAAAATCTGGCCAACACAGGGATAATGAAGAAAGAGACTAAATAAGATAGAAATATTCCTATCAAAGGCCTCCGTCAAATTGACGAAGGTACTAGAGAAAATCTCTGAAATTATAGAGCTTCTTTCAAAGTCTGACAGGACCTCCAGCTCGTATCCAACGTGTTTTTTTATTTTCTCTGTGCGAGCAAGAATTTTCATTGCAAGGTTTTTGCCTGTGTTTTTCTCTATTGTTTCCTTTTAATTTATACCCAACTGCGATGCTCTTTTTTTTTCAAATTTTTATTTTGATTACTTAATTAAAATTAATGAATCATTGCAGAAGTTCCATATGATATGATCATCCACAATCGACTGGACTGTAAAAAAAGGAAGAACAGAAGTTGATCTTATGATTCTAAATAGAAGAATACAATTTGCGATTAATTTGTTATATTATCTAATTTTTTTATAAATATGTATTTATTTGTTTTAATTTTTTTACAAAATAAAAAAATAGAATAATTTAATCATAAAATTTATATTAATTACAATACGTGATTATTTCAAGTATTTTAGTATCTAACAATTTAAAAAGACTAAAAATAGTTATATCTGTGTGAGAATTATTTTGAAAATAGTCATGGTATCCCAAGAGTGCATTTCTGTATTACCAGAGTCGCTTCTATTCTATCCTAGGCCAAGTAGTGTGCAACAGCTGCCACATTTAGTATGAATCTAGGAATTTCATAAGGCAGGGAAAGTTTTACACATAGCATTTAATTCAATTTCATACATTATTATAATCAAACAAGTTAAAATAAACGAATTTAATGGGTACACTTTAAAATTATATTTATTTAATCAAGGACATAAAATATGACATAATCTGACGTAACTTTATGTAATGATAAAGTTTGTTAAAATTATACTTGCTGGTCTTTTTAAAATGGTAATTAAGTGCCATTTTGCTTCAAGCTTAAACAATTCACCATTGAGGAACTGCAATTTTTGGCGTAATCCAACTCATTACTTTGGAATCAACTTTGCGCACCTTTTTCTCATTGTTGCTTTGATGACTGGCGCTCGTTCACGTCCTAAATAAATTTTGAGTTGTACTTTTTACTTCATGGTAATGTGTGATTCAACGAGTTTTTTATATTCTGAAGTGGAGAGTTGAAAATTTTAAAAGGATCAATTTAGCATAGGAGGCCCCATACGCTGTGCCAGACCAAAATTAACATGAAACTAAAACTGATCCTTGTCAGTGATCGACCTAATGAGTAATGACTCTTGGCATTAGGCAATATAAATATAAATTAAAATGGTTATAATATATACTATAATGATTTTAATGGTTATATTTATGATCATAATTAAACAAAAAAAAAATTATGGATTTTTTTCCCGCCTGCTATTAAGTATTCAAAGGGAATCAAAAAAAAAAAACGTAAAGATAACCCGGGAAGACGCCAAGAGGAGGTTGTTTTATCGTAAATATCTTAAATAATTTAAAATTAAAATATTTTATTTTTAGAATTTTTTTATTTCTTTGACGCTTGTTCGTCATCGTACACCTAAAGGGTATTTAATTTAAATATTCGTTGTTTAAAACTCTATCTTCTGTAAATTATAGCAAAAAAGTAGCAATGTAAAGACAAATATTTCTCGGAGGAATTGTATTGCACTTGTCTGTTGATATATTTATTAGCTGTTTAAAGTATAGTTAATTCAAGTTTGTGGTATTGTTTTATCACACACACACACACACATACATACATCATTATATATATATATATATATATATATATATATATATATATATATATATATATATATATATATATATAATCAATTGTTATTTCTATGTATACCTTAACACTCAGTTAATTATAATACACAATTTGTCATTTTTAAACCAATATAACAAAAAATAAATAAATAAATAAAAACAATACTTTTTCAGATATCTAATTTCTTACTTTATTTATTTCATATAAATAAATAATAGTTACATATTGAGACTTAATCGTGTCTAACACGAAGAATCACTTAAACTCATGATGCCGCGTATTTTTTAACATTTAACTTCCTGCTATGATAATAAAACATATTTATGATTTTTCAAATAATAAACTTCAATAATTTTTCATTATTACATGGAACTATTTTATTGCACATATTAATAAAAAAAAACAAAAACAGAAACAAGCATAATATTATAGTACATATATATTACAGAACCTTTTGTGTGAGCAAAGGACATTTTGAAAACTTACATTTTTTTTTTATATATATATTTCTATTTTTACCATTTAAATGAAATAAAACTCCCTGCACCACCTACTATATTAACGTTATTTTAAAGAAAATTATTATAGATAATGACTAAGGATATAAAGGATATTATTGTTTAAATAAATCTTGCATCCATTTTAAGACAGATCAGAGCTGTCAACATCAAACTTGTTAGATAAAATAAAATTATTCCGAGCGTTGCCTGAAATCATGCAAGTTGGATCAGTATAGAAAAAAAAAATGATTTTGCAGTAAAATTATAATGCATGGCATTTTACTAACTTTAAAACTTATTCATGTGACAGTAATGTAATTTGTTTTTACATTATATGCAAAAATGAAATGAATAATTGGAATTTTAGTGTTGCGAAATGCACTCCTGTAGTTGTGCAAGTTATTGATTTCCGTGCGGGTACAAAATATATTATCTTTAATACATTTTAGATTATTCAAAAAGTGATTTTATATAGATGTACATTTTTAAAAACAAACTATATATTTCAGCACTTATTATTATTATTATATATTTTTTTTTTACTTACTGAAACTCCATTCTGAGATGCCATTGGAATGTGATCCCGACGATTCTTTGGATGTGTCAGAACCGGACCAAATTGAAAGATCAGGCTTAAAATTTCTAAATGAATTAGACCTAGACCATTCCTTGGATGAATCAGAATTATGCGAGTTTCTCGGCCTAGATAATTTTCTGCTAGATTGTAATCTGGGCCAGTCTTTTGATGACTCAAAACTTGATACTGACGAATCTATTGATGAACCATGCACTGACCAGTCTAGCAATAAATCTGATCTTGAATCTCCACTAGAATCACTACTAGACCAGCGAGTTCTAATATTATGCCGCCATCTTAAAAAGTTCCACCCTGATTCATCAGAGCTAGTTGAAGACTCAGAATCAAACTGAAATAAAAATAATTTATTAAAGAGTATGTTAAAATAATTACACAGTTATGTAGCCTCAATAAATATACTTATTCACTCACAAGTGTATTCCTTGCTTTTACAACAATGACAAATAGCAGTAATAAACAGAAAATGTATTTTAGTGATGTCATATTGAAGATAAACTTTTACTTAAGACCGTCAGTTCATTTAAACCCCTGGTATTTATAATGTGTATTTTTTTTTTTTTTTTTTTTTAGATTATCAAAATAATATTAAACTATCATGATGTGAACAATTGTGAGATTACTTAAGTAATGTTCAAAGAATTTGATTCGTGACTATAAGATATACGATTTATATCAAATCTAGAATTACTGTATTACAAATATGTTTTGCATGTGGAAACTGATACGAAAATTGTATGAAGACACTAGGAATTGAAAATGTCTATGTATATTGTTGGTATCAGAGCGATATGAGTGAATAAAATAGTGATTATGAAATATATTGTAACTAAAAGATATTGATAAGAAATATGGAACATTATTTAACTGCAAAGTAAACTTTTTATATTTCCAAGAGTTTCCCCTCTCCCTCCAACCCCCCACAAGACAATGAAATTTGGGTTGAAAAACTATTGAATATAATTATGATTTTACTGGTTAAAAGAAAAAAGGTCTTATAGCACTTTTAATAAATATGATATTTGTTTCGATATTTTATTAATAACATGTTATTTGATTCCTACTATATAAATAATGTTTTATTATGCTTTAAGGTTGGGCCGATCATTTGATCCCATTTGAATTTTCAATAATTTTTCATGAGAAAAGTTGTAGTAATATTGTCTTGAATTTATAACTATTATCTAGATTCGATTAACAGAAATTATAAAAAAATCCCCAGGTCTCAATTTTCATTGGTACTCCCAAAAAACTATATTCAAAAATTTTTTAGGCCTACTATTGACAAGTTTAGGAACTAGGTTTAACAAATTTTCCGATATAGTTTTTCCGTGTTAGGCTTAACGTAGACTCGCAAATCAAAACTCCCTTAATATATTTTATATTGTTCTAGATAATAGTTATGATTTGAGTAATTTAAGTTAGGTATTTTGCCCAAAATAAGGGAAAATAGTTTCACCAAGAGACACCCTCAATGGTCTGCCCAACTTTAATGATATTAAATTTTCATTTTAGTTATTATGTTTTGGTAAAAAAAAATTATAAAATACTGTATATAAAATATTGTTTGGAGTTTGAATGTATGAGATCACTACTACAGAGCTCCTGTGGGGTTTTGGGACAAACTAAAGTTATTTATGTAAGTCACAGCAAGTGTTTTGTGATATAAATGCTTATGTTTTTCTCTGGTCTATTCCTTTAAGAGAAAATAAAGAACGTAAAGTGTTTAATAAATACAAATAACAAAGCAGCTTGTTTTGGGACATTTTTTTAAAAAAAATTATCAGTCATAGCTTTCATAAACAAATTGCATTTTCAGATGAAATATGCATGAACCAAAATTCTTCCAACATTATTATACACTCTATCAAATATTGTATCATAAGCATTTTTTGGCATGAGACAGTCAGTGTGGTAATAATTCCTGTTAGTATTTTATATATATATATATATATATATATATATATATATATATATATATATATATATATATATATATATATATATATATATATATATATATTATAAATGTAAAATTATACATATATGTTATTTAATGTAATTATAACTAAAAAAATCTGACAAGAAAATTTATAAGAATATAGATTTGAATATGTCAGAGGTCCTTATAAAATGGTTTTATAACTTTTGTGGTCTATTAATAAAAATACATGAGTATTTTAAGAGTATTATTAACTTTTTATATGGAAATATATAATTGATTTTGACTTTATTACGTTCCTGTTTTATTGACATTACGAATAAATATAAGTTTTTAATCTTTTATAGAGAGTCCTAATAATTTTATTTTATTTTTAATTTGTAATAGTGAAAAGATCAGTAATAATAATAAATGAACCAAAAAACAAAAACCTTTCAGAGTTAATATTGAAGCATTTTTTAGTTTTGCACCACAGTTGCCCGATTTGTGATAGTTTTTCAGTAATAGCTTTTGTAGTAATATAAAATCTTAAAATCAGAGTAGAAAAGAAAAGAATGTTGAGTCATTAATAACAAATTTACACGATGCTTCTACAAATAATAAAAAAAACTTCTTTGTGAATAGTAAATTACCTTATAAATATTATATAAAAACAACACCAACAAGTTTAAATGAAAATAGTTTTATTGAGCATAATTTTAGTAAAAAGTTCTTCTTTTTCTTCTCTTTTCCTTTTTTTCCTTTCCTTTCCTTTCCTTTTATTTCCTTTTATTTTTTTTTTTTTTTTGCTATTTGTATTAGCTTATTGTAAATATTATAAACGTTCAGCAGTAGACTTAGGAGCTGTTAGAAGAGCATTTTTCGCAATGTTCGCAGTTCAATTGGTTTTTCACAATCACGTTGCGACGAGGGAATGCTGTAAAAATATTTTTAAATTACGAAATTTTGGTATATGATGTATGTATGTTTATAAAATGATTATAGACATTATAATTTCATTATAATACTCAATACTTACTAAAACGCCAGTTATTAATGTTGTCTGATTTGTCAGTTGACCAGCTGTTGTCAGAGGCAAACTGCCAGTTATCAGGCCATGACCTGTCGCTTGAATCATGACTTGAATCATCACTGGATCTTTGGGGCCATCGATTAGACCATGAGGCACTGGAATCATCACTGGAATCGTCACTGGATCGTTGAGGCCATCCATTAGACCATGAGGCACTGGAATCATCATTGGATCGTTGAGGCCATCCATTAGACCAAGAGGCATCGGAATCATCACTGGATCGTTGAGACGATGATCCATTAGACCCCGAAGTGCTAGAATCATCACTGGAATCATCACTGGATCGCTGAGACGATGATCCATTAGACCCCGAGGTGCTAGAATCATCACTGGAACTTCCAGACCGACTTTGAGACCAGGAACCACTTGATCCATCTGAGCCAGAGCTGGAATCTCTGTGCCATCTACCTGGCCAGTTCTCTCCTCTAGGCCTTGAGTTCCAATCTTCAGATGATTCAGATGAACTCTGGAAATACAAAGATTTATTTTGTTCAATGTTGAGCTTACACTCACACATATGCACATACATTCATTTTATATATATATATATATATATATATATATATATATATATATATAATATATATAGAGAGAGAGAGAGAGAGAGAGAGAGAGAGAGAGAGAGAGAGATTATAAAGCAACATATTTATGTTATATATAAAATTATCAATACAATTAAAAGTTTTTTTTTTTTTTTTTTTTAAATTGAATAAATATTTTTTCATTACTTACTTTACTACAACCAAAAATGGCAGCCAAAAGTACAGTGCTAAAAGCAAGACGAATAGAAATCATCATGAATAATAATATTTTTAAACTGATATTGTTTCATTCTAAAAAGCAAGTATATATACTGAAATTATTTATAAAGTATGTTTCGTAATACTAAATAATCACATTACTATTGCTGATAGTTTATGATATTAAAAACATGCGTAATTGTTATACATGAAGATATAATAATACTAAGATAAATTCACAAAGCGAACAAACAAGTTGTAATGCAAGTTATATTATTATTATCTTCATCTATTTTTTTATGTTTCAAATTAGTGATATATTATTTCTGATAATTTAGCAAACATGAAAATCATATACAATACGTTATTATGATACGCTTATAACTAAAATATTGCAAATAGTTACATTTTTATCTGTTTTATATATATATATATATATATATATATATATATATATATATATATATATATATATATATATATATATATATATATATATATATATATATATATGTTGAGAATAATTAAAGAACATAATATTTTAAATTATTATTGTATCGTATATATATTCTTTAAAAAGTTTAAATCTATGAAAAAAAATCATGCTATTCGTAGTTATAGGAAATTGTTATGTGTGGAACGACAGAAAGAAGACAATCTTCGGCAATCTTCATGTTTTTCAAATATTTCTCGTTACAAGCTCATAATACTTTAGAAATTTTGTTCATGATTGCGTCTAACAAATTTCACAGATAAATATTTAAAAAAAAATATACAATAAAACATTATATAATTATTACCACTTCAATGGTTCTTATAATTTTAAATGTAGCGAAAACACTTAATAGTATATTATTATGTTTAAATAACAAATAATATATATAAGTTAATCTTCTCGTACTTTATGCTCAGTATGCTGTCTTTAACTTATTGGCTCAGAGATAGGGCATGTGCCTTGACATATTTCCTATATGTTTTGCAATATAACGGTTGTATTTATTTAATAATTATTTAATACTTTATTTTAGTATTTTTAATAATGAAATATACTGTAACTTGTTCTGTAAAGTAAAGTGAATCTCATTTACAGTGATTGGCTATGACCAACAAAATAAGACACATTCATTGGTTGATCTTGTATTTTGAGCCGATAAAAGTGAGTCACATGGAACTTTTTTTTGTGAGTTTCTTTCATTTTTATCAAGTTCAAAGTTCTAAAAGAAGAAATAACAATTAATGTAAGTAGATAACCTATGTAATCCAGAGAGGATTCCCGCTGAAAAGTACTGGTCAGCTGGAGACGTGTATTGCGGGTCAAAATTACATTGATCAAATGGGCAACAAAATATAACTTCCAGGATAAAATAAAATTAAAGGCAACAGAAAATTGAATAACGATATTCTCTTTGGATTACCTATCTATAAAAATACCTTAATAACAATGATCGAACATTATGTATAAACGTAGTAAACAGGTAACGACGTCATATAGTACAGCTGTTTTTAACAAAGGATCATTTTCGAAGCTGGCTCAATATTTGTGTGCAGTTTGTGTGTAGTTTATAGAACGATAGCTTGTATATATATTGAAAATATGCTCTGTAAATAAATATTTTTTATACATTTTTAAGATTTTATATTACTTAAAATATTTTTAACAAAATAAACCCCTATATACCACAAAAACCACAGTTGTTTTTAATCAATTAGAGAAATAAATTATCAAGTTTTTTTTAGCATTACTGTCAGTTTGGTACAGTATTATTTAACAGATATGTAATCAATAATACATTTTTAAATATAAGATTTTAGACAAGTCAAGAGTCAAGATTATTTAATTCAGATTGCTTTCACTACTTATTAACACGTTCTCACGTCTCAATGCCTATAAATACAAACTGAAAAATATTTTTCAATTAATTATCATCTCATACGCTGACATAATAAAACAATTAAAAAGGTAACCTAATGTATAACTTAAAATTAATTGATTTCATTTAGTTCTTTTAAGGCTTTTGATTTACAGAAATTTATTCTTTTCAGATGTTTCGTCTGCACATTTTGTTATGTACTGTACTGCTGTGCACTCTTGTTGCCCATAGTATGGTAAGACTTTTCAATAAATATTATCTAATTAAGTAATAATTAGAAAAAATTTTGAAATGATATTTCTTATTAATTTTATTGTTGAGAGTAATGTAATATTATATACTATTGTCAAATTTTTAAAATAATTTTTGTATCAGCAGAGTTCGGATACTGACTCGTCTTTCCAATGGACGTGTCTTCGTAATGGTTTGGACTCAAGCAGTGGCTCAAGTAGTGACCCAAGCAGTGCGTCATGTCAATCATGTTCATCAGGATCTTCAGGGTCATCTTCTGACAGTGATTGGTCCAATTCAGGATCAGATTCATCGGAATCTCAGATTTGTTCGTGCTCTTATAGTGGTTCAGGATCTTCAGATTCAGGATCTTCAGGTTCAGGATCTTCAGATTCAGGATCTTCAGATTCAGGATCTTCAGATTCAGGATCTTCAGATTCAGGATCTTCAGATTCAGGATCTTCAGATTCAGGATCTCCTGATATTTGGTTAATCTCAGACAGTGATTCAGACAGTACTGATTGCTCTTGGGATTCTGGATCAAGTGGTTCTGAATCTTCATCAGGAAGTTCTGGTTCAGGATCAAGTGGTTCTGATTCTTCATCAGGAAGTTCTGGTTCTAGATCAAGTGGTTCTGATTCTTCATCAGGAAGTTCTGGTTCAGGATCAAGTGATTCTGATTTTTCATCAGGAAGTTCTAGTTCTGGATCATCAGGAAGCTCTGGTTCTGAAGGAAGCTCTGATTCAGATTCTAGAGATTGGTTTTACCATTTTACAAGACACAGCTCACGTTCCGGTGATTCATCTGATTAATCATGTTCTCATTAAAAAGAAATAAAATTACACAAGCACTTAATAATGTTTTATGCTAGTTATGCATATTTTATAGAAATAGTATAATTGTCTTATTTTGCCTTCAAAAATAAATATGTTTGTAAAATTCACTATTTTATTTCAGTACATTTCTTTAAAAAGTTTACTTAACTTACCAAAATGTTTATATTACACACATATATATATATATATATATATATATATATATATATATATATATATAACATGCCATGTTAGTATAGCAAAGAAAATAAACCTATTAACACACAAATAAAGCTCATGCATTATAACTTATAACTATATTTTATGTTACTTGCAGCCACATTTAGATTACTCACATAATATTTTGAAATAAATATTTTAGACAAAAAAAACAACAATATAATTTGTTTTTTAAATAAATTATCATGTTATTCATTATCATTATATGCTATTATATCCTAGATTTAAGAATTTTATTTGGAACTTAGAACTTGCATGGCCTTGCATCTGTGGAATTCAAAAGTTGACTCCTATGATTTTCATGTCGTAAAGGCAACAGTAACTACTTACCTATGATAAAAATGTAAAAACTCCACGACTTTTAGCAATACCACAGTAATGACTTCTTAAAACAAACAATCAAACAAACAAAATGAGTAAATAAGCTGGCCAACGGTTTTTATTTGTGTAAATGAGCTTGCCAACGTTTTTTTTTTTTTTTTCTTTTTAAGTTTTTTTTTTTGTTTATTCTGAAGTAGGAAAGCATCCTTCCTTTTCGATAGATGTTTCTTTTTATAATGTTTGAGTTGCTTAAGTTTTTTTTGTATTACTTTTTAAAAGTCGTAATATGACATTACAGCCGGTAACTTTTGCAAGAGTATAACGTCATATTGCAATTTTCCAATTTTAATGAAAAAAATAGTAAAATCGTAAATATGGAGCATCAAACGATTCAGGGCGTTTTAAAATATGCATTAAAATCACCCATGCATTTTTTACCTCATCATGCAATATAAAACTATTAAATAAGTGCATATTTTTCCTGGTCCAAACCCTCCTTTGTCCTTTGTGCCATATTATATATGGATAAGGATATATGGATATTATATGTGGATATGGCACAGTCATCGCGTTGTCTGAACCGGTTCCCGTTGGATCACCGAAGTTGAGCAACTTCGAGCGTGGTCACTACTTGGATGGGTGAAACCGTACAAAGACTGGCGGCGTGGCTGTGCTGGCAGTTTGACCACTGCTTGCTAACGCGAGTGCTGTCAACTCTTGGTTTTCCGAGAGTCAGTGGTCCGGGTTGCAAAGATCTGGTAGTCAAGCCCAGAAGAGTGTGAAAACGGGTTGAGCCTGAGGTATGGTAAGCCTCAGATCATACATTAAAAGCTCATACTGAAAAGGTTTAATCCTGGCCTACACCGAAAGGTATTATGGCGTCATAATACTTACCTTATTAAATATTATAAGAATATATTCCTATAATATGAATTATGATGACTAAAACTATTATGAAATATATTGTATTCATGTATAAATATTTTTCTAATCAATATTATGTACCAATTGGTATTATGATCAATAAAGAAACTGAAGTAAAAACTGAAGTAAATTATTAGCCACACTATTATGGACTCAAAAATTCTGAAATACAGCATGCGTATTAACCAATAAATGATTGTTAAAGCAGTACTATTTTTTTCTTTCAAAGATACACTGCGATGATAATACGCTATAAACTTCAATAACCTTAAACCTCTGATAGAACACATTACTATATAAATATAAGATTTAGTCAATTTATTTCTGGTAAAATATTTTTAAGAGAATAAAACAAAATACAAATATAACTATCATTTACAAACATTAATTCAATATAATTAATGATTTGTTTGAGTCAGATCAATACTATAATACCATATTAACAAAAAACAACAACAAAAAGAAGAAGAAGCATATTGCACAGATAAAAAAAATTGAATAACATATTGAAGTTTACACGTTAAAGTCAACGCCATGTTGAATCACTCAATAACATGGGTTGTTATACGAAAATGGCTCCTTTGCAAGTTTTAAAATACTATTCAATATTTTTGAGAGCATTTATGCTGTTAAGTGGTTGAATTAGTTTCTCAAGTATGTGAGAAAAATAATAATGTAGCAAAAATTTGACCTATATCCCAAAGAAAATAGCCAAAAATGATGTTTATCCTATGCTGAGCAATGTTGTTCATAGATATAGTATTGCGAAGCGCATTCAGTATGACGTCATGTAAATACTGCACACCCTATCCAACTACTTATTTTATAGTTGTTACAATTATTATAGAGAGGAAAGTATTGAAATAAGACATTCATTTCTATAAGATGTTCAATATAATTTATTTATATTCTTTGTTACAGTTATTGATCGAGTTTAAAAAACAATATAAATACTTATTAATTCTTTACTTTACAAGCATCACAACGGCACTGCAGGAGATTGCCGTCACCTGATCCTGGACCGCCTGCTCCATCACCCCATGGACCATTACCTCCCCATGGACCATTGCCTCCCCATGGACCATTGCCTCCCCATGGACCATTGCCTCCCCATGGACCATTGCCTCCATTCCAGCCTTCATCTTCATCACTTGAAGAACCATTACCTTCGAACCATACTCCACCAGGACCCATACCTCCCCTGCCTGAAGGTCCCATTCCACCACCGGGACCCATTCCTCCTCTTCCTGAAGGACCCATTCCGCTACCTGGACCCATTCCTCCTCTTCCTGAAGGACCCATTCCACCGCCGGGACCCATTCCTCCTCTTCCTGAAGGACCCATTCCGCCTCTTCCTGAAGGACCCATTCCACCACCGGGACCCATACCTCCTCTTCCTGAAGGACCCATTCCACTACCTGGACCCATACCACCACCGGAACCTCCTCTGCCTCCTTGTCCATTTCCAAAGAAATCTCCAATTGGTCCTCCAAGTCTGCCACCAGGTCTTATATAAACATTTCCATCAGTGGGGTAAACATTTCCACCTCCTAAGCCTTCGCATGCTTTCTCTACTAATTTTGGCAATTTTCCAATAGTTCTTGCAAGTTGGTTATTTTCATTAGCTAAGTCATCAGCTAAATCTTGCAGATCCTACAGTAAAGAATTGGAATTATTCTTTTAGAATTTTCTAAAAAATATATAATTATATATAAATAATATTACACTGATTTTAACCTAAACAATCAAATGGTACATCGTAAGAAAACTATAAATTATGAGCTCTGACAGTACTTGTACATTTTGCAACATCCATATATGAAATATATTACATTGTATTATGTTTATTTTTAACGTGCAAAAAGCTAAATTTTAATGGTAGTCAGTTAAATATTTAAACTTATTTCAACCAAAAATATAATCTCTTTTACTAAAAACTGTTATAAATTTTAACTATCTGGTATAGGTCTTGGACTTATTATTTATTTATTTATTATCTATTTTAATTGAAAATTTCCTTTTCCTTCGGTATAATGACGTGACAAATATTTTAACTATAACAAATCAAACCAATATGATTAAAACAGTAAAAGATATATATGCAAAAACGGAGTCCATGTTGAACTATTTTTATATCTGCAATACAGAAATTTATATTTTTCTGAGCTCAATTCAAATGTCCATAAAAATGAAATAAGGCCATTTAAATATGACAAAAATTAATAAAATACTATAACTAAAAGTAAGATTTCGTTTGAAAATCATAAAATTATGCAATGAAACTTATGAGTAATGTTGTATATTGTACGTTATAAAAAATTGCTTAATAATTGTTTAATTGTTATTAAATGGCACATTGACAAGCTATAATAAAAGCTCAATTATGTGCTAATTGTTATTTTTTAGTCTATTTTTTATTTTTTTCCTGAATCTTATATTTATAATACCACGGCCGTTTAATATTGTATTACTTCACTTGAAACCACTTATAAAACAAGCAATCAAACGTACAAAACCTGATTAAATAAACAAAAACATGTGTGATATTATTCAAATCCTTCATAAAATTTGAATTAATTTAATGTAAAGTTAATCGCATGATAATACCTTGATTTTTAATTTAATTTAACAACATATTTTGAATATGTTTTTATACTTAAATGTTACCTCGCTATTAACAGGTCCTCCAGAACCACCAGCTCCAGAACCTCCAGAGCCGCCTCTACCACCCCCAATCCAAGGCCATGGGTCACCGCTGCCACTTCCACCTATTATCATTATGATTTATATTTATTTAATATTATTATATCAGTTATAAGTATTATTTTTATTGTAAATACATATACAAATGCAAAAAATTACATAATTTATGCGGTATTTGTATCATCTATAATATAAATGTTGCTGAAATCGGGCTAAAATAATTATTATGTATTAATTTTTTGTAAAGGTAAAATTTCTAAAAGAAAATATTACAGTAAATTTTCCTTTAAATGTGCCATACAAAAAACATGACGTATATCTTAAAAGAAAAGCTATGAATAAACTTAGAATTGTTTTAAATAATTGTTTAGTTGCTGGGTCTTTATATAGGTTTAAATAGTTTTCATTATGAATATGAAATAGTTTTGACAATATTATACTTCCTTTAAATTTTAAGTCCTGTTTACATACAGAGTAATAAGATTTTTTTTTAAATAAATTTCATTACAAGAAAGCTGCATATAAGATTATTAAATTTCAGTTCAATCAAAGCTACTTTATATAGTGCAAATGTTGGTCCATGTGAACAGGTCTTTAATTAATTTAGATTTAAATTTACATAAAACAACTTTGTAAGTGTCTTAGTTATAGTGTAAGTTAATAGTGTGTGTAATAAGAGTAAGTGTTTTAATATTTATTTAAGATATCGTGCTGTTGGTAAGCATTAAATTGAAGAATTAAATTGCAACCAATATCGCCCGTTTAAATGACCTTATAAGTATAAAATTAATTATGAATGTTTTATATATTTTAAAGAGGTATTTACCTTGGCCGCCGCTTCCTGAACCAGAAGGTCCCCATCCTGAACCGCCACCACCTCCGCCTGAATAAATTTATCATTTTAAACAATGTAATTAAGTAGAATAATAGAGAACATTTGGCATTAAACATTATTTTAATATCTAGCATCGTCAGTAAAAATAGGCTATAAAAAAAACTTATAAATTGATGAAAATAACAGTTGCTTAGTGCATTCTAATATAAATGACAATCATGATTCCAAAACACTTTAAAATAAAAGGTATTTATGTTAATTTATAGTAGACTTGACTTATCTATTTAATTGTACCCTGATCTTTATGATCATCAATGTTAGTTATTTATTCATTATTATTATCGCTAATTTTATTTCACAGACGTATAATTATTTTTACCTCCTCTGCCGCCGCCTCCTGACCCTGAAGGTCCCCATCCTGAACCGCTACCACCTCCACCTACGTAAGTTTAATAACAAATTATACTTTGAAGAAAAAAAAAATAGAAAAGGTGTTACTTTAATGGAGAATAATTGTTGGTAAACAATTGAAAAAAATGCAATTGCTATTCTTTATATGACTTTCAACTGATTATCTAAAAATAATAATTGTCTACCTAGGTTTTCTTATAGAAAAAAAAATATCACATATCAATATACCGAATACTTAAGTTATAGAGTCTAAAACATTTAGTATTTTTGAACATTATTTCTGGTTAAATATCATAGCGTTATTCTCAAACCCTGTTTTCCTGCACCAAAAAATGCGCATTGCATTTAAATAACCATAGGTGATCGTCATTTTAAGAGCAGAAAACAGGGTCCATACGAACAGCACTAAAAATCATTGTTTTTTTAAAAATTTGTTACAAGTGTAAGGATATAAGTTTCCCAGTATGATAATTCACTATCTTTTTGATAGATATTTTTTTTTACTTTTAACTGTCATAGTGATCACTTTCTATCAGAATTACAGTAACAAAAACTGTGTTGTTTACCATATGTGTTGGTATATCATTTTTAACTTATACTAAAAAAATTATACACATAAGTGATCTTTGCTTTAATAATTGTCAATATAAATACCATGGAGTTTTCATTAATTTTATTTTATTTTTATATAATTAATACCTCGTCCGCCACTACCTCCGCTCCCTGAAGGACCCCAACCTGAACCGCCACCACCTCCACCTAAAAAAAAAAGAAGAAGAAAAAAAAATTAAATATAAATTAAAATGATAATAAATTAAGTAAAAATTACTTAAATTGCATAACAAATTAGTTAACTTTTTTCTTTGTATATTTTACAGATATAATTTATATTTACCTCTGCCGCCGCCTCCTGAACCTGAAGGACCCCAGCCTGCACCGCTGCCACCTGCACCTAAATAAAGTTATTGATTATTATTTATTTTATTTATTGCAAATAAATTAGCCAAGAACAGTAAACAGGCAAAATTTCTAAAATATATTATGCTGTTGTTCTTTAAAAATATTTTTTCTGCAATATTAACACTCCAAAAATGTATTTTTTTTTAATTAAAAATATTTTTTGAATTTTTATTGCCAGTGAGAAGCAGTATATTTATTATACTCTTGCTGAAAATAAATATAATATTTAATCATAAGATAAAAATATTATCTATTCGTTTATATGTATTTTTATTTTGTTTAGATGAAAATTGTATAATAGCTATTTACCACCTCCGCCGCCTGCTCCTCCCCTGCCACCTCCTCCTCCTCTACCGCGTCCACCGCCTCCTGATCCACCACCTCCTGATCCACCACCCCCTGCTCCACCACCGCGTCCTCCTCCTCCTCCACCGCGTCCACCACCTCCTGCTCCACCACCGCGTCCACCACCTCCTGCTCCACCACCGCGTCCACCGCCTCCTGATCCACCACCTCCACCTTTAAAATAAAAATTAATTATTTAATCTGTAAACGTCTCATCTTAAATATAGTACAACTATTCTGAAGTGTTATGTAGTTAAATGTCTCATATCACCGTCAAATATAAAATTGAAATCAATATAATTTAAAAAAATGTGTGATACAATGTTTATATTGCAATTAATGTATATACAGTATTAAAAAATTAAAATACAACAGAAAAATACAGGCGTGTTGGAATTATGGTCCTGCTTCTTAATAATTATGACTACATCTGAGCATACCTTGTCCACCACCTCCAGCCTTCAAATTGCATTCAATAGAGATGGAAGCATCACCCTGAAAGAAGTGTGAACATGTATAAATAATTAAGTTAAATAATCTTCGTTATTCAAAAGCGTAAAAAAAAAAAAAAAAAAATGAAAGAGCGTAATATATTTAGGTATGTATTAATAAAAAAAATCAACTTACATCATTATCACACACGCAGGTAGTATCTACCGTGGCGGCAAAGAACACTGCGACGCAAACAAATAACCGGAGCCACAACATCGTATTATCTAATAAGAAATAATAATTGCATTATTACTCTATGAAAACAAAGCTTTGAGATATCTATGATGGAACAACACATTGCAGATAATTTACTTTATTTGAAATTTTATATTTAATATAATATTAAATATGAGAGTTTGTAATTTAACGCCTATTTTACACGGGTAGTTTAATTGAAAGGGTTTAGCTTTCGTGTTACACCGTGTTATATAAGCAGTAAACTGACATTGAAAAGGAATTCGGCTCGACCGGTCGAGCCGAATTCCTTTTCAATGTCAGTTTACTGCTTATATAACACGGTGTAACACGAAAGCTAAACCCTTTCAATAATATTAAATAGTTTTTATTAGAGGCTAAAAATGGTACAAACCCACTTACATGGTCCTCTTTTATTACAATTATAAAGCAAATGAATATTATATGTATTGGTATTCGATAATATCTTAACTTTTATCTTAATTTTTAATTTTTGTTCAGAATATATAAAAATTGTGCTCTATAATTTCTATTTTAAAGTGCAGTAACATAAAAAAAAACATAATGTATAGAAAGCAAATACATAGTTCACTTTTACATTATATATATATATAACATTTTCTGTTGGCTGTATATTTTTATTTGTCTTTCAGACTGTGTACTTACCGTTTGTTCTTCACAATGTGAAGAAGAGAACTATAATTTTCTATCAAATCTATTCTCTATTTATATGAATAAAAAGAGATTTATCAACCTTCATATTTTAACGAGTAACATGCTCTAAAGTTTATTTTCTTATCTAAATGATGTAATCCATTTTATGTTTACAAATAAAAATTGTGCATATAAACAAAATAAAAACATAATATTTGTTCGTTTTAGGCAATTATTGATTGCATGCATTTATTTGTTGTTATTTTAAATAATCCATTTTAAATTATGTAATAATGATTTTAACAAAGAATACTGCTCAATACTTTATTCTATTCTGCACATTATGCACAATACTATTATGCACAGTTCAAACCACTACAAACCTAAAATTTAGTACTTGAGAAGTCGCTTTTTTTTATTATTATTATTTTTTTATGACGTGATATTATGTAAATTGAAAAAAAAGTTTATTATAACATAATAATCTCATCTCTAATGATATGGTAAGAAAGAAATATATCATTTAAAACATGCTCAGCAAATCTGACTCTTATGCTTATGTAATAATTTTAATATAAAAAAGTTATTTTATTTTTTAATTTTTTTTTTATGCTTAATTTTCTATGTAACTATTTTTTACTTTAGATTGAAATCATAACATTCTCGTTTACATACTACAGTAAATAATAATAATTTTATGCATTTATTTTTATAAAAAAAAAAAGTTCTATAATATATTTATTATTATTTTGGGCTGCAAGGTAACTGTAGATTAGCTGTGGGATTAATTTGAAAGAAAAGAAGAAATTTTCCTATAATAAGATCCTGAGATAAAAACAAATGCATATTCTGATTGAAATAAATTTTTAATTAATTAAATTGATTTTTTACTATTGTTGATATCTTTTTGAAAATAAATATATATTTTCTTCGTATTCTATTATTGATTTGTGATAGAACTGATAATATGTTATAAGTATTGTCAGACGATTTTTCTCTACATAACTTGAAAAAAAAATCAACCAACCAATCACTCATTCAATCAATCTATTCAAAAAAAAAAATAATAATAATTGTTTTTGAATTTTTTTAATACTTTGAGCCTAATTCACGATGTTATCTATAAAAATGTGTAAATTTAAAGAAACTCAATATAATTTAAAATTCGTGAATCTTAATTATAAATTCCTTTAATAAGATGAATATATTTCTTAATATATTTTACTTAAAAATGTGTAATTTCATGCACAGTTTATTCGATTGTTGTTGTTTCTTAAGCACCACAACAATTTAAAAAGAAAAGCGCAGTACATGCAGAAATGCAAACAAATAAATGAAGTTTGTAAACAAAGAGAAGTAGTCACGTTCATGGCTTGATATTCTTGCCATGTTCACTTCCCAGAACGTATCTTTTCTCCTCCTCACCTTCAAACTGCAAACCATTTTAATGTAAGTACATTTCTATATCCTTTGTATACTTATAATAATAGTTTACAAAAAAAAAATAGTTTTATGATATTTTTACATTGTTTTAAAAAAGGAAATTTTTATATTCAAAAGTAAGTTTTTTTTTTTTTTTTTTTTGAATAATACAAAAAGAAACATAGCATCAAATTATATAATATCCTTTCAATTTTGTAAAGTAGTAATTAATTTAAAACTGCAATTTATTAAGCTTAATAAATTCATCATAATAATGCAACACGCTGGCCGCGCATCTAAATGGGGAAAAAGCAATTTTCATAAACCACGCGAGTGGTGAATATACAGATACAACCAACGTCCATTATAATAAAGAGGTTGAGCGCAGCACAAAACTCGCGCAGTTGATTTTATTTTGTGATGGATGTACTTGATTCTAAGCCAATACGATACCGTTCACCAGCGTTCATCAGTTACGTCACTGATAAGGTGAATAAAAATACACCCGGTGATATGACGTCTTTGGTGAAGTCCTTTACGCTGCGCGACCTTGGCCAAAACTTTTCCCGGAGCATCTAACCTCTTATATTATGGACATTGAGATACACCTTTCACGGCCGTCGCGAGTGGCGAATGTCATGTCATGTGCTCTGAGCATAGCTTATTCGCCACTAGCGGCGCCCGTGAAAGGTGTATATTCACCACTCGCGCGGTTCATGAAAATTGGTTTCATGAAAATGGTTTTCCCGTAGTATTTGATTGTTATCAGAAAATATGGTTTTTCTACTGCAAAAATTCAATTGTAACTCAAGAGAATATAATATGAATCATAATATGATATATAATTTGTGTAATAAGTTGTATTTAATGAATGCTGTGTTAACAGGCCCTTGCATCAGAGTTCCCCGTGCCACAATTCTCGGCAATGATCCTGCGGCTCCATCAGCCGCACCCCCGTCTCTCATTAATTCTAACCACAATAGTACTCTTTCAAGTGGCTCTGTGTAGAAGAGAACGACATCGACAAACGGTAACTAATTTCGAAACTCAAAAATTAATTATTTATTTTATTATATAATAATTTATTTATACTTTATTAATTATTATCAAAACAAATAAACTTTATTAAAAAGCAATGATATAGTGTCTTGAAACCACTTAAAACAAAAATAATTATCAACAATTTTTAATGTTAATATATAACTAAAGTTTATGTAAAGTCAAATAGTGAAAGAATTTTTTATTATTATTATTATTTACCGTAATATAGTTCCGGTAATTATTCACCGGTGTAAGTAATAACATGTAGCATTATATGATAGTAGAAAAAGAGCTTGGTATTTATATATATATATATATATATATTGTATTAAATAATTGAAAGTATAATGAGAATTGAACTAAACTCCTAAAATGTCATCATATAAAGTATAAAAAGATCTAAAAAGTCACATTTCATGGTTATTTTAAATTTGCAGCTTCTTATAAATTATAAAGACCCAGCAGTTTCTGATTCAAATTGTATACAAGACGATCATCGAGACTCTGATATGGTAAACAGTAATCAGAAAGACCACAGCAGACATGTAAGTTTAATAAATAAAGAGGTAAAAATTCATTTTATTAATTTGTAAATAAATTTTATATATATAATTCCAGCACTACTATTCAAAAGAACTGAAGCAATCTTATGAATCTAGTGGTCAACTTATAAAACATACACCTAAACACGTAAAGAAGAAAAGATTAAGATGTCGATTAATTGAAAGTAATACAGAAAATTCAAGTAATCAGCCAAGATATAAAAGCAAGTACAATAGAGACAGTAGGTGTTGTAGAGATGGGCGTCATTCTCAATCCTCTAGAGTTAAAAGTGATGATTCTTATGCAGATGAGAGAACAAGACATAAGTTGAAAAACTTTCATATTGGATCATCAAGCTCAGTAGAAAATTCAAAACGAAAAAATTCTGTCTCAATATCAATAAAACTTAAACAAAAAGCACAGGATGATAAGAATTCTGCGTCTTTCAGTGACAAAATAACGTACAAAAAGAAAAGAAAAGAGATAGTTTCTTCATCAAATGATGAGGATAGTTCAGATAATCAAAGTACAAAACAAAGTTTAAAATGTTCATTGACTCAAAATTCAGAGTCAGATTATAATTCTTCAAAGAAAAATAAATGCCACGTAGCTTGCACAAAATCATTAAAAAAAGTCAAGCAAATTAAAAACTGTAAATTAGGTTCAAATCATAAGTGTTGTGCTTCGTGTGCCTTGAAAAAATCACGAAATTTAAGTTCAAATAGAGAAAAAAGACGAGAAATGTTTTCAAAGAGTTCTGATTTGGAGTCATATCAATCAAGTTCATCCTCTGGAAGTGAAAAACAAGAGGTAAAGTCTTCCAGTTCAGAAAATGTAGCAGAAAATTCAAGCAAATCGAAGTCAAGCAGTCATCAAACTTCCAGTTCATCTTCTAGTGAAGCACATTTTCCTAGGGCCATGAATCCACAACATCCCTTTTGGCCTTACCCATTCCCATCGAGGCCATGCTTAGGGGATGCAAACAGGTGAACATACATTTTAATTAAACATAGCAATGTCTAGTACTAAATAAGTTATATATAGGGAAAAAAGTGCACACATTCTAATGACTGCAACGTTCAATCTTCTTTCCAAATTCATTATACTGTACATAATGAATTTGGATAGAAAATTGAACGTTTCTGTCATTAAAATGTTTTCACCTTCTTCTTCTTTTTTTTTTTTTTTTTTTTCCTTTTTTCTTATTTTACTAAAATATTAATTTTGTTCATAAAATTACATGGTTCTAAAAACTACAGTATATTACCAAAGTAGAGTGTTTTTCTTGTTCTTTAATTTTTTTTTTTAATTATTATCATTATGTGTTTCAGATTTCATGGTCAAGATTTTTACGACTATAATCCATTTATGCGTATGCCTTATGTATTTGGCATACTATCAAAGCAGAAGCTTAACAATGGTAGGGCTGGTTTTCCAAATCTTGGATCAAAAACATGTAAATGTAAAAAAAATGAAAGTCATTGTAAATATAACAGATAACTTTAAAAATAAATCTTGTAAATAAATCACTGTAAATAAATGAAAATAATTTGTACAGTTTCTGTAAAGTCAACATTTCAAAATTATATAATTTTGAATTATGTGTACAGTACGAGTATAATATTTAATAATCAATTTAAAAAATATTAAAGCAAGATTTTTATATTGTCTTTAAATAATTCTAAAGTAATTAATATTTATAAAGTACGTATATGTTTTTTATAAGCATGTTTTATTTATTTGTGGCAAAGACTATCAGGCAAAATAAAAATAAAGTGAAATAATTTCATGCTGAGTTTTTCTACAAAATATAAATTAAATAAATTAAGAAATAAACGAATGAATAAAAACTAATACATAGTATAGGTACATAAAAAATTAGAAAAAATACAGTGGAGATAAAATTTTAAATTGTTCATTTAATTTGCATGATGTTACATGTTGAAGAACTGTTAAACAATACCTTTATGCTTTGATATACGTACATAGTACATACATTGAGTGAATATAACTATTGCGTCTAACTTTTTAGCCTCAGTTGCTGTAGGATGCTGCTTTCAAAAACATCGTTGAACACGTTGACTTATTTTTATAATCTTATAAAATATGGGGTTATAGACAAAATTTGCATCAGTATGTTTTTTGTTCTTTCTTCTTCGTCTCCTTTTTTTTTTTTTTTTTTTTTTTTTTTAACATTTTGTTGTTTGAACCAATATGAAACAATTTAAAAAAATTTCCAGCAAACATAATATGCACAGACTCAAACATTAATAACGTGTTTCTAATTTAGCATATTTTAAAGCTTTTTAGATATTTAAAAATGAAAGTAATTAACGCAAAACTTTCTTGCCACCCTCAGTGTAGCGAGATTCCAGCTCATCCAAATCTGAAAACAAATTTTCTGCTTTTGATTTTCATAAAATAGCTCAAACTAGGTAACAATGCTTAAAAGGACAAAATTTATGCTAATTGGCTATGAAAGTTTTATATTTCCATGCTTAGTAATTTTTCTTAGTTTTCAGTTAAAGAGCAAAAAATCAATATAATTATGAGAGAAACTGTTTAATCAATACTTTTACTAATATGTCTACTGTATATCTCTAATATAAATTATCCTATTTTTAAAACTAAGGTGAAAATAGACATTGAAAGAGTCAAGCTAACCAACGATGTGCTTGAAAATAGTTTTTATCAGTCACAAAATTAAAGTAAATGAAAGCTTAAATGTAGGACATAATTATCGGACACGTTGCATTTGTTCTGTATTACCAAAAACATAAAAATTATATTAAGATAGAGTTAGATATTTAAACAGAATGTAAAAATATTACTTTTTTTTATTGAAATGGTGTATGATAAGTAATTATAGGCAGTACAAATGTATTCATAATGCAGCACAAAAATTAAGTAATTTCTCTATTTTATATTGTATTTATTCTGCCCATTTGAATATTACGATGAAATTATGTGCTTGCAATTACCTATAAATGTGTTCTGTTTTATGATTTTTAATATAGATTTATAATTAAAAAAAAACAGCCAGCATGAATAAAAAAACACCGGTTTTAATTAAATAAATAATTTGTATAAAAACATGGAATTAATATTTTTGAAACATGAATAAAATAAAATTTATAATTTAATTATACATATAAATATAAAAACAATTATTCCATGCATAGTTTTGAAAATAATTATTGAATGATGATGGTACCAAACCAAACACTTATTTACAAAATTATCGATAATTAACAAGTCAATATGTTTTTATTTTAATGAACTATCATTACTATTAAGCAATAACATATTTGATTTATTTTGACCCACATACTTTTTATTACATAAATCAAATATATCTTCCATAAAAACTATAAAATAAAGTTATAAAACTATGTAACAAAGTCTCTCTTTTTTTCTTTTTCTTTTTTTTTTTATCTTGAAGGAAATTAAATCTGATTCAAAAAGTTGGCACCTGACCCTCTAGGATCGCTCTGAAAAAAAAAAGTGTACTAATAGTTTGTTAGTGCACTGATTTACTAATTGGTGGAGATGTGGATTTGTACTCGTCTGTTGTGGAGAACGTAGAACTTGTGTCCTCTGCATAGTCAATGGATAAAGAATGAGATTCCATTTCATCGAAACCACCACTAATCTCCACTGAATGTCCCTCATCATCATAATCTGAACTATGAGAGTATGATTGAGAATAATAATCTGAACTTATGTGGAAATCGTTAGATAATTCAATATCAATAGCATGTGAAATAGAAGAATCGTAATGATTTGAATCTGAATAAGAGTCTCCGTAATTTGATTTATTTTCAGTACTTGAAGAGGAGGAAGATGACTTGAAAGTTTGTATCGACTCTTGGAAACAAATGTCTGCATTCTGTTTCATGTGATCTATTGCCATTGATGTTTGAGTGTCTACGAGAGATTTTTTTACTATTCTTGGTATTTTCTGTACGTTTGATTCCATTTTCTTATGCTCCTCCGTTATTCTTTTCATCACCAATTCGAATCCCTGTAAAATATATTTGCATATAAACGAATGAATGAATGAATGAATGAATGAATGAATGAATGAATGAATGAATGAATGAATGAATGAATGAATGAATGAATGAATGAATGAATGAATGAATGAATGAATGAATGAATGAATGAATGAATGAATGAATGAATGAATGAATGAATGAATGAATGAATGAATGAATGAATGAATGAATGAATGAATGAATGAATGAATGAATGAATGAATGAATGAATGAATGAATGAATGAATGAATGAATGAATGAATGAATGAATGAATGAATGAATGAATGAATGAATGAATGAATGAATGAATGAATGAATGAATGAATGAATGAATGAATGAATGAATGAATGAATGAATGAATGAATGAATGAATGAATGAATGAATGAATGAATGAATGAATGAATGAATGAATGAATGAATGAATGAATGAATGAATGAATGAATGAATGAATGAATGAATGAATCTAAATATATGTGATTTTGTTTCTCTGCGTGCGTACCTTTCTAGCCTGTCCTCTACTAAAAATATCAGCTCTTTGCTCAGGTTGAGGTGGGTCACGTTCACGTAAGCTCATCACGTAAGACCTCTCGTTGGGATAATTATTCTGCAGTCACGTAGTTAAAATCATATATTAATACATTTTGGCTGTTAAAATACAATTAAAGTTTCATTCTATACATTATCTAACAAATAAAATATTGCATTAAAAAATAACCTTTTTTTTAATATACATTAATTATTATTATTATTTTAATATTCTTACGTTTGGATCATTCTGAAGAGCTGAGACTGCTACGGTTGAAACCACACACAAAATAAACGGAGATAACATTTTAAAAGTTCCCGAGATGTTAACTGAAAAAATATATGCATTAAAATTGGAAGTAAATAGAAATATCTTATTATAATAAACTTAAATAATAATTTTGTAAAAATTATAATTTGAACTAATCTAAATAAATTTTAGCGTGTGGCACAAAGAAACCTTTATTTTTATGCCATCTTTTATTTGAACTGTAGTTTTATGGAATAATTAAAAAAAAAAAATTCAAAATATATTCACTCTACTTAACAACTTAATAATCTTTTCATTCTGATTCATATCTTTAAAACCACTTTTTTTTACTTCTTTTTTATATAATTCATATATTAATAAAAGCAACCAGTTTGTCAAATTCAATGATAAATTTTTAAACTCAATTAGTGATATAAAGTAAAAAGTACATAGGTAATGATTATACATACACTACAAAATCTTTTTTTGAAAATATCACTTTAAAAAAAAAAAAAAAAAAAAAAAAAAAAAAAAAAAAAAAACTTAACCTACTAGTGTAAAATTGGTGCTAAATTAAAACTCTCAATTATTATTTTTGATGATTGAGGAGGAAGAAAAAAAAATCAGAAAGCGCTATACCTTTGCAATTAGATCTGCTGTGGTTGTTACTGTTGACAGACTTATATTAAATAAATTTTAATTGTATTTTTTTCTTCTCCTTTGACATTTCCAGTTAGTATTGTTTACTAAATATTAACAATTGTTTTTAATATTTTTCACATGTATATGCACTGCATAAAAGTAAATAATAATAAAAATATATAAATTCTTATATCTGTTTTTAACCTTCGTGTTCTTAAAGGAAGTTATTTCTGCAGAACTTCCTTAATTCTTAAAAATGGTTAGAATTTTTAACAAACTACGTGGTACATTTTTTTAAAACTAAAAAATTAGTATACTGTATTATTTTGGAAATACAATGTGTTTATATAAAGACTTATGCATCGACACTGTTTTAATTTTTTTTCTATGGCCTTATGATCCATATGTGCATTGTTTTGGAGATCGTTATGATCCATGCTCAATTATATAGACAATACTTTCACTAACCATACTACACGAAAATGTTTTTGTCTCAGTATATAAGTACAGCTCTGGCAACCCGCAACCACACAATGTTATCTTTATGAGAAAACGCAGCGGCCGCCGCTGCCCCGTTCGGAAACTTTTGACCAGAGCTGTACAATGCATAGGACTCTGTACAGTACTGTTGTACAGTACATATTTTTAAACCACGTTTTTGTTTAGTACAGTTTATTAAATAAGTAACTTTATGTTTAATATTTTAATAAATAATAATTTTAATGTTAATAAATTTTACATTTGAAAGCATAGCTAATTTTATTTTACATATTTCTCTGATAAATTATTTATTTTGTTAAAAAAAGAAATTTTACATCAAAATCTTTGTATGCATGTACATGATAAATTTTACATTACATTTACATGGATAAAGATAAACATAAGAACGATTTCATTAATAACTATCGGATGAAGATGATTCCTCTAAACTGGAGCTAAAACGTATGATGGGAATATAAAATGACTTTGATTCATAACTTGATGATTCGGAGAGGCTTGAATATGACAAGTCAAGGAATGAAAAGAAAGGACGGTAACGTGACTCTTGACTTTCAGAGGAGGAGGAACTTTGACCAACACTGAGAAACAAGTTCTGGTGTTCGAAAGGTCTTGGTCTTGGAGTACCTGGGTAGCTGCTCATTGTTGTTTTGTGAGTTGTTTTTGAGTGGTGATCGTGTACATCACGCTCCGTTAGAGTACTGTTCGTATTATACATTGTTGGAGTTTTCTCAGCATCAGAGAGATGCAAGGTCTTATTTTCTAAATCCTAAAAAAAAAAAAATAATAATAATAATAAAAATGATAATAAAAATAACACTGAAAGGAAAGTCAAAATGAATTATTAAATTGCAGACAAAATGTTTCAGCATGCTCTTGCTATGCTCATTTTACTGTAAAGAATTTAAAGTAAATTTTTTTAAGAATTTCATTTGGAGATAAACTATAACAATCTTTGATCATGTTAAACTAAAAACTATTACGCTTTTTAATAATAGTAGTTAAAACCTTTACTGTTGCATCCTATAAGTTCCTAAATTAATTTTATTTGTAATTTACAAAACAAAAATATCACAAAACTATCTTGTTTGATCTAATAACAAAAATATTAAAATATTGTATGGTATCATTCATGATTAAATATTCAGTTGAAGTAAAAAATCCCAATTAAAATAATTAAGTTAAAGAAAAAAAAAATAGAAAATATATTAATAAAAATAAAATATTGTTTAATTTGTACATAAGGATTTACCTCATTGTCTCTCACCCGTTTTCTTGGTTCTAAATCTATATTGGAAACAACTGAATGTTTGCGGTACTCAGTTGGAGGTACATGTTTGAACAATGTCGTCTGGTGCTCAAATGGTGTCAAACGGTGAACTTGGTGCTGAGAACGAACTTTGTGGCAGCATGGGGGCTGGTGCATGAATTGTAAATAAGCCTGAAACATTAATAAAATTTTACTATCGTTTTACCTTTTTTTTTCTGACAATTTAAGTACATGTAATATACAAATAAATGCTTATGTAAATATTTAAAATAAAAGAAACTAATGTAAAACATAGCCATATAACTTTCAAGGTAATGTTTACTTTAATTTAAGAATTTTAATTTATTACATTATATTAATATATTATTTAATAACTTAATGTTTATATTTAGATTACAATAATTGTAATTACATTGTTTTCATAAAAGACCGCTGACGTCAACTCTAAAATTACAAATAAAAAAATCCTTAGCAGTTCCATATCATTCCATATCTTGCAAGACAATGGAAATACAAATAGTGTAATAGAATGTACATTTTGCTCTTGCGTGACAGTAAAAAAAAAAAATAATAATAATTACAAAAAAAAAAAAAAAAAAAGTACGTATACATAAAGACAGCTTAGAGCATGATTTTTTTGTACATTGATGAGAAATATGCAAATCATTGTATCCGGTAATTTGAGTTGTAACAAAGTAGTAGATCTTATTATACTGTAAGAAGATTAAATTTATTTTAATTATGTTCTCACATTAATTAACCTTTTTATTTATTTTTGATGTACTCTACACAATTTATTTCGTACAACAAATAATAATAAAAGCAGCTTTACTTTAGGATTTTGGAGTGCCATAACGTAAAAAAATGAAAAAAGAAATGAATAAAACAAATAAATAACATTATTATTTTCATTTTTTTTTTTTTTTTTTTTTTTACATAATTTTCAACTTGATTTTTATGAAGCTTCATGGTCAAGTGAACTTATATCTAGTTTAATAGTTTGTTTATATTTATATAAAATGTTTTGCTAACGCAGCTGTATGCTAAGAACGTGACACAAAACGTTTGGATAACAAACAGTGCTTCGTACTTCGTACAATAAAGACGTGACAACGTGAGAATCATCAAGTCAGATATAAAAATTGACAACTAACTAACAGATAAGTCATATAAATTCAAACACACGTACGAAATAATTGTCAATATTTAGAAATAGATCACAATTAACAAAGTAAGTAGAATTAAATTTTTACACAAAAATTGTTCTCTATAATATAACATACATAAGATAATTTTAGTAATTTTTAGATATACATTGCTTATATATTTTTTAATAATAAAATAAGGCTATTAATAATAATTTAGAGAAAGAGAGATAAAGAGAGATTTCAAAAATGATTCATATTTTATTTTATTACTCCGACAAGTACACTCCTCCCGAATAAATGTGACCGAAGCGTTAATCTCTCCAAATGTTAAATATATGAGGAAACTTTAACGCAAGTGGTCAGATTTATTCGGGGAGAGTGTACATTCAAAAAAGAGTGGATTTTTTATTATTTAAACTTTGCTCGGATTTTTCTTAAAAGAATATGACATTCAAAAAATTTAGCGAAAATTTTTTAATGGCAAAAAAAAAAAAAAAAAAAAAAAAAAAAAAAAAATGGTCAAGTCTACATTAAAGTAGTACGATAGATCAAGCTTTGTTACCATTGCAAATAATTAAAATTATTTTTTGCACAGTTTTTTTTTATATATATATATAATTTGGAAGCAAGAATTATATTATTAATAATAAACTTAATTAAGGCGTTGTGAGGGCATGACAGCCCTATTTTACAAAAACTTGACCATACATTTAGTTTATACAGTAACTTAGCACATGATAACATTAACGATAATAATAACGATAACTTAACACATAATATAATTTTTATAGAAGCTATAATATGTAGAGTACTCTAGAAGGGAGAGTACTCTAGCTATATATGTTATAAAACAAGTATCATACAACAATAAATACCAACAAATTTATATCACTTAATAATTTGAACTTTAATATATGTTTTACATTATATTATCGTTAATAATAATTTCAAAACTGGTAATTTTCATAATAAATATTCATTATTATTATATATATCTAATTAAAAAAGTGAAATTTTAATTCTAGGTTGACGTGATGCAAAATCAGAACGCCATGTTCTGGACTAAGTCATTGATATGTATTCTCGCAATGTTTTTTGCTTTTTGCATGATGATTTTTCTTATGGAAGTAAAACGGGATGTAAGTATACCTAAAAGTTTCAGTACAGTAACTTTATTTGTAATTTTTTTGTTTTAATTACAACATAATTTTAATATTGAGTGATTTTTCTATGTGATTGTATAATTATAGGAAACTGAAAAGATAGTAAAGGTTGTGTTTGCTTGGTTTAATACTGAAAAACCTGCACCAGTCTCTCACAATGAATCCATTACCATAGTTAATCAAACCACTGTAACAACAACTGCAAAGCCTGCTGCATTTAAATTGGTAAGATATTTTCTACAATTTAAAAAACTATTTGGAAAACAAGAAAGCACAATATAAAATAGTTTTCAAATTCGAATTTTTTTCCAACTTATTCTCAAAATAAAATAATGTATAATTAAATTAAGGTAGGCTGCTTGGTTAATCAAAGGCTATAATAATTAGCCTTAACTTTTGGCCACGGCGCTTTCTATAGCTCAAATCGCCACAATCGATCTGAAGCTTTACTTTTGTGTTCTGTAATTGGTTAATTGGATAAGGTAATTGGGATGAAAGGTTTGAATTTAGGAATTTTGTTAAAAATGTCCACGCTCTTGTGGTCATATGTGTGATACTAGTTGAATGAAGGTAAAAGAGAGAAAAATGCCAAGTGAATGATTTATTTTTATTGCTATACATGACTTTAAATAGAAATATATCATATTATTTTTCAATTCTTCATTGGTGTTGTCAGTGTTAATTTAATATTCGTTTGTTTGCATTTCTAGAAAAGTCCAGTTCTACCACCTGCACCACAACCAAGATTTTTAATAATTCGGTCCAATCTTATGCAAACAGAAAAAAAGCCAATCCTACCATTAAATCCACTTTTAAATGATATTTTTAGAGAAAAAACATTTGACTCTGATTTAAAAAAGATTTCTCCGATGCAATTTAATCCTTTTTCTAATGATTTGTTTGCTCCCAAAAAAAGTTATAATTCGGAATCAAAATCTATTCTTCCTACAAATTTATTTCAAAATCAAATTATTATAAAATCCCATTTATTAAAACCTAAAACATTACCTAAGATTGAAAAACTAAATAATATCATACCAGAATTAGAAAAACCTACACATATTCGTTGTGTTCTTTGCATGAGACGAACTCCTCTAGGGGAAAACGTAGAATGTCCTCATAAAAATTCACCATTTTTAAATCGTTTGTTAAGTATTATTAGACCTATTATCTTAGCTAATACACAAAGAGAGAATAAGGTTAAACACAAACAAAGGCACCATGTGCACCACCACAAGAAAGACGACTGTTCGTGCAATGTGTGGAGTGAGGAGGTGGATAAGACATTTAAATCTAAGAAATACGAGGATGCAAACGATAAATACGAAACATTTCAAGCTGGGAGATTACAAAACAACAAGTTGGCAAATGAAGTAAATGATCAATGTGATTGCAGTTTTTGTCAAGATTCATTGAACTTGTAAGTCATTTTATTATTCCTAACTCGTAGTAATAATAGATAAATAAACTATTAATTAAAAAAAAAAACTAAATTTTTATAAAACTTGATATTTGAAAACATTGAAAGTACTTGGAAATTTTAAATTTATAAATTAAAATTAAAAGATAAAACTCTAGTAACTAATAAAAATATGTAATTTTACTTAAATAAAAATATTTTATAACAAATTCATAAAATAATATAGGTATTTTTTAATTAAGTAGAATTTTTAAAGTCAACTTCATAAAACTACCCATTTGAAAACAGAAATGACATTAAGATAATTATTGAAAGGTGTGCAGATTAAATGTGTTCTTGACCTGCATTTAAAAAAATAGATGTATAAATAAATATATATTATATATAATAAAAAAAATTAAAACATAAGCATTTTTTTTTTTTTTTTTTTTTTTTTGCTGATATTTCATAATTTGGTACTAAATATTTTCATACTTAAAATTTACAGCGTCGAGAGTAGCGAGCCTCATCACCATAAACATCACGCTAATCAGAAACAAAAAAACTATAGGAGTAACAGCTGGAGTCGCAGAAACTTCTCGTTCTAAATTAAATCATTAAAATTAAGCATCAAATTCCTCAATTGTTAATAACAATTACTTTTCTATCTTTCTTTGTTCTTTTAATTTGTAGTCATTGAAATAAAATACTTAATCTGAATTGAGTGTTATTTGTTGATTTTTTTTTATCCTTTTATTATTTATTTTGAAATAAAAACATTATGACTGTTAAATTTATAAAATAAAAATTGTTTTTAAATTATTTTGTATTTTACCTCAACTTATTAATTCACAGAAAAGCAAAAGTTTTTTTTATAATAATATCTTTATTAAAGGCGTAGAACACCTTGAACAAAAAAGTTGCGTAATATCCTAACAAATCTGAAAATCAACGTTGATTTGGCCGGAGTCATTGATTTCTAATTTATTTTCTATTCACAAAATGCCACTGCCGGTCACTGACGTCACAGCTCGCGTGGACCAGGCGAGCTGTGACGTCAGTGACCGTTAGCGGCATTTTGTGAATGGAAAATAAATTAGAAATCAATGACTCCGGCCAAATCAACGTTGATTTTCAGGTTTGTTAGGATAACTTTTTTGTTCAAGGTGTTCTACGCCTTTAATACTGTATTTGCCGTGAAACTAAATTTTCTTTTCTCTACAATTGCAGGCGACAAATTAAAAATAAGAATAATTAAAATTGTGATATATTTGATATTTTCATTAAATCTATAAAATCTATTATGTATTATATTATAGCAGGTGAAACTATGAAATACACTGACTATTGAATTGTGTTAAAAGTAGTCAGAAGACCATATAAGTGGGTTTGTAATCGTACCTTTTTTTGGCCTCTCTAAATTAAAAACAGTTGTTATTATTATTAACTATTGATATTGATATTTGAATTGATTTTTTAATTCATCTGTCATAAAAATACTGAGTTGTAATTAAAAAATAATGTATTAACAATTTTGAAAAAACAACAACATAAAATTTAATATTAGTTTTGGTATTATTTATTGTTCCTTTTTGCGTGTTTGGTAATTTTTACGTTTAAATCTCGTCTTTTCAAATGTATTGCTATTGCTAGAAATATTGTGAAACATTTATATAAAAGACTTTTTTTTTATTTATTTAATCAATCAAGTATTTTATTAATAACAATTGTTGTGTTCACATGGAGTAATATTTTCAATGTGCAATAAAATTACTTGCGTCTACATTCCAAACCATGAACGTTTCATGTAATATAATTTATTACGCAATGTAAATATTGCTCCATGTAAACACCTTAAGTTTTCCGGAAAAAAAAAGGATGAAATTATCAAATTATTTTACCCTTACCATATAATAGAAGGTTTTAATTTATTTACTATATTTAAGTAATAATAATTCTAATTAATGGCTTTTATTGGGCAAATTTAGGTTACAAGTTGATCCAACTATTTTACGATACATAGTCCTTTACAAATTTACATCAAAACAAACAACAATTTCATTAGTGCTGTACTTTTTCAAATATTTTAAACTTAATATTTAATAAACGTCAAAATGATTATGATTTATTGCAAATAATAAAATTTAATACTACTATTTTTAATTAGAGGATTAATGTCTGAAACAGTAAAAAGGGAATGGGTAGCCTAATGCAGTTCAGTAACATAATGAAATGTATTGTATTTAAATGTTCCTTATTCAGTTTGCATAATAATTATTATCAATTAAAAACTCATAGTTGCGACATATTGTTGTTGTTTTCTGTATTCTCTATAATACTTCATTAAAATTTAAAATCACTTTATTTTTAGATGCCCTTGTTGCATCAAACAAACATAGAAACTAAAAAATATTACAAAATAAATTTTATTAAACAAAAAGTAGGAATATAAATAACTCTTATTTGTTTTTGATAATCATTTGTTTAAAATTAAAAATATATAAATATTATTTTAACCAGCAACATGGTTCATTAAACAAAGATGCCAAAATTGCTAAATAAAATATTACACTAAATGAAAATTATTTACTGTAAGTGAATTAAATTACGAAACAAAAATCCATGAAAAATATTATTGATACATAGAATAAATTGACACAAAATCATAGATGTAGAGTTATCCACTATTTAAGCATTTTCAGATATTTCAAGATTCTATGTTTTATTCGTGATGTTTTTATTAGTATGAAGAAACAACTGTAACACAATTGTTTTAAATTGTGACAAATGTTTGTAAATATGATGCTTTCTGCTTGCCAGCTCTTGCAATTTTATTTACAGGAAATAAAATACATTCAACTTAGAATCACGAAATTTAAATTTCTAGTGCAATATTGTTACTGAATTAAGCAACAACATATATACTTAAAATGTGATCTTCATTTGCCTTCAAATTAGCATCTTGCATTTTCTTTAAATACAACAATAATTACAAGCTAAGGAATATTATCATCCGTATTTATTAAAAGGTGAGTTTTGGTCAAATAATAATTATCTGTATAAATTGCTCAAAGAATGATCATAAAATCTAAAAAATAATATTATTTTGTAATCTTTTTATAATGACTCCAAAAAACACGTAAAATATTATAAATTCAGATCATACAATTCTAGAGGAAATATATATATATTTTAAGCGCATACAAATGTTACAAAAGTCTTTAAGAAATAATTTTTCAGTGTAAGTAAGTAACATAAGCCAATATTTAACAAAAATCTCTATACTTAATTATACATACCACTTATTTGTTGCGGTGTTCTATAGTAATGCCTTGTATGCACCCTCCATCATCATATATTGTGTTATTTTGTTGTAATAATTTATTTTACAATATACAATGATGGAAATAAATAAATAGATAAATAAATAAATAAATAAATAAATAAATAAATAAATAAATAAATAAATAAATAAACAAATAAATAAATAAATAAACAAATAAATGAATAAATAAATAAATAAATAAATAAATAAATAAATAAATAAATAAATAAATAAATAAATAAATAAATAAATAAATAATAAATAAAATATCTTTATTTATAAAACGTATTGGCCTAGCAATTCTACACAATTTGCAGCCCTAAAATGATAAATTAATAATTATGAAAAACTTTGCTTTGCTATAATGAATTTTTATTGCCGATGTGGTAGTGAAGTAAATGTGCGTGCATACTGGTATGACAATACGAGAACACGAGTTATAGTTTCTCAGTGGATGTATGCGGCTTTTTCAAATACCGTGGTATTAATGAATGAGCTCTCGTGTTTTCCGCACGTTGATGCCTGTGAGTATATTATGCCAGTGTGTCACAGGCACAGGTAAAATTGTAGGAGAAGTGTTTAGGCTTGATATTTCTCCGGTCAGTTCTGGCAGTGGTGGTATGTCCTATTCCTTTAACTGAACCATTGGTCAACTTCCGGTTACCTATTAAATTCAGGTAAGGCCCTAACTGCTACAATGTTATATGAAAGAGCTTTTGTCATGAACAAGACTAAAGTGGCGCACGTGAAGTCAGAGGTATCTCGGGACTTTATTGCTCTCCAATCCGCTTCATATCATTAATTTCCATTAAATCGCACGTTTGTTGGTTTAGCCTGTTTAATGGTATAGAACTTATTTTCATTTTTTTAGGAAAAAAGGGGGGTAAAAAAATACAATGCAAAAAAAGGGCATTTTTTCCCTTTTTCTATCACTTTTTTTTTTCCAAAGCAGTTGAAATTAAATTTTTCTCTCTAGCGGTATGTATACAAAACTTACACACGTTACGCCTATATTATTTTAACACCTTAAATCTAAATTTTTCTCAAATTAAAATTATTTGTGTGGGTAAGGACAGACGTTTATCACGCTTTTATTATTAGTTTTAAATAAGGGAATAATTTATTTATTCCTTAAAATTAATATAGTACAAAAAAAAAACTGTTGTGTGCTTCATTTTAATAATAAAAATATTATTTCAGTATGGTGGAATGTTGCTGCTAAGTTTTCAATATTTGCAAGAATATAAACTACATTGCAAGCTTATCAAAAACCAAACATTAAAAAAAGGTAAGAAGTTTAAATTATAAATTTGTATGGTTATTGAATTATAAATTGCATAGTTAAAGAGTTTATTTTTTTTCTTAATAGCGTATAAAAGTTTTAGTAAAAATTATGAGAACATCTTAACAATTTTATCTAATATAAAGTTACAATGAAAACTTTGAAGATATTAAATACTTTTTATTTTGTTACTGTAGATTTCTTGTCATCACCTCACCGCATTGCAGTTAACAAAATATACAAAAAGCAACCAAAATCATGAGTATTATTTTCAACAGAAGCCTGAACCTTTTCTTTTTTTGTTGCGTGATGCTAGTCCAGGTAATTTTCTATTCCTTCATTATTATTATTTTATTTAAAGGGAATCATTACTTTGAAGGTTGATAATAAGGTACTTTAGGTAACATAAAGAAATGTTGCAAAAGGCTGCTGCTGCTTTTATATAATAAAAGCACGATAAGATAACTCTAAATTTGAAAAAAAAAAAAAAAAAAAAAAAAAAAAAAATTGGAAGGTCACAATCCACAATTCTAAGTTATGGTATTTTGTTTAAAATTAAAATCTAAATTAAAATATATAGGTTTTATTTATTTCTTATCTATACCTTATGTGATATGTCCATGAGTAATTGAAATTTTATTGACCATTAACTTATATTATGATATACAAAAAACTATAAACTACTATATGTTGGCAGTTTTACTATAATAATAATTTTCTTATATTTTTTTAGATACATATATCTTCTCCAAAGCCTGCCAAGGAAAAAAGCTTCCATTCGTTTGCAGGAAAATACATGAATGATGACTTAGATGAAGTAAGTACTCTTTTACTCACACAATATTATATATATATATATATATATATATATATATATATATATATATATATATATATATATATATATATATATAGTATTATATATAATATAGAAAAAGCTCATTCTCCTTACAAAATAATAATAAATATAATTAAACAACTTTAAATTGTAAACTTTCTTTCTTTCTTTTTCTTTTTTTTTTTTTTTTTCTTTTTTTTTTTTTTTTTTGCTGCAACCTATTATAGTATAAAATAGTGGAAAAAAAATTACAAGCATTAAGTTAAATTTTTAATAAAATGTATTGCAAGTAAAATATGTTTGTTTTTTATTGTTTTACAGAATATTTTGATCCTCAATATACCCCTGTCACCACAGCAAGAACCTCCAACTCTACAACAAATGAACAACAACAAAGTAACTAATAATACCTCGGTATCGTCAAGTTCATCAAGTAGTTCAGAGTCTGAAAGTTCATCCTCTAGTTCCTCACAATCCTCTTCTTCTAAACAATCATCGAGTTCAAAAACTTTAAGTTCAAAAAAATCATCAAATAATTCAAAGTTCCAATCAAAAACTTCATCTTCATCATCTCAGTCCTCTGAATCTAAGTGTTCGTGTGACTCAACTAAATCTGAAGATTCTGAAACTTATGTAACAGAAACTGAACAATCAGAATATGAATCAGAAGTAGCTTCAGATGAATCAGTTATAGAAACAAATGAATCTGATGCTGAATCAGAGTCTTCTAATTCTTCTATAAACGTTAAAACTAAACAAAAGAAAAATAAAATGAAAAATAAGGCTAAAAATAAAAATGAAAATAATAAAGTTCAAAAAAATAAAAAAGTGAAAAATAAATCAAAAAAGTGTAAGTGTTCTAAACGTGCAAACTCTTAGTTTTGTGAAGAATATCGAAATATACAAAATGGATATTGACATCTGTATATAATATTTATTGTTTATATTCAGCATATTTATATATTTGTATAAATTTAATTTTAAATAATTATGTATACTGTATTATAGGCTCTAATAAAAACAAGAACGAGTCAGATTTGCAAGCTGCATATATTTAGTTCCAGTGAATTTATGGCTTCAAATGCAGTATAATTATATGTTGTACAAAATAATTCATGTAATTTATTGTAATAGAATCATTTATAAAGAAAAATGTTTTTTTTATGTCTGTGTTTATTATTTGGTGATGTTTCAACACTACGTCCTGTATTTTGTTAAAAAAAAAAAAAAAAGTTAAAATATTGATTTTTTTTATGTATTAAATTTTTTTTAGTGTAGTTGGATATTCGCGATATTATATTCTTGATACATCTTTGGCAGCAACATTTGTTAGTTAAATTCAAGGTTAAATAATAGTAGAATAATAACATTATTTTAAATAAAAGTTAAAATTTCTTTATTCAAAAATGCACTTAAATAATATAACATGGAAATCTGCTCATTGGCACCTTGAATATAATAAAAACGTATGATATATATCTGGGCAATATTTTATACAATTGTAATGTTATTTGACAATTTTATTGTAAAAGAAATACATTTAATTTATAATTGTTTCAATAATTAATTGTAAGCCACCAAACTAAGTTATCAAAAACAAATTAAAACAATTAAATGTATAAAAATAATTATAATTGAGTAATTTTAATTAAACTATTATTATGTTGTGATAAAATCTTTCTAAAGTGGAATCAATGAAAGTGGTAAAACTACAGCATGCCTTCATCAACTGCCAGTCTGACTAGGTCTGCAAGTCTTTTCTTACCACTCGCATCTTTAACATCATTAAAGTGGGTGATATCCTCAAGAGGAATAGCCTCCTCTCCCTCCCATTGGTCCAAATCCATGACGTCACCAGGTTCTACGATGGACAAGAGAACCAATTCAAATGCATAACCCAGTCCTATGGCACCAATTTCACGCCAGTGTGTGCGAAGCTCCTGCAAAGTAATGTTGCTATTTGGTGCCCCAAGAGCAGATACCGCATTTGATAACTCCTCGTGATAAATTTGGAGGATATTTTCCACTCCTCCCATCTCATTCCGCTGCTCTAATGTCGTACAGCTAAATATAAAAACGGAGATGTCACGGATAGGCGAGCCATATGTTATTAGTTGAAAGTCAATAGTCTGAACTTGCAATTCTCCATCACTGACTTTTTGCATGAAATTCGTTGACCAACAATCACCATGTGTAACCACCGCGGGCTCTTTTTCTTCAACTAAATTTACAAGATTTTTATATAATGTCTCTTTAGACGCGATGAATTTTTTAAATTTAGTTAAATATTCAGTATTTTTTAATTCATCTTTTACTGCTCTGTGGATAATTTCTGCGAGAGTAAACATGTATGTGCTTAATCTTTTTTCATTTTCTTTGGAGAAAAAAATTTCCTTTATCTTTGATGTAATATTTTGAAACTTTTCTGGGTTCTTTGATTTTACAGTGAATGAAAAAGCATGAAGTCGGGCTATTCCTTTTAAGATTTCCCTTATTTGTTCAGGGGTTAATCCTGCAGCTCGGTCAAACATGCCATATCCTCTGTCACACAAATCTTCCAATAAAAGAAAGTCATTTTTGCCATCAGCTATTGCGTAGTAACATTCAGGAATAGATAAGAGCGAACTCGCCGAACTGTCATTTTTACCGTGATGTAGCTTTTCTAATTCTCTGAATGTTGGCACAACTTCATTGAAGAAAAAAACTTCCTGTGCAAAAAATGACTGACAATCGTACGTATTTCTTCTAACTAGGTTCAATGGCATGCCTTTGCCGATAATATTCAAACTCGTGTCATTTGAAAGTACGATATTGATTCTATAAACTATTCCCATATATCCATCACCTTTACTTGAAGCAAAATCCACTTTATAAGACACTATATCAGGAGTATTTTTGACACCTTGTTTTTTAACATAAATGTCTTTCACCACTTTTTGCAAAATATCCTCAGTTAACAAGGGTGATATTGTTTTTAAATTTAAATCACTTGCCATTTTGAAACGATAGCTATTACTTTTCTTACGTGGCTATTTTACCTTCACGTTTTATTGCACTTTGAACCAAATATTGAAAAAGAAAAAAAAAAATGATAAAAAAATAATTTTAATACCAGCTGGAGCAAAATTCTTTAGCCATCTGTTGAATTATTATATAACTATAAAACATTTGGAGCGCAATCCAAATTTAGTATCGATTTTTTTCTCTAGCGAGTGTGAGACCAAGAGTAATGTGATTGTTTAAATAATTGATGGTTTTATTGCATAGGTAACGCATTATATACATAATTTTTTTTTTTTTTTTTTTTTTTTTTTTGCTTGCCATATTGTGTTATCGTGCTATACACCAATCCCAGTCCCAGTCAAGACATTGTCTTATCGACAGGTAAGGACTTTCCAATTAATGGAATTAATGGAATTATTTTATTTTTAAAATAACAAAATTTTACAATATCATTCAACAAAGTCAGTGTATGTGGATTTAGAGGAATAAAAGGGCTTTTATTTTATACACCTTTAGAGTTAAACTATTTTTACCTATTTTTACATGCGCCTAACTTTGTACGTTATTAAACAAATAAATAAACAAACAAACATACATACAAACAACAAACAAACAAACAAACAAATAAATAATCAAGGATAATAATAAACGAAAACAAACAATGTGGTAACCTTCAATTTTTACGCACGACACATCTATATCTCCACATCTACTCAAGCGAATATATTTTGCACAACTTTCCGCATAGTGCTGGGGCTAATAAAAAAAAATAATCATGCTTACCTTTTCCATAATATTAATAAGGATTTAAAAATTAACAAATAAAATAAATTACCGCATGTAACTAGAACAAGAAAAAGGTTCTTTTGACATCAATAGTTCAATTAACATACTTTTTACTGCACACATTGTAAGGTATCACTGTATCAGTATTATAGTATCGTATTGTCATGACTGAAAAAGGAAGCACCAACAAATAAATGTGCAAGACGGAACGCTTACTGTTTATATAATAAAGAAAGGAGAAAAAAAAGTTGAAGCCTTGTAAAGACGTTCGAGAGTAAAACGTTCTGCTAAAAGCTAAATTGGCTGCATGATATGCAAATGTAATGTTCATATTGATTCACCTATTAAATTTATTATTATTATATTTCAAATAAATACTACACAGGTGTTGTATCATTATAATAAATAATGTGCTCAAAGTTATTATAGTAACTAGCTTAACATGAATTTTAATAAAAATAAATAGACAACTTGCATGCCATCATTTTTATGGTGGCTAAAAAATTCTTTGGGAAAATTAATAATATTGGTGTATATCAAACTTCTTTAAAAATGCTCCTTTCATATTTAAAATAAAATTTGAATTTTAAAAATTATTTTAAATATATGAAGAAGTATCATTTAAGAAGTTTCATATACACCAAAATTACGAAAATTTCCACAAAAATTTTAACACCAAAAAAATGACATGGGAGTTGTGTATTGCAATATTTTAATATTAAACTTTAAAAGAATTTACCTTACTTGCTATGATTTAAGTATTTATGGACTAATATTCTATACTAACATATTTATATAAATATTATTTTTATAGCAAGCTCCCATGCACGAAAACAAAATTTGAAATTGAAATTAGCAAACTGATACTATATCATATACACTCTATTACTTTATTACTTTGATGTAAAAATTTCTAAAATAAAAGATATAGATTCTCGCTATGTGAAAGGATTTATTAAAGGTATAAAAATTGGTACATTTGTTATACAAAAAACCTCTTCGCAACTTTTGTCTAATTACTACAATACCAAGACCAAAATAATTGGTATATTATAGTATATTATTTAAAATTTACGAAGTTAACATGAATTTGAGAGTTTAATGGGAAAATGCATTAGTGTTTGTTTGTTTCATTTCTATGGGCAAAAGTACAGGATGCGGTTTGTTAAATTGCCAAATCAGTCGTCAACGGTAAAGCTCCAGAACACGTCAGTAAGAGTCAGGATGTGAACGACATGACTCTCTCATTCAGATTATGCTTTCTCTGGTTTGTCCTGAGAGGCGTTGCTAGCTGCGGTAGCTTGAGACACATTGTCATCCTGCTCCGAGGTGCAAGCCAAAGCGGGGAACTTCTGGTACAGTGCTGCACGGTACTTAGGATGGCTGAAATATAGTAGTTTAATTAGTAATTATATACCAATTTTGTAATCAATGGAGTTTATCGGCGGAAAAAGCTTAGGGTCCCTTTCCTTTGGCATTAAGGGTATTTTTTATTATTATTTTAAGAAAACTACCGCGCACCATGCTGGAAATATTTCCATGAGTGATACTATACACATTTTTAGAAATTTATAAGAATTTTTATCACTATGAGATAACCTTTATAATAATACTGAACATTAAAACGTTGTCTTCTTTATAAGCATGCATGCTAAATTTATGAGTATATGTGTTATATAGGAAATAACATTTAATCAAAATAAAATTACCATCTTTCTATTGGTGGTAAAGCCAACATTTGTTCATTGTTTTTTTTTTTAATAAGAATTTGTTTTAAAATTAGTACTGTTCGTGATCCTTTTCAGAGCGTCTGAATTAATTAAAAAAATATATAAATAATTATAGAAAAATAAGAATTACTGTACCTAATGCCATAGACAATAGGGTTGTACACAGCATTAGCCTTGGCGAACAGCGAGCACCAGATGGTAGCCAGAGGGCTGATGGTGGCTCCATCAAAGATACCTTTGTAGTTGATGACAAGGTAAGGAGTCCAGGCAAGGAACCACAGAGAGATCGTCATCAAGGCGATCTGAAACCATACATCAGTCAATAAAAATATATCAGTAAAAGATCCCATTAATTACCTCTATAGGTGTATTATACTTCTTAATATTTTTTTGTACATATACAATTAATCATCATGCATTATTGTTAAAAATAAAAAATAAAAAAAAATAAAAAAATGATGCTCTATACTTTGAATTTGAGTGATTTTTTTCTTTTCTTGCTACCTTCACCGCATGAATATGTATAATTACGTTAGGGTAATTTATTTTTTCTTCTTTCGTTAAGATTGTTAATGATAAATGTATATTTACTTAAAAATTTTATTATTATTTTCTCGTTGGGGTTAGGTGTAAGAGTGGGCCAGACGTGTTGCCAGGCCTAAACCTTGCTACTTCAAAAAATAGTTTTGTTTAGTGCTTTTTTGAATAAATACGATAATATAATTTAATTCTACACGGCAATCTTGTATACCTTAGCGAGCTTGCACTCAGCACTGGTAGCCTGGTTTTCAGCAGATCGCAGAGATGCTACGTTCATCTTCTTAGCCTGCTCTCGCATAGCCTTCTCGTGAGCAGCAACAGCCTGCACGATGAAGAAGTAAGAGTAGATGATGGTGAACAGAGGAATCCAGTAGACAAAGATGGAATAGAAGAGAAGGTAGCTACGGCTGAACCATTCCTTGTTGAGGTAATCAGTTCCGCAAGCAGTCATGTTACCTTCAGGTATATATCTGTAAAATAAGTAATAATAATAATAATTAGCTATTTTGAAAAAAAAATTGAAAATAATAACAATAAGGAAATGTAAAAAAAAAAATATATATATATATATATAGGGGCAATTTTGTTGCATATTTTGAAAGAGTACATTGTCCTGAATCAATTGATATGTGAATTTCTAATTTTTGAGTTCATTAAGAATTTTTAATTAATTTTGGAAAGTCACGAAATGACGTCACAGGCTGCAACTTTTTATTATGCCCACATGCATAACGTGCAGCCTGTGATGTCATTTTGCGACTTTCAAAAAATAATTAAAAAATACTAAATGAACTCAAAAATTAGAAATTTACATATATGTATTGATTCTGGGCAATGTCCTCTCTTAGAATATGAAATAAAATGACCCACAATTTTTTTTGTAGTCTTTCTCATTTAAGATATTAAGATTTGGCGTACGATAACAAATTATAATATACTGTATTATGTTTAACTTCATTGTCTCGTCATTCTATAAAAACTGTCATTCAAAATGGAATGAATTTTCTTAAAGTGAAAGATTTACTTGTTCCAGCCAAAAAGAGGTGCAATAGTCCAGAGTCCAGAGAAAGTCCACACGAATGCAATCCGCATCATAGCAGTCTTGCTAGAGAGAGGCGTGCCACTCATACCCTAGAATAATAATGCAGCATGTATGTAATAAAATTACAAATATGTTTATAATAAGTTATGGTGCTAAATTTTGACGTATATTACATTGTTTGTTATCATCTTACCTTAACAATTACATTGTAACGATCAAGAGCTATGAAAGTCATGGTCCAGATGGAAGCACATCCAAAAAGTGAGCCAGCCATCGCGTATAACTCGCACATTAATGGTCCTGAAATTTCGTAACGTTACAACTTAACACCAAATTGTTATCATTAATTTAATTTAAACCATTATTAAAAAAAATAATAATAATAATAATAAAAAAAACTCAGTTTAGCAGTAGAAAAAAAAAACTTAATATAATTTTTCAAAGCCAAGAATTTATTTACAGAAAAAGTGTTTCAGTAACGTGCCGTATAAATACAGACAGTGTTTTTTTCCTCTCTTCCACTTTTCCCCTTTTTTTTTTTCATCAGACGTATATAATAATAATTTCAAAGTTATATGTATTATACAGGTTTAATTTATATTCTTACCGAAGACCCAGGTTTCATAGTAACAATTGATGACCATAGCGGGAGACATGCATACCATCATGATGAAATCAGAGAAGGCAAGATTCATCACGAGCATGTTAGATGGCGACCTCAGACCCTTGGTGTTCGAGAAGATATAGATGACCATGCCGTTGCCAGTGATAGAAACCAATCCGAGAATACCAATTACGAAACCCAACATACCGTGCCATAATGGGTTCATAGGTGGAAACTGGTACCAATGAGGATCAATCATATGCATCATTTCAGGCATAACTTTATCCACAACGGTCTGATTCCCATAGATACTAGATTGGGAACCGTAAGAGTATGCGGCAAAACTTGGCTCAGATCCTCCAGACATTGTAGCTAGGGAGGAAAATATTGTATTATTAAACTGTATTTCAGAGACTTTGATCGAGATATCTTCAGATTTTAATTTAAAATAGAGTGCTTCAATTTAACTTGTCTAAAAATCACGTCTCAAATATAATGAATGGCTTTAAATAGAAAAGAGAAAAACCCTTTACGATATTTAAAATTTTAATTAAAATTACAATGTTAAGTCGTAAATATTGTAACAATTAAAACCAATCTTACAATAATAATATTATATAAACTATATATGTATGTAATAAAAAAAATATAAAATATTTTGTCTATTCTTATTCTGTGAAGAAAAGACACTGTGCTTTACGCACTCACTGTTATTATTTTGAAACAACACTAAATTCAAAGGTTTTTTTAAATGTTACATTGCTATATAATGCGCACAAAATGATTATTGTTTTCGAAGACTATCAAAAATTATAAAGTCTACGAAAACTTTAAACATTTTGTGAGAATAACCTAGCTATATAATATTGAGTGTTTTTAATTTTATATAAAAGCGACTAATATTTTATTAGTATATTATTTCAAAATATTGACAACAGTGAGTGCAAAGCCCAGTGTCTTCACAGAAGGTAAGACAAAATATTTCACCAAGAAAGTTTTTATTAGCATCATATGCGCAACCTCGTTCAAAATTCAAATCATACGGTAGAGTTGTATTTTATAAAATATATAATTTTTTTCGAAGTATTTAAATTTAAAAAAATATATATAGCTGCTAAACAAAGCAATACGTATATTAAAATATAATAAAACTTTAAATAACTTTCTTCAAATATAATTCTTATAGTTTATCTATCCATCGTATTATTATACAGTAATCTGACATACCTGCAGTACAATTTCTTAATTCCGACTCAAAACTGAAGAAATTTAAGTGTTGATTTTAAACTAATAACAAATCTTCAATCAGCTCGGAAAAGTCCTTGATACTGTGCCAGACAGGTTGTCTGAAAGACGCTACCTAATCGGTGGGATGTGTTACAACTTACTAACCAATGCTTACGCCTTATATACTCCGCGTTCAATGGTAAGTAACTACACTTAAATTTAATTTATTTAACAAGCTTGTAAGACATGCAATGAAGTCTTTTAAGTTGAAAAAAAAATAATAATAATTAGAGACACCATAATACAGTATATTTTAAACTACATAAAAAAAATTGATATTGAATATAAACAGTCAATAAAATCAATAAAACTATTTGTGTATTTTTGGAACTCTCGCACAAGTTCTATTTAAAGAAAATCCTATTAAAAGTCTATTTGTAGATCATATTTATTTTAAATACAAATTTAAAATGTATTATTTCCCGTGAGCATGTTTAAGTTTATTAAAAATAGTTTTGACTTTTAAATCATTAAACTTATGATCTGACATTGTGTCTGGCTTAAACCTTGCCCTTTCAAAATTTGTATTTTTTCCTATGCTTCCCCCCCCCCCCCCAATAAAGATGATAAATTATTTATTCATACCAAAAATATAGAAAGTATGACATTTCTTCTTTCTGTTAAGCTATAAACACTTCTTGGTTCCTTAAAATATGTTTCTTATACAAAATATAAGATAATAAAAATACAAAGGAAAAAAAATAAAAAAAATAAAAAAATTAATAAAAAAAAAAGTGGAAATATTATTATTATTATTATTATTATTATTTTTTTTAGTTAATATAATATATCGCATATCATATAATATGATGCAAATTTCACAATAACTTTATTGAAGTTTATTGAAAAATTGATTTCAGCATCCATGTTAATTTTGATTGCGACATAAAAAGACACGCTATATTTAATAATTATTCAGAAATTACCAAAATATTAGTTTATATTGTGCAACATAAAATAAAAATAAATATGGCATCTTTTGCTTATGGGAACTTCTTTTCAGAGAAAATTTACGAAGAAAAAGCCTCATAATTTGATAATCATCTCATCATCATACAGAACTGTTGAGTTACGTAAAAAAAAGACAAAAATATGATACAAAAGTTTTTTGTTTGTATAACTATTGGTATACATTTTTAAAATCAAAACTAGATTATTTTTAAGGAAATTATCATAAAAAAAAACATATATATATTTCTGGCTAAAAAAACGGTTTTCTAATATCTTAATATTGATTGTTCTGATAATTACTGGAAATTTGTACAGCTATATTTTATTCAAGTTTTAATACCTTTTTAACCTATTCAATTAAAACTTTCTTAACTTTCTTGTAACAAACAAAACTGAATAAAAAAATGAATATTAAAAAAGGTATAATTAAAAAGAAACGTAAAACATAAATTTATTTTGCTAGGTTTTATTGGTAAGGTACAGGTTTTTACATATTTTTGTAATAATTGCCCAAATAAATATATTAACAGCTACATTTTCCGTACAAAAATTTTTTGTATATATTTATACTGAGATTGTGGAATATGTGTGACAACATTATGCAAGAGGGCTACAAAATCGTAGAAACCATTAAGGGTTTTAGAGAAGAGGAGAAGTTGTCGAGCGTCAGAACCATAAAACCATTGCCAAGTAAGACATTAGTGACTTAAGCCGCAGACTTTGTGTCTGATGAGGTGGATTTAGTTTCTTGAGAGGCTGCTACCTCTGGTTCTGGAGTACAAGCCAAGCTGGGGAATTTCTGGTACAATGCGGCACGATACTTAGGGTGGCTGATACCGTACACAATAGGGTTGTACACAGTGCTGGACTTGGCGAACAGTGAGCACCAGATGGTGGTTAGAGGAGTGATAGTAGAGCCATCGAAGATGCCATGGTAATTGATGATAAGATATGGAGTCCATGCCATAGCCCACAAGGAGATTGTATATATGGCAACCTGAAAAAAGTCAAGAAAATAAAGAAATATACTAAAAATATTAAAATTAGCGAAAAAAAATATACCAGCTTTTTGACAAATTAAAAATTTTAATGAATATATCTACAACAGATAAACTGCATATATGTCTACCTTAGCGAGCTTGCACTCAGCACTGGTAGCCTGATTCTCAGCAGATCGCAGGGATGCCACGTTCATCTTCTTGGCCTGTTCTCGCATAGCATTTTCGTGAGCAGCCACGGCTTGCACAATAAAGAAATAAGAGTATATAATGATAGCAAGAGGGATCCAGTAGCAAGCAATGCCATAGAAAATGAGGTAGCTGCGGCTGAACCAGTCCTTATTGAGGTAGTCAGTTCCGCAAGCAGTCATGTTACCCTCGGGGATATATCTGTAAATAAATAAAAAATATAATACAAAAAGTCATTTAAAAAAAGGGAAAAAATGTCGAATTTTTAAACATTTTGTAACAATACAAATATTCAGTTATAATGTAGTGATAGTAAGAAATTAGTTTTTCGTTAAATTTAAATGCATAAAAATAATTATGATCAATATAAAATTATTATAATATATTCCTTTTTTTATGCTTATACCTGTTCCATCCGAACAGAGGAGGCAGTGTCCACGCGGCAGAGAATGCCCAAACAAAGAGAATTCTCACCATGGCGGACTTCTTAGTCAAAGGAGTACCCGCGACACCCTGTCAAATTGAAGAAACTTTCATATCAAGAGCATTCTTCTCATTTGAGATCACTTAGAAAAATTGAAGAAAATATTTCTCATTTCTCAAATGAAATCATTTTGTACTTTACCTTCACAATGACGTTGTATCGGTCAAGTGCTATGAATATCATGGTCCATATATCCATGCATCCAAATAAGGAACCAAACATGGCGTAAAGTTCACAGTTAAGAGGACCTGTAGAATTTTTTTTTATTAATTTTGTAATCTCACTGTCATTGTTATAATATAATAATTACCTAAGACCCAAGTTTCATAATAGCAATTAATAACCATCGGTGGAGACATAATGATCATCATGAAGAAGTCCGAGAACGCAAGATTCATGACGAAAAGATTAGAAGGTGTTTGCAGGGACTTGGTACTAGAGAAAATATAGAGAACCATTCCATTGCCGGTGATTGCAATGATTCCCAAACATCCAATCACGAAGCCAAGAAGTCCGTGCCAGAGAGGGTTTAGGGGAGGAAACTGGTGCCAGTGAGGGTCGACCATATGAAGCATCTCGGGCAGAACTTTGTCCACCACTGTCTGATTACCGCCAAAACCGCCATAGTTGTATGCAGCGAAGCTGGGCTCAGAAATGATAGACATGGCTGCAAAATTAAAATTTATATTTAGTGCAGTGCATATAGACATTTATATTCATTATATGAAAATTAGTCAATCTTATTTTTAATTAAAAAATAAGTTAAGAGAGAGAGATTATATTATGGTAGATTGTTAGTGTTAGAAATAGAAAAGTTCGTAGGATTTGAAATAAAAAATACATACTTACCGACTTTGATGAGCTATAGAAATAAAAATTTAACACTGAGGAAAAACGTAGTTTAAATAAACTTCGAACTACTTCAGGGCTGCTTTAGAAGCTCTATCAAAAAGTTCTGCTCACGAAAGAAGCTTGCTTCAACCCTCACGGTTGGGGCTCGACAAAGTTATCGTTGGTGCCAATCTCCTTATATACCCCTGTATGATACATCAAATAAATTACTATAATTTTGTTACACCTATAGAACCTTCTTCTTTTATTTAATAATATTTATAAAATAAAATAAAAACCTATATAAATACAGATAATCCATAGAAATGCAAAGACCTTTAGCATACTAGGTCGTAATTATCGAAATGTCTTAATATTCAGAATACACGTGTACTAGCAAGTTAAAGGTGTATAATTTTAATGTTACTTATATCTATTTTAAAAAAATCAATGTTTCATGATTTTTTTTTTATTTTACTTTTTTACCTAATTTTTTTTTTTAAAGTAGACACACATGCATATTTACGTCAAACCTAAACGCCCTAAAAGCTTTGTTTTTTATTTTATGTTAAATATAGCTATTTAAACATATAGCATTTATATATTAATATGTGCCAACTTTAGATAATATATATCTCCAAGTATTACAACAAAATACTTCATAAACGTAAACTACTACAGTAAATTCGTATCAGTGGTACAGTGTACATACTTATTGCAACAATTCAATTATATTTAACGTTATCTTAATTATCCAGTTATAGTTTTTAAGTAAAAATAATAATACATATTATATATTATTGTAGTTTTCTATCCCATTCTCAAAATAATTCTTATAGTCTTTTTAAAAAATATATTTAATTTTTAATATTCTTCAGTAAAAGGAAAAAAATTCTTGATTGTAAATGCCAGATAATAAGTATTATTTTTGTAGATATATAATTAGTAATGCTTGTTTTTGAATATTTATTTTATTTCATGTATTGTTCCTCAACCTTAACAATAATAAGAATGTTATATTAAATAGAGTTTCTAGCTCATTTCATTGTAATACACAACAGTGAATAATGTAAACTCATTTTCATTAACTTTAATATAATATAGTTATATAAGTTTATTAATGCTACAACATCTGTTTTTTATTATTACTTATATAAAAAAAGGCATTTTTTGCTCCAGCCCTATGATAAAAGGTAATATTATAATATGAGTCACGTAGGATGCTTCTACAAAAGTATTTTATTGTCAACTGTCTTACTCCTCTTTGTTTTTGTTTTTCAGGTGGGAAAATAAAATGAAATGCTGGACTCTGTACATTTTTCGTAAATTTTAAAATTAAAATAAATTCTCCTTTCAGTCCTTTGATCATCATTCCTATTCTATATCTGATTTTCATAATATTGTTTCCTGATTTACTAGCTTTAAAAAAAATTGAAAAACAGTATATATAATATATATAATATATTATATACTATAAATAAATAATAATTAATATAATATAATTATAATAAAATATATTATAGAAAAACTAACATATATTTTTTTATTGTCCTGAAGCTTTTGCTTTTTTTTTTAGGCTTAGAGTTGGTATGCAGGAATTAAGTTTAACATCTTATTAATAATTCAATAGCCAATTAGTCTAATTTTTTGCATTTTTTAAATACAAAAAATATATTTTTTTATAACAGCTAGTGCTTTTTAACTTGGTTTAAAAACATTCTTGGGATAATCTTGCATAATCCTATAGACATATGTGGTTCTCATTTTATAGTTGCTGAAATTATTGTGTAAATTTATCAATTTTACAACTATAAAGTGGGGACTAGCTTTTCCAAATTTAAGATTTGAGGCTGTATATATTTTTTTTCGCATTTATTAAAATTCTTGCTGATACTGACCCATAAAGATTTCTCTTCGTGCTTTATTTTTATACTTAAAGGCGTAGAAAACACCTTGAACAAAAAACATGTCTAATATCCTAACATACCTAAATATCTACGTTGATTTGAACGGAATCATTTATTTCTAATTTATTTTCCATTCACAAAATGGTAGCTGCGGGTTTATGACGTCATAGCTGTCTGGTCCACGCGCGCGTTAACAGGCGAGTAGTGACGTCGTAAACCTGCAGCTGCTCTTTCGTAAATGAAAAATAAATCAGAAATCAATAAATCTAGCCTGATCAATGTTGATTTTAAGGTATGTTAGGATATTATTCATGTTTTTTGTTAAAGATGTTCTAAGCCTTTAAGACCTTATTTAACATATTAATTTTAATACTTTGAGCTAGCAAAAAGGTAAAATACTTATTTCTATACTTTAGCACTGACATATTTTTAGTTAAAGTAATAATAATATATATATAATTAATACTAAAACTATAAAAATCACCATATTATATATAATTTTTAACTATTAGATTTGCTAAAAAAAACGTGTTATTATCATAAAGTTTCTAATTTTTAAAACTAGCGTAAATAAATTTTCAATATTAAATATAATAGTAAAGTTTCCAGGTAATTTTTACAAACATTTTTTTTTAAAGAATATATTTATAACACAAGACATTCAATGTTTTTTAATTTATGTAAACTTAAAAATAAAATTGATAACTTAAAGTTTTCTTATAGAATTCTTTATAGAACTCTTAAGAGATAAATCTTATTAGAAAGTTTTCAACAATTAAAAAGAAGTTCTAATATACAAGTTGTTAATTTAAATATTTAATAAAAGTTACAACTTAAATAGAATAATACTTTCTGAATGAGAAATAATCATCAGGCTCATAGCCGTAATGTGAAACAATTGTTTTTAAATTAGAGGTTTTTAACCTGATTCCTCCTCCTAATAAATTAAGCCGTAAATTTATTACTACTATTACCAATGAAATTAAAGAAAATGTTTTATTTTGCTAGGTTTTATTGGTAAGGTACAGGTTTTTACATATATTTGTAATAATTGCCCAAATAAATATATTAACAGCTACATTTTCCGTACAAAAATTCTTTGTATATATTTATACTGAGATTGTGGAATATGTGTGACAACATTATGCAAGAGGGCTACAAAATCGTAGAAACCATTAAGGGTTTTAGAGAAGAGGAGAAGTTGTCGAGCGTCAGAACCATAAAACCATTGCCAAGTAAGACATTAGTGACTTAAGCCGCAGACTTTGTGTCTGATGAGGTGGATTTAGTTTCTTGAGAGGCTGCTACCTCTGGTTCTGGAGTACAAGCCAAGCTGGGGAATTTCTGGTACAATGCGGCACGATACTTAGGGTGGCTGATACCGTACACAATAGGGTTGTACACAGTGCTGGACTTGGCGAACAGTGAGCACCAGATGGTGGTTAGAGGAGTGATAGTAGAGCCATCGAAGATGCCATGGTAATTGATGATAAGATATGGAGTCCATGCCATAGCCCACAAGGAGATTGTATATATGGCAACCTGAAAAAAGTCAAGAAAATAAAGAAATATACTAAAAATATTAAAATTAGCGAAAAAAAATATACCAGCTTTTTGACAAATTAAAAATTTTAATGAATATATCTACAACAGATAAACTGCATATATGTCTACCTTAGCGAGCTTGCACTCAGCACTGGTAGCCTGATTCTCAGCAGATCGCAGGGATGCCACGTTCATCTTCTTGGCCTGTTCTCGCATAGCATTTTCGTGAGCAGCCACGGCTTGCACAATAAAGAAATAAGAGTATATAATGATAGCAAGAGGGATCCAGTAGCAAGCAATGCCATAGAAAATGAGGTAGCTGCGGCTGAACCAGTCCTTATTGAGGTAGTCAGTTCCGCAAGCAGTCATGTTACCCTCGGGGATATATCTGTAAATAAATAAAAAATATAATACAAAAAGTCATTTAAAAAAAGGGAAAAAATGTCGAATTTTTAAACATTTTGTAACAATACAAATATTCAGTTATAATGTAGTGATAGTAAGAAATTAGTTTTTCGTTAAATTTAAATGCATAAAAATAATTATGATCAATATAAAATTATTATAATATATTCCTTTTTTTATGCTTATACCTGTTCCATCCGAACAGAGGAGGCAGTGTCCACGCGGCAGAGAATGCCCAAACAAAGAGAATTCTCACCATGGCGGACTTCTTGGTCAAAGGAGTACCCGCGACACCCTGTCAAATTGAAGAAACTTTCATATCAAGAGCATTCTTCTCATTTGAGATCACTTAGAAAAATTGAAGAAAATATTTCTCATTTCTCAAATGAAATCATTTTGTACTTTACCTTCACAATGACGTTGTATCGGTCAAGTGCTATGAATATCATGGTCCATATATCCATGCATCCAAATAAGGAACCAAACATGGCGTAAAGTTCACAGTTAAGAGGACCTGTAGAATTTTTTTTTATTAATTTTGTAATCTCACTGTCATTGTTATAATATAATAATTACCTAAGACCCAAGTTTCATAATAGCAATTAATAACCATCGGTGGAGACATAATGATCATCATGAAGAAGTCCGAGAACGCAAGATTCATGACGAAAAGATTAGAAGGTGTTTGCAGGGACTTGGTACTAGAGAAAATATAGAGAACCATTCCATTGCCGGTGATTGCAATGATTCCCAAACATCCAATCACGAAGCCAAGAAGTCCGTGCCAGAGAGGGTTTAGGGGAGGAAACTGGTGCCAGTGAGGGTCGACCATATGAAGCATCTCGGGCAGAACTTTGTCCACCACTGTCTGATTACCGCCAAAACCGCCATAGTTGTATGCAGCGAAGCTGGGCTCAGAAATGATAGACATGGCTGCAAAATTAAAATTTATATTTAGTGCAGTGCATATAGACATTTATATTCATTATATGAAAATTAGTCAATCTTATTTTTAATTAAAAAATAAGTTAAGAGAGAGAGATTAAATTATGGTAGATTGTTAGTGTTAGAAATAGAAAAGTTCGTAGGATTTGAAATAAAAAATACATACTTACCGACTTTGATGAGCTATAGAAATAAAAATTTAACACTGAGGAAAAACGTAGTTTAAATAAACTTCGAACTACTTCAGGGCTGCTTTAGAAGCTCTATCAAAAAGTTCTGCTCACGAAAGAAGCTTGCTTCAACCCTCACGGTTGGGGCTCGACAAAGTTATCGTTGGTGCCAATCGACTTATATACCCCTGTATGATACATCAAATAAATTACTATAATTTTGTTACACCTATAGAACCTTCTTCTTTTATCTAATAATATTTATAAAATAAAGATCCATAGAAATGCAGAATACTTAAGCCTTCTAGAAGTTAGATTGTAAAACATATTTTAAACGATTTTTTTTTATACTGTACACGTGTAGAGTGCAAATCATAGTTTTGTATATACCTATATTTTATAGATAAGCAGGCTGAATAACTATTATATACTATATATATATATATATATATATAATTATGTATGTATTATACTGTATAAATATATAACTTATACAATTGGACTCAATTAATAATATAATTATTTCATGTCCTATAAACTGTTCAACAATAATAACAAAAAAACAAAAAAAAAAGGTTTGCAAAATAGATTTTGTGATGCTGTTTTTAATTGCTTTGAATCTTGTTCATAACCTCAATCAACACCAAGTACCTTATTAATGGTTTAATTTGGTGCTTAATTAAAAAAAAAAAAAAAAAAAAAAAAAAAAACGCTTTGTATGAAATAATAGTATTATATTATTTCTTATCTATAGCACGCATATTGTGCATTATTTTTAGTGTGTAAGTCTGACTATCATTTCTCTATCATTTTAATTGTTGAACAAGAACCTGCTAATGTGCAATGTTTGTATATGATTGTAGAAGATAGAAATGAATAAACATATTTTGAATTTGAATTAATAATGAAACTTTTACACCTCTCGGATAAAAATTAATACGTAATAATTTTGCTAGCTCATTTTCAGCACAGCTTGTTCAATACAGCAATTTATGATAATAAATCTAATAATATACTTCATAAAAACTATGTTTCATAGCATAAATTATGGTGTTTACATCATAATTATTTACTCTGTTCCAATTTAGCACCATTTATGCTATAATAACATAAATGCAGCATAAATTACGTAATTTATATTTTCCGTGCTTAAGAACAGACTTTTAGAATGAGGATTTTCCATACAATTTATATATTTGCATTTTGCAAGCAATAATTATTATGAAAAACATTTGATAAAAGAATAAAATGAGATTATCTTATCATCTTATCAATTTGGGCTATTTTGCATTTATTTTATAATTTAAAAATGGTATAATATTTTTTGTAAAATTTAAATAGATTCTTTGAAACCATGATAAGCATACTTGCTAACTAAGATCAAGATTTTAATAATTGGTTCATTAGGTGAAGACTTAAACCATAATTGATCGCTGATCTGTTATCTTTTTCACTAGAGTGATGTAATAAAATAAAACTCGTATGGTGTCCACGCCTGCAAAGTAACGTGGCTATGCAACCTGCGTTACATATGTGTATGAGAGTTGCATGCTTTTAGGAGTTAATATGTGCATACAAATTGTATTATTGGTTTGATATTAATTAAAAATTTATTGACGGAGAGTGTGACCGACTTGGACCAAAAATCATTAAAGAGGAACTATATTTTCACAATAATTCTATGTTCATTCTTTATTTCCAGCAAAACAAACATTTTAATTTTCAAATAAAATCGAGTAATTCTTTGTAATAAAAAGTTTTTGTAACAAAGCATGTGCATGAGTTTGGTTTTCTGTTCTGTTCTGTTCTGTTATATATATATATAAAGTCCTGAAAAATGTTTTATGATATTTTTAATTTTTGAAAAGTTTCTATTGCACCACATAAATGCTGTAAAAAATAATGTTAATAAATAAACTGTAGATGAAACTTCCGAATAAATTATTAAATAATAAATTAATAATAATATAATATTATAATCAATCTTAAAATAAAATTTTCTTTGTTTTTTAATTTTGTTTTCTGTATACTAAACAAAAATAACTTTTATTAGTTTATAATTACTTTCTTAAATTACATTTCATAAAGGGTTTTATTTTATAAAAATACAAATATACAGAAATCATACATATTATGTTTAGAGTCGGGCATCTTTATACTCATGATCTTAACTCAAATAACTTTATGATTGGGTGCAATGGATTATTAGCATTTTTTTATAACCTACAACTTTTCCTCTATTTCATACATCATTCTCGTGTCTACCGGCCCCCTATTTATGCTGTTTATTCTTAATTCCTGTTCTAATCCAGCAATCACTTGTACATGTTTCAATGTTTCTCTCTCTCTCTCTCTCTCTCTCTCTCTCTCTCTCTCTCTCTCTCTCTCTCTCTCTCTCTCTCTCTCTCTCTCTCTCTCTCTCTCTCTCTCTCTCTCTCTTCCTTTTATTTCTTACCCATATAGATTGTCTGATTGTCAGAATTTATTGTTTATTTTATTATATTCAATCTAAATTTAGTTTAGGTGTAAAAGTAGAGGCCATGACTTGTCAGGCCTAAATCTACCTTTTCAAATGTACATTTGAATATTGTTGAATATTATATATTATTTTATATAAACACAACATTATATTATTTATTGCATAACTATGAGGCAAAGAAATTAAATATTTGAAGCAATTAAAAGGACATTTGACGTAAAAATAATCTCTCAGGTACACTTTTTTTTTCTTTTTTTTTTTTTGCTTGACTTTTTGTTTGTGTGTTTTGAAATATCATAAATTTGTTACAATTAGAGAACCTTTATTGTTTCTTTGTCATTCTAAAATGATTATTATTTTAGACTTAAATCTTAAAAACTTTACGAGATAAGAAATAAGTAAAACCATCGTATATTAAAACACATGGCAAGAGCTGTACGCTTTACAATACATCAAGTTTTTTCCCATTGGTTGAACATTTGAAATAGATATCTTAAAATTTGAAATTAATATTTGAATAATGAAACCCGGCACAACATGGCACAAAATTAAATTTTTCTATCCTTTATAATTATGATTTTTATTATGTATACATATGCATATTGTATTATTTGTGTGTGCTTTACTATTATGTATTTGACAAGATCTGTAGTATAATACTCTAATATGTAATCTTTCTGATCTGAAAAGTACGAGTATACTGATTTATTCATTTTATATAAAATTTAGTAGGTGTATGTAGAACATATTAATTTACTCCATTGAACATTTTAACATGCTTTTATTTGGAGTTGTATTGTCTATCCAATTAAAAAAAAAATAATAAAAAAATAGCAAGCTCAAAAAGATTTAAAACTTAATCAGCTAGATTAAAAAATTGTTAGTCATATTCTTAAGAATCTTAATTTTATTTTTTATTTCTGTTTCTTACAGTGCATGTCCAATTATAAATATAAATTCAGTGGTTTCTAAAGGTCTAAATATTAAAAATAATTTATATGCCAATTATTTTATTTTATTAATCATCCTTGCAGTTTCTACGAAATTGAAAGAGGTGGATTTTAAGTTAAAGGTGCAATTGTCATGAGATCTGACATGGTGATAAATATAAATAATAAAAGTAAAATTAAGCTGCTGATTTCTCGTTGGAATCAGTAGTTCCTGTGGAAGCAGTCTCCTCAGGTTCAGGAGAGCATGCCAAGCTGGGGAATTTCTGGTACAAAGCAGCACGGTACTTAGGGTGGCTTATACCATACACAATAGGGTTGTACACAGTGCTGCCCTTGGCGAAGAGTGAGCACCAGATAGTTGCCAGAGGACTGATGTTGCCTACATCAAAGATACCATAATAGTTGATCAACAGATACGGAGTCCATGCGCAGAACCACAAAGAGATGGTTATCAGGGCGACCTATACAAATTTGCATATTATTAGTGAAATATGTAAATCACATTAATAATACAAGGACTTTTACCTTAGCAAGCTTGCACTCAGCACTGGTAGCCTGATTCTCAGCAGATCGCAGAGATGCCACGTTCATCTTCTTAGCCTGCTCTCGCATACCTTTCTCATGAGCAGCCACGGCAGCTACAATGAACCAGTAAGAGTAAACAATGGTGGTGAGAGGAACCCAGTAGACGAAGATTGAGTAGAAGAGAAGGTAGCTGCGGCTGAACCAATCCTTGTTCAAGTAGTCAGTTCCGCAAGCGGTCATGTTACCCTCAGGTACATATCTGTAAGGTAGATTATCAAATAAAATGAAAATTAAAAATTCTATAGGTTAAATTGTCTTACCGGTTCCATCCGAACATTGGGAAGATGGTCCAGGTGGAAGCATGTACCCAAATGATGGCAATACGCATCAAGGCAGTCTTTTTGGTGAGAGGGGTTCCAGCGATTCCCTATAAGATTTATTTTTTTATTTTTGTTAGTGATAGGCATAATTAATTATGAAAAACGTTCAACTGATGAAATTTTTACCTTAACGATTACGTTGTATCGGTCCAGCGCAATGAATGTCATGGTCCAGATATCCATCCCTCCAAAGAGAGATCCGAAGAGAGCGTACATTTCACAGAACAGAGGTCCTGCAATCAATTTTTCATTCATTATATTATATATAGGACACATATAAAACAATTACTCAAAATTCAGTATTACAAACAATTTTTAGTATAACATTATCTTAATTAATGTTCAACTTGACATTTAATACTTAATTTATTAATTACCAAGGACCCAAGTCTCGTAGTAGCAGTTGATGACCATAGGTGGAGACATGACGATCATCATAAAAAAATCGGAGAAGGCCAAATTCATCACCAGGAGATTAGAGGGGGTTTGCAGTGATTTAGTTGTTGAGAAAATGTAAAGCACCATGCCATTTCCCATTATCGCAATCACGCCGAGTACGCCAATAACAAATCCAAGAAGCCCGTGCCAAAGTGGATTAAGGGGTGCAAATTGGTACCAATGAGGATCAACCAGGTGCAACATATCGGGTAGTACCTTGTCTACAACAGTGTGGTTACCGCTACTGCCAAACCCGAAGGCGGCTAAGCTTGGTTCAGAGTGTACAGACATATTGGTTGAGGCTGCAAGTTAAACCAACAAAAATATGTTAATATATCTGGTAAGAAACTTTATACTAAATGTTCATAAATAATTTAAAAAAATGCGACTGAGCTTTACAAAAATGCACTATTTCGAGATATTTATGTTAATTTTATGCCAGCAGCACATAGTAGCAAAAAGATAAAAACTTTTATATCACAATAATAATGAATAAAAAAAAATTAAATAGCAATTTTAATATTTTAATTATATTTGAATTTGAAAAATATTATTTTAAATATAATGATTTCTTTTAAATAAATTTTAAGTCAAAAAGAAAAAAATATATACTTACTCGAGTTGTAAAACTAACAATCTGAGAAAATCGTAACAATTACGAACTAACAACAGAATTTTATTTGTTATACAATATCGAAAGATTATACCAAATTGGTCGCAGAGGATTTAACAACCCCGATGGCTGTGGCTCGACTCAGTCCTGTGGGATTCACAACACCTTATATACATACAAGTCATACTGTGTTCTTACCAATCAATTTAACAGAATTAACATAAATTAGATTTATTGAAACACTTCAAGTAAATTGCATTTCTTTCATATATGATGTAAGGAAATGCATAAAAGAAAATAGAAAACATATAATTAAATAAAGTATTTATTTATTTATAAGTCGCGTTACTTGTTTATGTCAAACAAATATTATACTTTCACTTAAAATGAAAAAGACATTTTATTGCAAATAGGCAGAAAATAAGAATATATAATATAATATTATATATATATATATATATATATATATATATATATATATATATATATATATATATATATATATATATAATATATATATATATATATATATATATATATATATATATATATATATATATATTAATATAAATAAAAGTCATGTTAAGAAATAAAACAATTGGGTTATCTATTTCTGACATTGGGGGGGGGGGGTAATAATTATAGTTTGCCAAATATTTGTAAAAAATGGACATTATTGTCAACAATTTATGAGATGCAGTACAATGTATTACACTTTTCTTGAATGTTATCTGCAAATGACTGATTTACAATTCCTTAGGTAGGTTTCTAACATAAAGTAAAATGAAAGTTAAAAGTTTATCCATTTTTATACTTCTAACCTTTATGATTCTGATTCTATAATCACCATATAATTATAAAAATATTCCATTTTTTTTTAGTAACTAACTATATCAATGTTAATATTTTTTTTTCGTTGTAATTATTCAGAAATTTGATAATATTTTTCGTATAGATAGAATTTAGTTTGAAACCCCAACATACTGTATACATTAAGGTACAGTACATAATATTCTCCTGCCCAGTGTAATTTCTCAATTTTGCAACGTACTGCAACATGAAAAATACACTTTTCTTGTACGTGACAAGTACATTTACCAATACTTCAAGTGTTAGGACAGGTATCCTTTTATCTAGGGTTACATATGAGTATAGTACAAAAAACTACAAATTACATTTCAGAAAGTTATGTATGTTTTTCTAAATTAAAATAAGTAAATGTGTTATAACAACAAAACTATTATTATCTTGTACAATCAAATAATTTATTCATTACTTTTTTTTGGTTGATTTACCTTTTACAATAATATTTGCAATGCTCTCATATTTTGCTTATCTATTAATTTTTTCATGTTTATATTGTGGCCAAGATTTTGAAAAATAGGCTATTAGGACCACTAAGCCCTCACAACACCTCTTATACCAAAGCTAATATTATATAAAATTATATTGTATTAATAAATTTATGACAATAATTTTTTAAGGGATTGTTGCAAACTCGTTGTTGTTCATATGTTCAAATTGATTTTTTATTTAAATATGCAGGCTATAATTCTCTCTCTCTCTCTCAATTAAAACATTAAGCGGAGAGTGAACAACTTCATGCACTTGGTTTTTTCCTGAAAGTTTTTTTGTGACAAAAACAAATAATTAATGCTGTTCGTAAACCCTCTGTTCTCTTGCACCAAAAAATGCGCATTCCATTTGAATAACCAAAAGTGATCGTCATTTTAGGAGCAGAGAACAGGGTTTACGAACAGCATCATATTGATACAAAATTTGCATTGGTGCAAGAAAATTGAAAATATACATATGGAAATGTGATGCAATAAGTTTATTTAAAATTCTTAGACCTTTAATAGGACCTTCAAAGAGTTGAACCAATAAGAGGGGAGCGTTAAAAACCGCTTTAACCATTACAAAATATCTCGTATGCTAGCAATTTTATGTTATCCAATCCATTAAAAAAATAATTTTATTGTACTTTATATTGAAGAGCAAAATATATTGCTGTACAGACAGTATTGCATTATGTAATTATTTTAATTTACTCATCGTATATAATAACTCGTAATAATATTGTGATCAATGTTGATGTATGAAAATGTTGTATATCGCTATAATTATTATTAAAGTAAGTTAATTATATTATAAGATATTTATTGAAGCCGTTTATAAAGGTATTATCATTATTTATGAGGAACTTAAATTTCATTTTTTTTCACGAATATATAACATATATTTTGGAATATAAGAAAACAAATAAAAGTCTTTATGTATTTTTATATTTCATTGGATTTATTGGAATAATAGGAATGTCTATGAGAATATTGTTGATATACAATATTGATATCTATAATAAAGGCAACAATTTTGTATATTATAATGGGGATGAGAATATTTCAAGCCATTCAGTCGTCATATATCCATAGCAAAATATTGTTGATTACTCGATTACTGGTGGTTCAGTCATTTGTTGCGATGTGTGTTTACGCGGTGGGTTTCTCCTCGGTTGTTGTTGCTGCTGACGCTTGTGATGCATTATCAGCCTCCGCGGGTTTACTTGCACAAGCCAGTGCGGGGAACCGGTCATAAAGAGCTGCACGATATTTAGGATGACTGATACCGTATACAATAGGATTGTATACTGTACTACCCTTGGCAAAAAGTGAGCACCAGATTGTAGCCAAAGGGCTGATGGAAGCGCCACCAAAAATTCCAGTATAGTTAATCACTAGGTAGGGAGTCCACGCACAGAACCACAAAGTAATAGTTACCAACGCAACCTGAGGAATACAAATATTACGTGTGAAAATATATCTGTGACTAGAAAGTACTATAAAATTACATTATATAGTAGTAAATGAAAATTTTAATTTTCAGATGAATGTTAATTTTTATCTAATTATTTCTTACCTTAGCAAGCTTGCACTCAGCACTGGTAGCCTGATTCTCAGCAGATCGCAGAGATGCCACGTTCATCTTCTTAGCCTGCTCTCGCATACCTTTCTCGTGAGCAGCCACGGCAGCTACGATAAACCAGTAAGAGTAAACAATGGTGAGTAGTGGAGTCCAGTAGCAAAAGAGAGAATAAGCAAGTAGATAGCTGCGGCTGGCCCAGTCCTTGTTGAGGTAATCAGTGCCACATGCGGTCATGTTGCCCTCAGGAACGTAACTGTAAACCATATTGAAAGATAATTTTTCTTCTCTTCAGTTAAAAACCATGAACAAAAAATTTACCGGTTCCATCCAACCAATGGTGCGATAGTCCACGCGCTGGAGAAGAGCCACACAATCGCAATTCTCATCAACGATGATTTCTTGGTCAGCGGTGTTCCTGCTACTCCCTAATAATTTTAATATTTAAAGTGCATAGTACGATATATATTACAAATATTGCATTCAATAAAAATAATGAATGAAAAAAAAAAATGTTCGTCTGCATATTTATATTATACTGTATTGTAGAAAGTTTACAGGTCATTTGTTTAAAAATTAAATAATTTATTATTTAAATATACAAATTCAAATTTTATTCAATTTAAAAATAACTGCAATAAGAGCATTGATTTAACGAACTATATATTGACGCTTACCGATTAAAATTATATTTAAAAAAAGAAGAGAGAGAGAGAGAGGAGCGAAAATTTTCTTGTATTTTTAAAATGTTATGTAACTAAAAAAAAAATACCTTCACAATGACGTTGTACCGGTCAAGTGCAATGAAGGTCATAGTCCAGATATCCAGGCAGCCAAATAATGATCCAAACATTGCGTAAAGTTCACAGAACAGAGGCCCTGTATAGAAAATGATTGATAATATTTTCATTAATGAATTTATGTCCATTAAAATATGATTATTTTACTAACCAAGTACCCAAGTCTCGTAGTAGCAGTTGATGACCATAGGTGGAGACATGCAGATCATCATGAAGAAATCGGAAAATGCCAAATTCATTACCAGGAGATTGGAGGGTGATTGCAGAGACTTAGTAGTTGAGAATATGTATAGTACCATACCATTGCCTGTAATTGCAACTACACCAAGTACAGCGATAACAAAACCGAGTAGGCCGTGCCACAAAGGGTTTAGGGGTGGAAATTGGTACCAATGAGGGTCTACAAGATGCATCATTTCAGGAAGCACCTTGTCAACCACAGTATGGTTACCACTGCTACCGCCAAAGCTGTAGGCAGCAAAGCTTGGTTCGGAGAGCAGAGACATCCCTGTAGGAGAAACAAAAGTTGAACTGAATTTTGTTACAGAGAGAGAGAGAGAGATAAAAATATATAATACCTATATGAAAGCTGCTAAACAATGCAAACTGAAGAAAATCGTAGAGTAGAACTGAACGAACTAGCTTCAGAGATGCTTGCTAAATCAGCTAACACTTAATGTTTCTGTTCCACCTTGTAAGGTAGAACGAAGTGGTCACCCTCAGTTCTGTGGCTCGACTCAGCTCATTGCAAGCTATCACCTTATATACTATAACATCCCTGACAGCTTTGCAAGCTTTGAGGCTTTACTTCAGTAATTAGTAAAGTGACATTGATTAATCCCTTTCAATTTGTTGGAATAAGATGATGAGTGAGAAACCTTATAAAAAAGTGTCTGCAATGCTAGCTGTTTTGCGTGAACAAAGATTGTTTTGCAGTTTTAGATCTTCAATATTATGAAATCTTTCGTAAATACCTTTAGTATTTGTATTTTAGTTTCAATCATATAAATCATAAATACTAGGCAAATACACAAATATATTTATATATCAAATACAGTGTTTATTTTATATACAGAATTGCATATATTATTATACAAAGACGTATATAATATATATATATTATATATAATATATATATATATATATATATATATATATATATATATATATATATATATATATATATATATATATATATATATACATATATATATATATATATATTATTTAATATAAAATTTTGTCATTTATTATAAAATTAAAAAATAATTCAAATATTAATAAAAGTTTTTTATATAGAAGCCACGAGTTATTACATCCATTTCTATGGACATCTTTTGGCATTAAAAATACCAACAAAGTATGTTTATTATTTTATTATTATTGTTATTATTTTAGATAGTATATATAACAATAAGAAAAAAATGCAACTTATATTGTATAACATTACTTATAGATACGTAATAGATAAGCAGATAGATAGATAGGATTTTTTTTGTAAGTCCCTTACGTATAGGCAACTTTAAGTGTTAACGTGCTTAACAAATTGCATACTCTGCAAGGGTTCTCTCTCTCTCTCTCTCTCTCTCTCTCTCTCTCTCTCTCTCTCTCTCTCTCTCTCTCTCTCTCTCTCTCTCTCTCTCTCTCTATTTTTAAAATCTTTGTGCCTTTTTTTTAGCCTATATTTACATATATGTAGCTAACACTTATGCACCGTCGAAAATTAAAATGGTTGTAATGGAGACTGCGTGCAATACAACTTATTTCATCCCCGAGATCTGAGCTTAAAACATGCATCTAGTGGTACTATGTTATTCGGCATACTTGTTTGAAAGCACATAAATTACATGTATATATAATTGATTGAACAGAGAGATGACATATTATCATAAAAAAATGCATATAGGAATAGTAAAGCTTAATAGCCTTATAGAGATGATGTACTTAGGGCAATTATATGTGAATTATAAATTGGTCTTTAATATATAAATAATTAAATTATTTATAGATCCATGAGAGTTGCCACACTCACACACACTAAAACAATCTTCTTCTTTTTTTTTTTTTTTTTTGCTCGTCTATGCAACGTGCCCCCTTTTTTTTAATATGGCCTCTATGTACTTGCATGAAAACTAATCTCTAAATCCAATTAACAATTGACATAAATGACTCATTAATGTGAGAAGATGAACCCCGCAAGTAAGTGCGCAAGTGTGAAAACTGTCATAGATCATAGAAAAGCTATATGATAGCACCGCTGCACTCTATATAAATAATGCACAGGACAGGAAAGCCAGTTTCTCACTTTACTCCAATCTACATACTTATGAGGGAGCTGAAAAAAGACTTTATATATAGGGGTAATTTTATTGTATATTCTAAAAGAGGATATTGCGATTGATATGCGAATTTATAATATTTTAGTTCGCATTGAGTATTTTTAATTAAGTTTTGAGAATCTAAAAATGACACCACGGTCAGTAACTTAATTATGCATGCAACTCGTCATTTAGAATAGGCAATAAATTTACCTCCTAATTTTTTTATAATGAGGAAGTCTACACGAAGTTAACCTCTAGGTTTCAATACGTCATTTGAAAGAGAAAAAGTAGTAGATAAACTTGGCATAGGCAATTACCTGGAATTTTGGCGTTTTATTTAATAATAGAAGAAATAAAAAATTTCAATTCCCAACCCTTTGCCGACTATGACGTCATTTGTTTACATCCGATTTTCAATTGTCTTCTGGATATCATGCAACTGCTACACATTCAAAAAATTTAACGGCCAACGGCCACCTTTCAACAATGGGATCGTTTGAAATCCAGAAGACAATTGAAAATCGGATGTAAACAAATGACGTCATAGTCGGCAAAGGGTTGGGAATTGAATTTTTTAACTTCTTCTTTTATTAAATAAAACGTCAATTTTCCAGGTAATTGCCTATGCCAAGTTTATCTACTACTTTTTCTCTTTCAAATGATGTATTCAAACCTAGGGGTTAACTTTGTGTAGACTTCCTCATTATAATATATAGATGTATAATAATAATTATAATATGTATACTATATATATATATATATATATATATATATATATATATATATATATATATATATATATATATATATATATATATATATATATATATATATATATATATATATATATATATATATATATATCACATTGCTGACAGCATACACAGAAAGCAGGTTGTCGTGTACTGAAAAATTTCACTGCACTATGTTTTGAATTTGAATGATTGATTAGGCGCTGTTTCTCTCCATATAAAAACTTATTACTATATTACCCATCGTTGCCACTTGCCACAAATCGCAAATGTTTTTTTTGGTACATTTAAATTTAAAAAGTACGAAAAGCTTTTCTTCGGTTAATTTTTTTTTAATACGTGCTATATATTTATATCAAAAGTTTATAAGACAAAAATAATGTACATATAGTGTAAGTTATTTCTTAAGTATAAATTCAGGTGAAGCGGTATATAGTTTTAGCACATCCTACGTATCATCAAGAACGTACGATTATTAAAAAAAAAAAAAAAAAACTTTAAGAGAGAGTATAATATGTAGAGAGAGGTGCGAGAGAGAGAGAGGTTTTAAAATAAAGGCGCATATAATGAGGAAGACTAAAATTTTTTGGGGTTAATTTTATTTCATATTCTAAAGAGTATACGTCACAGGCTGAAACTTTTTCCTATGCTCACATGCATAAGTTGCAGCCTGTGACGTCATTTCGTGACTTTCAAAAATTAATTAAAAATACTAAATACTTAATGAACTAAAAATTTAGAAATTTACATATTTATTATATCGATTCAGGACAATGTCCTCTTTTAGAATAATTGAAATAAAATTACCCCCTTATAATTTTTTGTAGTCTTGATCCTCATAGGTGTCTCTATAGCTTATAACTTGGATCTTCATAACTAAATTTTGCAATATGTATATCGCATCTATAAAAATATAAAAAGCATTTCTTTATTATGCAGATAGACCCCTTGCACATCCTTGCGCTTTGTCGCCATGTTTGTGGTGACTAATGCATTGTCCAGCATAGGGGAAACTTCGTTTTTCCTAATTTTTCACATAAAAAATTGTTTATTTCAACTCAACAAATTTTTCTCATATATCCTTCGAGCTTATTAGGAGCTAGAAATAAGGCTTTGATTGAGGTTTGAAGCTTCTTTTGCTATTAAAAAAATAAAAATGATGTTTTTCCTATGCTGGCCTATGTATTCCTGACCAACAAACTGGCGGCTCTTAAATATGAGTGCAAGCGGTCTATATTAAATGAAAAATTTCTCAAAATTTCTGATTGCTATAATTTCTATTATACTTTTTAAACGAAAATTGTATATCCCCGCAGTATATCCCCACATATGTTGCACATCGAAAAATATTGTATGGTGTGTGTTCAATATTTTATTAACAATAAAATATTTAATTATATATATTTTGTAGATTACATGTAAATTAAATTATCTGCCTGCACAGCCTGCAAAAATGCCAAAGATATTATGCCTACACCATTTTCGTTTTTGAATTGTGTCGCGAGATGCCGCGGATAAAACTAGGGGGCGTTTGTGAAAATCGGATGGTAAACAATAAACAGCTGTCGGTCAATAAATTAAAAAATTTGATAACTCTTTCTGTGTTTTTGGTGTTAGTTCTGAATTAATTTAGTTTTAAAATATTGCTTAATAATCGTAAAATGGAAGGTTTATTATGTAAAGAAATCTCAGAAAAGTTAAAATCACTTAGTGACCCAAACACTTGTGATGAAGAATCATTCTTGAAAACCATAACCAAAGTGAATTCTATTCTGAAAACTTCTACTAAAACAGGTATGTGTGCACAGTACAGAGTACATACATCCTTATACATATGTTTAAATATATACATAATGCTTGATGATAAAATGTGAATTACTGTATAGGCATATGTATGTATGTTCCCCATACAATACATACATAGCATCGTTGCCCATACATAATAATGTAGGTACATACCGGTATGCTGTAATGTGATAATTGCACATACTTTTTCGCTTTGCTCTATTGCGACTATAAAACCATAATTTTGTCCAATAATATTAATATTTCTTGTTTTTGGTATTTAGCAATCTCCTGCAATTTTTATATTCGCTTCATCATGAAGTTATACGTATTGTATTCTTTATTCAAGCTTTATATTTTTCATTCTGTGAGCTGCCAATATAAATTAAGAGAGTATATTCAAGCACATATTTCAGCGCGGCATCAAAATACTCACGTGACCTGCATGTTTATAATTTGTTATGGCACTATATAAAATTGTCTGTGAATATAATGCATGATTATATAGTGAATTGCCTTTCGAAGTAACACGCAGGGTTGTGAAACTTAATTTTTTTTTCAGATGCTTCGGACCTCTCAACCAAAGAAAATGTAGCATTATCTAGTGTTTTGGTCTTGATGACGGAAGCCTGTAGACATGGATTAGATACGACACAGTTAGAAAACTTTCTCAAGGATTACAATTTTTCTAACAAAAGGACAGATCTACTAATTAAATTATATGAATCTATTAAGTCATCAACCACTGTTGAACTTGATTCTATTGGATCTCGTCTTCCTCATATTGTTGGTGTAAACTGGAGTCTTGACTATTGTATAAAGGTAAATATTAATGCTGTTTGTAAACCCTGTTTTCTGCTACTAAAATGAAGATCAACTATGGTTATTCAAATGTACGGTAATGCACATTTTTTTTTGTAGCAAGAAAACAGGGTGTTTGAACAACACTACATACTCTATGGTCCAGACCCAGTAGTTGGCAGATGGGTTTATGAAAACTTAAAATGGGAAGGAAAAAAAAATTAGAGACTTGAAATTTTTGATACCCAGGAGTTATAGGATTGGACTCAGTGAGTCAGTGGTAACATAAAAAATGACGATACTAATGTTTAATGTTGAAACCAGGCTCGTGAGCTCCTGTGTTATTGCCCTATACTAAAAACGAACCCTTGTTGATGTACTTCCAATTTTCACCGCAACAATCAACATGTAAAATGTAAGTGGCGCTGTAGTCTGTGTGTGAATTTTAAAATTCACACGCAGACTACAGCGCCACTTTTATACGTAATTTTGTATTCTTGCATTGTTGCGGCGAAAATTTGAATTACATCATTAAGGGATCGTTTTTTCAACAATAGCTTCCTATCCTGTTTATATATCCATGGTTGAAACAATAAATAAATAAAATATTTTCATGTTTATATGTATAAAAAACAAAGAAACATATCAGTTTGTATTTTAAAATAATAGAAAAATAGCCCATAGAGATATTTGTTGATGTTTGGCATATTTATGTTAAATTGAAAAATAATGAAACTCGTTAATTCTCTAATCTATACATAAATAATGAGACATGTGAGATCAGTTTTCTAGTATTTAACAGTGTCTAAATACTGTTAATATTTAATTTAACATGTCTAATCTTTCTATGTACTATTTTTGTGTTATTATTATTATTTTACATTTATCCTATTAGTTTTTATGTGTAAACAATAATTTAGCAAATTAATTATTTTAGTGTAATGTCAATAATCTCTTCAATGTGTATGGATATAAAGTTGTAATTCTGTTTCAGGATAGTGGCAGTGAACGAGTAAATGCATTGGAGTTCCTCATTGACTTAGAAACACAAGGCATTGAAGGCAAAGAGGGTAACTTGCAGTTCTCATGTACTTTAGAAGAGATGCAGGATTTAGTAGCACAGCTCAAAGATGCAGCAAAACATGTTGATAAACTGGCTTCTGGTTAACTGCTTTGTTTTGAGAGAGAGAGAGAGAGAGAGAGAGAGAGAGAGAGAGAGAGAGAGAGAGAGAGAGAGAGAGAGAGAGAGAGAGAGAGAGAGATGCAAAAAAGTTGTTACAATAAAGAATTATTATTACAGTAAAAAATCGATTTTATGAAGTCGCAATGGACCCAAAAAATGACCACTTCATAGAATCGAATTTCATAAAATCAAGTTTATTAACATTGAAACGCCTATGTAACTCAATGGCTGAGACCTTAAAAATGACTTCATAATATCGAGAAATTTATAAAATATAACTTCATAAAATCGAGTTTTTACTGTAGTATATATTATTTCAAAAATAAAGGTTATTCTATTCAAAAAATGAGTTTTGCAATGATGTTATCTACAGCTTGGTTAAAATCTTGAATAGCTTTCTCAATAGACTTGTTTGTAAACCTGTTACCTAGCCCCAACCAAAAAATATACAATCACATTTAAAAAGCATTAGGTGATTGCCAATTTTTGTGTCCCCAAGCACAGAAAATAGGGCTAATGAACAAGCTAAATCGATGCGAGATCCTGTGTAAATCTAAATATTTTCATTGTTCCGACATGAAAAATACACCTATTTACATATCTTACATCTTGTGTCCATTGTGATAGCTTATAAAAACTATTGTAACTCAAAAGTTATTAATTTATTATTAATTAATAATTTAATTTTATATGTTGTATGCAATTGTTTTAAAAGGCACTCCCTAATAAATTTCAAGGTAAATATTTCCTGTTAACAATATCTTTATATATCGTCACATTAAAACACAAACAGTGTATCTACAAAAGCACCAAAGTTCAGAGCAATTGACTAATAAAGGAACAACCGTTTTGAGGCCAACTATAAGCGATTTCGGTCACATCTGCTTCTGTTTCTACTTACTACGCATGCGCAGAACGTCAAAATGGAAGCGGATGTGAGCAAAATAGTTTAAAGTCGGCCTCAAAAGTTATTCCTTTATTAGCCAATATACAACAAGATAAAAGCTTTGACCTTGCTGCTTTTGCAGATACTTGGTTTGTGCTCTAAGGCAACAATATAATATAATATATATAATGAATGCATTGTCATGGCAAAGAGCTACTCATTGTTATTGCTTTACTTTCCTTTTTTATTATCTATCTTAATTCCCAGTTCAATGAACTGATAGTAAGTAAATATTTTTAGTTCTTTTCATGTAGCCTAGTTAGTACTAAAAAGAATTAACTAGTGAAGATTTCATCTTATACGCAAGGTCATCAGCTTCTATCACACAGGTTTCTCACAAAACCTCCCTTCTAAATATGTACAGCTATCATATTTCCAAACGGACCACCATATCTTGCTTAGGTTACTAGTACTGTATACTGATACAGACACAATAAGTTACAAACAAAGGAAGTAAAAGGCAACATTTCAATATATATTTTTGACTCCCACCACACCCGCTATCTTGACCTGTGTTATCTTTGAGGCTATGTTGCTACATTTGCGATTTTTCCATTTATTCAATGTGTTGTAATTTACTGTGTCCGTATCGGTATATTATGATGGCATCATTTCCTACTCTTTGCAGTAATAATTTATTGTGCTGGAGAAAGTGAAATCAATAAAAGAAAAGAGAAGCCTGTTCAACAGAGAACAGAGCTGAGGAACTTGAGTATAGTAATTTATAAAGACTATAATTTACATTCCTTGCATTATTTTTAATTTCTTTTTCTTCTTCTTCTTAGTCTTTTTTTTATTATTATTTTTTTTAATTAGTAGGTATGCATTATTATTTTTACGTAATTGGATATGAAATATTTGTTAATCAAAAACTGGCTTCCCAAATATTGACAATATCCTGTATCTGTAATATCGGTAATCGTAATATGTAATGCTCACAATGCTGTTAAAAATATATAACTTTTCTCCCTGTTGGCACTATAAATAGCAGAAATAATTTTACTTATTACATTATAATATTATGTTTATATAATATAAAAATTAGGAATAAACCATTGAGGTTGATATGAAAAAAAAAAAAAAAAAATTGTGCTTTTGTTTTCAACATATTATTATGTTTATATAATAAAGTAACATAAATGAGACAACCTTAGGTATTTTCATTTTATTTATACATATCTACACAAATTTAAATAGATTTAAAAAAATGTCATTTGATTTAATTCATCAAATTTGAGTTTCAGTATACTTAAAGTGATACACAACCCTAAAAATAAGTATTTTTTGTTCTATTCTAAAGTAATTCAATAGAAGTTTATTTGACTTTCCCAGCCCGCGGAATAAGCAAGCCCGGCGAGGGTAAAGAGGAAATCTCTGACGTCAGAGATTTCCTTTACTGTGCGAGTAAAAAATCTGTACACCTTCTCAGGTAAGCTTACCAGGTACAGCAGGGGGTACAAATTTTTTACACTCATAGTAGAGGGGCGTGTACTCTATTTCGTTACCCTCGCGGGGCTTGCTTATCCTGCGGACTAGAAAAGTTAAATAAACGACTGATTACTATTGAATTGTCTTAGGAAAGAACAAAAAATACTTATTTTTAGGGGTGTGTGTCGCTTTAATTCAAGAATTTCTAATTGGTAGTGAGAAATAAAGCAATAATAAACCATTAAAATTAAATTAAAACTGAACAATAGTTCACAAACTGATTAATTAATAATAAACTGATCATTGATTAGCTATATTAGGCGAATTTATGCAAAGTACAAATTTCCATAACATGACCTTAAATTGCTCAACTTTTCCCTTTCAATGGATTTACATTTTCTGTAGTGCAGTATATCAGTATTAAATAATAAAATGCAAATTTTTAATTTCAATTTATATTAGATTTATTAACAAGAAAGCATGTCAACTACACAAAAATACATGCGGGGTGTGTACAATTATTACATCCTTGTGAAAGCACTTGATTTTTTTTTTAATATAATTTTTTCATATAATATCAATAAAACATTTTCAAACTTCATCTCAAAACTTACATACAACAGTTATAGCAATAATCCTATCAAAAGATCAAATGTTTCAATTTTGAAAATATCATTGTCTTTTATTTTGTTTATTATTTTAAAGTACAGTAAAAAATATTTTTGATAAGACTAGATTTTTAATTTTAATCAATATTTTTTGTTTCCATAATATTTGTCACACAACCAGAAAAAGCTGCCAAAAAGGGCCAGCTTAAATATGAGAGCATAATATATATTATTATATATGACGGGATGATTTGTGTGATAAAACAGAGTATAAAGAATAAGAATAATAATAAAAAAAAATTAAAGTATTTGTTCATATATATAACATATATATATATATCCTATATATATATATATATATATATATATATATATATATATATATATATATATATATATATATAATATATATATATATATATATATATATATATATATATATATATATATATAATATATATATATATATATATATATATATATATATATATATATATATATATATAGGTATATATTTATTTGCCAAAATTGTCAGCTGTGACAAACTTTAAAAAATACAGCTAAGGTTTAAAAACTTTATAATATGACGTGCAAGACATAAATTTTAAAAATTAAAACATCGTAAATAAATTTTAAAAAAGCACAAATAATTAAAGGGGGAATGCATTATGAATATTACTTTGTAAAAAAATGATTGAGTTAATCACAGCTGTTTTTATCACTAATATAACAACAATTAAAAAAAAAAATTTAACATGAGTATGAAGGCAACAAGAGTTCCAAATTTACTCCTCTTTTTTTTTTTTCTTGTTTTTTCTTTCCTAAGGCTACGTATATAATAAACAACAAAGAGGAGAATTTGAAAATTCTACTTTGAGGCTTGAGGAGGCACAGGCTCTTCAGCTTGCACCTTGGGTGCAATAGGAAGAGAGGAAGTCGAGGTCTCGCAAGTATTGCTATTATTATTATTTATATTGTTATTGTTCATTATTGAATCACTAACTTTAGATGGCTTAGCCAACTCTGGGGTAAATGTCTTAGAGATTTCAACAGATTTACTATTTATTTTTTCTCCTGTCTCACCATTAACTTTAGTTGCTTCAGATTTTGGTGCTGATTGTTGTAACTCATTAGACACTGTTGATGGTGATGTTGGAGATTTTTGAGAATGAACGTTAGCAGGTACTCTTTGAACTGTAGGAGGTGAAGGTTGAAATCTTGGTGTTGGCTGAGATCCATAGAACATAGATTGAGGCATAGGATATGGAGGGAAAGGATGAGGAGAATTTGGACTTATTATTGGTGCTCTAATAAGAGGCGAATTCATTAAGCTTGTGTAATTATATAACATAGGGTTAGGTGGTGGATGTAAAATAGGAGGCATCGAAGGTTTCATGCTTGGCATGCTACTACGTTTACTAGCTACTGTAGTTGTGATGGTACCAGTACCAGTGGTGATGGAATTACATGATATGTGATGGTTATTATGAGTTGTGACAACAGGTTTACTTGACATGGGACTCAAAGTCTTAGGGTCAATTTTTATCATACTAGATGATGAAGCAGGTCTATCTGATTGAATTTGATACATGGGTTTTACACCTGACAGAGGATTACCCAAGAATCTAGGTCTATCTCTTTCTTTAAAGAAACGAGGTGCTTTATTTTGTACAGAAATATTTGTAGGTCGTGATGTGTCAGTGGATACTGATTCAGGTTTGGGGGCTATGTTTGCTGCTTTACTCAAACTAATGTGACTTGATAAATAACTGCCACGTGATACACTAGGGTTCCAACTTTTAGGGGGCGTCTTTAAGGTTTTATAGCCAACACTTGTGGAGGTAGATTTTTTAACAGTTGAACTTGCAGGAATCGATTTGATTACTTCTTGCGGTGATTCTTTTTTCTTTTCCTTGACAACTGTTTTTTCTACTTCCTCTTTTGGTTTTACAGGTGGTGCTGATATAGGGGTACTAACAGTTTTAAGTTCTTTGATTTCAGGCTGCTTTTTAGCTATTGTGACAGTCTCGTGTGTATTAACAGCAGGTAAAATAGAGCTGACAGTACTAACAGGCACAGGAGGGGTACTTGGATTAGAAACAGTCTCTTTTTTAGTGACAGTCTCTTTTTTAATATCCTTTTTATTGCCATTAATATCACTTTTCTGTTGTGATGCTTCAGATTTTGATTTGTCCACTTTTTCTTCTTCTTCTTTTTGCTCCGAGGGTGAGGGGTTATCTACTCTACCAGAACTAATAATAGTTTCGTTGGCTGCTTCAACAGCCAAATTTGTCACCTTCATGATCCCTGCTTCACTGATCTGCAACTGCACTTCCTTCCACTCTTCTTCTTTGTCTTGTTCCAATGTTACCAATTCTGTTACAGCAGCTACTGCAATAGGAGGTGCAGGTGGAGGGGTGGCAACCTTACTTGAAGTCAATGCAGGCGATTTTGATTGTTCTTCCTTGGCAACTTCTCTTCTTACACTATCAGCAAGCACAGGTATTTCACTTGACTTATCATCTGCTTTTGAAATATCTTCCACACATCGTCTTTTGCAGGGACGTTCATAGATCTGGTAGTGGAAATTCATAGGCCCCTTCTGAAACCACACAATTTTGATTTTTATCCCTTGATTAGGGAAATTTTGACCTTGAAATAATTGACTATAAAAAAATATTGCTGGTTAAAAGTTAAAACCCATACACCTACTGGTAGATTAGGAAGAAGACAAAAAAAAAAAAAAAAAAAAAAAAAAAAATGGAATGAAATGGAATGGAGTGGATGAGTCAGCATTAAGCTGAGTGAACTCCCTTTCGTGAGAGGAAATTATTTTCAATCCACACTGAAATAAACATGTATGCGGCATAAAACACGAGTTTATACTAGCCCCTCCTACACTGTGACTGCTTACTATTTTGTGGGGCAAAACTTATTGAAGAACTGCATCTAAAAGTAGCCAAGAGCATTTTTATTTCAAAAGCTCCCTCCCTCTCTCTTCCGCTAGGAAGGTGACATACGATACTACTGTACATTAGATATAAAGCTCAATTTTGTAACTGCTGTTAATGCTTACCATCTCCCATTCATTAATTTTTTCTAATCTATCTTCACTTTTACAATTTTTGTATATATATATTTTTTTATATTATTATTAGGGTTAGGTGTGATAAATTTGAAAGGAACGAGTGTTGTTCGTAAATACTCTTTTCTAGCACCAAAAAATTTGAATAACCAAAGTTGATCGTCGTTTTAGTTGCAGAAAACAGGGTTTACGAACAGCATTAAGAATAGGAGAAAACCAGCAAGGACCTTACCAAAGTAAAGAGTAGTTTTGTAAAAATCTTGCTAGCACAGAGATTAAAAAATAATAATAATACATAATAATAAAAAAATAATAATTCATCTTCATCTCTCTTGGAGTTTAGTGCCAAAAGCCATCTAACATTTTTGTTTGTTTTTTAATCTGTGCGAGCAAGATTTTTACTGAACTATGGGACTTGCTTCACCATGGCAAAATCCTTGCCTGTTTCTCCTATCCTTTTCTGGAAACTATTTTATTATTACTACTTTTGAGTTTTGTATTTAGGAAAAGGAAAGATACCATCGCGGTATGGACAAACATGTGACGTTAAATTTTTTTTTTTTTTTTTTGATAGGGAGAAACCAAATGAGAGTTGGCGTCAGGCAGCAGCGTCAACTGAAAATCTCAAATGGCGATAGTGGTTTTAAAAAATATATATTTGAAAAATATATATATTATGCCATATATTGTCTCAAGCCGTTATGCACGGCCCTATGCACGCTAGGCGTGCAAGGCTATGAGCACTTTTATGCATGTATAATTAATTAGGAGTTAAAGGAATTTTAGTAGGAGGCGGGGGGTTGCAAGCACAGCAATATATTACATAACAATAAATATAACTCAATAGTTACAAACGTTTAGCCTTCCCACAGGCTCATCAGTGTAACGGGAAGAGTAACACAGTCACGCTAGAGATGATGCTCACACCACATCTGCTAGCAGTGACTGTGCAGTGGTCTGCGAATTTACTGAGCTTTTATACCCAGTGGCCCCGCAGCCTCATGCGCCGATTGGAGCATTGCACGCCTAGCGTGCATAGGGCCGTGCATAACGGCTTGAGACAATATATAGCATAATATATATATTTCAATTTAAGGAAAAAAACATCGCGGTTAGGATCAATGATAAAGAAAAGGATAGAAAAACCAGCAAGGGCCTTACCACAGTAGAAGTTCTATGGAGAGGTCGAGGTCTTGTATGGCACAGTATAATGTTATAAAAGTTTCTTTATAACTGAGAGCTTTCGTCATATGATAATGACATTATCAATCAAAAGAGAAAATTACTTGAGCACATCACTGAGCAGTGTCTTGTCTTGTACTCATGTACTTGTCTTGTTTTGTCTTGTAGACAAGACACTGCTCAATGATGTGCTCAAGTAATTTTCTCTTTTGATTGATGTCATTATCATATGACGAAAGCTCTCAGTTATAAAGAAACTTTTATAACATTATACTGTGCCATGCAAGACCTCGACCTCTCCATAGAACTTCTACTGTGGTAAGGCCCTTGCTGTTTTTTCTATCCTTTTCTTTATCATTAATATATATATTTTTCAAATATATATTTTTGAAAACCACTATCGCCATTTGAGATTTTCAGTTGACGCTGCTGCCGTGCGCCAACTCTCATTTGCTTACTTTTGAGTGTTGTAAGTATAATTTTAATTGTATTAGATTCCATAGCAAAATGAATAATTGCCTACACAATATCTTGCCACTGCACTCACCCTTTTCCACTGATGGATGTAGGCTACATCCATAAGAGTGAAGTTGTTACTGAGAGGTTCGATATCTGCCTCATGACAGATGTCTACTCTATGGTCAGTGGACAGTCCATGCTTTGATCTCAGTAGCTTTTGTAAGTGAGCCACTGTCACAGCAGCAGGGCATCTCAGGTAGCGCCGACCAACTTCGCTCTGTAAGACATTAAGTTTATTATTGACCAAGATGGTTAAGGAGAGGCAATCTAATCTTTATCAATAATACTAAATACTCAAGTATTATAAAGTTTTAAAATCACTAACTTAAAAAGTCACATCTAATTGAGCACACTAGTTAAATTAAAGGAAAGAAAATAGTTAAAACAATTAAAGTATGAAAATTATACTAAGCAAAATGATAAAAAAAATTAAATAATAATGTTCCATAATTATATAGTTTTGCTCTAATTGTTCAAAATTCTTTCTTTCTTTCTAACATTAAAAACATAAATATTTTTTTTTCTATAACATACGTTACGTTACTCAAATACACCAATCAATCATGCCTAGGCTGACCAGACGTCCCGATTTTCCCGGGACAATCCCGATTTCGACACCTTGTCCCGGCTAAAAATTGAAATGTCCCTATTTCTCAAGAAGGTGGAAAAAACAATGCAAGAGAAAAAATAAATAAATAATCTATAAAATACACACGATTTATTTTAATATAAAAATATCGTGATTTATCAATAACTATATCAATTAATAGAAGAAGTTAAAATCTTTTGCAAAATAAATAAAAACAAAAGTGCCATTCTGAAATCGTTTTTCTTCTCGTTCAGGAAATTTTCGCTCTTTTTTTTTTTCTTTGCTAAACCTTATTTCCTGGGTAGATGATATTGTAATACAATCACAAAAAAAGAAAAGAAAAAAAAATCAATGCTATTATTTATTAAAATTACAATTTTTTGAACAAATTATAATAACTGTTCGTAACGAAAAAAAAAATAATAATAAAAATAAAAATAAAAGCGGACGTAGCTCTATAATTTTTAGTTTTTTTTTTTTTTTTTTTTCAATAATGGCCATTTGAAAAACGATAAAAATACATTTAAAAATTGGGGACCACGCCTCCTTTTAAGAAAAATTTTACCTCCGGCAGGGCCCACTCCCCCCACGTCCCGAGTTGCCTCTCTCATAGGGCCAAAAGTGTCCTGATTTTCCATCTAAATAATATGGTCAGCCTAATCATGCCCCATATAACTACATTTTACCAAATGTCAGAACCTGACTACCTGCTTCTATTCCTTTCACTATGAAAACAATAACAAAATATGTATAATATGCATACAGTGCAATATTTTAATGTTCATTTAAAAATAAAATCTCACAGGTATTGAGGGATATTACCTCCAATTGTTTGTGTTCAAATGAAGGAGAATACTGCAGAGACAAACTGACAGGCTCATCAGCAGTGTAGATATAACGTGTATCTGTCACCTCACCAGCATCCTCCTTGCTTGAAGGTGGAGCTTCTTTTTGCTGACTGTAAAACTCGCGACGTAGACGCATTTCATCTGAAAAACAAGATTATCAGTTACAATCCTGTACAGAAACTGTTGTACAACATGTTATTATTAGGGACCGGATTTTCAGTTGCAAATGTCTGCTTGCGCCTGCAAGTTTGGTTGCTCCTCGTACCGCACAACAATTTAATAAATATTTATAAAATTTGGTTCATTCCAGGTATTTTGAGGTAAATTACAGGTAGATAGGAAATATTTTACAAATTGATAATAAGTTGTGCAGCAGGAAAAGTAACTGCTGTTTTTGCAGGCGCAAGCAAACATTTGCAACTGAAAATCCGGTCCCTAGTTATTATATTGCATTGTGAACATGCAATGCATTTATATAGAAATTTTGACTTAACATTATGTGTAAATACATAATATTTCCACAAGGAAATATCATAAAACTTTATGTTGCAGTGTGGTGCATATTTGTTAGCCATTCACATGCTTTTAAAACTGATGGGCACTAATTGATACTGATGGGTAAAGCTGGCAACACTTAGCTCTATCCATCACTATTTGTCATAACGGCAAAAAGGGACAGATCATGACAAGTGCATGAGAACAGTATTTGCTTGCACTACATAGTGCAGCTTGATCTGACGGTATCTGTTAATAACAGTTTATGAAAGGATCCATAGGTTAATATTAGTGCAAGTCAGTATGCTTTCTCATGTGAAAGCTACAAATTTGTGTAACTGTCAGTTTTCATTAATATCCGTTGACAGAAATGAAAATACCGTAATGTGTAATGTGAATGATTCTTAAGTCAGATTCATTACACAAGCAAGTGAATAACAAGAAAAGGTATAAATTGATTTACTTTGGAATAGCCCAGGTACAAGTTTGTACACAATATCTTGAAGAGTCTGGTCAGATCGGATGTTTTGCAGTGGTCTCGTTTTGTGAACTTGAACATCACATATAGGGCAGTACTTGCTGGTTTCTAAAAACTTCACTATGCATGTCTTGCAAACTGCGGAAAAATAGTAGTTAATAATAATAATAAATATAAATTTTTTCACAAGTACAGTATGGAAAAGGTCATTTTAACATAGCCAACTGAAAATGGAGCAAAAATATTAAAACTAATATAGAATCTTATGTTAAGGGTCCACTTAAGATCTGAAAATTTTGTATTGGCTGAGGCTGGCAAGGAGTATTGATAATTCTTCCTTGATGACAATATCAGGTGCTTGCTATTGACAGCTGCATTTTTTTTCTTTTAATACCTTCCATCTTCCATACTCACTTTGGAGATTTGAAATTTTAGCACAAAAGAGATGATTTAGCAATATTTCTTTGTGTAAAAATTTCAAAACTCTCAAATGCGTAGAACACACACACACACACACACACAAAAACATCCTGCCAATAATTGTGGCAGGCATGTCAATAAGTAGAAGAATTACCATATAACTTCTTTGTTAAAATTATATTTATGGAAGTTATCAGTGAGGTGCACATGAAAAACTTATAAGATCTAATGAGGAAGGTGAATTGAATTTTTTTTGTTGAGTTTATGATATTTTTGGAAAGAGCTTTAAAAAATTTTGAGGTGCTATTTTTTCTTAGGACGATTGGAGCATGCGAAGTATTTTTAATTAATTTTTGATAATTGGCCTAGAAAGCCTGTGACGTCATCATTCCACTTTTTTCTTGGCAAATACTAATCGTTCGAGGTTCAGTAACCAGTTTAATGAAATCAGCTCGTCCTCAGGATTTCAAAAAACTGGCTACTGAACCTTATACGGTCAATACTTTCCGAAATAAATGCCCGATTGATGACGTCACAGGCTTTTGAGGTCGATTTTCAAAAATTAATTAAAAATACTTCCCATGCTCCAATCGTTTTAAGAAAAAATAGCGCCTCAAAATGTTTTAACGCTCTTTTCAAAAATGTCATAAAAAGTGGGGATTAAAAAAATTCACCTTCCTCATAATGTTAAACATATCCCTGATATCCCCAACCATTGCAGGACCACGTTCTTCTTCTTCTTATTTAGCAAACCACATACAGCACCAAGGCCAGAAATAATTAAAGGCGTAGAACACCTTGAACAAAAAAGTTGCATAATATCCTAACAAACCTGAAAATCAACGTTGATTTGGCCGGAGTCATTGATTTCTAATTTATTTTCCATTCACAAAATGCCGCTGCCGGTCACTGACGTCACATCTCACCCAGTTTACTTGCGCATGGACCAGGCGAGCTGTAACGTCAGTGACCGGCAGCGGCATTATGTGAATGGAAAATAAATTAGAAATCAATGACTCCGGCCAAATCAACGTTGATTTTCAGGTTTGTTAGGATATTACGCCACTTTTTTGTTCAAGGTGTTCTACGCCTTTAAATAAGGTATACTATAGATACAATGTTATTCTCTACTATACAAAATTTTTAAGAATTTTTCATCACCGATAACCTCCATTAAATAATAATTATTTGTATGAAAGAGTTGTTAATACTGTCAGGGACGTCATGGTCATTTCATACTTACAAGAATGAAGACATTCAATTATAGTTGTAGCATCAACAAAGTAGCCCCCGCACAGTACACACAGAAGGTGAGGGTTCAGATCTCCGAGGCACATTCGCCTAGTGGGCAGCATGTCATGAAACTTTTACACTTCCTGCAAAAAAAAAAAAAAAAAAAAAAAAAAAAAAAAAGCAATGAAATATGTAAAAACAATTTATTAAACAACCACTTTATACTTCAGTTACAAAGCACATAAACTGCATCATTTAAAAAATCACTTGTTTGTAAATATTAGGGCGTAACTTAATGCAGGTTAAAATGAAAGGGCCTGGGGGGGGCCTAGACCTAAATAGATTCAAGGACTTTAAAATCCAATTTATTGCTCTCTTTCTCTCTCTATTTTACTTGAAAATTCTCAGTGACGTTTAGAATAAGGTTCTATTTTTCCATTCCAGCAATTGACATTCAAGTATATCTTTAAACGCAGCAAAGAATCGTAAAAAAAGTTATGCGTATTCGGACTTGAAAACAAGACACAGCCATATTGCATGGGACGAGCTCTCGGCTCTCGCGCGTTTGGCAGTCTTATCTTCTGACAGTTTTTTCTTACCTTTGCGGAAGTGACACACATCTAATAATTAATGCAACTCAAAACGTCAGCCAAAAATTAATAAAAATTTGCATTCCAATCAATCAGAACATAAGAATAACAAATAAAACACACAATTATATTTGGCGGCACAACACCACTACAAGCTTGACGCCATTCGTTTTCAGTTTTCGTACCCGAAAAAAAAAAACTCGAGGCCAGGTGGTGGGGGCGGAGGTTATAAAAAATACGCCAATTAAATTGCGTAAATTTGGCGGGAGCTTTTAAATTATCCAATCACATGCAATGACCGGCTGACCTCGTTGCACAAAAAAAGAATGGAACGGGGAATAGAAGAGATCTGTCTGCAATCTCCCCTTCCTCTCTTTCCAGTCCACACAGTTTCGTCTCCTTGGTTTCGTCGTCATCGTATTTCCCCTCTTCTTGCTTTGTCTGCTGCCGAACCTCCCGCCGCCCGCCGCTCCCGCCGTCCGCCAACGTCGCGTTGCAAATCGGATCGGCTCGGCATCGGCCAGCATCGGCTGCCACTGCGGCCACTGAGCATCGGCACCATCGGCACTCGGCAGGCTCAGCTCAACAGCGGCACAAGGGCACACGCACAAGTGCGCAAAGATTATAATACAGGAAAAATAAAGCAGGAAATTCTTGTCGACTGGTTTGTTTACATTTTGTTCATTTCACGTGGCATTCGTGGCAAGGGTTGAGGGAGGACAAACTATACCTTTAATAACCGTGGAATAGTCAAAACCATCTGAAGATGAATGCTTTATGTAGACTATTACCTTATAAACAGTGCAGACATAACACAATTTTTCTAGTGGGACTTTGTATAGGTGTATCACTGAGTCTCATATTGACTCCATTCTTGGAGGATGAATGTTTTTTTGACACGAAAGAATTTCCCACTGAACATCTATCAAGAAGCCGTTCTTTAGCTAGCGATCTTGAAAGTGATGAATATGAGCCACGAATAAATTTAGCTGGTAAACCAAAAAAAGCTTTGAGGACTCCGCAAGCATTAAACCGCCCACGGTATTATACAACTGAGTTGGGAGTTAAACAAAAATTATTTATTGGCATCTTAACAAGCATGGATTCTATTTCAACCAGAGGCATTGCTCTGAACAAAACTTTAAGCCACCTAGTGGACAAAGTAATGTTTTTTAATGATGCACCAGGACCTCAGAAAATTAATTTATCAGGAGTTGTTGGATTCACTGACACAAGAAAAATATTGAAACCATTTCATGTTCTCAAATACATAGCTGACAATTATTTAAATAAGTTTGATTACTTTTTTATAGTCAAAGATACTACATACATTAGAGGCTATAGTTTGTTTGAGATTGTTAAGAAAATTAGTGTTAGCGAGGATGTTCATCTTGGTGGATGGAAGAGAGATCACGAAACTCCGTACTGTTCTTTAGGTATGCTATGTAATGATTCATTATATATATATACAAATCTTTACAGTTTTAAACGTACTTAACAATTTCAATATTATTTTGCAATTTCTAATATTGTATTTGTATGCAGATGGTGGGCTACTACTGAGTTCTTCTGTAATGCAACAGGTGGCTACAGGACTAGATTGGTGTGTCAAAAATGCATTCTCAGACTCTGATGATGACAACGTGGGACGTTGTATAGTTCACTCTTCAGACTTTCCGTGCACAGCGACTATCCAGGTAACGTCTGGAAAAAAATTGTCCCTTCTGTACAGATCTCTGAAATAACCAAATTTTTAATATAGGGTCAAACAGTGCAGAGTTTCCAACTAGAAGAGAACTTCATTGTTGATAAAGATCTTCCTTTTGTCAGTACCAATGCACAGACTATATTTCCAGTTACAGATGTTGATACATTTTACAAGTTACATAAACATTTTTGTGAGGTAGGTATCGCAGCACAATGTGCTTAATTGCTCTTATTGAGATGTGTCTATACAGTTTTGTTCTTTATCAAATCATGATGTAGGCAGAGCTAAAAGAGACTCAACAAGCCATCGAGGAGCTTCAGCGGCATATGCTTGAAATGGCACCTGCAGCTCCAGGGGGCTTGGACACAATTACATGGCCTGTAGGCAGCCAGCCACCCAACAAACCAGGCAACCGTTTTGATGTACTTCAATGGGATTATTTTACTGACACTCAGATCTTCCCAGAGTCTGACTTTGGAGCAGTAAAGCAATTAGAAGGTGCTGACAAATTGGATATTCAGGTTTGTACTTTCCCTATTTTCTAAACTACAATAATATAATTAAAAAAAACAAAAAACTAATAGGTCTGTAATTTGAAACCTGTGTAATTAAAAAAATTGCATGGTGACATTTCATCATTTTTACAAATTTGGGTAACTCTTGCCCCCCCCCCCCCCCTAATAAAGTGCATAATATCATTAAGTCTTCTCAATGACTACTGTTCTGAGAATTGATTACTACTACATACTGACCTTAACTTAAAAGCTAATTTAACTAAAAAAAAAAAAAAAAAAAAAAAAAAAGTAGCAACTGTTTTAAAACTCAATATAAACGACTTCAAATGCTTCCGTTTTAATGTACTATGTAAGTGCAGTACGTTGAAATGCGGGTGTGAGTAAAATTGCTTAAAGTCGGCCTAAAAACAGTTGTGTATTTATTAGTCAATAGTTCTTGTGTGTTTTTAGAGTACATGCTCCAAAGTTAAAATACAAATAAATGTTGTCAACAAACTTTTTTTTTTTCCTTTTTGTAATGCTAATGTATCCTAAAGAAATTTTTAAAATAAAACTACATTTTTAGAATGTACTCAACAAGTCTGTGAGCACGATGGAGCAGAAATATGGTGGCAAGATCCAGTTTCGCCGATTAGTAAATGGATACAGAAGATATGACCCATCAAGAGGCATAGATTACTATTTGGATCTTGCTTTCAGAGACAGGGATACTGGTCTAGAAGTTTTGAAAAGGTATGCAGTCTAACTGTAAGTGAAAACATGTGACACATTCTGACTAACCTCTCCTACTTTCCAGGGTGGAAGTTGCCAAGTTATTGGGTCGTGTTGAAGTTGTTCCTGTCCCTTATGTAACAGAAAACTCTCGTATTCACCTGTTGTTACCTGTTGAGGCACATCAAAGTGCATCCGCAGCAAAATTTCTTCGAGATTATACAGCTCTGTGCACAACATCCAAAATGGTAAAAACAAAATGTTTTATTGACATTAATTTTCAAATGTATACGATTCATATTTATTGATCCAATCTCATATTTTTGTAGTGTTTGATATATTTGTTTAAATTTTCAAGCTGCTCTACCAATAAGTGTAAAAGGAATGATATTTTAAGGTATATTTGAGACACTGCACTTGCATTTTCTTTAATGTAGGTAATTTATTTGTATAATTTCTAACATCTTTGTTGTAACTAACATAGGGGGTACTGACTTAAATGTTCTTTTGTAACCAGGTTTGTGCTGAAAGAAGAGATAAATTGTACTTGATGTTGGTGTTGCTGTATGATCCATTAGCACCAGGTAAAGGAGCTCACAATGATGTGTTTGGAGCACTTAAAGGACAAGCTTTGGCATTAAGTGACAGGCAACAAAGAGATGGCATGCATATTGCATGGCTTTCCGTCAAGACCAAGGGACCAAGACCATCTGATGTTACACTGTTGGATCTGGCATCTCGTAAACTCCCAGCAGAAGCACTTGTGCTTTTATGCACACCAAATATGAACCTCCGCCATGATTTCTTAAATAGGGTAAGATATAAGTCTTCAGTTTATTTTTACTCTTTTAATAAAGATAATAAATAAAGATAAAGTGAGTAAAAAACTTAATAAGGCAAAATGTCAATTTGTTGCTGCAAATTTTTAGGTGAGGATGAATACAATTCTTCAGTGGCAAGTCTTCAGCCCCATTCCTTTCTCTGAATTCCACCCTGATGTTGTGTACCAAGATTCAGAGCGACCTCAAGAACTGGATATCAATAAGAAGTATGGACATTATGATAGAGATAATTATCAGCACATCTCATTTTATCTCAAAGACTACTTGGCAGGTAAGTTTTAATAAATTTTTTATTACTATACCAACAGAAGTATCATCAAGAATCTCTTTGACTATGTATTAAACTCAGTTTAATTTAAAATAAAATGCTATATATATTATTTAAATTACAATTTGTTTGCTACACTATTCAACTTACTTCTATCTTTCCTCTTAGTTAGAGTAGTAATATTTCATTCTTCTTAAATTATGGTACGTAATCATATTTTATAGAAGTAGAAAAATGAGGAAAATACTGTTGCAGTTGATTATATATGTCAAAAAATTAAAAATAAAATTAATAAAAAATTGTAGGAAAGAGAGATTAAAGCACAATGAATTGAAAGTTAATAAAACTTAAAGATTCTCTAACTTATATAGTTAAATAAGACTTTGGAACAAATGTTCTATTGTAGATGAGTGCTAGATATTTTTTGATGGAATCAAAGTTAAAAGGTTAGGAATACTGTGTCAATAATATACAATATACTGTATCTGATATCTCACGTTCTCACACTACATCAAAGGCACAAAATTATAAAATAGCATCAGGCTTGCTCATGGCCTTAGGCCAGTTTAGTGCTTTACCTACGACTCATCAGTATAAGGCTCGGCAGCAAGTACAGCTTGTAAATAGCAAACCAGTTTGTGCCTTTAATGTAGTGTGATAACTTGAGATTCTAAATATTATATCATATTTTATTAACACAATATCCCTATCCTTTTAATATCTATTTTTTTTTAAAAAAAATATCTAGCACTAGTCTACTTATGAACAGTTTTTCTTAGGTCCCAATTAACTAGATATAAATTAGAGAATCTTTGTGTTTGATTAATTATCAATTTAACTTGCTCTAATTTTTCTCCTACTGTATTCTAATTTCAATTTCTTAAAATCTATTACTATTTAGTATAAGAGTATCATACCACAGTAAAATAAATGTCTGTACTATATTAAATTAATATTTTGATTTCCTCTTTACAGCTCGTCACAGGGTGGAAATTCAAATGCCAATAGCAAAGTTGGATCGCGATATTCCATCAAGCAATACTGGTCAGTCACATCCCTCTGTACTTTCATTATTTTTGCAAGCTTCTGAGAACATCCATACACTTCGAGCTGTTGAACCATCATTGCGACTGTGGCATGACGATTCTCATTGCGAACCTCATCTTGGTCCTGAGCAGTATAGAACTTGTCAGCAGGCAAGAGCGAATAGCATGGGCACTAGAGGACAACTGGCTAGCCTTATCTTGCAGTATTCCTCTGCTCACCAACAATCTCAATCTTAGGTAGCTTAGTTTGATTTCACAATATTTTATTTTTATTAAAATATAATTTATGTAATTTTTTATTGTTGTGTCCAATAACTAAATTGCCCTGAGGCTTTGTCATTACAAGAAAGTATTAACAAAAATGTCACAAAATTTATTCTGTTGTTGCCAAAGACTTGATTACAGTACTTTAAAAATAGAAACAAAAAATTCTTATTTAACTTGGACACATAAGTAAAAGAGAAGTATTTTGTATATGTAATTTAATCACTTGAAAGGATGATAGCTTTGATGGTTTATTTTCCTTAATATCTCGTATTATTTAAGGCAGATGAAATAATAATTATAATCTTAAGGAATTATAAATAATACGACATAAATATCATTTTTCAAGAATTGTTATACCAGTTGTAATATAGTATTTACCTTACTGTACTGAAACAATGTTGTATTCTTATTTAAATTTTACTGTGCTAAAATTATTAAAATAGAAATTATTTTTGCATCCACCTTTAAAAATTGTGTAATTTGTTCAAAAAGTATTAAACTTAAATGTCTTGTATGCATAAATGGGAAGAGCCTACATTTCTGTAGTATTTTAAGGATTTAAAATTTTATTAACTTTAAAAATGAACCCTGTGATTATATATTTTCTATGTTTGATGTATTCAACAATTTTTGTGCTTTATGTCTTAATATTTCAAACCTAAATATACTAATTAAGCCCTAGTTATTTTATATAACATACTAGTCCAATACACTTGCTATTATAGTTATTAAATTATTATTAATATTATACTTCCGCAGTAATCAACAGCTCTGTTTCTTCGTTGCTTATTCTCATGACCAGTAGTCAAACTATATATTTATTGCTGAAGCTATTTTAAAATGTGAGCTATGATGCATTAGTAATAGAAAAGAAAATGGAGAGAAAGAAATTATGTGTGCTAATATGCTATAATTTAAATTTCTTTTGACTTGTGCCAATCTAAAATGTATTGTGTATTTTATTATTAACCTTTCTTCCCGTTACACTGATGAGCCTTTGGGAAGGCTAAACGTTTGTAACTATTGAGTTATATTTATTGTCATGTAATATATTGCTGTGCTTGCAACCCCCCACCTCCTACTAAAATTCCTTTAACTCCAAATTTATTATACATGCATAAAAGTGCTCATAGCCTTGCACGCCTAGCGTGCATAACAGCTTGAGACAATATATGGCATGATATATATATATTTTAATCCACTATCCCCATTTGAGATTTTCAGTTGACGCTGCTGCCTGGCGCCAACTCTCATTTGGTTTCTCCCTATCAAATTTTAACGTCACATGTTTGTCCTTACCGCGATGGTACCTTTCCTTTTCCTAAATACAATTATCGCTAAGACAATTTTTTTTTTTTTTTTTTTATTGTACACATTATCATGATAATATATTTTAACATTCAAAAACTAGTAATGAATTTGTTGTGTTAGTGGAATCTTAAGTCTAATAAATGGAAATCACGTAATGGTAAAGTAGGAGAAAACTTTGCACCAGCACTGAGCTAGTCCCGAGCCACTTCCCATTCATGTGATTTCATTTGCTGGTTCTTCTTACATTCACATAAGATTCCATTCTCATGAGAAACACTTGAGCTTAATTTGAATGGTAAAATATACAATCTTATACATGTGCACATTATATGCATTTATTAGTATGTATTTTGAGTACTATGGACTCCATTATTAATGGCTGCTAAAAATTTTGTTCAATGTAATATTGTATGCCTTCCAGGTCTTCCCTCCAAACTATGTAATTTTGCATATCTATTAAAAATATATTTTCAATTTTAAAAGAGTTGTCTCAATAATTTCTCACTGTCCCCACAAGCTTATAATATTAAAGAGGCACAGACACCCTGGATTTTTAGAATCTACTAGGTACAAAAACAATTTCACAAGTTGTTAAAATTTGATGCGACTATTCCTTCTAATTTAAATATTAAATTAAACTTTGACCGTTGCTTGGCCAAGCAACGATCAGCTGACAATGACTGTTTATGTTAACTCAAAATGCGGAAAAGGAAGTGCCGGAAAAGGAAACCACGTGACGGTAAAAGTGGGAGGTAGCTCAGGCCTAGCTTGCTGCTGGCACTAACTTTTCTCCCACTTTTACCGTCACGTGGTTTCCTCTTCCGGCCACTTCCTTTTCCGCTTTTTGAGTAAACATAAACAGTCTTTTATACTTCGATTCATGTAAGTTTTTAGCTTTAATCAGCACTCAGCCATATTTTATGGTCAAAATGACAAACAGGTATTGCCTTTTATTAAGCAACAATACCTGTTAGTGTAATTTTGGCCACCAAAAGTGACCAAATAGCATGAGATGGTTCTGAAGATACATGAAGCGGAGTATATAAGGGGGCGTGGCATGCTTGATTTAATTTTTTTAATAAAAAGGAAGAGGCGCACCGGCTCCAGGCGACATTTAAAATTATTTTCATAAATAGTAGTACTAAATAGTGGATTACACACAACTTCAAAAAAATTTAGTGTTTGTGTCCCTTTGAGCTTTAATAGTTGAGAAACAAAAATTGTCAAGTATTACATTTCTATGTGTATTTCAAAAATAATTGCCAAAGTTTTATTTTGCAAGACAATTTTTGTGTTTTTAGGTTCTGCTATAATTATTAAGGAAAGAAATGAGTTGGAAAGGAAAGGCACATTATGTGTAATAAGACAAGATTGGATATGGAGATGAATGAAAGTGAGTTGCAAGAAATATTGATCAAGAGAAGTAGGCAAGTAATCTTTTACGTCGAATTTGGCTTTTAAAAAGATGGGTGATGGCTGATGAGAGAATTGCAAAAATGTTTGTTTTATATATATGCAGTCAACGAGTGTAAAAGAAAGGGACTCTTGGACTGTAAGTATTTGTAAAAGAAGAACATACAAAGTCCTAATTGTAAGTATAAAAAAAAAATATATACAAGTGGGTGAAGCAAGGGAAGTATGCCAGAATAGAAAGTTGTGGAGAATTAATCACTAGGTCAAAGAGCAATGCTGTTTGCTTACCTTGAAAGGGGTGCATGGGCAAGACATGTAATTATTTATTTAATTACAATGCATGCTATTTTTTCCATTCTTTTCTTTTTGCCTATTACTTTGTAAGCATAAATTTTCAAATTTCATTAAGACTTTAATTGTTTCATTTGATCCTACAACTATGTTACTAATTTTTAAGATCAATATCTCTTTTTTTTTTAATTTGTAGAATATTATAGAAATATAATTGCATCAGTCTATTGAAAGAAATACAGCATATTTGGTGTACTGCTAGATTTAAGGTTTTACAATATTCGGATACAAAAAAGTTTTTTTTTTTTTTTTCAATTTTATTTTATATTTTCCTCAATCCACCATTGAGAGTGAAAGAGAGCACATCCATTGTTGAATTATTCGATGCATTATGATTTACAAAGAGCAAGAAAACAAACAAATATACAACAATCACTCTTTCTTATTATTGTTAGTGTCATTTTACATAAATGTAGATCATTTTATAATCCATACATTAATATTTTGACAATAATTGCTTGCTCGTAATATTATAAGAAGATTATTAATAATAACAATAAAATAGTTGTAAATAATGTACATGATGGGTCATATTTTGTGCCCTCTGTGCAGATTTACAATGTTACATAAGGCTGAACACCGAGGCAAGTATCAATTATTCAGAGTGCCAAAGTTTGTATCACTCATTATGCTTTTATCTCTAACTAAAAATAGATGTTTGTTTTTTGGTTTTTGACTTAGTCATCGACATAAAATAATTTGGAAGTCAGTAGACCTACATACTGCATACAAAAAAGGTAGAGAAAAGAAAACAAAGTTTAACAATTGAATTCGCCTAAAAGCCTGCACAAGTAAATGATATCATAATAATAACACAGTGAAAAAGGAAGCTCGGTCACAGTGTTAGGGCAGATATTACATGGGGAGGGGGAATGGTTCATTGTCATTTAGTCGCTGTCAGATCCAGATTCTGATAGCTGCAAGTCTTCAGTTAGTAAATGATCAGGCATTGAGAGAGGAGCAGACGGTTTTGCAACTGGCGCTGGCGCAGCAGGAGACCTTCGACCATTTACATGACCTGCAATATTAAATACATGTTGCATCTATTGTTATTATTACCACCATTATTAATATCAAAGGAAAAAAATTCGTAACCAACAAGAGACTCGCCACAATGAAGTCCGTTGAAGATATTTGTGACACAGTTAACACAAATATTTTCATTGATTAAAGGCGTAGAATACCTTGAACAAAAAAGTTGTGTAATATCCTAACAAACCTGAAAATCAATGTTGATTTGGCCTGAGTAATTTATTTCTAATTTATTTTCCATTCACAAAATGACACTGCCGGTCACTGACGTCACAGCTCGCCTGGTCCACACGCACGTAAACCGAGTGAGCTGTAACGTCAGTGACTGCCAGTGTCATTTTGTGAATGGAAAATAAAATAGAAATAAATGACTCAGGCCAAATCAACATTGATTTTCAGGTTTGTTAAGATATTACGCAACTTTTTTGTTCAAGGTGTTCTGCGCCTTTAAAACATGTTGATGGCAACAGCAACAGCCCTCTAAAGTTACTTTGCTTCTTCTTAGCAACTTAAAAAGGGGGGGGGGGGGGCGACACCCTCAAAACATATTATTCAAGATAAATATTTTGTTAACGGTGCCGTCAAGAGCTTCAACTAGCTACAGAATTCATTGTGGTAAGGAACTTGTTGTTTTCCAAATACTTTCCTCTGATTACATATCTTAACTGATATGGCTATAATTTCTCATGTTAATTATTATTTACTATCATTTGTTTACGGCTGCAGATGAGGTGCTGAAAATGAGAGTGTACTATGCACAATGCTCACACTGTCTAAATCAAATGCAAGCAAATTCCCCAATTGGTCCCAATCTATCTCTCCGTAAGTTGCAATGCTATATATGTGTTTTTCTATAAAATCTTTTAATTATCTAGAGTTAATCAATTTGAAAAAGTTTGACAGGGTTGTTCTGACATCCAATTTTATCTCATTTGGGGGAGGGGGTGTGTGCTATTTAACAAGGCTTGTGGCCTGCATAAACTGTGACTCCCACGTCCTGCCAAATTCCTTCTTCTAAGTTCTAACACAGCCCCGAGTTTGTGTTAGCATAATGCCTACCAAAACTATACCCCTATTCCTTTAACTTTACCACCGGCTAAATTCCTGTTATCTGTTGAACTCAGGCAAAATCCTACCTCTTTCAATGATAAACAAGTAAGCATCTTAAAGGCATAGAAAACATGAAACAACACATTTTAACATCATTAAACACATGGGATCTACAAAACTGATGATAATTTTTACCAGAATGTAATGTGGTAAATAAAATAATGTAAAAATACTGTAAAGTATGCAATTTGCGTGAATATTTCTGTTAATGGCGTCAGAAACAGGCAAAAATTAGTATGAAAATGTTGTGTGGGTTGCATAAATCGAAATTTTCTGATCACTGCTTAAAGTGCTACAGTTGGGTTTTGAGACCAAAAATGATATTTATGTAAGTCCCAACAAGTGTTTTGAGATATAAATGCTCATGTAGAGTACTCTAGAAGGGGGGAGTATACGCACATCCTTTGTTGGTTTTTGTTGTGAAAGTTTCATAATGTGACAACATTTTGGTAAAATTTTATGAGTGTTCAAAATCTCATTTTTTTTCCCATTACTTACGGTCATTTTCAGAAGAAAAAATAAATAAATAACATCGACTTACAACAATGAAATTTTTGGGCATATATCAGCCAATCAGGTTTGAATATTTCGATTTCTACAACCAATGAAAGGGCTTTAAAATAAAAATTCTGCTGGATCGCGTATACTCCCCCCCCCCCCCCCCCTTCTAGAGTACAATGCTCATGTTTTCATTTTATCTATGCCTCTAAGTAATATGGCTATAGCTCAAATACAGTTCTAGTGTATGGCTGCTAAGTAGCAAACCATTAATATAACAAAATAATAAGCTCTCTTTGACAGACTCAACTGCAAAAAAAAAAAAAAAAAAACTACTAACAAAAATATCAGGCATCAACTAATCTGTGCAAGCAACAGAAAATTAATGTACGACATACCATTATGTGTGACCTGGGGTCTAGGGGGAGGTGGAGGAGGAGGTGGCTTCTTCTTTTCTGAGTCACTCTCACTGTCACTGGAGGCACTGTCACTGCTACTGTCACTTGATGAGTCTGTTAAAACACCAACCATAGGTGCTTCCTGCAAAAGCATTAAATTTTTGATTTGTATGTAAATTATACTTGTGATGTAAGCTGTAAGCTTATAACTTCTTGCTCTGAACAGAAATATTTAATAAAATTATTAGACAATTTAACCAACACAGAATAAAAACTTGGGATGCCAAGATTCCCAAGTAGCTTTCTCAACTCAAATTATGTGACTGAATTAAAAAAAAAAAGTGTACTGTACATTGCAGATTGCAGTTCCAGTAGTTACATAAATTATAGCAGCATCATTTACAGCATGCTTTAAAATAAAAACAATGATAACTTTAAGCAGTTCAATTGTAAATGTAACTGTATCAAGATCCTGAGTTTACACATTTTATTATAGGTAGGCAAGTTTTATCCCCTTATTTGTTTTATTTAATTATTGTTTTATATATTTTTTTAATCCATAATAATTTTTAAACATCTTTTGTGTTTTTCTATCAAATCTGTTAATTAACAATTATTACATAGATGGTTTTTCCTATATTTATTAATAATTTTAAAGATGCTTAAAGCCGCTTATGCTGCTCTTATTTTGCTGAAGATTTTATATTTACACAAGAAAGTTTATTTATAATTTTATATTACCGGTATATTCATGACTTCCAACTGTGAAGTTACAGGGGAGGGGGGGGGGGGGGAGTCTACCAATAGTACCAATACTATCAAAGTGCTAACAGATGACTTAATTTTTCTTTATTGATATAACATTATTTTTTAAGGGAGAATAGGCTATAACTTGCAATAGATTTACTTGGTCTTGACATTTTTACTGTAACTTACCAAACCTTAAAGCTAGTTTTCCCCTGGATTAAAAGTAATTTGGAAGAAACAACTAATTTCTAACTGAGTGCCTTAAAATTTAGGGAAAAAAATAGTTTTGAGTCTCAATAAGTTACAGTAAAAATTTAGAGAGAGAGAGAGAGAGAGAGAGAGAGAGAGAGAGAGAGAGAGAGAGAGAGAGAGAGAGAGAGAGAGAGAGAGAGAGAGAGAGAGAGGGAAATCTAATTGAAGTTATAGTTCCCCCATAAAAGTATTAAATCAAGGTAGAACAAAAAATTGTTAGCTAGCACTTGGTTTGTATTATTGTACTCAATGGTTATTTACTGTTTCACTAAAAAACGTTTTGCAAGTTTTCCAATAAGAGTTAACGGGAAGCTAAGATTTTGAATCTGGATTGAACTTGTGCCACCCACTCCAGATTGGTTTTGGTATAATATATGTACAGCTCTGGCCAAAAGTTTAAAAACGGGGCAGTGACAGCCGCAGCGTTTTCTCATAAAGATAACACAGTGTGCATGCGGGTTGCCTCTGCAAATCGTTCTCAAACTTTTGGCCAGAGCTGTACATAGAAAATACACGAGAAAACAAATTTAGGTAGTATGGTTATTTGTTTTGTTTTGTCTATCCCCTAAAATTGCAACATCAAAAATGGTAATTAGATTTTTATTTCTAGAAAATAAAGTTTCTGTGTATTTCTAACAGTAGGGCTGCAAAGTGACATTGGCTTTTAATCACAAAGTGACATTCTGCAGACAATACAAAATTGTCACACACTTGTGCTCATTTATTTTCAGCTTAATCCCACCACCAACCAATCCAACCAGAAATATAAGAACAAGATGGAGACTTGCTTATATATAAGATATTGTTGTTGTTTTTAAACTTGTTGATTAGTACATTTACTTTCAAGATCTTTTGTGCATACATAAATCTACTATTTTTTTTTTTTTTTTTTTAAATCAGATAACTAATTTGGGTTAAGCGGAAGCCTTTCTGATAACAAACAGTTCTTCAATCATAAATGTCACAATTCAAAACTTATTAAAAAAAAACAACTTGTTTTTGCTAGGGGTACCAATAAACATTTCCCTTTACTAAGAGATGAAAAACTTATGCATCACTGCTCTAAACAACTTGATTAAGCAAGTACAAGCCACGTGGTTTTAACCACCTTTAATTTGTTTAAAATATACGAGTGTTTGTTTTTTATGTTAAATGTAACTTATTTGCATTAATTGGGAAGGGGCTTTAAAGTGACATCTTATTTAAAATAATTGGGCACAGACTTTTATTTTTCTCTGGATATTTCCTTTCTTTCTTATTGTCTTTATGAGCTTTAACCTCACCTCATTCAAACCAAAGTCCGGCTCTGCAACTGGGCGCAGAGCAGTTGACGGTCCATCATCTAGACCTATCATAGGCAGACTTGGCGGGGCGGCTGCTGCAGGCTGTGCTGCATAGCTAGGAGAGGGGGCAGGCCTTGTACTAGCTGGAGGACTGCGACCAGGTAAAGGAGGAGATGCATGGAGAGGGGAATGGCGTGGCACACATGGAGAGCAATAAGGCTTGGAAGAAGTGTATGGAGGCGTTGGTGCTGAGTGATGAGATGGTGACGATTTCTGATGAGGAGATGACTTTTTAGATGATGTTTCCACTGGTGTGTTAGGTCTTGGAGGTGCTAACTTAGCCGGCACTTCACTCCTATAAACATATGACGATAAAAAGTGTTAAATATGTACTTGTTATAGTTAGTAACCAAACAATTTGTATTTCTCTCCCCATGAATGTCTGTCAGAAGGTCCTGGCTGTGCGCACAGGTAAAGCATATGGGCGAGCTGCACTACAGGTAGGGTCTTTTATTGTAGAGCCTATTGTCTGCGGGCCTTCTGTCTGTATACGCTCCTCATGGTATTTTGTCCGTATTATTCTTAACTTACCTTGTCTTTTTAACTTGAATATTATTGCTCAACTTTTCCAATGTTATTTCCCCTGTGCTATGGTCAATTATGAGTACACATTCCTTCTGATATGGTTTACGATTCCCTTTAAAAACTGTATGGGTTGTGCCAGCACCATCCAAGTGTGGTACAGTTACAGTCACTTGATTACTCGAGCCAACATCAATTGTAGCCATCTTCTTAACATCCACACTCGCAGGTTTGAAGTCATCTAGAATTTAGAAGAAATTATTTATTACCACTGCAGACTTATTTTCAGTGTTGTGGACTAATTAAGGTATGTGTACAAACAGTGAATGTAAATAATGCACTGTAAGTGCAAATTTCACTGTTTATAAATTAATTAAAGTCCAACATACTTACACTTTAAAGTATGGAACCCTGTTCCTGTTCTAGAATTGCTGAAAGATGGGCCCAATTTTAGCTCTCGCACCTCAGGACCCAATCTTAATTTGTCAGCCATCACTTGATTATTCTAATTTTTCCATTATATTGGCAACGCTGCAAAAGATTAGGCAATCATACGTCAAAAACAGTTGTCTGGGGGAAGGAAAGCAAGTCAATATCCTTTCTAACCCTTATAATTGACACTTATTTGAATAAATGATTCAATCAAAATAAGCTTCCTGAACACGTGCATTAAATACATGGTAAAATTATTAAATTACTAAGCAGTACAAGCTGCAAATCTTAATTGACCTCATTATTACCTTGCATCCTCCTCGTGTCAGCAAGTGAAATCTTCGAATGTCGACTGTGAATGGGAGCATTCACCTACGAGATAAGTCTTTGATTTATATGCGCAGAAGATTTTCTTTATGACAAATTAGTTCTTGCGCAGCTTTGCTGATGCTATATTACAGCAAATGAAGAGCGTCATCAATGATGTCAAAAAACAGCTGACCAAAACGAAAGCGGTATTTTGGAATTTTCCTCGTTGTATTAATTTATCAAGTTGTTCTTGAGAATTATTTGTGTATAAACTTTGAATTTTATTACAAATATAAGCTATAAGTGGTGCTCAATATGTCTAATAAGGTAAATTGGGCCCAATGTGCCGAAGAACAACAAAAATTGCTCGCTTCGGAGCTGAAATCTTTGAAAGTGTCAAATGACGCTAACAATCAACAAGACGAGACGAACCATGCGGCTCCTCAGTTCTCCGTCTCGGAAGGCGAATCTGATGAACAACCTGACAATGCTATCTCATCGGCAGAAGTGTCTTTGCTGCAAAAGGTAATTCGGACAGGTTTGATCACGACCAAGCAAGATATTGAAGTACAACGCAAGGACCCCAACTCTCCACTCTATTCTGTGAAAACCTTCGAGGCTCTCAAGTTAAGGCCTGAGCTATTGAAAGGATTGTATGCCATGGGATTTGATGCACCATCCAAAATCCAGGAAACAGCTCTGCCAACTCTTCTTGCTGATCCGTAAGAACATATTTTTTCTGCATGTTATCCAATTACATACATACAAATGCATTAATGCATACATACTGGTATTATGATGATCATTGTCATCGACAATGCAATTAATACAACACATTGCGTAATAGACCGGTTGCACTCATATTTAAGAGCCGCCATTTTGTTGGTCAGGAATACATAGGCCAGCATAGGAAAAACATCATTTTTATTTTTTTAATAGCAAAAAAAGCTTCAAACCTCAATCAAAGCCTTATTTCTAGCTCCTAATAAGCTCGAAGGATATGAGAAAAATTTGTTGAGTTGAAATAAACAATTTTTTATATGAAAAATTAGGAAAAACGAAGTTTCCCCTATGCTGGACAATGCATTAGTCACCACAAACATGGCGACAAAGCGCAAGGATGTGCAAGGGGTCTATATAATGATGTATATTTTTGACACAGCTTGTGTGCTTCACATGTGATAGGGTTTATATTGTTGATTCTTTCATTATACTGTATGTACAATTTGTGCAGCGCTGCACAAATGTAAATAAATTTCAAATGCCTTTCATTAAGCGTGCTTTGAATCAATATCATAAAACCTTAACTTAGAAGACTTTTTAACTAAATGAGTTACGTTGAAAGTTTTCTGTTTCTAATTCATTTTTATTGTTTGTTTTACAGACCTCAAAACATGATTGCACAATCTCAGTCTGGTACAGGAAAAACTGCAGCGTTCGTGTTGGCAATGTTGAGCCGCGTTGACCTTAACAAGAACTACCCACAAGTCTTGTGTCTTGCACCAACTTATGAACTTGCTCTTCAGATTGGAGAAGTAGCCAAGAAGATGGCACAATTCTTACCTGCAATTAAAATTGTGTTTGCTGTAAGAGGAGAAGATAGAGCTCGTGGAACAAAACTGGATGATCACATCATCATTGGTACCCCAGGCAAAGTGCTGGACTGGGGTGTCAAATTCAAATTCTTTGATCTGTCTAAAATACGTGTATTTGTATTAGATGAAGCTGATGTTATGATTGCTACACAAGGCCATCAAGATCAAAGTTTCCGCATTCACAAGTTTCTACCACCTACATGTCAAGTCATGTTCTTCTCAGCAACATATGATCAGCAAGTCATGGAATTTGCTGAAGTAATTGTACCAGATCCAATCATTATTCGCCTGAAACGTGAAGAAGAAAGCTTAGATAACATCAAGCAATACTTTGTCCTCTGTCAAAACCAGGATGAGAAATATAACTCCATTGCTAATATATATGGAGGTATTACAGTTGGACAGGCTATTATTTTCTGTCATACCAAGAAGACAGCTAGCTGGCTTGCAGGCAAATTATCTCGTGATGGCCATTCAGTTGCTCTGCTTTCTGGAGAACTTACTGTAGAACAGAGAATTGCTGTTCTCAATCGTTTCAGAGATGGAACTGAGAAAGTCCTCATCACTACCAATGTCCTGTCTCGAGGAATTGATGTAGAAGCAGTAACCATCGTTGTTAACTTCGACCTACCTGTAGATCTGCAGAGAAGGGCAGATTGTGAAACTTACTTGCACAGAATAGGAAGAACAGGACGATTTGGTAAAGTTGGTCTGGCTATCAATTTGGTTGACAGCAAGAGTATGCCAATCCTGGAAGAAATTGAAGCTCACTTTGGGAAGAAAATTCACCCCTTAGATACAGAGGATCCTGATGATATTGACAAGTTAAATCAGAAATAACACTAGCTCTTATAGCAAATTGACTCACACTCTCTTTCTCTTTTTATCTCTTAAAGTAAAAGCATTTTTGATGTAGATAAAATATTTTGTGTGGTAAAAAGTGTTCACAATATTACTGTAGCATCGTGGAATATGAGTCGTGTTATGACTTGCTGCTTGGCACAATATCACTATTTATTGCTTAAAATACTACAGACCATACCATACACTATCAAATATTTTCATCTACTTGGATACAAAAATTTACTTTTTTTTTCTCTCCCCTATAATTGCTTTCTCTTTTTTTTAATACAAGAAATATAAAAATCAACATACATTTTGTGTATTTGCAGATAATGTTGTAAAATGATATGTCTCAATGAGTATTCTCTATAATTACTGTACTTGCTTTTTTAAAATGTTTTAAGTGTACCGGGTACCTATTAAAAAAAATGAACATGTAAAGGAAAATAAAGCATTGTGGTTAGGTGTATTCAATTTAAAAGAAAAGGAAAGAGGAAACCAGCAAGTGCCTTACCATAGCAACGAGAGTCCTATAACTTGGTGAAAATCATGCTAGTCCAAAAATAATAAAAATAAACAAATGTTTGTTTATTGTATCAGTGCTAGCAAGCTTTTCACCACTTTGCTATGACAAGGCTATGGAGGCTAGTTTCCTCCATTCTTTTCTTTTAAATTGAAAAAAAAAAAAAAAGTTCATCATATTTAGAATATGATATCAAAAATAAATGAATAGGATGTTGATTTTTTATAAACTGTCAGAAATAAACATAAAAGTAATTGTAAAATTGCTTATTATTTCAAATGCTAACCTCCATATTTATTATAAACTTTATAATTGTTTGATAAATTAAAACAAAAAGTATATACGAGAAACCAGCAAGGGCCTCACCATAGTGAAGCGAGTCCTATAGTTTGGTGAAAATCTTGCTAATACAGAGCTTATAAACACATTGGATAGCTTTCAGCACTAAACTCCAAGAGAAAACAGAGTGCGTCTGTGCCTTCGTCAGCCCTTACAGACTTGGGACTTGGGAGAGAAACTATGAATGATCATGATATCATGATCTCTCAGAGTATGTAAGGACTGATGAAGGCACAGAGGCACTTTGGTTATAATCTCTGTGCTAGCAAAATTTTAACCAACCCATAAGACTTCACACTATGGCAAGACTAGGCTGACCAAACGTATTGATTTGCCTGGGACAATCCGATTTTGACAATCGAAATGTCCTGATTTCTCACAAAAGGGAAAAAATTAAAAATTAATTTAAAAATATTAAACACACATAATGAACGTTTTTAACATAAAAACATTGTGATATCGTGGTTATTTTATTAAAGAGCAAATTGTATGATTTTGCTTGAAAAAGAAATCAAGGAGTTCAAAATATTTAAAAATTAGGATTGTTTTTATGATGTACTCTTTCAAAAAAATAAGCTAAACGCAGCTATAATTTTTTGTTTCTAATTAAAAAAAGTTACTTTTACTATGTTAATTATTAGAATTTTTTAATCTAGCATTCAAAAATCGTTCAAAATACGCTTAAAAGTCAAGGACCACACCCCCTTTTTGAACATTTTTTTCACCTCCAGCGAGGCACCCTCCCCCTGTCCCAGGTTGCTTGGCTCCCAGGGTCAGGGTGTCCCAATTTTGCCTCTAGGGAATATGATCAGCCTAGGCAAGACCCCTAGGAAGCCTAGGCTGGTTTCCTCTAACATTTTCTTTCAAATTTATCTTAATTTATAGCTGTCTCTTTTATTTTATTTTTCAGTAGGACAGGTGAATTTATAAATAAAAAGTATTTGAATTTCAAGGATCACTAGCCTTTTTATTAGTAAAACTTTTGTGCAATAAAATGTTTTAAGATCAAACACTAAGTTTTGTTAAAAAGCTAAGTAACAGAGAATAGTATTTGTTAGCGCAGTAGTGATTTTTAGATAGCAATAATAATAATTTTCCAAATATTAGAAACTTTAATAAAACTATAAAAATTAACAAAAAAGAAAAATGTAATGCAAAACTGAGATCACATTTGATCATTTGATACATGAAATACATCACATTGATAACTATGCTTTATAGGTATCATTTTCTCTCTTTTTAATTTCATCACAAGAATGATATTATTACAAATGTGCTTTGGCATTGCTGTAACAATTACCAACAACAATGGCTTTCAATATTTGCTTCTCAGCAATAAATATTTATAGTGCTACATGACAATTGTTTAAAATAAATAATAAAATGACAAATCAATGCTTCTGCGTCAAAAGAGAGAATCTGCATTTTCTACCAGCACGGCGAGTGGAGTATTTGCACTTTCCACCGTGGAGCATCTGTAATGTTAAGTACAGCTCTGGCCAAAAGTTCCCGAACGATTTGCATAGGCAACCTGCAACCACACTATGTTATCTTTATGAGAAAACGCAGCGGCCGCCGCTGCCCCGTTCGGGAACTTTTGGCCAGAGCTGTACATGACCGCTAGTCCACGCACCGTGCTGCGTGAAAAGTGCAGATACTCCACTCGCAGCGCTAGTGGAAAGTACAGATGCTCTCTTTTGACTCGGAAGCATCGAAATGTTAACTTGAAGTAAGGCATAGAAAATGTATAGGACAACTGTATCAAAGTTAGAGATTTAATTCATTCATGCAAGTGCTTTATAATCACACTTGTAATACATATGTACTTGACAGTACATTTTTTTTTTTTTTTAATAAGCAGGTCTTGCTAGATATTTTAAATTTGATTCATATTTTACTTTTCAAGATGATAACATACACATACACACCCCAGTGTCCCTTTTTTAATATGTTCAAACATGAATATTAATATTGACTAATAAAGGAACAACTGTTTTGAGGTCAACTATAAAAGATTTTGCTCACATCCACTTCTGTTTTGACATACTATGCATGCATATAGTAAGTAGAAACAGAAGCAGATGTGACCAAAATCGCTAAAAGTCAATCTCAAAATAGTTGTTCCTTTATTAATCAATTTACTGTCCACAAAAACAAAAAAAAAAAGTGTAACAAAATATTGTGTAAATATGAAGTGAAAAAAAAAAAAATAAAAAAAAAATACAATGCAATGCAATGAGTGACAAATAAAATCTTGAAGATCAAACCTAATATCACAATTGTAACTGCAGAATATTGGTATAGTGTACGTTGAATATGTTATAATAGTGCAGAAATTTGCATAAAAAAGTTGCCATATTTACATTCACAGATTAGGAATGCTGTTAACTGCAGATGAAGGTTAACTATATATGTACCTACTAAGTAAATTTAATTTCATACAAGTATAAGAACAATGGCGTTGCCACACAAATATATAATATTTAATCGCATTGCAAAAAAAAGTATTATAATCACATTTAGGGAGGAAAAAATCTGTTACAGTTAAGAGTATTAACTTGTTAAATTCAAAATATCTTCAAAGTCTCTTCAATTAACAGCTAACAAACATCAACTCAATTAGTAAATGTGTCATACAATTTAGAAATTATATCAAAATTTTTAATAAATCTCAACTGAGCACATATTATATGACATACTCATTTATCTTTACCAATAATTATTAAAATATTGGAAAATAATAATTAAGAGTACACACACCACAATAATTCTATCACATATAGATAAATTTTTTTTTTAAAAATTCATAAACTGATAACTTTATTTAATTGATAATTGTTTCAGTTAGTCAAGAACTAATAAAATTGACATCAATATGTCTTCAGAGGGAACAATCACCACCAAATTTACAGCATTTTTATTATTAATATTTTTTAAATCACAAAAAACTGACTTGTAAGTGATTTTTTTTCTGTGATATTATAAAGTGATCACACACACAATAACAATTATTTTACTCACAAACACATAGAAGTGATCACGCAGAAAAACACTGCAACCCAGTTTAGTTGTCAAAGTGAGAGTGAAGCAAAATGGAAGTGGGGGTATTTGAGGTAACATGACAATTTGCAACACACTCGGGAACATACAAATACATACATTGAAATCTAATTTATCTACAATATATTTATATATAATGCTTGCAGAACACTAACAATCTTCAGGAAATTTTACAAGCATCAACTTTATTTTATTTTTTTTTTAATTTTTTTTTTTTTTTTTCAAATATTCTACTTTTCAATCTTGGTATGAAAATTTTTAATGTTGATACATGTAATACAGAAATTTTTATTATGCCTTATTATATATTGTTATATAATGCATAGATAGAATACAGTTTAGTACCAATTAACTTATTAAATTGGTGCTGCAAACTTAACACCACAATATTATTTATTATTTCTTTATACTTTTTTACATTGAGTAAATTTAACAATGTAACTATATATATTGTCAAATTTCTTGTACAGTATTTTTTGTTCAGTCAATTTTCAGCAAGGGCATATGAATTTAAATAAACACACATATATGATATTAAGTGACAATATAAGGCAACTTCTTGTATTTGAGAAGTTATATACACATAAAAAAAAATTAAACTTTATAGTGAAGTTTAAATTCTTTCAACGAATAAATACCATATTTCACTACCTTAGAGCACAATCTGTGTATCTGCAGAAGCAACAAACTCTTATCTTTTTGTTTATTGTTTTGAACTTGGATGCTTTTGCAGATACACAATTTGTGTTCTAAAGTAGAGATTAAAAAAAAAAAAAAAAAAAAAAAAAAAATTAATATGCACACTGCTTTTAATACGATTATTACTACGTACCTACAGAAAATTCATCTTTTATTTATTTATTTTTCTTCATATAACATTGACTTTTAGCAGAAAATAGTAAAGTTGGAGGCCCACTTAGCAGAAAGTTGTGTGTGGATATATAGGCACACAAAAACACCCTATAACTGAATCTATTTATGTTTGTTTTTGCTTTTTACGTTTGGCAGAATTTAATATTTTTTTCATTTATTTTGATTCATTTCAGAATATACAATATTACAGAGTAACAATTGTGGATATATATTATACTTTTTTTTATACATCATAAATATCAGTAACCATTTTTATACAATCACAGTATAGATAAGTAAAAAGCAAAATTATAAATCATCAAAATTGTAAAAAAATATGACAGTATTGTATTGTAAAAAAAAAAAAAAAAAAAAAAAAAAAAAAAAAAAAAATCCAAACCATTATTACTAAAAGCTTTTATTACTTTTGCTTAAAAATTGTTATTTGAAAATTTTGTCAGCTTATTATTTATTGCAGGTCCTATTTAATTAATTGAGCTCATATAGTACTTTTTTCCCCCCCGTTACTTTTATTTTACATCAAGAAGTCTCCACTAATATCTAATATTGACATCTAAAAATGATTACCAAAGCAGCCTAGTTATAAAGAAGGTAATCATTTATATATATTTAAAGCTCCCATTCATATTATGCATATGCTTATAATAATAATAATTAATGGAAACTTCATGATTTTACAAGTTAAGTACTGCTTGGTTATGGGTGGTATTATAGTAATAGTAAAGTTGAACATCAATAATTTAAGTATTTGAAAATTGATGGTTAAACTTTTCTATATGTCTGTATTAATTAATTTTTATTAAAAATTAGTTATTACTTTTGAGTAGCACCATGGTATAGAGATACTGAAATCCATAAAATTAAGTGTACATACATTATGTATAACTAAAATTCATTTCAGAAAAGCTGCACTTTTAGTAGAAATCTGAGTCTGAACTGTGATTGGTATTATCTCCTTGATCAGGAGAACATAGTGTGCTGGCACTATCACTGCTTTCTAGTGTTACACTTTCACTGTCCGTTAGTAAGACAGGTCTCTTCAAATCTGAAACATGACCAATCAAAACACTTTAAAAAAGTCATACAGTGAGCTACATTTTGAAATTTTATATATAATTAATTTAAAAATAATAATAATAATAATACTGTAGTGGGTTTTACAATAAACAGGCGCAAATAATAATAATAATTGAAAGAGCACTTAAAGTTACACCTTTTAGTAGACAGAATTCTACTTTTTCTTATTAAACTTCAAAAGCAAAATAATAATAATAATAATAATAGTAAACAGAAAACAAAGAGTAACAAAAATTCTATTTTTCTACCTTTTCAACAAATCTGACCAAAATTTAAAATGTTCTTCTAACCATTACATGCATAATATAACATTTGTATACACAAACTCGTAAATTAATAATAATAATAAGCAATATTTAGTGTTGTGCTACTTTTTACAATATAACATGCTGTTCGTAAATCCTGTTTTCTGCTACTCAAATGACGATCACCTATGGTTATTCAAATGAAATGCAAATTTTTTTGTAGCAAAAAAAAAACAAACACAGGATTTATAATCAACATTAATATAATATGTTCAACTATATATGAAGTAGCAAATTTTAAATTACACAGAAATTAGTGACTGGTCATACACAACATTAATAAATACTAAAAAAAACAAAAACAAGAACAATAAAAATCAAACTATCTACAACTACTACACAGTTAAAAAAACAACTAAAAATCACACACACACACACAGTGCTTGCAAAAAATTTAAGAGCCCCACTCAACTATAATAAAGGTATTTACATACTTGGTGTGAGAAGAGGAAATACTTACCAGCTGCTATTGTGTTTGGCATGGCAGGTGCAGAGGGATATGACGCTAGTATGATCGCAAGACATTGTGCCACATTAGGACCAGGAGCACATGCTAAGGCAGGTGTAAGACCACAACTGTCCACGGCTTCAACTGAGGCTCCTCGGGCTAACAATGTCTTGGTCACAGCCACCATACCTTGCCGGGCAGCCAGGTGAAGTGGCCTGCCATACACAACATTACCAACGTTAATATAACAAAATCAACGTTTTTGTCACACATGTAGAGTAACATTGTGTTTGAATCTAATTTTACCACATTGCCTATACTACAGTGAATTAATAAGCCAGCATCATCATAGAAGTAAATTTAATGTTTTAAGAGACTGCATATTTGATATTATGAAACATAAATATATAACACATTAAATCAGTAGTGAATTTTACTTCTCTTAAAGCCAAAAGCAAACAAATACTAAACATGGACACAACATAATATAGTACTAGTAAGCATGTTGTTTCTGGTTATCAATAAGTAAACAAAATATGAAACAAGCTTTGAACCTTTTAGCCTTTCCATTTTAAACAAAATACACCTTTTTATTTATTTTTTTTTTCTGACATGTTTTGTTATTTATACAGTACACTGGTACCAAAAAAAAAAAAAAAAAAAAAAAAAAAAAAAAAAAAAAAAAAATCCAACTGAAGGGTTCCTCTCTCCTAATGGTATGTGTATATATATTGGAAATTTTTAAATGCAATCAGCCATATATTTTGGGGACCAGTGTACAGTACATTTCCAGTTGCATAGAAATTCTGCTCATTTGGTAGTTTTCTTATTTTTCATTGCCTATAGAATTTCTCTATTAACCACATCTTACCTATCCAATCAAAATATATTTCACCTATTTGGCCTGAAGCTTTCAGATTATTAGTTAAATAAATCCAATCAGAAAAATGTAGTTTTTATGTTAATTCAGACGTTAAAATTTCATGCTTTACATTAATTACACCAAACCTTAGTATACTATGTTAATCATATCATAAAGTTGCTGGATTTAGATCATAAAATGTGTGGACACACAGTTGTTTGTAAGACTTACGTTTTGAGTTCTTGGTTTGGAATGTTGACAGATGCTTGATCATTGATATGAGACAGCAACAAGAGAGCACAATTCTGGTGACGATTCTCACAGGCCAGATGTAAAGCGGTATTCTCCTGTTCATCTTTGGCAAGTGCATTAGCACGCCAGTTCAGTAATAACTCTGTAAAACAAACACAAACACCTTACTTAGTTAGAAACTTATAAAATATAATATAGGTACTGTAACATAATACAGGAAAAATCCACTTAAGTGGTAATTAGCTAATGAAAAAAGTACAAAATTCTCTCTCTGTCTTCTTTTTCCCTTCTCATCATGGTTCATATTTTATCTCTTATTAACCTGCTAATTCTCATATTTCTTTAAATCCCTAGGTTGCAATTAGCTTGAATGTTTGTGCATATCTGGGATTTTCTCGCACGTCAGTGGCAGTCAAAAAGTGTGATCCATTCATACCACACTCTCGATACAGATATAAAAGCAACAACGTCTAGCTACCAGATTACTAGTATTCCTTTTAGAGGGCTGGAGGTAGAGCAAGGGTTTGTCTCTCCTCACCATGCTGATAAGTTCCAGATGAACAAATCAGCTGTCTATGGCTATAAAGATGAGGTGCAGTGAATGAAATGTGTGCCATATCCAAATGTCTGAATCAAATGCAAGCCAGTACAATCCCTTGTTATAATCTATAGGATATGAGCTTAATGTTTGCCTCGGTTAGAAATTATTTTCTCTCACACAAGGTGTCATTGTCAGCTTAAAGCTTACTATCTTCCATTCCCCATTTTTTTTTCTCATCTAACTATAGTTTCTTTGTGCATCAAATCTTTTTTTATTAGTTATTTAAATAATTTATTAATCTACTTGTTCTAACAAGAAATAGTTTTACTACGCTTATGAATCTGTTTATAAGTGTCCAGAAAAAAAAAATACAATTTAGTTACAAACTAGGAGATTGGGGTGCATGGAGGAATATTATTTCTATCTAAAAGAATCTTCTACCATTGAGAGCCACGTACTGGTACAATATTTCTTATTCTCACAAGAATCTCAAGATCAAATGATGCCTTACCTAGAGCATTCTTGTGTCCACTAGATGCAGCTGCATGAAGAGGAGTACGTCCACAGGTATCCCTGGCTTCTAAATCAGCACCTTTGGCTAATAACAGGTTGACACATTCCACTGCATTGTGCAAGGCTGCTACATGAAGAGGGGAACGACCTTGCAAGTCTTGAAGTAGGGTAGCTGGAGAGCCTAGATGATCTAATAATAATTGAAGACACCTCTCACCCCTCTCGCCTCCACGCATACTATAAGTACAAGATGCATTTTTATTTAATTCACGATTTAATTTTAATCTTCATTTTCTGTAGGTATTTACAATCTATATACACAGAAATGCAAAATGTTTTACACTTAACTTAAAAATAAAAAAATTAAAAAAAAAATGAAATTTTTAGCAGAAAATGCTATTATGTAAAAAAAAAAAAAATTTGAAACGAAATCTGCAATTTTTTAAAATGCCATTAACAATTAACATAATTGCACTGCCAAGTAAAAAAATAAAAAAAATACTACTTACGCTGCACAATGAACAGGAGAAAATGTGTTCCCTTCTAGCATGCCAGGAAAATCTTGCTCTAATAAATACTGCACACATTTGTGGTGTCCTGGAATAAAAATAAATACATATTTTAAATTCTACTAATCAATAATTTATAGTTCTTATATAAAAGAAAACAAAGTATTTTATTAATATACAAATTATTTTTCCCCTTCTCTTTTGTTTGAGGGAACATTTATTTCCATTAGTAGTCTATTACTGACCATTATAGCAGGCCCAATGTAAAGCTGTAAGTCCCTGATGGTCTTGTATCCTAGCCAGAGCTGGCCCACATGTGGTTTGCAAGAGCATAGCAAGAGCCTCTAGATGACCACAAGCAGCTGCCAAGTGAAGAGGGGTTTTACCCCACTTGTTTTGTTGCGACACTGCAGCACGGCCTGCTAGCAATAATTCTACACATGTGTTGTAGCCTAGCACAACCTGTTAAGATAATCATATATATTACATACATACTTTATTTACAAGAGCAAATTTAGTTCAAGTTAAATAACTAAAATATGGTACAAAAAGGACAGTTTTACTGATTGCGAAATATTTTTCACAAATGAACTCTAGAATATATAGAGCAAACAAATATAATACATGATAGCATTACAATACACTATAACTTACAGCTCTAGTTAAGGCAGAATGTTGATCATCATCATATAAGCTAGGATTCGCGCCATGTTTTAATAATGCAACTATAGTCTCTGAGTGACCTCCTGCAGCAGCCAACATTAATGGAGTCCTATAAAATAAAACGATATATTTTTCACTTTACTTTTTTACTTCTTCCTGACAATTTGACTTACCTCCTGTGCAAGTCTCTGCTATCAACAATGGACCTACTTTCAGCTCCCTCAAGTAGCAACATAACACATTCTGTATGTCCATGAACTGTCGCAGCATGCAGTGGAGTTCTTTGTAATACTCCATCTCGCTCTCCAACTCTGGCACCAATTCTCAACAGCTGGCCCACACATTGGCGATGTCCTAATAATAATAATATAATACAAGCATGAATTTGTTATGCCATTTGAAATATTTATATAACTTACCATTGTAAGAGGCAAGATCTAGAGGAGTTTTTCCTGTGTTATCTTTGATATTTACATCATTGAATATTGGAATCAAAATTTGAAGGATATTAGCATGACCATAGAATGCCTGTAAATAAATAAACATAAAGTCAAAAGAAAGAGATTAAAAATTAAGCCAAGAAGGAAGAGGCTTATTATTATTATTTTTTTTTTTTAAGTAACAAGGATAACTTTGTTTTTATGTCTTTAAAAAAAAAAAAAAAAAAGAAAAAAAAAGTTATTTACAGCTAAAACACTAAATTATGGTGATGTACAGCTCTGGCCAAAAGTTCCCGAACGATTTACATAGGCAACCTGCAACCACCCTATATTATCTTTATGAGAAAACGCAGCGACCGTCGCTGCCCCCTTCGGGAACTTTTGGCCAGAGCTGTACCTTCAATAATTAAAAAATATAATATGTTATTCATCTACTCTACAGCCAAGTGTCTAATTAACTTACAGCTAAGTGCAGGGGAGTAACATTTGGTGTTCCTGGTCCATACATGACAATGCTATCCTCCATTGCTGCCAGCAGCAGTTGAAGGGCATCTACATTGCCTGCTGCGACTGCATAATGAACTGGCATAAATCCTTGTCTATCTTTAGCTCGAGAGTCTGCTTTGTGCTTCAACAAATACTCCACACACCTGTGATAATTAGAAAAAAAAAATCAAAATACATATAAGTTAAGACTCAACAAGCTAAATTTCTACGAGACACTTACTTTCCCTCCATATCCCTAGCAGCTGCCAAATGCAGAGGAGTGCTTCCTTCACTATCCTGATGATTTACTCGTGAACCAAATGCTACAAGAGATAGTACACAATTAAAGTGGCCTTGTCTAGCAGCACAGTGTAGTGGCAATTGTTTATGTTTATCTTCCAACTGAAAGTTGGCACCACTGCTAACTAGAAGATCTACACACTCCACACTCCTGAAAAGAGAACAAATAATATGCTCTGATTATTAAAAATATAAAACTTGCAACTTACAAAAATATTTATTACAGTAGTGCGAATTTATCAAACTAAAATGTATGGCAGCAAAATACAGAAAAAGTTATTTTACAAGTTTTATGTTATGTTTGCATTTTTACCAAAGTACATAATCTACTGAATGCATACCTATTGAAGAAGTCATTGAAATAAAATTAGTTATCAAGTATACTGAGTAAAATTCCATGTTTTCTTCATGCTTTAAGGTAGGTACAGATAATATTTGAGGCCATAATCTCCTTGCAGGAGTAGGCCAGGACAAATCCTCGCCATTTTTAACATAGTTATGAGTTATAATTTACCATACTACAGGCCAGAAACACCATGCTCCTTTAAGCTCCAAATACAAGACCTGCATGACTGAAACCACCATTTCATCTTATGATGGCAGTAATCCATCACTATGAACAGGCGGTGGTTATAGTGCCTGGCCCATCTCTGCACACTCTTAGATGTCATAGCTTAACACCACGCACCTACCACTTTGCCATCCCAGGCAACCAGCATGGGCTTGATATCAAACACTGATCCTCTAACTAAGTGGCAGACAAGCATGCAGCCACAGAGACAGCCACCTTAAGCTTTTAAATGACTATGATTTGACTGACCGATTTGTCAAATCCCACTGACCGATTTGTCCGATTTGTTGATGATTTGTCCGAGTTGCAGACATTCTCAATGACTTACTACTCACCCTTTATAAGCAGCCAAATGAACAGCTGTTTTTCCTGTGTTATCTTGAGCATCCATGTCAACCCCAGCTTGCAGAAACTTTCGACAGCACTCTACAAATCCTCCGAGGCAGCACATGTGTAAAGGTGTACGACCTGAATAATACAAGAATACATTAACACTTTGACACTAATATGGTCTCTTTTGCCAGAAAGAAAAAAATCTAATAGGTGACTTATGAACTATGAATGTCCAGATTATGTGCATATGGCTTATTAAAATATCGTAGCTTACCTTCAAATCCTTTCATGCCTGGATTTGCATTTGCAGCCAGCAAAGTTCCACTCAGCAGCTCATGACCATACAAGGCTGCAATGTGAAGCGGTGTGCAGCCATTTTGATCCTTACAGTCTACTACAGCACCTGTCATCACACATTTTACATGATCATTACTACAATAATAATGATTACTTATTATTATTATTATTATTATTATTACTATGTTAGTGCGTATATTCTTTATTTTAATTTTTCTGACCTCAGTGCTTTAGTTGATGAGGTAATAGTACTTATGAGGTAGTAATTTTCCCAAAAAAACACTAAAAACATAGTCCTTCAATACCAAAGGATAGGAAATTTGTGGACCTTTGCCCCCCCCCCCCTCCTAATGTGATTGGCTAGCACTCTGCACTGGCAAGCACCAGTCAACAACAACAATAGGCCAGTGGCATATTCAACTTTGATATTTGCCTATAATTAATATTACTAAAAAGATTTGCAAAAAAAAAGGGGGGGGGGGAAGGAAAGGACAGGAAAGGTAAGGAAAAATTAGGACATTTTTTCTAATTTATCTATGTGTTTTGTATTAAATATTTTTATTATTAATGATCCCATAGTCGATGTTTCCTTAAAGGTTGTATAGACCGGTTGCACTCATATTTAAGAGCCGCCATTTTGCTGGTTACGAATACATAGGCCAGCATAGGAAAAACGTCATTTTTATTTTTTTAATAGCAAAAGAAGCTTCAACCCTCAATCAAAGACTTATTTCTCGCTACTAATAAGCTCGAAGAACATGAGAAAAATTCGTCCAGTTAAAATAAACTCTTATTAAGTGAAAAATTAGGAGAAATGATGTTTCCCCTATGCTGCACAATACATTAGGCACCACAAACATGGCGACAAAGCGCAAGGATGTGAAAGGGGTCTATATAGATGGCTTGTATCTCAAAATCTAAAAAGAAAATTTCCAAATTTTATGATGCCATTTGAAAGTTAATAGTAACAGCTACCTATGATAAAATTTTCAGAACCCGTGACCATCAGATAAGAGGGAAATTAATTATTGAAATTAACATGGGCTCTTATGGGACTAAAACTTCAAAAATCATAATTAAAAATCTAGCATGGTGACCCCCCAAAATTTTCACATATTTTGAGATACTTAATCCTAATGTATCACTGTGCAAAATTTCAGATTTTTCTGTCTTTACAACTTTTTAGTCAAATCCCGCAATAGCTGATTTCCCGCCTTAATATGAATAATGGCATTGATATTAATCAACAAAAATACAAATAATGATTTTACAGTACTTGGTTATTTTGAAAGTTAATAATATAATAGGTGTTAATGAGCTTGAAAATGTATTTACCATTGTCCATGAGTATTTTGGATCTGGTGAATCGCCCATGAATAGCTGTCATATGTAAGGGAGTGCGTCCATCATCACTTTGAGTATTTATATCTGCCTCTTCTCGGATTAAAATTTCTAAACACTCTGCACCACGAGTTGAAGCTGCGGCTATGTGCAATGGTGTCTGTAACAGTTTTCGAAATTATACATGACTCTAAATTTTTAAAAATAATTAAAATTTTACTTTTCTGTAAATTTAAGTACCAATTTTCTTATTACCTGTCCTCTGTAATTTGGAGCATTTATATTTGCACCATAGTAAAGAAGTTCACCACAAATATTTGCATAACCATTTAGACATGCTATATGTAGAGGAGTATTTCCAAAAGCATTGGGACAGTTGATATTGGCTTCACTGTCCAGCAAGATCTGTGCTGTGATGAGGCTACCACCAGCAACAGCAGCGTGAAGTGGCGAGTACAGCTACATAACAATAGACAAAAATTGATGTCAAATACTGTACTAATATAATGAAAACCCCAACACAACTTTAACTTCAATTAAAAAATCCTACTAGGGGATGAGGGTGGAGGTATACTTCTGTTATGCTTGACAGCCAATCAAAACCATGCTGGAAAGTGGCGAGGGACCCTTAATTTCCTTACAGCCTTTTTCACTGATGAGAAGTGTTACATGTTATAAGTATCATTCAAATGGCTTGAAAATTTGATGTCCGTCCACAAGTAAACAGTATTGTTGCAACTTTGTGTATGTCATAAAAAAGTATAGCCCTTTGGCAGTGGTTTGAAAGCTGATGGATACTGACAGGCAAAGCTGGCAACATTCAGTTTTCTATTCGTTGCTATCCATCAAAATCAAAACAGCTGATACTGACGGATAGCAACAGATACATGTAAACAGTTGTATTTGTTTACATATGCACAGCTCCATCCATCAGTATTCATCAATAATGATGCATGTGAAAGTAGTGATATTTTCAGTATTGGCACCCATCAGTTTTCCGCGCATGCTTTTTCATGCAAAATAAGCAAGTTTGTGTAAATGTCAGTTTTCGTCAATATCCGTCAATGCACATCAACAGACATCAAATTTACGCTCCATGTGAATAATAATAAAACTATAAATTCTTTAATTATTTTCTGTAAATTTGTGCAGCAAAATAACGTTTGCCATTCAGAACACAGTACAGTATTTAATAATTTGCTGTACAACGTTACAACAACAACAAACAAACAAAAACTTTACAATAACAACCAGTGATAAACTTATTTCAATCTATATTGTTATTATTGATTAATCTCACCTCTCTATCCCTTACCCCAACCTCTGCTTCAAATTGGATCAATAGCCGTACAACGTCACAATGGCCCATATATGCAGCCCAATGAAGAGCTCTGCGATCTTGTTTATCTAATGCGTTAACCATAACTCCATTGCTGAGCAGCAACTCGCACATCTGAAACAAAAATATATATTAAAGATAAGTTACAGTACAATACTAGCAGTTATAAGATCAGTACTTCCAAATAGAGACCTGGCAGTACAGTTCTTTTGCCATGTGACTATGAGCTCTACGAAAAGAACAAGTAAGATTCAAGGTCGCATCACGAAAAAACTCTACATCGAGGTTTCTATTCGGAACACTTGATATGCTGGTCATACAAACCTCATGGTGACCATTATAAGCTGCATGATGCAAACTTGTACGTCCTCCTCTATCTGTTATATTAATGTTATTGTTAGGCAAGTGAGGGATCATAAACTCAGCACATGGAACAGCATTATTGGCAGCTGCTACATGTAGAGGAGTTTGCCACTCTCTATCTCGAGCATTGATGTCAGCACCATGTTGTATCAATAAACGTACTACGTCCTGAGGAAAAAAAAAAGTATATTAATTAATGTAATCTCTCTCAGTGCAACGTGTAGGTACAAATAATAAAAAGCACCAGAGATTTAATATACTGTATTGCAGGATACAAGACAACAGTAGAAATTAATAATAATAAAATGCATTAAGGTTACAAGAAAGGATCTGCTGCTTTCAAATGAGAGTGTATCAAAACTGAGAGCAGGAAAGTACTAAATTGCCAGCTACTGTATTTGTTCAAGACAAATCTGCATACTTTTATTGAACTGTCTGATTGAGATTGGGCATTTAAATATAGCTTTGTTTTAAATGGGAATTATTATTTTGCTGTGCAAAAACAAATATAATGAATATGTATGTGAATGCTTCTTTTGTGGATGCCTCGTCGATTATTTCAGTAGGATTCTTTTACCCAAAACAATATACACAGAATGCAATGCATAGGTGCTTAATTTATTTGTATAAATTAGCTTGTACCACTCACTTCACTTCCTGAATGGCAAGCTCGATGTAATGGTGTTAACCACCTTGTATCCTTTGCATTTACTCTTGCTCCATTATCCAGTAAAACTTCAATGATACGAGGGTACCCACAAAATGCAGCAACATGCAAAGGACTACGCTTCTCACTATCCAAATAATTAACATCTTCTTTTTGAGCTATCAAGTAGCAAACTTCCTCTGTATCCCCAGCCAGTACCGCTTTTACAAGAGGGGGCTGAAATTATAGAAAATATATAAATTAGGGGGCGTGTATATCTTTTAAAAAAAAAAGCAGTGAACATATTTTTCACAAAATAATAAGCTTCATTTTACGTAAATATTATAATTACCATATCATCAAGCTGTTGAAAAACCATTCTTGTTGATTATTTGTTAGCGGGTATCTCTAAAATGAAATTATGCGCATTTCCAGTGGGTACCAAAGACCAAATCCACTTATAATCAAAACCTATTGGCCCCCCAAATGACATGCAAAATGCCGAGATTTATCTACATTCTGCTTATCTCTAAGTACAAATTGAGCATCTTAGCAGCTTCTACTGATACGAGATTGCTCTTAATTATAATAGACACGCTCATTATTATTTAAATACATATTTTCCAAGTAAAAAGTTATAAATTATTCTATATTTTAGCTTGAGTTGATCTCCAGTGCAAGTTTTTAACAAAAGCGATCGTCAATTTTTTTTTCACCTTATTTTGAGCTTGAGCGCAAAATTCAAAATACTACGTTTACGGGATTAAATTGCTGTCAAACTTGCAAGTTAGAGCTGCTGACTTTTATTAAATATGAAAATAATTATTTTAAAAAACATTGCTAGATATAGTAATTTCTATTCAATAGCCAGAGATAATTTTTAACAATAATTAACAGATTACAAATGACATAAATAATGCCAGGCAATACTATCAATACTACCGCAAATACTACTTCAATTGATTGACTTATACTGATATTTTTTTACTGATAAAATATTAAAACATTAAAATAATGAAAAATAGCTCACATCATCTCACATGCTACTAATTGCTATCAATGGCAAAGATAACAATATAAGCTTTAAGATTATCATAACTTGGGAAATAGACTATAATTATACTGTACTGAAAAGAAAAAGAAATGAAATTCACCTTTTGATGAATAAAATGAATCCCGTTTATTATTAATTTTTTCGGGTAATATGCATGACAACAATTAACATTATTTTATTTTTATGACTTATCACATTGCAAAAATATACAGAAATTTCATCATGCTTTATTTGTGAGTTTCAACCTCTCTTCTATCTGCAGAACATAAACGTAGGTATAATGAATTTTATTCTTCATACATTGTAGTTTGGAGGCTTCGCTTCCAGTTGACGTCTGAAAATAATTAATAATATATTATAGAAATCATATATATATATATATATATATATATATATATATATATATATATATATATATATATATATATATATATATATATAAATATATATAAATATATATTGCTGTGTGCAAAAGTTTTAATATATTGCATTGATCATCATAAATGATTTAATTTTAGACTATATAGTCTTTTTCTTTCTTTATAATTCAATATAATATATTATTTTATTAAGTACACAATTTTCATAAATATTTGCCGAGTTTACAAACCTGAAGACTGCAAGAGTTGCTGCAAACGACACAACAACATGAGTTACAGCTAGCCAAGTTTCCCTGATATCCCAAAGTAACACTCCGCATGCTATCATAGCAAGAAGAGATATTCCAGCTTCTAGTTGTCTGAACCTTGAAGCTCGTACCAGAAGAACGACCTGCAGAAAATATGACAAACACCTCATAGTGAATTCATGTCATGATGAAGATAATTTGTATCTCATTTACGGTAATTAAAATAGACAATTCAATTTACCTGAATAATTTGACATGTTCCTTCCAATAGGAATAAAAGGCCATGAGTAGGACTTGGGCCATCATACTCCTACAACATTATAATATGTTATATGCATTACATTAAACTAATAATATAATACAAATCAATTTTTTTGTTTACTACAATTGCGTAATATATTAAATTATAAAGATTTCACTCAAAAGTCAGCAAAAGCTCAACTCCTCTGTTCACCATTTCGTCGGCTTGAAATACTTAGGCCTATGTTATAATGCAAATAAAAAAAAAAATAAAAAAAGGAAAAAAGGAAAGGAAATTAAGCCTGGTTGGGACAAAGGTAATTTTTTTTTTTCTTTCATAGATACAACAAAAGTATTCTGAGCCGACGATTTATTTTCATTTTCTTTAGTATACAAGTATACATTATCCTGTAATACAATTTATCATTTGTACACCTAACACTATTTAAGTTTGAGCATCTGTGATTTTATTTTTTATACATGTGCATGTAGTTAAAAAACAAAATAATGTCTAAGCTAGAGTGCTTTTCAAACTAGAATACGATCTATATACTATGAGCCGCATAATAGCTACAATACAATTGCTTTGTAATATAGGATTACAATACTATACAAATTTGTAACTTTGATTTCAGTCTGTCTATAAGTTACTATGCTCAAAGTTTTTGCAATGCCAATAACTGTGTTATATTGATTCAAAATACTGAAATTTTTAATAACTCACCTCTATACTAGACTCTCCAAGAGCAATGATGGCTCGATATAAATTTAACAAGGCAAATATCACTGACAAAACAACAGCAACTCGACCATATAAAGATATAGGTGTCAATTTTCTAGGAGAACCAACTGAAGTGAGAAAGAAAGAGAAAATTAAACTCTATGTTACATTTTTATATTATAATACAACATACCAGACATATTATTGAGCACAGCTCCTCTATGAAGTCCATTAGGCAACGATGGTGGCTCTACTTCAGATGGTTTCACTGTATGTGGAGGCCTTACTTTTAATTCTTTACTTAGTTCTGACAAATCTACTCTCGTCGTTAATGATTGAGGACGGTTATATCTTTGACGACTCTTGTGGATAAGGCTATCTATAAAACAACATAATTGTGCATTCAATTATTTATTGTCTATTCAACTTTTTGTAGGGTATGTGTTAAATGTATACTCACCAAATTCAATGAAACTGTATGGTCTCCTAGCTTCATTTACTTTTCTTGTGTCATAACGAGATAAAAATTCTTTCATTAACTCGTTAATAAAACTAAAAGCTAACACTCCTGGATAATTGAGATCTGACAGCACCAAGTATGAGATACCAAGTGAAGTTACAAAGCTGGAAGAACATTTAAAACAAAAAAATGATTAAATAATTTATATTGCCTCAAAATATCACAAAAATAACAATCAAAAACAACTATGTGCAATGCACGTACTTACATAATAAGTAAATGTACCGATTTTTGTCAATATCTCTTTTTATTATTATTATTTTAGAGCACACAATAATAAACTGACTAATGAAGAAGCAACTGTTTAAAGACCGACTTTAAGTGATTTTAATATTTTAAGCACATCTACTTCTGTTTTTATGTGCTACGCATGCACAGTACATGAAGATGGAAGCAAAAAATCATGGAAGCGAATTGTGAGTGAAATTGCTTGAAGTCGACCTCAAAAAAGTTGCTTCTTTATTAGTCAATAAGTTATGTTGCTGACATAAAAACAATTTATAGATGTAAATATTTAATTATATGTAAAAATTTGCCCTTCACCCCCCCCCCCCCCCCTCTTTAAACATTAGTTGTTTCATCATAATTTATTTACATATGTGTGCGACTTACAGTTAGTTACATCTTTGATGCACGACCCTTTCCAAGTAACCAATTAATACCCAAAACATTATATAATATACTTACTGGATTGCAAAATCACCTATCTTCATTGTACAACGTTCAGGAAATTGTGTTGTTTTTTTAGCTAATAATTTCATATACCTTTTTCCTTCTTTTAAATTTTTATCCATATCATTACTAAAATCTGTAGATGCTGTAAGAGCCATGCCATCTCTACTACGTATTATTAAGGCATAATGAATCATATTTGTAGGCCAATCAAAGTTTATTATGTGTTATTTATTCCAATTAATCAAGTTACTGAGAACTGCTTTTCATTCATAGTCTTCGGAGCTCCACGATTTTCTGAAAGCAAAAAATAATTAAAATATATAGATCAAAGGTCATATATGAAGAGGCCAAAGGGCTTTGTAGATACATCAATCTTTAACAACGGGGGACCGATTCTCTCTTATCAAAAGAAATAACCATCACACAATAATGATAACACTTTGGTGCACAGAATATAGTGATGAGAAATACATACAGCACCATTTGTAGGCGACGTTAATGATATATGTATAATTTTCCTAAATATAAGGTTATTATAAAACTAATATTATCGCATAATAAATGTAATTAAATCGCAATTAATAATTAAATTTACCTTTATTTTTTAAGACTGCCAAGCTGTCAGCGCGACGTTCAAAACAATGCCACGAATAACGCATTTCACATTTTTCGACCGCGCCCACTAATTACAGCTGTCAATGTCAGCTGACTAATGTTTACGTCGTTTTTTTTTTTTCATCGCAAATTTCTTGAAGTTTACGGCTAAATATTGAATAAGAATTAACTTATAATCTGAAATTAGCATTTAAGTATATTATAAATATATGATGTCAACAGCAGAGCCAACCGAAACACAAGAAACGGGAAAAAAAGAAGAAGAAAACACCACCAAGGTTCGTGTGTTTTTGTAGCTTTGGAGGAGTGTGCATGTCATAGAGTTATTATAACCTCTTTGGTATATGTATACCTAATGTATACATACCGTCTGTCATATGTATAATTAGAGTAGTACTCTGTATATAATGTATAATGTACTGTATACATTGATATACGTGATACCAAAGGGCACAAGTATCAAATGGCATTTGATACTTGTCCCCCCTTTGGTAGTAGTAGTAGTAGTGGTTTAGTATTAGCAATTTAATGCTATTTTATTTTTTCACTTCATACAATATTATGTAAATAAATGAACATTATGTACAAAAACTTAAACACTTTTACTGTGTAATATATTTTTAATTTTTTATGATTGTTATGTATAATTTAGAGGCCTATTTAGCCATATTATCGATCCAATCTACATACTGTGTATGTATATGTATACATACTTAAATGCATGTATACATATACAATGGTCTATATAAACGCGTATACATAAATCTGACCTAAGCGTACATCTCTCCAAATGTTAAATGGTGTAGGGAAACTTTAACTGAAGCTCGGACCGCTTCAGACTGAAGCAGTTTGATTCATGATTTGTATGACAAAACTGTTTTTAAATATAACTAAATATACACACTGCGTGTATGCAACACACTTATATATATATATATATATATATATATATATATATATATATATATATATATATATATATATATATATAAGGAATACTTGGGTGTTGGAGAAATGTGGAGTAAAAGAAACTGTGACTGAGAAGTATGAGAACAGTGTATTACGGTGGTTTGGTCATGTTGAGAGAATGGGTGATGAAAGAATAGCAAAACAGGTATTTCATAGTAGAGTGGATGGAAGGAGAGATAGAGGCAGGCCTAAAACATCATGGTCTGAGGTGGTTGGAAGATGTTTGAAAAATAAGAATGTACGCAGTATGAAATGCAAAAGGAAATGTATGAAACAAGGTATGAGACTGGCGGAAGCAAGTGAAGTATGTCAGGATAGGAAGTTGTGGAGGTCTATCACTGGGTCAGGATAAAACATCTGTGTTGTTGGCTTACCCCGAAAGGGATTTATAGCGTCATGATATGTATGTATGTATGTATATATATATATATACACACACATACTGTATTATATAAGTCATTCATATCTACGGAGTTGTCATCATGTAAAATTTTGTACATATTACATTTACACGTAAATTTTATTTTCTTATTGAATTTTTGTTTAGGAAACTGAGGGAGTTCAAAGTGATGATGACAAAGAAAGCTCCGAGGAAGTTGAGCCCAGGTTGAAATATAATCGCATTACTAATGATCTGCAAAATATCTTATGCAAAGATGCAGCAAGTTGTATTGCTGTCCATCCAAAGGTATAATTATACTGTTGTCATAATTGTTTATGGTGTGTATTGGTACAGATATTTGAAATTTTAACTCTCAAATTCTAGTTCATCTGTCTTGGAAGCCATTGGGGTGCCGTTCATTTGTTTGACCATCAAGGTAACAGTGTAAGAAGTCAGGAACTTCCTGCTCACACTGTAATGGTGAACCAAATCAGTATAGATGAGAGAGGAGATCATATTGCAAGCTGCTCAGATGATGGAAAAGTAAGACACTTCAAAGTGTACTTTAAAAAAAAAATACCTTCCACTTATTTCAGGGTTTTGAAATTTTAGCTCATAAACAATAATTAAGCAATAATTACCGAGTAAAATTGTCAAAACTCTCAAATGAGGGGAACATACGACAAAAAAATAAAACAGCAAACACCTGCCAATAATTGCAGCAAGCATGCCAATAACTAGTACATTTACCATACCTGTATATTATGTTGAGGAGAGTTTTTTTTTTAATTTTCATTTCTGTAGGTCTTTGTGCATGGCTTGTACTCTTCAGAAAATAGCCAGAGCCTCTCTTTGGGACGTCTTGTAAAAGCTGTTGCTATTGATCCAATGTATTTCAAATCAGGTTCTGGAAGACGATTTATTACAGGTACAGTACAATAATTTATAAATTTAATTATGTTTTAAATTAAACAAGTTGCATTGGAAACTTACTCTTAAACGTTGTAGGTGATGAACGTCTGGTTATACATGAGAAAGCTTTTCTGGGGCGTGTACGTTCAACTGTGCTGGCAGAAGCTGAAGGGCGAGTGTTAAATGCTCGTTGGGGAGGTCGCTTTGTAGCCTGGGCAAGTACTGTTGGACTGCGAGTCTTAGATGCAGAGGCAAAATGTTCCCTTGGACTTATTAAATGGCCACGTATTCCTGGGTAGGTATTTTCAGGTTCCATATTATAAATTCAAAAATGTGACCCTTTTTTCAAAAGCATTATTATTGTTTTTATTTTATTTTTCAATGAAAGGGAATATAATATTAGTAGTGATGAACAGTTTCTTATCCACATCAAATGTGCAAGTCAAGCTATATATTTAATTAATTTTCTTTCATTCATAGGAGTCTTCCTGAGGAACACAAGTGCAATTTATTCTGGCAAGATACCCACACTCTGCTTGTTGCTTGGGTTGATCTAGTGAGGGTTTGTGTAGTCAGGAGAAGAAACCCTGCTGAAGTTGCTGCTGGCAAAGACTTGCCAGAATATAAAGTTGAACAAAGTAATTGCTTCATATGTTTTATAATCACATTTTTTTTATACAAAACATGCTTAGAGAGAGAGAGAGAGAGAGAGAGAGAGAGAGAGAGAGAGAGAACTTGTGCATATCTATATTCATATTTAACTGTTGCAGTATGGTCTTTTCAAACTGACTTCTTACTTGCTGGTATTGCTCCACTGGATGGGCTACTGGTGTTACTTGGATGTCCGAGAGAGAAAGATGAAGATGGTAAATCTTTACGACCTCAGTTATATGTTGTGGAGCCAAGAGATGGTGAAGAATTTGAGGAGTTAAGCACAGATTGTCTTTCTTTACGTGGTTACCAAGAGTATACTAGCAATGATTATCATCTTGGTATGTATATAGAGTATAGACACGATGTTAACTTAATCAAGATAAGTTCTAAGTGAGTGATGTTGTTCTCAGATTGCCTTGTTGAAGAAAATAGGTTCTTCATTGTGAGTCCTAAAGATGTGGTAGTTGCTAGTCCATATGATGTTGATGATAGAATTCAGTGGCTAATTGAGCATAGGTTTGTATCCAAATAAAAAGTGTAGATTATTCAGAGTGATAATGTTTATTTTGAACTTTAGGAAATATGAGGCAGCAATGGAAGAAGTTGGTAGAGCAGAAGGCAAGGAGCTGAGACGCCATTCACTCCTAAGTGTTGGTCAATCTTTCCTGGACCATCTACTGACCACAGGAAGATATAATGAGGGAGCTCAGCTTTGTGTCAGAATATTAGGTACAGTGGCATAATATATTATTAAAAAAAAAATTAATTTTTTTTTCTTTATTCGTATTTTAAGATATGAAAATAAACCATTGCGGTTAGGTATGATAAATTTGAAGGGAGAAAAAATAATAATAATAAAAAAGGACAGGGTAGGGTAGGAAAAACCAGCAAGGACCTTACCATTGAAGAGAGTCCCATAGTTTGGTGAAAGTCTTTCTAGTACAGATATAAAAAACTAACACATTGGAAATATATCGGCAAATTGTATATTAAATGTTTTATGTTCAGTAATAATTCTATATTCGAGGACTATCTAAATATGGATAATTTTATAATCTAAATTATAAATAAAAGCTAGTAGAGATTAAGCAAGCTAGATTGCAAATGTTAAATAATTAAAAATAATAAATAAAAAAAAAAAAAAAAAAAATGACAAGCTTCAACAAGCAAACAAAACGGATTTGCATTTAAAAAACTAACACATTGGAAATATATCGGCAAATTGTATATTAAATGTTTTATGTTCAGTAATAATTCTATATTCGAGGACTATCTAAATATGGATAATTTTATAATCTAAATTATAAATAAAAGCTAGTAGAGATTAAGCAAGCTAGATTGCAAATGTTAAATAATTAAAAATAATAAATAATAAAACAAAAACAAAAAAAAAAAAAAAATGACAAGCTTCAACAAGCAAACAAAACGGATTTGCATTTTCTTAATAATCTTTTCTTTTTTTTTTTTTAATCTAAAAAGTTTAAAATTTATATGCCTTTATTAATTTTAAATTGCACTAAATTTTTATCTTGATGCAAAGCTGGATAACAGATAATTTTGCTATCCAGATTTCAAAATCTCAATTTACTGTGACATCACTACTACTTACTACTGTAAACTGATGAAGGCATAACACACTCCATCTCTCTTGGAGTTTAGTGCCGAAATATTTCCAATGTGTTAGTTTTTTTATATCTGTGCTAGCAAGATTTTCACCATACTATGGGACTCTCGTCACGGTAAGGCCCTTGCTGGTTTATATAGTACCCTCTTCTTTCAAATTTATCCTCCTAACTGATATGGTTTATTTTCATTAACTGAGATCTATATTATTACAGTATTATATTTTTAAAAAATGCTTGTTTAGGCCAAGACCAAAAACTATGGGAAGAAGAGGTGTTTAAATTTGCAAGACATCAACAGCTACGAGCTCTCAGTCCTTACCTTCCCCGGGGTGGTCCTGGTGGGCAGCTGCAACTCAACCCTCATGTCTACGAGATGGTGCTATATGAATATATCAAGACTGACCATGCAGGTGAAGTAAACATAACAAACATTTAATTAGTTCAAAAAGTACAATACTGTGTATCAGTATGTAAAGTCATTAGTAACATTTTTCTTTTATAATAAATTTACAGTTATCATTTCAATAGCATATATTATGAATAAATTAAGTATAATTATTGTTGGTTATTTAGTCAACCTACTATTCTTTGCTACTTTACTTTGAATTTATTATGAAACAAAGTTTTAGTATATGGTTTAGTCACAGAATGTGTTGAAACTGTTGAAATATAAATTATGAAATAGTTTTGTTTCAAAATCTGATTTGTATTGACATAATACAATGACAATTAATTTTGATTTGTGATATTTTCTCAGGATTCCTTGCATTAGTAAAAGAGTGGCCTGCTCCCTTATACAACTTGCCTGCTGTTGTTAATGCTGTGATGGAACATTTACTGCAGCACAGACCTCAAGATAAATTACAACTGTTGGAGGCTTTGGCTATTCTCTACCTTCATCAACGTAAATTTACTAAAGCATTCTGTATGCTAGTCAAGTAAGTTATTGAGCAATGTTTTCTAAGCAATTAATTAAGCACAGGAAACCCTGATGGTAAACATAAATTATATTATTTGACTAGAGAAAATCCTACATTACAGAAAGCTAGGCGAGATTTAAGAATATTTTAACGTGTGCATAGTAAATTCGTGATTTTGCAATCAATGCAGATCTTAATTTTAATCTCTTAATTTTTTTGAAATGGTTATCTTACTATTTCAGAAAATCAACAGTAAGGTGCATTATTTTACTTTTTTCATTTTGTTCATTCGTTTGTGCTTGATTAGAAAAGTGAAATTATTATTAATGTTTATTTTGTAGATTTGGCAATCCTGAAGTATTTGAGTTGATTCGTAAACACCAACACTACGAGTGTTTACTAGACTTAGCAGAATCTCTTATGCAACTGGATGCAAGCAAAGCTACAGCTCTATTTCTGGAGCAAAATGTTGTTGCACCAGCCTCTATTGTAAAGGCACTTGAACATAACAAGTACCTGCTTTTCTTGGTAACTATATTATACAATTCCATCAATGTAAATATTTCTACCTAATTCTGTAAATCTAAAAAGGATTTTTTTTTTTTAATCTATCAACTATTATTAATAATTGAGGGAGATTTATACCTCCAAGCATATATTTTCTAAATTTACCCAATAATTTATCTTTTGAAAAGAGAGAAAATGAAATGATGTGTATGAGTTTATTTTTGTATTTCAGTATTTGGATGCCCTGGAGAGACGAGATGGCAAGAGTGCTGGCAAGCAATTCCAACATCTCTTAGTTGGACTTTATGCCGAGTATTCTCGTGAACGTCTGTTACCATTCCTTCGCCATAGTGATCAATACCCAATTGAAACTGCTTTAGAAATCTGTCAGCAGAGATGTTTCTTTCCAGAGATGGTTTATCTTCTAGGTAACAATATTGTCATTATTGATTTTAAAATTTGAATGATATAGCACTTTTTATATGACAATATCAAAAATAAAATATAAGTTTCATTTTTTAACCCCTATTAACTACTTTGTACTTGTGCTGATTGTTTTACTGCTGTTACCAGGTCGTATTGGTCGTACAAGGGAAGCACTTAGTTTGATAACAGATGAGCTACAAGATATTGAGCAAGCTGTGGAGTTTTGTAAGGAACATGATGATCAAGATTTGTGGGAAGATCTCATTACTTCTGCTATAAATAAGCCAGGTTAGTTTATAGTAAATATAGGTTAATGGAAAAATTGACTGTCATAATTCAAAAGATTGAATAGAAAAACAAACATAGATTAGGAAAAATGGGGGATAGTAGGAGCTTAGATTGGGACGCCATGGTAGAGGAGATATCTGTTTTCTAATCCTTGTTTTGTTTTTTTGTCAAATCTTGTGTGTGTGTTTTTCAGTATGTTGTTAAATTTGTTCGAAATTTTGCTATTGGGAACAGAATTTTCAATTCAGCTTGTTTGTGTCATTAATTTTTATAGTTATAAATTAAAGCTTTCATCTCCTTGCTAAAATAATATAACAATTTCTACACGAAATTGAATAAATAAGAAATTTTATGTTGTATTTCAGAATTTGTAACATATTTACTGCAGAGGATAGGCACGTATGTCGATCCCAGAATCATTGTGCAAAGAATTCAAAGTGGAACTAACATTCCTGGTCTTAAGAAATCTCTTGTCAAAATGATGTGCGATTACAAACTTCAGGTGATATATTTACTTTAGAAAATACTACAATACTAGTATATAAATCAATTGAAATTATGCAAATTTGTTTTGGTGTTTAGGTTTCTGTTCAAGAAGGATGCAAAAAAATCTTAGTAGCCGATTATTTTAATCTTCACAAGAGACAAGTTGGACTGCAAACCAGGGGAGTTGCGATTCATGGTGAGTTTGATTTCTATATTTCTTATACACATGTAACCAATTTTTTTCATTTTACCTACATGTAACAAAAAAATGTCAAAGGAATGTATTATACTCTCACACTAGTAAAAGTATGAAAACAGGACCTCAAATTATAATAATTGATACCAATCCTTCACCATGTGGTAAATGGCAGGTTTTATTCTTTCACCAGAGTGGGTATATATTATGTATGTTGTATGTAGATGACAATGTGTGTGGAGCTTGTCACCGACCCAGTACAGCAAGCAGAGAGTCTGGCAGAGCTAGTAACTTAGTAGTCTTTTACTGTCGCCATGCATTCCATGAAGAGTGTCTTCCAGCTGACACAAAGGTAATGTTGTCAAACAAAAAAAGTTTTAGTTTATTATCAAAAATTTATGCATTACTTTTTACATTTTGTTCCTATCACTACAGTCAGTAAATATCATTGTACTGCTGGTTTATTAAGCTACCTAATTTTATGATTAAGTATAAGTACAATAATATCAAGAAAATAATATCCCTACTCTATGTTGTACTCTCTTTTCATCAGCCACATTCTCTACATTTCAAGTCAATCTTGTATAATAATTGCAGGTGTGATTTTTTTTTTTTTTTTTTTTTTTTTTTAACTCTGGTGCAGCTTTTTGTGCTGATAAATTTGCTGATATTGTGTAATTTTTTTTTTTTTTTTTTTTTTTTACCAAAATGAAGATTGAAAAGCAGCCAATATTTTATAAATGTATACCTAGTACTGTAGTGCACTAAAAAACCATTTTTGATTGCAGATAACTTGCATGGTTTGCCGGCCAGCTAGAAAAGCAGCTTCAAGTTTATGATCTACTAAAATATTTATTCCAAAAAAATTATATAAACAATAAAAATTTATATTAAAACTCTTTTACTTTGTATATATAGCAAATAATCCATTGTACATTTAACATTAGAAATACATACATACATTTACCAACTAGAAGCTTTAGTTTGATTTAATTGTTCCCTCAGTCCATATCACCCAATGGATTTGTGTGTCAAGACTTGGACTTAAGCTGAGCCATCAAAGACGCACTTTCTTGTTTCATTTGCCTTAGATCAGCTGTGATTCTTTCCAAGTTAGCAGACACATTCTTAGCATTCTCAATTTCAATCTGTAACAAAATAAATATTTTTTATAAAAAGGTATGGAAAATATTTGTGGGAGTCTTAAAAAATAGTTTAGTTTCAAAAAGGCTTTTTTAAAAATATATTACAAAGGTTAAACAACATATTTTTTTAAAGGTATAAATTTTTTAAACTTTTTTTTTTTCCTACATATTTCTCTTCTAAATGTAAAGTTACTGTAGTTTGCTTATATCTGAGCTACAAAACAGTATGTTTTTAAGTACTTAAGGAAGATGAATTTGCTTTAAAACATGGTTGAGATGACACCAAAACAGTATTGATATATTTCTATTCTGCTAACTTATAGCTACTGGCCAACTACTGGTTACTCATTATACTCTGGTAATTTCACCATGTTAATTGAGTGAGCATCAATCATGACAAGGGCTATCCGGAATGTATAAAAACGTCTGATATCAAAGCTTACCTGGTCCTCTAGATCTCTGATTTCCCTCATTGTTGCTCCTGTTTCCTGCACCAATGTCACAAGCTCAGCACAGTCCGCATGCAGGGTTGCCAGCAGTTTGTATGCTTTCCGTGCAGCTTCTTCTCTCTTTGCATCCTGACAAAAAGAAAGAGAAAGTGCTTTGTATTCACCTTTATAGGGAAATCAACTATAAAATATAACTAGTAAAAAAAAAAAAAAAAAAAAAAAAAAAAAAAAAAAAAAAAAAAAAAAAACATAAATAGGCCTACAGTATTTGATAAATCATTTTATAGGAAAAAACGTAATGAATTGGTTTGTTGAATATCAAGCCCTAGCTTCAAAACTAACAAGTAAGATATTTGGTGTTTACAATAACCTGAATTTTTATTCAAATGAATTAAAACTTACTTATAGTAAGTAATTAGCTCTAACTCTTATTCATAAATATACCACCACCTTAAAAAAAAGAAAAAAAAAAGTCAAGTGACACAAATGTACTAAGAGACATTTAAGTATGGGCTATTATGCCGAGGGCACCGATCAGCATGTATAATGCTTTTATTTGATTTTGATATTATTATATGTAATGTTTATGAGTATGTCTTTTTAATATAGCCTATTGAACGTTTAGATGTATGTTGTACACGCATAGTGTTTAATAAATAAAATAAAGTGACACAAACTTCCTTACCTTGAAAATAAGTTCATCAGCAACAGCAAACGATCTATCAAGTCTCCCTGTGAGTTGATTAATTTCTTTCTGGACTTGTCTAGTGTCTGCTAGCACTCGGTCAATTTCTTCTTTCTGCTTGCGAATATTACCAATAATTTCAAGAATTCGTCTTGTATAAGCAGATCTGTAACAAATGACAAAGTTGTGTGAATATCATAACACTCCAAGAAACACCATTATGTATCTCTAAAAGTTAAAAATAAATATACCAATTGTTATTTTTATATTGTTATGCTTAGAAGTACACACTATTGAAAAAAAAAATGCTAAATTTGCAGACCCGTCACCCGTGTGCACATATACAAGTGGGGTAGTTAAATATACTGTAAAATATAAATATACATTGATTGAATATAAAAAGAATTGCTTTGTCCATAACAAAAGTGAGACTCAAAGAAGCTAATATCAAGAAAGTGTGCCAAACACTACTAGTTGAGATAGTTTAGAGGAAATGTGTCATCATAAAATAGGTCTTTTAGTCATAGCACCATACATAATAAAATGATTATAACAAATTTTGCTGATGTATTGTAGTGGCAATACTTTACCTGCTGATATCCTTGGTCAATTTCTCACAGTCTGCAGTGAGCTGTTTGTGCAGTTGCTCTTTGCTCCTTGTCTCCTCTGTGAGCTCTCTCATCTTGTCTCTAACGGAACGCAAACTCTCAGCTTGACGCTGGCTTTCACTCTGAAAAATAAATCAATACACATTAACAAAGAGAACAACTTGATCAGTTTTTTTTTTTCTGTAGTTACATCACCAAAAATGAAACCAATATTTGGATTTGCTGTTAATTTAGCACTTGCAAAATCAATTATGCTAACTTTAAATATTTTCTATTGCTTGCTTTAATTTTTTTATCATACTCCTTCCTATTATTTAATAAAAATAGAGCCTAACAACTCACAGTTACATACAAATAATTAATTAGGATGCAAAAAAAAAAAAAGAAAAAAAAAAAAAAGAAAAGGGTTTGAATATATTACCAAGGAAAGAATTGGGAAACCAACATTCAGTGCCTTACCATAATTAGGATGGTAGCTAGGTGAAGATCTTGATGGCATGGGTATCACAAATATTCACATTAAGAAGTTTTGTTTTGAGGGCAATGGTTTATGGTTGCTTAGCTTTTTTCTAAGCAACTAAAGAAGAAGAGGTACGTTGCCCTCAAAACATCTTAAATTCAAGATGAATAATATTTTGTTAATGGTACCATCAAGATCTTCACATAGCTCCACAATTCATTGTGGTATGGTGCTTGTAGATTTCTCTATTATTTCTTTTGATAATATATCACAGTTACATGCAGTATATCATCCTTGTTGCATCCAAAGGGTGTATTAGCATTTCAAGGTTGCCGTACAAACAGCGTACTTGCACTTAATTTTTCATGTTAGCTTACAGTGGATGTGCGCAGCATTGAATGTAGCCAAATGCAAGTATGCCCTTTGGACGCAACAAGGGTGATATAAATATTAAGAAGAGGGTAGTTTATTATGCATCTTGTAGTTACTAAAATATTGTGATGCAAGTGATATGAGCTTGAGATCAACAATAAATTTTTCACATAGTTGTGAACATGTGACTCACCACTCTGTGGCTGTTTTTCTCCCTCATCTGCCTATAGTTGTTGACGAGGGGAGCACGATGTCTCTCCCACTGTGCAGCCAGACTGGTGAGGCGCTTGGCACTTGCCTCCACCAGAGTCTGCAGCTTGCTCACATTTACTTCAGCCTCAGGCAACAACTCACTGATCTGCTTCTGCACACCAAACCTTTCCTCCTGGTCACGTAAGCTCACCTCTGCAGCTTCAGCCTGCTCTCCTGTCTGATAGCACAGTAAACAAACAATTGTAAACTTAAGAAATAAATATAGAAAAGTAAAGCCATCTAAATAATCTTGGACTTTATCTAAACTTAATTGTGTTTATACCTATTATTAAGGCAAAATAGAATTTGTGATATTTGATAAATTAAAATATTTCATTGAAAAAAGCTATAGAATGTAAAAATTGGGGAAAGGGAGGTAACCATTAGCTGACAGGAATGCGTTGCAAGAGAAAATAATCTTGGAGACCAAAATTAAACATATAGAACGTATAAGAATGAATCAAGCATTTTTATATGTAATAAAAATGGCTATATAATACTCTTGTTGAATGCTATATGGCGGGTGTGTCAAACTCATTTTACATGCCGGGCCAAAATCGACCTAAGAAATCATTTGCGGGCCGCAGACTTCAGTGAGGGGTGGAAAGAGCCTCGCGGGAGTTGATTTTTTTTTTAAAAAGGGGGCGTGGCTATTGTTTTTTATGCAAATAATATACGTTTAATTGAAAATATTAACATTGTTAATATTAAAACTATGAAAAGGGGGGTCAAAAACTGTAATTGTATTTTTTTTAAATTTTTATACATATAGTAATTATATAATATATAGGAAAAAACCATCGCGGTTGGTATTAATTACGTTTAAAAAAAATTAATTAGAAAATAGTTGGTAGAGATTAGAGCAATAAAACGCGAAAATTCTCTAATTTAAATAGTAAATTGGGACTAGGGATGCAAATTATTCTAGCTTGCGCTATATAAAAATAGACGTATAAAAACGCGGCTGCCACTTGCTTCCTCAGCTCAGTCAGTTAGCAGATGTGGTGTGAGCCATCTCTAGCTGTACAGAGCTCTCTGCCGAGCCTTACTGATGAGTCCTAGGTAAAGGACGAAACCGGTCTAAGGCCAAGAGTAAGTCTGATGCTGTTTTATAATGTTGTGCCTTTGATGTAATGTGAGAACGTGAGATGTTAGGTATATCGTATTTTACATTGACACTATACCCCTCATCCCTTAACGTCTATTTTTATATAGCGCAAGCTAGAATAATTTGCATCCCTAGTCCCAATTTACTATTTAAATTAGAGAATTTTCGCGTTTTATTAATTTTCAATTCAACGTGCTCTAATCTCTACCAACTATTTTCTATTTTTTTTTTTAAACGTAATTAATATAGTAATTATATATAGTATTTATTTAAAAAAAAATTTTAATCGGAGGTTCTGCGGGCCGCACAAAATGACCTCGCGGCCCGGGGGCCGTGTGTTTGACACCCCTGCTATATGGGTTAAGCACTCTTTTCAGTCCATGTTAGAAATTATTTTCTCTCTTACAATGTGTCCCTGGTAGCTCATTTCCCTTTCTCTTCACCAATTTTCCCAATCTGTGTTTTTTTTTTTTTTATCAAGTATTACAAAGTCCATATTTCCTTAATTTAGTGATTATATTTATAATAATATTTATTTTTATAGTTAAATATAGTGTTTATAGTGCATTATTTGTTTTAACACACAATACAATAAAATAAATGTGTCTAATGCAGCTCACTTAATGTATTACTTTACAATCAAACTTCACTTCATGTACTATTACAATATCAGTGTTTTAGCTTACTTGTGCAGCTTTGGCAGTGAGCGCTCTAGCCTCCAGCTGAAGTTGTTGAACTCTTTCAGCTAAACTCTCTGCTTCTTCCTGTAAACTGTGTACCACCTTCTCCTCCTCACCCTCCATTACCTGAAGTAAATTAGGCATCAAAATGAGTCCATGACAATTGCATCAAAATTATATAAACAACAATAGTGTACATAAATACACACCTGTCAATACTGAATATTTAATATTAGGCCTACAGTATAAAATATTAATTGGAAGAAAAAAAAATTGAAATTAAGTGTTTACATTACAGGAAACATTGTTTGAATTGAAAACCTTTGTAAAATTTCAGAAGCATGATATGGAAGTTATTACAAGCTACTGGATCATTGAAAGGCTGTATATTGATTGGTATAAAACCACAGTAGATGGTACAGTAGTCCATCTCCTATAGCGGGAATGTCAGATCGGTTCCGCGCGCCACCTACATGAAGTCACACAGGAACTATGCGTTTTTGCAGCGTGTGCACAGGCGATAAATGCAACCTAAGCTGCGCATACTGCGAGCGCACACTGCAAAACCGCATAGTTCCTGTGTGACTTCATGTAGGTGGCGCGCGGAACCGATCTGACATTCCCGCTATAGGAGATGGACTACTTTACCATCTACTGTGGTATAAAACCTGATACTAATGTGTATTTTACCTGTGCTGTGGCAGGCCCAGGTTGCAATCTCTCAGGAATGTTGCTCCTAGCTGTTGGCACAGGAGGAGTTGCTTCTGTAGCAAGTGCTTTGTGACGAGGAAGAGGTTTAGGGACCTCTACCACTGTGGCAAGAGGAGACCAATCTCTCTGCACACCACGACTTAGCTGCTCTTTGCTCTCCTGTAATAATAAGTTTTTATTTTAAAAATTTATTGGGGTATGGATTTTTATTCTCAAAATAAAAGTCAATGCTTACAATCGAAAGAAGAAATGAATGGAAATTCAGTGATCAAATGAGATAACTTTGAATGCCCAGAGTGAATTTGAGCACCCAATTATCCCTACTTTAGGCACTCATTTCAAAATTTTGAGATGTCATTAAAATCAAGAACAAAATTTAAATTTTAAAAACATTCTTCAACATTCTGAAATGAGGCCCCAATACAGAGATAATTGGGTGTTCAACGTCACCCCAGTTGACTGTGCATTAACATTTGATAATTGAAGAAAACAGTTTTATTTGTCTAGTTTACTATTAATATATTAATATGAAATACCTGGAAATAAGTTGAGCATCCAGCATTAGCCAACATATGAGAATTGAACGCAATAAGGGATGGTAGAAGTTGACTTCTGTTTGTCACTTGATCCACAACTGGCAAAGGACAATGACCTGTTCATATATGAAGTATAAATCAATAGCCCATAGCGATAATGTATTGACGATTGTACTTACTTGGCGTGGGCAAGGAAAGAGGAACACTACTGAAGTTATGTGTGCATGAAAATCCTTCACGTAGCCAGCTGCCATCAGGCAAAACTTGCAACCCTTTTTGTCTACACTTGACTGGCAACCACGGCACAGAGAGCTGCTGTCGCAATCTATCACAAACGAACTGTCGTGCAGAGTTGACAGATCCTTAATAAGAAAATGAATAAACACGTTATAGAAAGTACTAAAACAATAATTGAAAATATATTTTCTTAATATGACTTACCTACAGGTTCATCAATAACTTTTTCAGATTCTTTGGGTAATTTTTCAATAAGGAACATAAAAACTTTACGAATATCTGCTTCGGTGGAATATAAAAATGTTTGATATCCTATATCTCCCTTGTAACCAAGATCCTTCAGAAAGAAAACAAATGAAATAAATGTCAATAATTTGTTACTGTGTTAGCTTGGGTGAATGTGAACTTACCGTACAAGCCTGAGCAAGACTTGCACCCACCCTGAACCTTGCAGACATTGAAGGTGGTAGAGAGTGGGGGACTTCGAGGCCTGGACTTACAAGACGTAAACATCTTGACGTTGCTTCTACGACTAACTCAGTTGTAAACTGTCCTAGTGAGTCCACCTCTTCTTCTAAATCACTGTAATAAATATATACAATTTAATATTTATGTATGTATTGCGTTATCATCACAAAGAGTACATTTACTGTAATAATTTTTGTTTCATAAAAGTTTTATTTTTGTGTCAGTAACTGTCAAACTTCTCAAACATTTTGCAAAACATTTGTTATAACTATACAGTTCAGGAATGTTGCCTTCGTTGCGAGATAAATATTTTATAAACCAATACATTTATGAATCATTATTTATGCAATAAGAAATTTCCCTCTCTCCTCCAGTCTATCTCACGTTTTTAATCTACAAGTGCGTATGTGGAATAACTTTATCAGACAAGTCTTTTAACATAACAAGATACAATTACAGAAAATAAAATGCTATCTAAAAGGTCGTGCTTTTATTTAATATGCAATATCCTGCAGACAGGATGTTATAATTGTATAACATCGTACACACAGCAATCAAAACCATGTGACCAAAGGGGGCCGGTTTGACAGCTAAATCACCGTCAAATAAATCTTCATATATTATCATCATGTTACTGAACTAACCTTAAAATTAATGTAATAACTTGATACTGGAGAATATAAATAAAATAATAGCTGAAACATTAAGTAAAGTAAAATTATACAAACCATCCTATTTGTCGAAGGGTGTGGAGAATGATCTTGTCAATTTCTTCCATTGTAGTTTTTTCAAACAGCTGAGAAATTAGTAACAAATTTCTCAAATAGATGGCGTATATTTAATTTTTACAAAAATTTAGTTTATTTTTTCTGCAATAGATGTCGTGAAATGACTAAAAATAAAATTTCCGCGCTAACTTCCACTAAATTTTTAAGCTGCAGAAAAACACTTTCAAAACTTCTAACTTCATGCATATGCCAGCATGCAGGTGCAAAAGCAATAAAATTAATAAAACTTCAAAATTATTTATCGCTGTTTAAATTTAATACTTCTCATTCACAGTAGAATAAGTACAAATTTTCATATATCCTCTACTTTAGGCTAAATGGATATATCAACCAAACACCAATAAATTTATAAGCTCCCGTTTTTCCCCGTCCACGGTCCACCACAAAAAAAAAAAATTCCCGCACAGTATTTATGTGCACGGTCTTCTTAACACTTTCTTTAATCACTTTTAATCTTTTACTTAATGTAAAACATATTAATTTTTCAACCATTTACAACATTTAGCATAATGCTGATTTGATTATATTATATGGAATAAATTAATTTATGTATATGCTAATAAACACGTGAAGATGCGCGAGCTAAAAAAAATATTTGCTGCATTATGCTTGTGTGTTTGAAACAAATGATAACATGATCTATAAATTATTCTTGAAGTTGAACTTGTAAGAGTTGAATATATTGAATAGCTGCTCGCAAAACGTCTACTTTACTAAGTTTTTTTTGTTTTGTAATTTCATAAAAACGGTCACTGGGAAGAGCGCTTCTCAACTTCTCAAATCCGTCATTTACGGTACGTACACGTTGTCGTTCGCGTTCGTTGCGACGACGCACGTGACACGAATCAGCACCAAGGTTTTGTTCTTCAAGTGACTCATCATCCTGAGGCAACGGGATTTTATTTTGGGGTAGAAATGGATCTTCTCTTCGCATCGATGAACCCTCATAACCCCAACAAAAACTTGAAAAACTGGAGCATGATGAATCAGTCGTGTTTTCCATCACCAAAATTTATTTCGATATTAAATGGAATAACTTATTATGCAAAATCAATTAAATGTTTTTTATTTATTTATATATATATTTTTTTAAATCCACTGATTAAAAACTGAATTTATTATGATGTTCTTTCCGATCGGTTTGAAAAGAAACTGAAAGAGGACGTGTGACATATACGAATACTTTTTATTTTATATTATTTTATGTGCATTGATTTATAATAAAACTCAAGGTATACATGTAGTGTCGCTCCTCCTTTTCTTCGATAAAAATAATAAGGGGTTGGCTCAATAAGCGCGAGCAAGGTGATTACAGTGAGTGGCAATGTTTACAATCTGATTATCTCTGCATAATTTATTTATTCATCCCCTACTGTTTACTGTCATACAAGGATTACAATACGATGCGCGCGGCTTTGATATATTTATATATATATAGTCGCCGCAAAGAATTGTCTAAGGTTTTAAATAAATTTAGTAAAATATTAAATTAGATCACAATAATAATTTTGCATATTTATAAAAATCATAGTTAAAAAACAAAACTTGGCACCTGATTTTTTATTATTTTTTTTTATGTCATAAAAATCATATCTGACTTTTAAAATAATATATTTTAATATAATAGAGATCTAAATTTTTAAGAAAGTAAAAAATCAATGAGTTATCAGTTAATGTTTTACCTGAAACAAGTATTTTTATCAATATAAATCAAATTTACAAATCAAAACCAAATCTTAAGTTGTTTTTTATTATATAATATTATATTATAAAATAATATAGATCTGTTATAGATCATATATATTATATACACAATTATAGACTATAGTTACATAAAATTCAACATCTTAACACAAAATATAGCAAAAAGTAAATAAAAATATTATACAATATATGCCTTCGTATAGACATTTAAATAAATAGATGCGATTCAGTAACTGTATTTAATTACTCAATAGGTAAATTTTCTCGATATGCCAAATATAAAAGTTTGTAATATTTTTACTAAATGTGCTATGCCATTTGATTTGTTCTTACTATCTAAATTAAAATGTGAATATAAATATTAGATGTATCTTATCTCTATTTATTATTTATATTTTGCTTATTTATTAATAAAAAAAAACGTAAAAAATTATTTTGTAAACATGAATTAAAAATAAATCTTAATTTCTTAACAAAATTTATTAGCGATAATGATATTCAAACAAAATACATTATAAAATTTTAAGAGAGCTTTGTAAGCACTTCAAGCTTTCTATTCAATAATATATCGTATAGAAAATTATATACAAACACAAAATAAAACTAATACACACATATACACAATAACGCGACAATGCATTGATTTTTTTATATCATTATTATAACGTATAAAACAAGACAAAAAAAAAGTAAATTCTATGGCATTAATAAAGACTAAAAACCTCATAATATAAACATATATACACAGGAACAAAATTTAATCCATTCATACATCCTCTTTCCTCTTTCAACCACGTATTTACAAAATTAGACACTTTTTACACGGTTATGGCTTTTTTTTTTTTTTTTTTCATTATATTATTTTTTATTTTTCCTGTATTGTTTGAGCCGAATAATATCAGTATAAATTCTGTGGCGATGATAGACGATTAACTTTCCCTTCTTGTTGATTCTTGTTCATTAAAAAGTAAGAGCCACGAGCGCTAAAGACATGAAATAAAATACAAAAATTAATTATAAAGAAATTAATACAATACATACATTAGAGAAATTATGTTAGTATTGAATGTAATAAACTATGTTTGAAAATTTAAAGGTTATCTGATTTTGATGTATAATTAAAATTTGTTTCTCTCAAATCAAAGTCATACCTGTTTGGCACTGAGAAACCCATGGTTGTTGTCTCTGTAGGATCTCGACACTCGCCCTTTTGGAAGGATGAAAGTGTGATACAGCGCATCGCGTGGTACAAGCCCTCGTGTCGCACTGTGGCAGCGTACAACTCGTAAACACGCCTGCACATTGCTAAAAAAAAAAAAAAAAAAAAATTTAATTGCAATAATTAGTAATAAGCAAATCGTTTTTTTTTTTTTTTAATCAGACTTGTATTTTAATAACAAAATCGAGTTTAAATTTCTCTATCATATAGAGAAAGAGATGACCAATGTTGAGTTAATTAACTCATATCATCATATATATGCAACAAAAAATACTAATTATATAATAAGCTCTCACTAAATAATCTCTATACTCACACTCTTCTCCTTATTTATTAATAAGACGAAAAAAAAAAACTGCATAGTATTATGATGATTTATATGCTGACTGTTTGAGAATTGTGTTTGTTATGATATAACTGAAATTAATGTTGAATAAAAGATAAAAATGCTTGATCGCTGTGACTTTGCGCAAATTAGAAAATCATCTTGCAAGTGACCGTGACATTGCATGCGCGTGTCAGACTTCCACGCTTCTATAAAAATAGAAAACAATATCATGTTTGATAATTATAATTTGCAAAACCGGTTTTTTGGATTTTCTTGACGCTGAAAACTACATTTTTTTTCTTAATTATATAAAGCAGATATATAATATACTGTAGTATACGTAATACGTAATAATTTAACATTTCTTGTTTTTCAACTTTATATGTCTAGGCATTATATAAATTATATAATTATAATCGGTTGAATATTTTTATTATATATTCACCACAAAATTATATGAATCAATTTGTATATAATTACAATCCAATGTTTTAAATTTTAAACCTTAATTACAGTTATTATTTGTTTATGAAGAACCTTCACTATGTTAAAATTAAAATAATTCGTTTATTTTAGAATTTTATGTTCCAAAATTCAAAGTTTATGATGATCAAACGTGGGTGGAAAATTTAATAGATATTAGAAAGTAAACAAACTAGATTTCAAATTGCTAAAGATCATAGATGGGAAATTTGCATGGAGATTCTTCAATCTCTCTCTCTCTCTCTCTCTCTCTCTCTCTCTCTCTCTCTCTCTTTCACGTATTTGGGTAATTAAGTGTCACCACACTGTCTCATATTGATCATATGACTACCATTGTGAGAAAAAAAGTTTTTATTTGATATTTGTTGAATTATAATTTTTAGCAATGACAAAAGTATTGCGTATAGAATGGACGGGGGAAATCGAGGGACTGTATTACTGTATATTTTACGTTTTGGAAAAAAACATCAGTATTATTATATCAATCATGGTTTATAGTTAGACAGAATCAGTTTATTTATTTAATTAAATATAATGACCTCGGTGTTCTCCAGCTCATAATTCAAGTTTAATAAATTTTTCATTTCATTCGTGTTTTAGTATATTTTCAAAATCAATATGTTAAAAATTACACTTCAAACATGTTATTTTTTTTTCTGGAGCAAAGGTGAACATAATAATAATAATAAAAAAAAGCACATATATTTATCAATCACTCTTGGTTGACATGTATGGTGGCAGAGAAATTTTTTAAGGCGTCTACATTCACTTCAAGTCTGTAAATATGGTACAACAATACACGTAGTACGCATGTAAGGAGAAACTATCAAAATACCTAGTCTATTTCATCATCTCAAATGTAATTTATAGTAAGAGATATTTTTTTCTAACAGCTTTCGATATAGTATAAAAAAAAATATATTTTCTCATATCTCGATTAGATAAGTTTTTTCTAAACTCTAGTATTTAATAAGTATAATACGTATTTATGCTATAGCATAAATTCATATATGAATACTTTCTAAAACAAAAGTATAAAGGTTATAGCCTTGAAACAAAATAACGTTAAGGTGATTTACCTTTCGAGAAGAGCGGATGATTTCTAGTGACCAGTGACCTAGCAGCACATCCCGACTGAGATTTACGGTTCACAAAGAATTCAGCGTGACCGTAATGTGCTTTAGCGACGTAATCTGAGTGTATTACGTCAACAAAAGTGGCATCTCCAGGATCAAGTCGACGATAAACTGGTGTAGATACTCCAAAACTTGGCATTACAGGATCTAGAGCTAAAAATAATAATAATAATAATGTTGTATTAATTTGGTTATATATGAAATTATAATTTTGCATAAATTTGAGTTGCAGAAAAAAAGTTTTGAATGTACATACATTAAAAATTTTAAAAGATATTTTCATGAGTTTGATTACAGTAATTTTCAATAATTACATAATTAACTTATGATTGATGATGAATAATAACAATAATTATATTATAATAATTAACATTAAATGTTAAGCTATCATCTGTAAAATCTAAAGAACAAAAATCTTATTTAAAAGTAATAAAATGCCGTTGTTTCATTACATAAAAGTTAACGCTAAAAAGAAAAAAAGAAGTAAATTTCCCTACTAAATTTTATTATAATATATTACGTGTTTCTTTTTCTTAATATATGAAATCAAATTATCCATATTAGTCAGAATTCATTTGTGAGTATTCTCTCCTATAATATTATAATCTTCTAAATTTATTGACCACTTAGTAAATCATAATGTTGAAGACTCTCACTTTAAGAAGAAAAAAAAAACTTTCTTTTCGTGCTTTTTTTTTTTTTTTTTTTTTTTTTTTACTTGCAAGTAATTTTATAGCACCTAGCTTCAACAAAACCACCTTATTAGTCCCAAACTATACTTTGCATTGTTTGTTTAGAAATTAGCTTATATAAAGAATAAAATAATAATTAGCGTGAAAAACGCGTGTTTTGTAATTGTACGCATTTGAAAAGTAAGTTTCAAATGGTAAGTTTCCTGTCTCAGGTGTTTGTTAATGTGATTATTACAAAAAGGAGAAGCTATAATGGAGATTTCAAAATTCATTTTCACACACTAATGTAAAAATAACACTTTATATTTTACTATATATAGAAGAGAGAACATAAAAATTATTAATTAATTTAGGAAAGTACTTTATTAATCATTTTTTCTAATTTTACTTTCATATATAATAATTTTTAATTAATTGTTATTTTTCTTTAACAATTTTACAACTTTAAAATAGATAGAACTTTACATACTATTGTGCGTTTAATTCGTTGAAAGTTGATCATATAAAGTGCCGTAGGAAAGTTATAAAACAAGTAGTGTCAGTATAAGAAATACGCCTTATTGTCAAATTGCAATTTTACTTTTAGTAATTGATGATGGACCTTAGAGAAAGGTGTTTGTTTTTTTAGAGAGAGAGAGAGAGAGAAGCAATGAGAAAAAAAAGTGACCTTATACGAATTGTCTCTCGTTTTGCGTTGACCTGCTATTGTGCTAAATTGTTGAACATTTGGCACGTACTGGGTACAGTATCCCAACTAATGAATTGATTTCAGCAATAGAAGTACTTTTTTATGCTTTCGGCAAAAAAAAAAAAAAAAAAAAAAAAAAAAAAATTATACGCATGTGGTTTTATTATTTCGTTTCGTCACGTACTGTGGGTACATACGTGTCTAAAAAAATGACATGTATATACTTGCAACATAAAAATATATTGGAAATTTTCGTAATTCATAATTTAGAGAGAGTGTGTGTGTGTGTGTGTGTGTGTGTGTGTGTGTGTGTGTGAGAGAGAGAGAGAGAGAGAGAAAATTTGCTTAAATTACAGATTAAAATATTTTTAGCAAGTCAATTGTTCTAAAAGATAAAAAAAATACAAAATTTAATAATAATTATAATATACTAATATACCTCATAATTAAATAATATTAATAAATTATTTTTTTTTATTTATTTTTCTACGTTGTAATAAGTAAACAAAATTAAGAAGGATAATTCTTTTTTCCAAATATTTTCTTATTATATTATATGAATTTTGTTTTTAGTATTTTTACTTTTATTACTTTTATGCATCATGTTATAGTTTTATTTTTTTTTTCCAAGTTTACCTCGTTCAACATGGTATGACGATATCACATAAAATAATCACAACGTGCAGTAGATTCCTATTTTACATTCACATCGTGCTCCCGTAAATTGCTCAACAATAGCATAATATTTTGTATTATACATTGTTTAAAATTTAAAGTTTCCATGTGATATTTTATTCCTTTTTGTTTGATATACAGTAACAATTTTTAACATAACTCTTTTCTCATAAAGAAGCAGATAAAAAATATACTCTAAATTAATATGACTCAAGTAAATCATTAAAAACAATGCAACTTTTTTTTTTTTTTTTTTTTTTTTAGAAATGTAAAGACCTGTAATAATAATTAAATAAAATTATTTAATATAACTCAAATCATGAGAACTATAAACTTATAGTATTTTTGTTTCTATTGTTTTATGCATATTTTCCTTAAAATGACTTTAAAATTTATTTACCCTTGGGATAAATAGTTGTAGAAACAAACTTGCAGGTTTCTTAAGATTTTAAGTGTGTAGTTTCGATGTTTACAACGTAGTGAAGAAAAAAAATCTGAAATATATAATTATCCAACTACAAGTACTAACATAATGTATTACACGACAAGTACCAGACTGTGTAATATAGGAAATTGAATTTTAGATTTACATGATGTGAAAGTTTTTATAACATTATTAAAAATATAATCTATAGCATATATGACTGTTTCTATGATATGTATAAACAAAATAGTTATAAGTTAAATAAAACTCAATATATGTGTTAATAGATTATACTATAGCTAGAAATCATAGACGTGAATTTGAAATTTGGAAAATAGAAAAAAAGTGAAAGCCTTCTCAAAGTGGGATGCAGGATTTTTTTTATAACTATATATTATTATTTTGTCTATTTTTTTCTAGGAAATGTTATCAAAAGACGCTTAAGGCTTATTTAGTCTATGTGGTCAATTTTCTAATCATATGATGGATCTAGTATAAGATTTTACTAGAGAAGAAAAAGTTTAATATTGTTAGGCGAGTTATAAAATATATAGCTAGGTCTATAAATATTATGAATGAATAGAAATATCAGCTAGAATTGATTGGATAAAAATCTATATTAACTGCAATTTAATAAAATTAATTATATGTTTCTAAATATATAATTAATTGATAATGTTAAATAATTTGAAATGAATATTTATAATTTTATACTTTCTTTTGACTGCGGCTATCGCATTAATCGTTACTTCAGAGTCATACTTACTTACGCAAACGGAAATTTTGTGAAAGACTTTAGAGGAGGAAAAAAAATTAGTAGTTTGTATATAATTAATAAAATTTTAGTTTTTATTGGATTGACACTTATTCATTTAATTTATTCATACACCGGACCTCTTCGATTAATTATCTACTTCTCTCTTTCTCGACAAGCGGGCATACTTCAAAATAGTAAGTATAAGTACTTTTACTTTTTTTTTTTTTTTTTTTAAATTTGAGCATATGAAATTATTTATTAGTAAATTTATGTGCAGTTATCATTGTTTATAACTTTCGATTATATTAAATTTATTGAAGTATAAAAGTTTTACTATATACTTATAAAATTAGGATCTAATTTTTAGACTATATATATAATATTTATCCTTTTATCTATAAGGATAATTTGATATAAACTTAATGTTTCCTATTATATGTTTCATAGTCACAAAAAGTATTATCTAATATCTAAAAAAAAAAAAAAAAAAAAAAAAAATCTTCAAAGTTTTGTAAATTTTCAAAGGCTAATGCACTCGCGATCATTATTACAACGCACGTGACTTTATATTTGTTCGTGTAACGCACGAATAACAATGCTTAAGTGTACATTTATAGAGATTGTATGAATTTGTTGAATTTTTGTTTTCTTCTTACATTTACGTTAACCGTTGACAAAAATTAGTGTATTATAATGTAATACTTACTTCTGATGATACCTGATGGACTGATACTCAAAGTTATTAATCATTTTGAAGCAGAGTCATTGTAATTTTATGCAAAGAAAAACTAGTAATAATAATATAACAAAACACCCAAAAAAGAGGTGCATTAATTACTTCTGTTACGAATCCAAACTTATTTAAGATAATCACTTTGGGGTTGAGTAGCTAAAATATTTATTTAATAGCAAAATTATTAACAATATAGAGCTATTTTAACTTAAAATAGCTTAAAAAAACTTAAAACAACTGAAAATAACTACTGTTAATAATTTGCTAAAATGTATTATTTTATAGCTACTCATAATAACTCAAAAGTGATTATCTTAAATAAATTAGGATTCGTAACTGAAGTAATGCACCCTTTTTTAGCGTGAATTGTCGACACGAGATTTCATTCAGCTGCTGTGAAATAAATATTTTGTGGAACAAAAATGTGACTCACCTGTAATCCTTGGCACCCTGACGTATGTAGTACTGTTGGCCGCCACTCCCGCAATGTGAGCACCCAAGTTGTGACCAATGAGATGTAGATTCTCCAGGGGTCCTGTCTTTTTAGCTAGGAAGTCAAGGAAGCGAGCCAGGTACTCGCCCACGGGTACCACGTTCTTCACCGCTGTTTGATACCACGGGCCTGCAGATAACTCTCGCCAACCCATTACTATGAAATTATGACCTCCGCGCGCCGCAAACGCTGATAAAAATAAATTAATATATTATAATAATAAGTAAAATTCACATCAGTGCTATGTCTTATTACACTGCCCACTCTGAAACATATATATATATATATATATATATATATTAGAGCTGTAAATTTAAACCGGTTCGAGCACCCGCCCGGGCCAAAATCTTCGGGTGCTCGTCTTTTTGAAAATGGTAAACCCGGGTTTCGAGCTTTTAGCTCGAAAACGACCTTTTTTTGAGTTGAACTCGTGAATGGCTCGCGAAAAAAACGAGCTTTTGAAAATAATTCGAGCTAAAGCACAATTTTTGAACAAAGCAAAGAAAAAAATGTTTGCAATTTTTGTTTAAATTTGCATTTTTAGTATGCTATGTGGCAAAATAAGCTGTTTAAAATATTTTTCAAATTTATTTTATTTTATTTATGACTTTTATCCTTCAAAAACAATTTTTTCATAATGAAAATCGAGCTTTTTTCTACATAGGCTCGAAGGCTTGTTTTTAAACATTGGTTCAAAATTCGAGCTTTCCGAGCTTTGGCTCGTTTTTCGAGTTTAAGCTCGATTTCAAGCTAAACCCGGGTTTCAAGTCAAACCGGGTTAAAAAATGTCAGCCCGGGCTAAAAATATTTCGAGTTTTTTACAGCTCTAATATATATATATATATATATATATATATATATATATATATATATATATATATATATATATATATATATATATATATATATATATATATACATATATATACATATATATACATATATATATTATTATTATTATTTTAAACACACAATTTTTACAAAATCCAACCAAGGCATAGTCTTATCGGTTGGTTCATAATATTTTATACACAATGCATTAAATAATTACATTACTACTATATAGTCATGAAAATTATTTTATATTTCAAGTTTAAATAAAAATAATTGATAAAAAAAGACATAAGTATTTTCTTATTTTGAAAATTTTAATTTGAAATGGGAAATATATATATATATATATACCTTGTAGGTACAGTTAATTATAAGTTTGGTTGAATTTTTTGTACTAAAAAAAAAAATTAAATCTATGTAAAACTATATATCAGCTAGTGGAGCAGCTATTTCGTATCTACTGCACATTATAATGACCACTTTTTTGCTGCTTTTTATAATGATTATTACATTATATATATTTTTTATATCTTATAGCACGTGGGCTAATTTAAAAACCTTTAATATATTTTACAAAGAACACCCAATCAAATTGTTGTTAACAATTAATTCAAATCAAGTTCCTCATTCATACTTCGTATAGAGTTTTAATTGCTTAGAAAAAGTTCCTCGATTAAAAAAGAGAGCTATTAAATTTAAATTCTCTTATAGGTGTCGTCATATAATAAAATCTTTTCAAATAATTTTTGAACAGCATACAAATATGTAAGCGATAATAATTATAAGTATTAATTATTTCATGTATGTTACTTTCCCCAATAACAATGCTTTTTTTTTTCTATATCTATAATTGCAAATACAAATAACGAGGATATTTTTTTAAGTGCCTGCGGCTGTAACGCTCTTTGTGATCAAAAAATGATAAGTGCTGCAACATAAAGAAAAAAAAAAAAAAAAAAAAAAGTTTCAAAGTTCAATAGGAGAAATTTAGAGCGGAGAAATGAAAAGATTCTCAAAACATTTTTTTAAGTTAAAATATAAAGAAAATTTAGCAATGTAAATATTATATTATGTATATTTATACTAGTATATTATTATTATATTATTTTTTTTTATAGTTGTGGCTGAAAAGAGATGGTGAAACTAAATTAATATTGTTAAAAATTGTATATAAGATCAAATATAATAAATATCTTGCGTAAAAAGCATGTAATAATTGCTAAATAAGTATTCAAGGAAAAAAAAAATAGACCAAAGAGTTTGACAGCACAAGTTTTATCTGAAATATAATATCGAAATAATATTTCATAATTTAAAATATATATTTGGAGCTATATGAAAATTTCAAGACTATTTTGCAAGGTTATTGACGCGACATTGCGCAGTTGTGCAAATTAATTAATTCGTATTTTAGTGTTGTAATTATAATGATTATAAATTTATATTTATTATGAATTACATTATAGATTTAATATAACTGCAGAAATATGAAAGTGAATTTAAAATAAAAAGTAAATAAAAGTATTTAAATTAAGAGACGTCAGTTGTATAGTTAAATCATCCCTAATTAGCTTTCGCTGAAAACAAAATAATTGCTTGAAGTTTCATTGTTAATTAATGCATAATTAAGTCAATTATCAAATAACTAGACCAAAACGAAATAATTTTGATATTATGTGTGTTTATTTTAGGAAGAAAAAAAAAAAATAATATCTCACTGAAAACGAAAGTACGTATTTTATTAATCATCTTATAAGAAAAGAAAATCTTTCCGATGAGTTTCCGACCTGTGAACTTGTTTTTATGAAATACAAAATCAAGAGTTACAAAATATATAATGTATCAAATTTTGCAAGTGAACGTTAGTATAGAATACAAATTATATATCTGTCACATTTTTTTATGGACTATATATTGTAGTCTCTAATGTCAAATATTAATTTCTAAAGATTTGTTACATTATAATTGCTAATTTTAGTTTTGCAGAAAATAAGTCATGATTATGTAAATTTTATAGCTCTACTACAGGCAATATATTTCTAGTCAAAATTTGAATTAATGATTATTTGTATGCAATTTTTTAACTCTCAATAGCGCGTTTAAGGTATATAATATAATTATGATGATAATTTCATTTCGAATGAAGATTATCGGTTTAGCGCGCGGGGAGACGCGGGGAAAGCTAAGGGTCTTCTAATTTAACATTACGTTTATGCATGGGGAAAAACACTTTTTTTTCTTTTTTTTTTTTTTTTTTTTTTGCGATTTTTGCGATTTTTGGGAAAACTCCTCCACGTATTTTGGAGAAATTTAAAGGAGAAATACTAGCCATACTTTTACGTATTTTAAGCCATAGAAATTTTTTAAGAATTTTTTAAATCGATAATCTCCATTATACGGTGACGATACCATAGGATTTTAAGCTTACCTTTCTTAATAGTGTTCACCTCGTGTGTTTCCGGTCCTCCTAAATATCCATGAATGTAAACAATAGTCGGCAACGTATGATCAAATCCGGACCGTTGTAATGATTTGACGTCCGCTACTGCCAAAGAATGGTATCGATCTATATCATGCCTGTATAATCACAGAATTTTTTTTTTAAAACACATAAACAAATAAGTAAATTATTAATTAATTATATTAAAATATATAAATATATATTAATTACCCTTTATATAAATTAAAAAATACATCGTTCCGAGGTATTATATCCGGACAAGGATGTCCTACCCCTCTTTGTGTTGGTACAATTTGAAACCAAGCTCCGTCAATGATGCGGCCTGGGGGTCCTGAAAAAAAAATACAAATCGAAGATACCTATTTATGAACTCATGATTGTGATAATATGTTTTGCCATTTAAATGCAACCCGAAATTCTGTCATAAGAATATAACTTCGCAAATTTAGCGCAAGTTTTTGAATGTTAAAATTTACTATATCACAATCGTGTGTACTAAAATCAAACACGCAAACAATCAAACGCATATAAAATCCAATTTAAAAAAAAAAAATCTTTCAATATCTTCTCATTATAATACTTAAATGGGAACTTAGTTGGGAAATGTTAAGATTATGCCTTACGCCAATTTTATGAACAGCATAATTATATAGCTTATTAAATTATTATTATTATTATACGAGCGACGGTGGTTGCATGCATTCTTTAAGTCGACGCCATATGTGAGCATTAAATAACATGGGATGGGAAAATGGCACATTTTTTAATAATTATTATAGCAATATTTTTGAGAGCATTGATAGTTTAACAGGTTGAATTAGGTTTTCAAGTATATGCATAATAAAAATAATAATAACAAATAAAAATTATAAACTAATTAAAACAAACAAACTAGTTTTTCCAATGCTTAGCAATGTTATTCATTGCTTCTGTATGGCGTAGAAGCGCATTCAGTATGACGTCATGCGCACATCCTATATAAACAGTTTTATTTCCCACCTCACACTTTGTGTTTCAGATTGATAAAAACTTAACGCATTATAGTACGATTGAGAATAGCAAGATAATATGCTAAAGAGATGCAAGGCAATGATAGTTCTGACTAACGCTCCAGTAAAGATCATTATACTGTTCATTAATGTACGTATATTTTAATTAAGGATTTGAAGAACTGTTTCTTTAATTATATTTACTAAAGAAAGGTTGAAGTTGAAGATATAATTTAGTGATAAGCATCGGTCATCGGAGCTTAAACTATAATTATACGTGAGCGGAAGTTGAGAAAGTGTTTGATATGGTCTAAAATTAAAGGGACTATGTGAAGAAGTTTATAATAGAGTGTATAAATAAAGAAAAAAATAACTATAAGTTGCAATGAAAATTAGATTTCCACATACAATTTAAAATCATTAAATTGCTAAATATATAACCACATTATTTTATTTGGGGGAAAAAATCATGGTTTTATATCTATTACTTTTTTGTTTCTGTTTTAGCTCTATACTGTATGGTCAATTCAATTGAATAATAAATTAATAAACTATATACAAAAGATAAATAACGCAAAACGATTTATTCACTTTATTTATAAATAATATGTATATAGCTAAAAGGTGAACTTAATATAACAAAAACATCCTTTCAAGTACTTATAGCACGGTATATACCCACACAATTAGAAATTATAATTCATAACTTGTATAGCTCTTTGTTCAGTAAAATACATAACATGTGAAAAAGTCTGTATTTTTTTAAGTAGTTTTAAAATTGAAACGCTCATACACTTACATTACATATAAACCCTTCAATACTGTTGTGTTCTATATAAATAATTTTTTTTTGCTATAAATAAACTAAAATTTTCTAGATTCTATAAGTTTATATATAATTTCTCAACAAAAAAATATAATAATAATAATAATACAATTTTTACGATAATTTTTAAAAAAAATATATGAGTTAATAATCTTGTCGTTTTAATTAATTAATAATATTGTAAGTATACAATATATTAATTAAAGAATAAGACATAACGTAATTTTTATAAGAATGAAGATTATCCGCGCGGGTATATCACGCGGGCTTAATACCTAATACTCTTAATAATTTTATATTGTTATAAATACAAAAATATTAATTATTATTGTTTTTTTTTTTTTTGAAAAACATAAATAAATTTTGCCTTACCATCGGGAGCTCCTCCGAAGGCACAGAGCACTGCTGCAGCAAATTCAAGAGGTGGAATTAGTGTCATTTTTTAAACCATAAAATGTACTGATTAATAAAACATAAACCACACGAAACACTGAGAAAATTTTGGTCCGCACTGCTCAACGTTGTGTTGTAGAAAGGGAGAGCGATAAAGTTTTGAAGCGGATTTGACTCCGCCGCGAGATTTTGGCCCACCACCACTTCAGCTCTGCACCTCTTGCACAGTCAAAAATAAAATATAAAAAATAAAACATTTTTTGATTTATAGAAGAGTTTTAACTTGCAGTTAGAATGCGTTTGTTAATTTTGAAATTTCACCTTTTTTTATACATGAAATTTTACGCAACTAATGACACGCACGCGTGAGTGAACGAACATGTTTATTGCAGTGTGTTCACCACACCACACTAATCATAATTATTATTATGATATGTCTTCGTAATTTAACTGCATTGTAAAATTTAAACTTGATCTTCAACTTTAATGAGCCTTTTCTAAAATGACTTTAAAATTATATATACTTTGCCTTTTTTTGTATTTTCTGTGGTTTTCTGCTGATTTACGATCCGTGTATAATTAATTTGATACAAACCTTATATATTCATCCTGAGGTGTTGATTTTTTTATTGGCCAACGATAATTGGTATGAGTGTAATGATATGTAAATTAAAAAGATTTTATAATTTAAAAGTTAAGAAAGAGAGAGAGAGAGAGAGAACGAGAAAAACATAATAACAATGCTATGTAATTAAAATAAAATACAGTATATTTTAATATTTATATTATACGTATTTTTATTTGTTATATCACAAAAATGTTATAGTATACAAAATAGCATTATAATTTTAGCAGTATTATGTATAAATTTTGTATTCTTGATGCTTGTGCAATTAACAATAAAAAACGTAACATATTTCGCCTCTATAACAAGAAAAGCATAATGCTATTAAGTTCATCATAACTAAATAAAAAAACGTAAGTGTAAGACGTCAAATCCCAATTGTTATCATGCATTGTATATTATGTAGACACGCACAGAACAATTATTACGGTTATTGTTGACAGTTTTGAATATCACAATTCTTTTCAAAAATTTGCTTGTGTTTTTGATGATAATTGGTAAAAATTCTGAGCTATAGACATGTGAGCCTTAAAGTATCTTGCACGTGGGAGGAAGATGTGACGAAAGAAAGTGAAATATAAGAGAAATGTAAAAGTTCAATAACAAATTTTATCGTCTAATTTTATTCCACGGTCAGGTCATGAAGCTTGGCTTTTACTATAAAGCGCGCAATCTCTCAATGAACTCGAAAGTAGAGGCATGAAGCATCGCGCGCATTTAATTATTAATGTGTCGTTTGATTTACCAATATCTGCAAGATTTTTTTTTTTTTTTTTTTTTTAAATAGATATAAATTAAAATATATCATAAAAACACTATCTATACAATTTGAATTTATAACAGAGAATGACACAAATAAAACAAACTCCCTTGAAATATAACGCATTAATATTATATGCAAGGGAAATTTTTTTTTTCATCATAATAAATTATTGGTTTTATTAATTATTTTCTGAAGTCAAATTTTTACATTTATTTAACTAAATATACACACATGCTTACATAAACATACAGTAAGCCACGTACCCAGAATGTGAAATTTAAAAACCTCTTTTTATAAATTAAGTGCTTGAATTATTCATGAAATGTGTATGATTTTAATACTTTGATGTAAATAAGTAATAATATCTATCTGTATAATAAATATAATAATACTTTGATTTCTTTTCACTTATCATTAATTTTAAAATGCACTTCGATTAGCACATTTTGTGAAAACTCACACATCATTAAACGTACTAAAACATTGTAATTAACACTTATTTTCTCTTTTATACGCAAGCAATATATATTTTATTTTTACAAATTATTACTTTTAACTGTCGTGTGATTATTTCCTTAATTGACAAAAGGTGAAAATTAGTATGATGATTATAATTACAATGCTATAAACGGCCCACTAATTTACGCTAAAAAATTTCCTTCTTTTACCGATCCTAAGTGCAGCATCAAGATTATAAGGCAAGAAATTAAAGTCTTTAAATTTGTCATCATGGAATCATATTTGCTAATTTTTTTTATCTTATAATAAAAAGTGTATTTTTTTTAAAAACACGCGTAGTATGTATTCCAAAGTAAGATGAACAAACATTCAAACCGGTTTGAAAGGAACACTTATAAAATTATAAATAGAATTTGATACACAATGCATTGCATATTAGTTTCAGGAGAAAGCCATAACAAGCAAACAAATGTCTTATTTTATTTTTCATTAAACAAAATGTACTTTACATATAAAATATAATAAAGGGATACATTATTATTATATAGCACATAGTGGGCTCTTTTTTTAAAAATATCTACATATAAACACCATTATTAACAATATATATTTTAATAACTTATATGTACTGTACTCGTTATAATATAACATATAATGGCAATAGTATTATAAATTGTAGTATATAAAAAAAAAAAAAAAAAAAAAAAAGCAGCAGCTTTCATTAAGATTTTTTACAATAACAGATAAGTGGTATCGCGTTTTCTGCGCCTCTTTGTCTTTTCATCACATTATGCATTTTTTTCTTTTAAAGACTTCGATCCTGATATTTACTTCTTTCTTTTTCTCATAAGTTGATGACACGACTTAAAATGTCTATTAATAATTAGAAATGCAGGGGGAGGGGTTCGCAAGATATACATATATATATAATACACACTCAAGCAATATAGATTGCAATTCTCTGCTAGTGTGCTACAAAAACAATTGCGAGTTTTCTAATTTGAAAACTGATTTTATTGTTCTTAATTTTATTGCACATTTTTGGTGTTCGTAATTAGAACTATTTTTGAGTACAGATACAATTCATAGCTCACCCGGTACAAAACTATTTATATTTAAAATCTCTTGCAGTTTAAATTTATAACTTCAAACCATATAACTTTAAAAGATATAATTCTTGTTGTATTTTGCATAAACTACTGTTAATTTTGGTTTTAAATGATATAAAAGAATATTTATACAGTATTTGGTATTTTCTTATTTTACAATAAAAAGAATTTTGTGTATTATAATTCCTCAAACTAACATAATATTCTATATAATCAAATATATTTCATACAAATACTTTACTATTATTTTGTAATGGAAAAAAAAAGTTAGGGAACAGGTAGATACAAAGATAAATAAAACACATAAAATATTCGCACTGAATTCAAAGGTATGTTTTTTTTTATTATGTTTTTTTTTTTTTTTTTTCTTCTTGTTACTAGATGCGAATATGGCCCGCTTCCTCAGATATCTCAATCAGGTATAGTAATTTTGGAGATTGGATAGAGATAAAGAGAGAAGGATTTTATGGGGAGAGTGCCAATTTACAGGCACAGGAGCAAAGATTTAAGTAACAAAATGCAGCAGCTTAATTCACACAATCAAATTAACCATTCATCTTATCAGCAAAAAACACTCAAATTGTTGTAAAATTTTTATATTCAAAACTTAACTATCTTATTTAACTATAATATAATAACAAGCATGCCATTTTGTTTTATGAAACCAACAATTTATATATAAATAAAAAGCAATTTATTTTCAAATCTGAATAATTAATATAAATCCCCCCCTTCCCCAATTTAATGTTTCAGATTTTTACAACAATTTATTATAAGTTCACACAAAGAATTATTTCATAGCTTTTCAATCATCAATGAAATAGGCAAAAAAACAACATATATTCCAATCCATATAGCATTCATTTATTTTATTAATTAAAATGTGATTTATTTTGGTCTCATACAACACCATCACCAGTCAAAAAAAATTATTCATTCATTTTTTTTAACTGATACAAAAATAAAGATTCAAATGTGGTTTGTATTCAAATATATTTTTATTACAAAAAATTATCTTCAATAATAATATTTTCTGTATTATATTTGTTTGTTTGTTATAATGTTCCGACTCCAAATAACAATGACACCATCATGTTTTTTTTTTATATATATTATTATGTCTTATACATTTAAGAACATTTAAATAGATCATTAAGTCTAAACATAATATACAGTAATGTAATAAGCACTATATATTTATATAATATTATGAAACATTTCACAATACATATTGTGGCATTATAATTATGGTGCTTTATTCATCAAGCAAAAAAAATAATGAATTTTATTTTTTTTAATGAATTTTTTTCCCTTTAATTGTATTAATAATAATATATATTATTATTTTAACATTATAGAAATTACAAAATTAAGATTAAAATATTTTAAATAATAATAAAAATATTTTTATATTATAAAATAATGACATATTGAAACCCATGTGATACAACATATATATGTGGCAATTTTTTAAACAAATTATAAATTAAAAATAAAGTACATGAAACAGAATGATACGTTATTGATCAACTGAGTGCTTATAGGCATAGAAAACATTGAAACAATATGTTCTAAACACAAAATGGGATCTACAAAACTGATGATATTTTTTACAAGAATGTTAATGCAGCCACACAAAAGAGCTTGAAAAATATGTAAAGTATGCAATTTGCGTGAATATTCCTGTTTATGACGTCATTAACAGGCAAAAACTAGTATGAAAATGTTGTGCGGGTTGCATAAATTGAAACTTTCTGATCACTGCTACAGGGCTACTGTTGGGTTTTGAGACCAACTAACGTTATTTATGTAAGTCCCATCAAGTGTTTTGTGATGTAAAGGCAAATTTTTTCATGTTTTCTATGCCTTTATGTAAAGGTAAAAAACGGAAACACAAGTGCCGTAAAAGAAAACTACGAGATGTTAAAAGTGGGAGGTTGCTCAGGCCTAGCTTGCTGCTGGGGCAAAGTTTTCTCCCACTTTTAGTCACAAGATTTCCATTTCCAGCACTTCCTTTTCTGGTTTTTAGCTGTTTACATAAATGTAACTGTAAAATTTGATTTAATTTCTGATTTTAATAAACTTTAAATGCTTTTTTTTTCTTTTCTTAAGATATATATGTACCACAAGCAACTTTAGGTTTCATGTCTTACATACACATTGTATTTTACGTCACTACATTTTATGTTTCAAATTTATGGCTTATATATAGTAAGGTGCAATTATGGGATAGCTATTGTGCACATACATCAACTCTAATTAACACTTATGAAAACAATCAAGTGCTATACACAACTGCTTTATTATTATTATTATTATGCACTACCCATCATACACCCAAAGTATATAAGAAATATAATTTTAATTTTCCAATACATGTATAAAATGATATTCAAAAATTAAAATTTGTTTCTTCATATTGCCAGTTCCTTTATTGTTCTCAAATCCTCTAAACACATAGACTTAAACTACACACAAAAACATTGATCTTCTTTTTATTTTACATTTATATAGAAACAAAAAGAAATTGTCATAGATTTTTTTATTTCATATTAGGACAATTAATGTATTTTTTTTTTCACGACGACACAAAAAAATGGGAACTTTTTTGTTTAATTATTCATTATATACTTCTCTAGATTTTATTAGAAGTTATTGTTTGTTATATATACCATAGCTGTATTTCTGAAAATATTTCAGTTTATAAAAGTACATAAAAATTGTTTGCATTAAGAGGAACAATATTATATTGTTTGTTTGTTTACTTATATGTGGACGGAAAATATAAAATTCATTTTTTAAGTAAATATATATTAAGCTCTGCAATTTATTTAATTTTAATATTAAATAAAAATGCTTTTTAATATCAGATCCAGAAAGTTTGCAATTAAAAAAAAATTCAATCAAGTTATATTAGGGTTTTCTACTTTTTTAAAATCAAATAATAAAAATGTATAATAACTATAAGTACAGATTTTTTTTTCTTCATTAATGCATAAAAATACATTTTAAATAAATATTAAATAGAGAGATTAAGTCACTTTGATGAATAAGAATTTAAAAGTCTAAATTTAAGAAGGAAAAAAAAAAAAAAAAAAAAAAAAAAAAAACTACTAGAGTGAAATACAGCTTAGTATTTTATAGCTATACACACTTAATGTAAACTCTTATACACTTACTTACTTTTTCTTTTTTTACTTCAGTTATTTTAAGTAAACACCAAAAAAGTTAATATGTAATCTCTATTTTATATGTGTATTATACTAAACATTTATTATTTTTATATATATATTTAAGTCCCTCAATTCTTGTTTCATTAAGTAATATATTCTTATTTGTTTTGTTTAAACAGCCTAAAAGAAAAGTGTTATAAACTATGACATAATTATGTTAATTTAATAACATTCACTTGTTATTATTATTTGTTGTATTAATTCGTAATTAAGTAAATAAAAATATTAAAACTACAGACATCGGTGAAACATGTTCATAATATATAGATTTGTCCACCAGCACAAGCCATATCTTATCGATTTCCATAAAAAAAAAATTACATGAAGTTCCTATTTCATTTCACATTCACTCCATTTTCTTTCCCAAACTTCCTGCTATAATTTTAAAGTTTCCTACTACAAATTGCTACACCAGACATAATAATTTATACTCATTTTTATTATAATAATTTAGCAAAATTATTACATGCATCAATTAACAAAATAATAATAATAAAAGGGAATGCTATATATATATATTTAATATATTTCAATGAAAAATATGTCAAACATGAAAAATAAGTTGTTGTTTTGTTGTTTTATGAGAAATGCTACATTATATTATCTATTCATTTATTTTCTTCTTATGTCTGGAGAACAGGATGTATGAATATATTTACAACAGAAGATTTTAAACAATAACTATTAAGCTGCAGCTTTAGCCATGATGCGTTGCAGCAGCATATATTTCACTGCAAAATCTTGCCCCTGTGGCTTGGATATTGATATTGCTGTAAGTTCTTTCTTATGTTTTGTACCTCTTTTTTATAATGCGACTTTTTGTAATATTGCCATGCAGGCTGCACTTAACGAACCAGCCACAGGTAATGTCACTACCCATGCAAATATGATGTTTCTGTGAACAAATATTAAAAAAAATTCAGTTATGCATACATAAAAGTGTGTAATTTTTATGATATAAACTTTTTTTTTTTTAATATGCACTTATACTTGGTAAAAGAATTACATGCAGCTAGTATACTGGAGAAGTAGAAACACATTTAAATATTATGCAAGCTATATTGTTCTTGTAAGTCTGTTAAATGGCAAGGGAAAACAATATGAGAATACTAAACTAGATGATTCCAAAATTATTTTGATTTATATTGCATTTTAGATCAAGAAATGAATATCGACGTTGTTGCGAAAAAAATGTGTAACTCGTATTTTGTCAGGCGAAGCAAAATGTGTAAGTCGTTTTTTGTCACGCTAAGCAATATGTGTATCTCGTTTTTTGTCACGAGAAGCAATATGTGTAAGTCGAGCGCCATCTCCATAACGTTCGGGAACGACTTACACATTTTACTTCGCGTGACAAAATAAGAGACACATATTGCTTAGCGTGACAAAAAACGACTTACACATTTTTTTCGCAACAATGTCGATATGTTTAGTATAAGTAGAGAGGATTGCTTATTAAACTACGTATTTATTAATATAATGCTTATTATGTAATTAACTGTATCCAAAATTACTTGATATAAAGCAACTCACCTAAATAATTTCCAGTCCACACCTCCTTTCTCTGATGAGACCCAGCCAACAAACACAACTGAGCCAACTTTGCAATGTGTCGTACTGATGGGTAAACCAATCTTGGATGCCAGCAGGACAGTCAGGGCAGCACCAATTTCAATTGTGAAACCACTGGAATTATATCAACATGTTAGTTGTCATGTTAACAGCATTTTATAATATCTCTAGTCATTAAATTTACTGCTGAGCTTCACTTTTATTTGCATAAACATTTCTATGCTTGTCTCCACACAAAAAAAAAAAAAAAAAAAAAAAAAAAAAAACATGGTGTTTTTTTTATTGTCATTATTATTATTATTTATTATTATTATTTTTTTCTTTTACAAGACAAGACACTGCTCAGTGATGTGCTCAAGTAATTTTCTCTTTTGATTGATAATGTCATTATCATATGACGAAAGCTCTCAAGTTATAAAGAAACTTTTATAACATTATACTGTGCCATGCAAGACCTCGACCTCTCCATAGAACTTCTACTGTGGTAAGGCCCTTGCTGGTTTTTCTATCCTTTTCTTTATCATTGATCCTAACCGCGATGGTTTTTTCCTTAAATTGATTTCTTTTAGAAAATACTTTATTTGATTTATTATTAATATTATTACCTATTATTGTAATCTTTAGCATAATATATTTTATCAACCACCTTTTCCCCCCTCATTTATTTATTGAAGTATTTTCTTAATAATTGAAAAATACTCCTATTTACATTAATTTTTAAGGTTCTGAGTGGAAAAAATAAATTAATGACTAATTATTGCTAGTATTTAATGCAGTATTGCTTGATTTAAAGAAAATTCAAAATTGATTTCAATATAATGTTATCAAAGGAAAAAATATAGAAAAGCCAGCAAGAGCCTTACCACAATGGTGTTCATATATAGATATGTTAAGATCTTGATGGTATACAGTTAACATTGATTACTTAATATCTTGTAAATATTTGTTTAAATTGTGCCATCAAGATCTTTACCTAGCAACGGACATCATTGTAGTTCTCCTATTCTTTGGTATGATAACATACACATATGATACACATTTTCAATAATAATGAGAGACAACTCACGTTGAGGGTGTGATCTGAGCCAGATCCTCGCCAACGGTTTGAATCACACGACGTCCCCAGATCCACAAGCCTAGGGAAATACCAACTCCTCCATACAGCAAGATACTGATGGGAGTTTCAGCAGTCTGGGCTACAGAGCCTTCAGTGTAGATTAACCATAGAGCAATCAGAGGACCAATGGCATTACTAAAAAATAAATATATTATTACATAAGTTAGTAAAAAAAAAAAAAAAAAAAAGTCAGTGACTTTAATGACAGGTTTGATAAGGAATGGATTTCTTACCTAACATCATTTCCTCCATGAGCAAAGGAGCCAAATGTTGCTGTGAGGATTTGCAGGAATGAGAAGAGTCTGCCCACCTCAGGAGGATCTTCTAGCCTCTGTCTTACTGGAGCATCTCCTCCTGGTCCCACTTCAGTATCCTTTAACACAAAATACTCAACATTCAAAACATCATCATTTGTATATCCTGTAAAAACTTACATCAAATTAGGCCCTAAGAGAAGGAAAAAAAAATCAGAAAGAGCTTGATTTTGCATTCAGAATATGCTACGCAATGGATTTTTAATTTGTTTTCATTTATTTTATTATACCGTATATCGATGGCTCCGCGGAAAACTGAACTATCTATAGTCTCCGCGCGCCTCAAATTTGGAACATCTGCGCTCTCCGCCTCTCCCAAATTTGAAGCATCTGTAATGGAGCACTGGTAAGAGATGCTTTAAAGTCGGGAGAGGCGGAGAGCGCAGATGTTCCAAATTTGAGGTGCGCGGAGAGTATAGATAGTTTAGTTTTCCGCGGAGCCATCGATATGTTAAAAGTAAAAATTACTCACCACAATGACTGGTAATCTTTCTCTGATTAGTGGTACAGCACTACTGTTTGGAGAAAGACCTGTAGATCAAAGAAATTGTCTTATAATTACAGTACTTTCAAAAGAGCTAAACAAATAATTACCATATGCAGGGGTAACATTTCCAGAATTAAGGCCACCGTTGCTTGGTAATAACATGGGAGGCATGGAATTTAAACCAGATTCAGGATCCTATAACATAACAATTGTATCTGTAAGATTTGACACTCATACAGCAATAAAATTTGTATGAAAAGAACACTAACCTTGGGTATGCCATTATCTGCAAGCATGTAGCCATTTGAGTTGGGTAAATTGCCATTGGTACGATTGACGGGTGTAACTGTTCCTGATGTAGGTGGAGAGAAGCTGAAGTTGGTCTTGTGGTCACCTCCACCACCCAGAGAATTAGCAGAACTCAGGGCTGAGATTTCAATTGCTTCTCCACTTATCTTGTTCATATCTTCCACAGAGATATTCTTAGATTGTTGAGGACTTGGATCTCGAGATGATTCTGTCAGATATCATCATTAGTTACATCACATTAATATTTTAATTATATATTTCACAGACAAAAATTATTTTGTATTAATTAAGCTATAGGCTATAACTTGATTTATTTTTCTCTATATTATTTTATGCTGTTAACATATGGAAAAGTATTAATGAGTGATTAAAAGTGACAAAAGAAAATAGTTATGATATAATAATAATACAGTATTTTATGCTTGTTGAGGTACAATAATAATGGAAATGATTATGTCACTCAAAGGTGTATAGAGATATGATTTTGCATGCATATTTTGTGATGCCAACAAGCTTGTTCCGAACCCTGCTGTGTGGGACATGCAAACAGCTAGCACACCAGCATATTTCTTGTCACTGTCAAGTAAATATTGGGAGGATTGGAGTTGAGGACAAACATTCATGCATATACATCAATGCATGATTGAGACCAAACATAAAAATTGTAAACTCTTACTGTCCCTTGATTTTATTATGTGTGCTGAAAATATATACTTTATTAGAAATGTCCCAGTGTTAAAAAAAAAAAAAAAAAAAAAATAGCCTTACTGTGCTTAAGGTGTTAACATTATAAATTTGTTTCTTCACACATACTAGCACATATTCTATATTCTGTAGTCATATGTGTGCAAAATAGGATAAATCATCAAAGGTATAACAAAAATAGAGAGAGAATAAATTAGGAGATAATGTTGTTGCTCTAATTACCTGCAGAGCCCCCAAACGTAAATTTGACATCGCCAGCGCTTTCTTTAGTTGCTTGTTCTGGAAAGCCACAAAACAACAAAAAAATCATCACTACATAACGTACTCTTTATGGTACAAGCAGCCATGCATGCAAGGAACAATTACTAACTTTCAAGGGAGGAGAAGATGCAAAGAGATATCATATTTAAAGTTGTTTTTTTTTTAATTTAAATAGCTGCCAAATAAGTTGTGGACTACAATACAATAGCAGTAGTAGCAGCAAGTAAGGAACAAAACTACAGGAAGAACAACGCCAGCGTCGCAGCAAGAGGCAGGGTGCAAGCCATAGTCAATATTAATTATCACACTTGCAGTAATTAGTGTTTGACTATATTACACCTCCATTATAGTTGGTTTCCCTGTAGTTTGTCACCATTTTTTTCTCACTTTTTTTATGTTATAATTATTTTTTAAAAATATAATGTGCAATACTAATAGCATATAAAGTGCCGCCTTCATACTCTTAAATGCAAAATAAAAAAAATTAAATCCAGTAATATGATGGAACTTTATGAAATAAATCATATAATAATAAAAAAAATAGATAGAACACATAATATAAATATAATATAATATTTAAAACAAAATGAAGATGATAGCTGCAGAATTCATCTTTTTAACATGTATGTAAAGGAGACATGATTATGAACATACACAAGATGACAGAAAATTAGCACTTTCAATTTTACAATTATTTGATTTAGTAATATATAATACTTTCTATGTACACACAATTATATTTCCTTAACATTTTATCGTTTTGATAAAACTCTCTACCTGAGATATTGAATTTCAGTTATAAACAGCAAGTCTTGCATTTTGTAGTTATACAGTGACTGAGGGTGTTTAATGTACATACCACGAATGCTGCGACGGAGATATGGGACAAGCACCAGCTGTACAATTACTGCAACAAGAAGTCCTACGCCCAAACTGGCAACTACGGCTCCCCATACAGGAATCACATGGAAATGGAGCACTGTGTAATCAAAAAAGACAAAAATTAGATTCAATTTAATTATATTACGGACTATCATATCTTGCTTAAATTTTCCAAAATTTCGCTATATTTCGAGGGCTACGCGGCATTTCGGTACTTGTGCAATCTCCGCGGGTGCCTTTTTGGCACATGTGCAATATGCGCCACGCCTACTAATGGCACATCTGTACAGGCTAAGCGTATAAAGATGTTTCAAAAAAGGTGAGCGCGGAGAATACACATGTGCCAAAAAGGCACCCGTGGAGATTGCACTAGTACATTGCACTAGTAAGAATACATAGGTGTGGCTGAGTTCAAGAGTGGGTGTACTGAATACCTAAATAGGTCAGATGACCCATAAATTGAACTACAGCATATTTTCCTTTGTTTTTCTTTTTTTTATTAATATGTTTTAACAGTACCGAAATGCCGCGTAGCCCTCGATTTTTATTCCTAAAAAAAAAAAAAAAAAAAAAAAAAAAAAGATGATGATGATGAAAGCAAACACTTTGAAACATAAAAACAAAAATTATTATTTTAATTTGGTATGGTTATTATTTAATTATTTATTTAGAACGCAGTCTTATTTGAATTGTGTGATACTTACATTTTGGTCCATCATGTACCACAGAGAAAACGTTGATGAGCACAGTGACACCATAGAAGAGAGGCAGGGCCCTCAAACCAGGCACCAGGGGTCTCGCTCGACTCAGGATGAAACGTCGGATTATAACAAAGAGCAGCACGGAGACAACACCAGACAGGACCGGCGAGATGAACCAGGAGATAACTAGATAAGAGAAATATACATATTGTATACCACAATCTTTACAAGAAAACACAAAACAACCCCTAGAGCTTTACTTACTAAGCTCTGTAAAATACAATAAACAAAAAATATATACATTAGAAATAATATTAGCCTAAAACTGATGGGAATAAAAAGATTAAAGAATATTTTTATTCATAATTTTTATAGCATCATTTAGTTGGAATTGATTTTTAACTAAATTATTTACCTCGCTACAAAGGGGGCTCCACTCACCAATGGTGCCCAAAGTTGACCAGTTGATGCCCGTGGTTCCTCGCGCTACCAGAGAGAAACCCACTGTTGCACCCACAATGCTGTGTGTCCCCGAGATAGGCAGCTTCAACCATGTTGCTACGATCAGCCACACTGCGCTGCCAGCTGAAGAAAACATCAAAACAAACTATCAGTAAGAACATTCTTTATGATTCCATATACAACAACAAAAGAGAAATAACATACTTAATGCAGAGAGACATCCCATCATAAGTTCTTTCTCCGAGTCTTTATATTCTTCTACTTCCAATATCCCTTTTCTCATTGTATCGGACACTTTGTAACCTGAAACATTACAGAAACAAATTTAATATCCAGGTATTTAAAATACTTCTAATGATATATATAATAGGCTAAGCAATGATAATGAGACAAAACAACGTTTTTCAATAAAAGGTTTAATCTATTTAATGCTAGTTAACGCTATGCATTTCTTTATCAATTTTATAAGTCATTTCTGATAATATGATATAGAGCTATTTTCATAATGCATTGCCTTTTTTCATATTCTTTCTTTCTTTCTTTCTTTCTTTCTTTCTTTCTTTCTTTCTTTCTTTCTTTCTTTCTTTCTTTCTTTCTTTCTTTCTTTCTTTCTTTCTTTCTTTCTTTCTTTCTTTCTTTCTTTCTTTCTTTCTTTCTTTCTTTCTTTCTTTCTTTCTTTCTTTCTTTCTTTCTTTCTTTCTTTTTTTGCACGCAAAATTAATGAAGTATATAATGATCTTGACACAATTATTTGTGTCAACAAAAATGCACCTATTTGAATTAGTAATGTATCGTTACACATATTACACAAGAACAAGTACAAACATTTGACCTATGTTCGATAACTATAATATACGGTATACATTATTTCTCTAATGTAAGATTTAGTGGTGGAGCATAATTATATTAAATTAACATAAAAATTATTGGTTTTATGTTCACTCGATTTTTATTGAGTATATAATAATACATCAAAAGAATAATAATCTATGTATACGTTTAAACTTAAAATTTAGACATATAGATTACGGTTTATTATTATTATTTGAAATAGAAAACATAGCATTGCTTGTAAAACATCAGAAATTATACAAAAAAGTAAACCAAATGACGTTGTTATTATACGCATAAAAGATAGTTTTATGTCTTTTCAATAATAAACACACCCACTGGTTTATTTGTTATATTTCCATTATTGCGTTTCCAATATTTTATTACTTCATTGCGGGAGATTATGATATAATATTACGCAAAAATATTTTTTTTTACGCAAAATTCTAATATTATAAAACCAGCAGGACTTTATACACGCTCAAATTATATATAAAACAAGAAAAACAGTAAAAATGCGTAAGTTTTTTTTTTTTTTTTTTTTTTTAATGTAAAATTTTTACAATATATTAATGGCATAAAACAGAGTTTCTATTTAATTCCTTGTAAAGTGCTTTAGAGTTTTACACATAATGATAAAATCATTTAAATTGAATATCTAAATGTATTGCGCAATTTCAAGCTTCTCGATATTGGATTCTTGCCAATTTACATCCACGCGGTGCAGGATTTTATATATAAAATGGAAGTTGTAGTAAAAAGTTTATTATATTGAAAAGAAAGAAGAAAAAAATCATAACTATTATGATTTTATTTATACGGTTGAATCACTCCACATAGCAAACTTATCGCAGTGAAACAAACCGGACATGAACCTATAAGACTATATGCTAGTAAGCTACTCTTGTATAATATAATTTACCTCGTAAAAAAATACACTAACTTACATGGTTGTATTTTAGTATTATATTAAATATAAAAATAAACCTTATTATAATTAGGATTCTAATGTTGCTGATGTTACATTTAAAACACGAGGCGTGAGTATCTGCTTTAGAATGGTCAGCATAAAAAGTGGAGGTCACATCGTGGGGAGTTATAACCTTTGACCTCGGCTATCGAACTCGAATGCTACATTATAATATATATAACTATCGACTTACATAAAACTAAAGCACAGAGGAATACAGACTGGAATTGTCGTAATAATAGTACAATATACCAACAATGTAATGTAACAATATAACCTTGATTGTAATAAAGTTAAATAAATATAAGGTTTAAGCTTGACACGCAAAAAGGTAATTGAACTTAAATACAAATTAAATATGAATAATATCGAGCAAGGTTAAACATTGATAGATTTCTCCCTACCCCCTAATTTTATGAATGTTATATAATACCATATTATATATTATTTTATTATTAAACACAATGTGTGTACAACATATTAGGTACAGTACTGTACTGCGTATATAAATTTTGGTCTGCGATATATTTACATTTGCATTTATATTTACTTTATTATATATTATATAATATATATATATATATATATATATATATATATATATATTATATTATATATTTTAGAAATATTAATAATTCTATATAATAATCGGGAAAAAAATTAAGAACAAATAATATAAACTGAAATTAAAAATAATACGGTACTTATAAGTATAGAAGTATAGAAGAAAAAAAAATGTTGATATTTTTATTTTATTGTATTTGACGGTATCAAAAGGTAAAAATAAAAAAAAAACTCTAGAGAAAGAAAAAAGTACTCCACATTGAATTGTTGGCAACTAAATGAACAAAAGTGATAATTTTCCTAATTGTTTGTTTTCTATACAAAGCTATTCGGAGCGTGCAAATATAGAGAAAACCTTTGTCGAAGAAACATTATTTGCATAATGTAAAGCCAAAAGCCACATATTTTTTTAACATATATAAAATAAGGCTTATTTTTATATTTTGCAAAATAGAAAAAAGGGAACAAAAGGGGATAATTCTTGTTGTGATGCCTTTATATGCGCGAGCACCTTTAATCGATCGAGGGCCTTGGATTTTTATAAAGGCGGGAAACACGATCCTAAACTTTACTACGTTTTGTTGCGTAATATCACTTATTTTATATTTCAATAACGTATAGTAAAAAGAAAGTGACATCTGGTGTGCGATTCTTTGAGTTTCCTTTTCATTCAAATGTTGATGGTATATATTCTTACTTACCTATGAGGACAGAGCCGAGGATCTCGAAGACAGTTCCCAAACAGCATGCGGTGCGCACGGTCAAAACACGTGAACCCACGGACGTGCCAAATGAGTTGGCTACATCATTAGCTCCGATACCAAATGCCAAAACGAATGCAACAATGAACCCCAAGATCAAAACCCATAAAACTTCCGCTTGATCCATAATTACTTTTATTATATTATTTCAAGTATACAAGTATAAAAAAGTGTTTTACTTAGAATTATTATTACTATTTTATAATAAATTACGCTCCTTTCTCTCTTATTTATTTATTTTTAAGTTTGGGCTCACTCGGTGCAAAAATTGCAATTACTTCAATAAGATTAAGTATATTATTATTTTTTATTTATAGTAAGTAACGAATAGTATCACAGCACGCGTTCTTATATCTGATTTTTTTTAATATTATTATTCCTTGGCTATATATTACTAAATGTGACCAAATTTGGCCTCTTTCCTTATACAAAAATAATTAACTTTTTTTTTTCTTTTTAAACTCGATCGTTCGCAACAAGATCTTATCTTATAACTATAAAAAGATTAATAACTAAATTTGAGCTTTATATTTTTATACTTGACGAACAAGCTTAAATATTAATATTAATAAAATAAAAAACAAATATCAAAAAAATTCTATAAATAACTACAGAAAAAACAGGCAAGACAAACGAAGACAAAAATACGTGAATATATCTATTTTTTAAACACCAAAAAAAGACAATTTAAATAAATACGATTTAAAAAAATTCTAATATAATAATTATGTAAATTAAAAACGTTGTTTCCCCCCGGAAATATTTTATATATAATATATTCGTTGGTCGAGATGAATATTTTTTTCTTATATCTGAAAAATAGATAAAAAAAAAAGAAGAGAAAACATAAAAATTAATAATTAACTCACCTATGAGTGCTGCTCCCAAAATTTCAAATACTGTTGCAACAATACACGCATTTTTTAATGAAATAACACCAGACCCAACACTGGTACCAAAAGTATTTGCTACATCATTTGCTCCAGTTCCAAATGATAAGAAAAATGCCACTAAAAATCCAGTAACTAAAATCCACGCTGTATCAGTACACCAACTTGATGTAAGACTACTTGGTGTAGTTGAAGTACTTATTGTTGGAGAGACAATTGATGTAGATATATCTTGTGTTAATACACAATCATAAAATACAATAGAAATTAATAAAATCACAATTATTTTCTTCATTTTTATATCACCCATTTTTTTTTCTTTCTTGTTAAAAACAAAATCAGCCTTCTTTTATTTATTTATATATATATATAAATAATTAAATTAATAAAATACTGTATAAATTAGAAAATATATTATATTATACTGAAGATCACACTCTTGAGAACGAGTTAAGTGTCAAAATAAAAATGAGACATGAGAAGTGTTGACAAGCGGTATTTAAACTCTCTAGAGGCATCAGTTTGTATTTACTTAATTTTTTTTTTCTTTTTTGGTTAATTAACTCTTCAAACAAAATACACTGATCAACAAGGATATTTAGTGACACCTTGCGAAGTGCTTATATACTTGCTTCCTTTAGTGTGATATATATTGTACTTTATAACACCATTCTCATCAGCTGATCATAATTATAATAAAAAAGTAATTAATATATAATATTATTGCTCTCATTACACTTCACAATCAAACGTGTACGTACGTACGACAACTGTTTCTTTCTTCAAAGCTTTATATTTTTTTATAATATCTCTCGTACTACTCCCCGCGCTTGATCAAACACACTCACACTATTCACAAATGAAACACGCTGCGCTGCTATACTTATGATGATGCTTATACAACTGTAAGTGTCGCCAACTTACTCATACAATCTATATATTATATAAATATATATATTTTTTTTATAATTATTTGATAAGAAAATATATTAAAAAAGTTAGTAATCAAATAGTCCGCTTTAATCCGGTCCATGTTTTCTTGTCAAATGATCAAGTCAGTCTAAAAGTGCTTGCTCTAAAATGTTGTTGATATAAAAGAACTTCTCTCGTTCGCTCTCTCTATGTGTATGCTAGCAAAAGCGACGGCGCGGTAAGGGTCGATATCGTTCTCTTTTAGGGTGTACCGGGTATCGAACTGTGAGCTCTCTTTACTTTGTATACTGCGCCAAATCCAGGCAGATCTCTCTAGCTGTAGCTAGCTCGTCCTTGACATTTACATCTATCACACATACTTACACACACATACACACTTCACTCACACACCAATAATTACAACATTGAGCTATCTCATGGTTCAAACTACAATAGGTGCAATCGAAGTAAAAGTTAAAATTATACAATTTGCAAATCACTATGCTCAAACTAATTGCATTATAACTCAAGTTTATTTTTAATTAAATTTATTTTAATTTTTTAATTGCATTTTTATTTTTATCTTTTTGCATGGGCATCTTTTGAAGAAATATATTTTGAACTTAATTGGAATGATTTAAATTTCTCTTTCAAGTACCAAGTACCACATAAGTGCATACTAAAAAAAGTTATTAATAATTATGAATTGGCAAAGTAAAAGTTTATGAAAATAAATTTGATTTACTTCCAAATATATCTCGGGCACCACGAACAAATTTATTTGATTTCATCCATTATAATGTGTGTGTGTGTGTGTGTGTGTGTGTGTGTGTGTGTGTGTGTGTGTGTGTGTGTGTGTGTGTGTGTGTGTGTGTGTAAATTATCAAATAAATCTAAAAAACCTATATGATTTTAACAAAATGTAAAGCGCAATGCGAAAAAAACAAAATAATAATAAAAAATATAATATAAAATGAAAATGTAAAATAAACATTCTATTGCGCAATATCACGTAAATTAAGTTCGAATATGGTATATGAGTAGGTCAAACGAGTTTGCGCAATAGAAAATTTTGAAAATGGAAAAACAAAGGGAAAAAAGACTAATAGTCGATGTAATTGATGCGTGTTGAGGTGTGAAGAAAACGAGAGCAATAATTTCCCCTATATTCTTGAATATTCTATTAAATCAACAACTGACTCTAGTAAGATGCATGTCAAGTCAACAATGGTGACATGCTAAACAAAAACAATCATGATTTACTACAATAACAGTCAACACAATTTAATCGTTAGCGTAAATATGCATATCAAAATACATAAATATATATGAATTTTTATTAGAGGCATTTATACATAGAAATGATGTTATTGATTGCAAAATCTAGTCAGTATTATTTTACATACTGCAATAATGTGTATTGTTGCATAAGTAAATGTATAAAATAGGAGTGGTAAATAGAGCACCACATTACAATATTATATCTTTGTAAAAATCAATAAAGTTTCATGATATTTAAATCACAATGCATTTTCATAACATAATGATTCAATTACCATATAGAAACACTTTAACAAACATGATAGTAATTTTAACATTATCTAAAATAATTACTTTAAAAATTACTTAAAAACTAGTTCGATACATCAATCAGAGCGACATATTATGATAAGGACCAAAAAAATATAGATTAAATAAACAATAAAATGCATAATTTTCACTGTGATGTAAGATGTATTAAGTACCAGTTCATACCGTGAAATATTTTTATTTTGACATAATTTTAATTGAACTTAAATCGCAATGCGCATAATATGCTTTTAACTGCATGAGATAAAAATATTTCCGTGTTGGTACAGTACTCACATGGCCGCAAGTTTAGGGGCGGGCGGTCAGTGTTGTTTTACTGCTGATGTTAGAGGTGCGCAGATTATATTTACTTGATGGCCCTCGAAGTTCAGCCTCTTGCTAGGACACTGAGTGCCTGTCCACGCGGGCGTGATGACAACACCGGGAAAACATGCTTGGGGTAGACATCTGAAACACAACAAATAAACCCTTTATATTAGTCACTGTGCAAATCTACCATACCGTCACTATATGTACAACTTCTTTTTCCCTGACTCGTCAATAACAATATTAAGTATATTCAACACGTCATACACTTTGCAATAGTATACCCAACCCAAATATATAGTTTTTAATTATCCGGTCCTTATGTAAAATATCAACTTCTGCAAAGAAAACTTCCAACACATTGTGCGTTAAAAATTCAGCATAATTACACAATTTTTTTTTTTATTTCTTATTATTATCAAAAACATTATTTATATTCACCTTTATACATTGTTAACATGATATAAAAAAACAACAACTTTTATTCAAAGGCGCAAAGTCTCAACGTTATTTTGAGTGTTCCTGCAGTGACTAAAGTTTGTCTCAGAATAATACTGGACTTTTTTGCTATTTAACAAAAAAAAAAAAAAAAAAAAAAAAAAAAAAAAAAAAAAATCTCATCTCATCATTTAAAAACTCTTTTGTTGTGTTAAAAATAATAAATACTAGAAGAACAAAAAGATACTTAACCTTTCAAGAAGTTTATACTAAACTGATTTCTTTACGACTTTTAAATATTTTTTTGGGTTTAATTTTAGAAAGATTTATTATCAATCAACTCTGTTCTGAATTTGAAGACTTGAAGGACGTCTCAAAGTTTATTAAATTGTAATTATATTTATTACCGGCACCCAAAATGTAGTTGAGTCACGATATTTTAAGAACTATGTCTATTCTATTCAAGATAAATATTTCAGCAAGTAAATCAGCAATGAAATAGGCAGGTACAAATCTTTGTAACGGGGGAGACAAAATAACAACAAAAAGTCATGTTTTGCAAATAATATAATGCAGTCTTCGTGACATGAACTGCGACAAAATAAAGAACGCTCTAGACTCAATAAAATAAATGTTTCTAAGAATTGTTTAACAGAAAAACAGACAGAAAAAAAGAGAAGAAGTGAGTTATTTTGCTTTATAACAAATATAATAATATTCAACAGAAAATGTTTCCTTTTCATACTAACATTTCAAATAGCACATCATTGCATTTTTAGAAATGAACTGTTAAAGAAATAAGGCTTAATACTACAATGGGATTCTGCTATTGTTGAACACAAATTAATATATTTTGCAAAACTAAATTTATAAACATTAACATATACTTTAAAATATAAGCTTTGAAAGTAGATAATTTAGGTTTTTTAAATTTACGCAATAAATTTTACACTAATTAGCTCTAAAATTGTATGAAGAAGACTTTTAAGTATAGTGAACATTTCTTTAATTACTTAAATTTTATATAATTATGTAACTGTGAACGTAGGTCATGTTTATAGAAAAAGGGCAACGTTTTTCTCATAACGTTAGATTTTCTGTACAGAAAAAAACAACATTAGAATAATAACATAACATTTAGAAATTGATAATTAAATTAGCATTATATAGTTAATGTATAGAAGTACGTCATTAAATTAAGTGTATGGTCAAAAAAAAAAAAAAAAAAAAACATCTGATATATTTAAAATATTTGGATGACGTCACAAACGTACCTTGGTATAAATTAGCATAATCATATCTCATATAAGCACCAAAATATGATCATTAACGTAAGTACGATAATTATTGTTGTGAGAGGAGATAAGAGCTTGTTTACATCTTCTCTGACACCTTAATCATCATATTTACGAACAAGAAAGAAAGGAGGGTAAGATGGTTATTTGTATTGTAATTTAACTGAGTAATTAATAAACATATAATTAATTATTTCAAAGTCATCATGATGCGTAATCATAACATGTTATATTATATTGTAACCGTAAATATAGAATATTGTAAATTATAATATTAAAATATGATAATAATAAAAGTTCTTAAATGCACTGAATTTTATTTATAAGAATTACAATTGTTTATAACTAAATTATAAGAATAAATATAGGCAATTAATAAAAGTATGAAATTTTAAAATTTATTTTATATTTAAATTAGGCTAATATAAATATAATGAACATGACTATTAAAAATAATATTGACTTTGATTTATAGTTGCAAATTGAAGTCGGTTTGTAAAACTATAAGGTCCATATTTATATACCTCTACTACACCAGTTAGTACCAGTTGTTAATACTTAATTACGTATTAGCTTACATTAGTATATCCACAATTATCACTACTATAAACACATATTATGTATAGGTGAAGAAGAAAAAGTCCCTTAATACATATGCAACTAGATACACAGGTAAGCTCAACTGGTCATATAACATTCAGGCGGTATATAGCGCATGCGCTTAATATACAAAAAAAAACTTTATTTTAAAATTGTACGTAACAAAATAGTTCTAATTTTAAATTTAAAATATCTAATAATATTAGGATGACATTTTTGTTGTTAAAAATATATTTTAAAAAATTAGTTCAACTTTGTAATAAATTTAAACATTATGAGCAAATGTTTAATATGTTTTAATTGCTTGAAATTAGAGCAAAGCGTTCATATAAAGCATCAGCTACTTGTGTTGTATGCTATTATGAGGGTAGTTTTATACCAGTGCGCTGAAAAGATACGATACAAGTTAGTAATTATATTTTTATTATAATATAAGTTATGCGTGCTTATGCTCTGTTTGTATTATTTTGAAATTAGACACGTACAAAAAAAATAATAAATAAAAAAATAAAAAGTTGTTGGGAAAAAACACAAGATTTTTTTCTTTTCTTTCTCTCTCTCTCTCTCTCTCTCTCTCTCTCTCTCTCTCTCTCTCTCTCTCTCTCTCTCTCTCTCTCTCTCTCTCTCTCTCTCTCTCTCTCTCTCTCTCTCTCTCTCTCTCTCTTTCTTTTTATTATTATTATTTTTTTGTTCAAGACAACTCTACATGCCTTTGTATACCGCAAAAGTTCTTCATTTTCCTGGTCATTTCATATAAATTTCAAATCGCAAAGTTTGATTGAACAACTTACGGAGACAAGGAAAATGATCCACAAGTTTAGAAGTTTGTACCGAATAAGAGAACATTAAATAATAGTTTTTCATTTTCAACATTCAATAATAACAATAAAAAAATCTGACCTTATCACCAAGTTATGAGAAAAAAAAAAGTTTATTACGTCAAACTTTTAACTTATAATCAATAATATTGGAAGTTTCAAAAAAATCAATCGCTAGACGTGTTTTTTTTAGAAACTTCTATACAGCTTTAAAGTGCATTGATATGAGGACGAGAGCCGGGTGTCTCGTCAGCATTCTCATTATACCAGGCTATAAATGTAAGCTAACAGAAGTGTACAACAGCTACTATTCTTTGTGAACACTGAAGTAACTGAACTGTCACTTACTGTACATACGTGTACGTAAAAAAAAAAAAAAAATGAATACATTTTTAATTTTTTATATTCCCTCATTATAATTTTTTTTTATAATTTTTTTTTTTTTAATATTATTTATTATATTCGTATGTTTATTTAAGTTGACAGCTTTGTGAGAAGTTACGAGGCAATTAAATAGTTTTGAACAAGTATGGCCTTCATGTTGTCGGGTGTATACCGCGACACACGCGTATATTTGTTTGGAATTGGAGACTTCAACTAGATGACGTCATTTATATCTAACGTCATTTCTCTGCTGGACCAAACAAGACGTGAGACTATTCTAAACAAGAACTTTGCAACATTTATATATAATATACCTATATATCCTATATAATATATGTATGTATATATATATATATATATATATATATATATATATATATATATATATATATATATATATATATATATATATATATACGTATATGTGTGTGTATGTATGCATATGTTTATATGTATATAAGGCAAAACTCATTAGCATATTTTTTTTTCAAAGCTATAATAACTTTGTCTAGACTAATATTCAAACTTCCGCGAATAATAATGCTTCTCTTATGATGACATATAATTTAATTTTAAATACAAGTAAATCAATTTCATTTCCTTCGAAAGAAATCTATTACATTTCTACGATTCGGAAATTTAATATAAAAAAAAAAAAAAAAAATTCGTACTGTCATCATTGCAAATTTAAAACCCAAACTTTGTCCCACACTATCTTTTAGTGGGAAATAAACTATAATATATTATTTATTTCTATTTTTCCGTGTTGTCCGAATGAAATATTTTCTTTGGATGCTAATTTTATGCTAGTATTGCAAGGTTTTGCTAAGTAAAGGTTTGATTTCACTGGAAGTGTTAGATGATGTCAGTTTCCTAAGAAGAAAACTTTGGGTGTTAGCCAGACGGCAATGTTTTAAATTTCTCTTTAAAAACCTTTTTAACTAATTTGCTCCAGTACTGAGTTATTGCGATTTTAGATGTTTATATCATATATATATATATATATATATATATATATATATATATATATATATATATATATATATATATATATATATATATAATATATATATATATATATGCACATATAATATATACATAAATACACACACACAAACACAATTAATATTGACGTCACGTGACCTACTGGACACGTGCACGTTTTTTAAACACGTGCTCAATTCGTCAATGCAAATCAGTTATAATATGTACATGACATCATATCACAATAAATTAATAATTCAAGTCTTTAATTTTTTTATTCTTTTTTTATTTGACATATGTCTTTAATATATTAATAATGAAATATAATTAAATACTCATCATTAATAATTTGAATTAAATTCAAATTAAAACTATATATATACGAAATACAATTACACTAAAAATATGATTTTCACTGTATAATATTTAACGATCTAGTTTACTTTGATTAGTTTACAGCTTAAAGTGAATTTTTGAAGAGATCGAATCTTTATATAAGTTTTGACGAAATGCCAAATACGCATTTTCAAGTTTGTGGAAAGATAAAATTAAGTTGCATGTTAAAGTTTTATTAGTGCATGTGTATATATTTATAATTATCATTATATAATAGTTTTTAGTATTGTTATGTTGTTATGATGATAATTGAGTAATAACGACACATTATATAACCAATTAAATTTCTATTTCCTCTTTTTCATATCTCTGCTATTTATATATAGCAATATACACACACAAACAAAAATAATAATCAATGTACACACACTCGACGTAGATTAAATTAATTAGCTTTTAAACTCCGAATATTTTAAATTTTTTTTTTTTTAAACAAAATTTGAGAATTTAGCAAGTATATTTGAATTTAAAATTTTTTAATCTTCAAGTTGTGACGAAATTCTAGACGTTTCTTCAAACCTATTTTCTTATTAAAATTTAAATTTTTTTTTTGTCCATTTTATAAGTACTTGAATTTTAAATTGCAACGTAAACTAAAGTTAGCATGCATAAAAACAAATTAGAACCATTGAGCTATAACCTTTTATATTTTCTTCGTAAACATCTCCCCTGTCTAATAAATCAGAACTGAAGAAAGAAGAATATAATACAACACAACAATAAATCATTTAGTATGCCGCGATTCACCCGCGTTATTAATTTGAAATCAACGATACCCTGGCTGGAAATGTAATATATAGAAAGACGCGCAGAATGTCATTGGGGAAGCACTTACTTTATTTCGAGTTCTAATTAAAAGTAATAACGATAAAATTATTAACTAAAAATATTATAAACAATGACTTGTATGATTGCTTTATATCAATCCTTTGTATAGAATAACTAAATAAATAAAAGGAGATTCATTTGCTATAAAAACAGTGCGACTTCTTTCTGTAAAGTTTTCTGCGAAGTGCAGTATATGAATTTCGCAATTCCTATATAATAATAATAAAATGCTCTTTAATAAGAGGCCACAAAAGGTACAAGCGCACTTGTTTGGTCCTCTGATATTATATTTACCAGAGTAAATTATAAATATAGTGTATTATATTATAGTTTCCGTTGTTTATATTCAAATACAGATAATAATTAAAAGGAGACTAAACTATAGCAAGTATTGGTACTCATAATTTGATGGTTTCGCATAATTTGTTTCCCGCAAACGTTTATTGAATTCCCACAACGATCGTCGAATGTTTACATAGATTTGTTTATTTATATTGCAACAAACCGCGTGGTGACTTGATGCAGTTTCAATTTTCAAAGCCTCACGCGTTCTTACAAAGATTGAGGTTATGGTTGGCAATCTTTAGACTATATCTCTGGCCTCCAATATATCGACAGCCCGTGTCAGCATTGTTGTAATACTAATAGCATTATTAACTCATCATTAATAATAAAGGACGTACGAGTTTCAAAATTTTTTAGAACTACGATTGCATTTGGTAAAATTCATTATTTCGCAGAAAATATAGATGAAATCTCAAAATTTCCAAGAAAAGAGGAACAAAACGAACGAAATTTTAAAATACATAACACTTCATTGTTATTTTTAGTAAAGAGTTCATTTTACCAGACACGTTCTAAAAATATAAGGGGGATATATGGATAAATCATGCACATAAAAATAGAAGGGAGCTACCGCAACAAAATTTATAATGTTTACCTATTGAAAAATAATTCAGGTAAAATGTTATTGTATTATTGCAATAGTGAAAAAAAAAAAATGTATTGATCAAATAATTTGGATCAGTAATATATAAAGTACCGGTGTTTATAGACAGCTGCGATTCAAGAAAAAGAAAATCGTTAATAGTTAAATTTAAATAATACTATAAATATATTTATTTACCTTTTAATTATTAATTAGCAGTGAGTCTCGCTGCGAGGAAAGAGATGCGTATTTTAACGTGGTTGTCAGTGGAAGACAAAGTCACGACTAAAGCTCGTACTGTATACTAAAAACTCCTCTAACCACCACACTCTAATGTAGCTTAGGACTTTTTTTTTTTTTTTAAAATCTCGTATATAAATATATAAAGGCGGACCCGCGGGATATGTGTATATTACTATAAAGACTTTTTCTTTTCATTCATATTATTATATGCAATTAATTGACTTTGATAAATTGTTTTATATAAATATATTATAAACATAAGTATGTTTTAAATTACTTGATAAAAACAATTAACCTTGAGTGCAAATGTTAGATTCTTTATACATTAACCTATATTGACATTATGTCATTTAAAAAACACACATTAAAACTCAATAGAGTGCTGTCAAATGAGATGGAAAAAAAATGCGCACAATATTTATATTAGAGAATGCCGCTTCTCTGTTGCACTGCATTTTTATAGTTTAATATTTTAGCGTTAATGCAAATTTATTTTAATAGCCTTGGACTGAACGTGAGGTCATCACCCTTTTCGCTTTTAAATCACAAGAAAATATTTTAAAAAATTAGTAAATATTTTTTTGTTTAAAATCGAATTTATTGTTAGAATTGTGTGTTTTTAAATTGACACGCATGTCTTTTACAATGTGATAGAAATAACTTGCATGCTCAATCAATATTAGTGTGACCTTCCATTGTGCGTGTAGTACCAGGCATAATAAAATTATAGTACATTTAGTCAATATTATAAACTATCTAGCATTCTAAGTTTTCTTCTGTCTGTGCATTGGAGGGTGGGTGGTTGTGTGAGCCAGTTTTCCATGCAGCATCGCATGTTGAGACCGTCATGATAATTGTAAAATCAAATTGGTGATTTTTTATACATATATAATTTTATTACTCAATTAAAGTTTTGGTGAAAATATTTTTGTTGTACATTTCATTATTATTTTTATACTAATAGGATACAAAAAAAGAAGTGTGAAATAATTGTTGCAAGAATTACTGTTTTTCAGCACCCACTAAAAAAAAAAAAAAAAAAAAAAAAAAAAAAGCGTAATGATATTGGCACATAGAATTATTGGCAACAATTTAAGGGGTGAAGTTTAAGAGAATTATTCGTGTGTTTTTTATGTTCTCCACACATGCGGCAGGTGGATAACACATATTCACATATATTCACAGGACATAAAGATATAGGAATATTTTTTCTTCGTTCACATGATCGTATAGCGTGGCGCTGTATGTGAACAATCCTTATAGTCGTACTGTACGTCGGGCCAGGCCAAAGTTAAGAATAACTAACCCGCTTGGCATGTTGGTGTGACCCACATCACATGCGAGACACACTCTCTCGCAGTGTGAGAGAGTGAGAGAGAGAGAGAGAGAGAGAGAGAGAGAGAGAGAGAGAGAGAGAGGCACGGATAAAGAACAAGATGCAAGAACATTTGGATTAAAAAATAATTATAATAGTATTCTAGGGCTGTGGATTGGGGAGGTCCCAAATCTCATAAAAAGGACCAATAAAAAGGACCTATAACACAGTCTCTGAAACGAGAGGCCATCAAGAAGCTATTCCGGTTGCGGTAACCAAAGAATTGCCTTTAATTGAGTTTTGTGCTCTTTTTTTCTTTATTTGAGTGTTCATATAAATGCATTATAACGTGCGCAAGAAAATTTATTAACGAAACCAATTGGCCGATTTACAATTATTACGGAATTATTGAAATAAAATTACAACACCCACTACTAATGTGAGAAATAGCTTTCTTCTCTGAAGATGTATAAGAACTAAAAATAAATCCCCAGATGCAAATAACGCCATCACATATTCTTATTAAAAACCTATAATGCTTATATCAATATTTTAGTAGCACTTCAGAATGTTTGCAATCGTAAAAATTTCTTTTGATGTTTTGTGAAAGAGAGAAAAAAAAACTGTTGATTATTGGTATCGAGAAGCAAAACTATTTTTACTTTATAGGTATTTGATTTTTTTTTCCCCATGCATAAGACGCAATATTTTATGCGGATATGCCTTTACTAAGACATCATGTATAGCAAAGTTGTGTTCATAATATATACGCCTTTCTCACGTTACATAATCAGCTAATGAAGCTGCTTTTGATATTTTGACACTTTGTGTCCGGGCCAGATTCCAGGTCCAGACTTCCTACATCAATTTACATGCATATGTGCTTTAACCAAATCTGAGTGACGCATGTTTATTGCGAGCGAACAAAATATATAACTGCTATTTTTAACGTAAATTACCACATAAATGTACCATACTAAGAGACATCAATTATAGGAACTAGAATTATGTATAATATATATATTTTTTAATAATTTTAAAAAAATGACAATTTTTACCAGAATGATATAATTTAATCTTCCATCCTCTCCGTGAAAAAAATAAAGTAGAACTGAAACATTTTTGAAAAACAGTACATTATGTAGTATGTATTCCTATCATTATGAAGTACTTTTTCATGTTCATTATAACTGAATTTTTTTTCTTCTTATTTTATTTACATAACTTATCATTGCAAATAAGAGAGAGAGAGAGAGAGAGAGAGAGAAAGAGAGAGAGAGAATTGTTGCATGAAATAATGAGACACATTGTTATTTTTACTCTATACCATTACACAGTCATGCATGCATACAATTTTTTTTTTTTTTTTTTTTTTTACTCCAAACTTATTGCAAAGAATAACACAACGTATAAAGCAATCTCCAAGTAAAAATGTCAATAATATTTATATTTAATTTTTATTATATTATAACTCTCAATATTAAATTCATTCATTTGTATAAACAATTTAAAAACGATTTTATTAAAAAAAAAAAAAACACACACACACAGTTATTGACGATTTAATTTTAATAGTTTTACTTAAAATGTTACTTTGCTAATTTATACGTATATACACTAAAGTGGAAGTATAACTACGCATTAATTCTTAAGCCCGCTATACATGAAGTTGATTGATTGAAAATAAAGTCAGTGCACGAGCTACAGTTTTTTTTTATGAGAATAATAATAATAAAAGAGACAGATTTCTTGACAAAACACAAAGTCGATTTTTATATCCAAATTTAATAGAAATTAGTCTGTAAATGATTAATGATCAAGGTTTATCTGCGTGTAATGAAACCTGAAAACCTTGAGACTTAAGAATAAATTAACATGATGACTGACGACAGGTAACGTGAGGTATAGTGTCTCGACTTACTACATGTTCGACATGAAATAAATACGTGTATGTATGTATGTATGTATATAATATTATATATTATATATATATATATATATATATATATATATATATATATATATATAAATAATAAATACTGTTAAATATATATATTATATATATATATATATATACGATGAAGAACTTTTGACGAAGCGGCAAGCAGCTAGTGTTCGAGAATGTCAATTTACATATTACTGTCGACTAAATAATTCAACATATTTTATACAAGTATTTCATACATTCGTGCAAGTATAATAGAAAATATATAACTTTCTATATTCATTCATTTTTTTTCCACTTATTGTTTTATTTTATATAAATTGATTATATAATTATGACGTCCACTAATTGTGACGACAATAGACTCTTATATCGCGACTGTCATAATTTTTTTCATTTTGTTATAATAAATATTTACTTTTAATGGCAGGTATAAATCCTGTAAATTGCAATAGGTAAACATGAGCCTGGAACAGGTATTGATATACTATAAAATAATACCTAATGCAGGGTATACTATAATAAATGTGTATCACCTAAATTAGATGACATTTCACCTAGATTAGGTGATATTGTGATATATCAGGTTCCAGGTTAATATTTTCCTATGCAATTTACATTATTCATTATAGTAGTAATTTATTTTTGTATTCAGTATATTATATTAAATTGTTGTTAAAAACGTATAATTTTAATACACGTGTTTTAGTCGTCTTTTGTTCTTATTATTTTCAAGTTTCAAAGAAATTGTTAACTATTTAGTTAACAATTTTCTAAAGGTAAATTATTTTGAAAAATATGCAAATAAATGCGGGAAATAAGGTGGATCGTGTTTGTTGTAATTCTAGTGAACAGTACGTGTTGATAGCTACATTGTTTTGCACTTTGTTTTACAAGCTCTATAGCCACAGCACGTACACTTGTCACTTTACGCTTTTTTTTTTTTTTATCTCGTGCATGTTCACGTTTTATGCACTCCCCATGGAGTCATATGTTCTATAATATGTGACCATTGGAATCGTGAATGTCACATACAGTACTACAAATATATATATATATATATATATATATATATATATATATATATATATATATATATATATATATATATATGAGGTCGTATTCTTCAATCCATTGATTATAGTCTCCAACGCTCATAGGATCCAAAAGTAGGAGGGGCAAAGGATTTCTAGGGTGGCGCAGGGAGGGATGTGGGCAGGTATTAAAGTTATAAATACCTACTTGGCAACCCAGCAAATTGGATCCTACGAGCAGTTGATTAGATGGACAGTTTGTATACATTTATTTTATTATTATTATTATTTATTAGTAATTATTGGATCCTACGAGCAGTTGATTAGATGGGCATGCAGTTTGTATACAGTCATTTTATTTATTTTTTTTTTTTTTATATTTATTAGTATTTAATATTGGAATAAATATATACTTGCTAATAAAAATAAAAGACATTAAATTTGAATATTTATTTTTATATAAAATATTAATTTTATGAATAAAAATTTGAAAATTTATAATATCTTAAAATTTAAATAAAATCATTATCAAAATTAAGGATTTTTCATTATTTTTAATATTACAAAATGCGCCAAAGTTTTGAAACTTTATTTTATTTTTTTAACACTTATAATGATAGGAATTTCTTTAATACATTGTTATTATAATTAATTTTTTGTCCCTAATTGAATTTAGATTGTAACATTATAAAAATCAATAAGTTAGTGCAACGTAATATATTGCAAATTAAATTTTTATGTTATAGCAGGTTTTATTTTATTTTTATTATATTTTGTGATAATGCAGTCTGTGAAGTCTGTCAATCTTCATAAGAAAATGATAGAAACAAAATCGGCATATAACAACACTTAAAAAAATACTAGGAGTTAAATAAAATATATTAATTGATTAGGTATAATGCTGCATATATTTTGTATAGCAAAGTTTTGTGTTTTGTTGCATTTTTGGGGGTATATAAATATTTTTCTGATTAACAGTCAATATAATGTAAAGAATGTTTACAAATACATAACTAAATAATGTACAAAATAAATTATAATAATTACTTTAATTACTATTAATTAATATCAGAAAATCAAAGATCACTCTTTGAATAGTTTGGAGAGTTCGATGAGAGATATAACATGCCATGAAAATTAGTGTTCTCCCTTATAAAGTTAATATAATATTATAATATAATATATATATGAAGAATGACAATCTAGGGTTAATTTATATAGATATATCAACAAAGTAACCCCCGTAAGCTGCGACGCTAACTAACTAGTTAAACCGTAGTTAAGTTGTTATTTTGATTGTTGCAACAATTGAAAAAAGATAACTAAGGTTTAACTAGAGGTTGCAGCTTACAGCCATAAGTCCGTTTTACATTCCTATTCTGCAACATTTTTGCAACAACATATATACAGCATACATGACTAACAATGTAAGTCAATTTCAAAATCTTAATGAGTTTAATAGGCCCTTGCAAATTATAATTGATGTATTTTTTTAAACTAATACACGGACACAAATTATATTGTGTCATGTTATGCTAGCACAAAACATTATTCATATAATATTAAATTAAAATGCTTCATGGCAAAAATAATGTTGAACAAAAAAAGTATTAATGGTATTTTTATAAATATACTCTCTATTATATTATATTTAATAAGTGTCAAACACGTGGCTCGCGAGGTCATTTTGAGCTGCCCGGCCGCAGAATTTCTGATAACACAATTAAATGAAATTAAACATATATATTATATATACTGCATACAGTTTTACCCATTAATTTTTGGAGTTTAATGTTAACGATGTTGATATATTTAGTAAAAGTTACAATATGTGCGTAAAAATCAATATCCACGACCCCTTACTTTTTTTTTCTTTAATAGCCTCCGGCGTGGCCTTATATATTATATTATGTAAGTATCTCCTTATACCCCCTATATATATTGAAGTTTGCGTCCAGCAAATGATTTCTAGAACCGTGTTGGCCCGGCATGCGAAATAAGTTTGACACCCTTGATATATTTTATATAAAATTGCTATATAATGAATATAAATAAGTTTCATAATTTATTTATTTTATTTCTGCTAAAAGTAGTGTCGATAATTTTCAACACAATTAGATGATTTAATTTCTTATAACGCTTAAGAATATATTTTTAACATTTTTGAATATGATTCTATCTAGTATATAATTATAAATAATATAGATGCTTCGCTATTAATATTTTAATGAGAGAGAGAGAGAGAGAGATGCAGTTTTTTATTTAAAAATTTATATTGCACCTGTTTGCTTGTTATAAAGTGGCCATCATGCCTCTAAATTTCAATTGTTCATGCAATATTAATATTTTATGTCATTATATATATAGAAATTCAATGCTAATTTAAATAAACTATGTTTATATGAATGAAGAATGCTTTTTGGGTAACAAAGGACCGGAGACAGAAACGGTACAGTAGAAAAAATAGGTGCGGACAAAGAGCGCTTTTACAAAAACAGGGATCCTGGGGGCGTCGACCTGCTACCTGAGCAAAAGACCTAAATTATCTTATGCGTGATTGATTTTGATATCACACGAAGTAATATTCACAGTGATAACATTTATACATTACTAATACTAACATTATTTTTTACTACAGTTTTAATAAAAATCATGCATATTTCTTTTTTGATTAAAGTTCTAGAGTCATTTTGAAGACCAAGATTCAAATTCAAAATATATAATGTAACAAAAATACTTTTCACACTGCAATTACACAACTCTTAAAAATAACTCTAGAACTTCAATCAAAAAAGAAATATGCATAATTTTTAGTAAAACTACGAAATAAAGTAATTTTAGTTCACTGCTATACGGTTACTTCACATTTTATATAAAAATCGTAACTCGCATATAAAGGTAAGATAATACAATAGGTGTCTTGTGCTCAAGTAGGAGGTTTAATCCCTTAATTGGTATTGTACATACAGCTCTTTCTTCACTTTTTTTTTTCATCTTTTACTGTACTGTTTCTGTTTTACTTACTACTTAGTTCTTTGTTATCGAGACGAAAGTATTTCACTTTACTTGAAATATTATTTATTATTTTGAATATTTAGCAAAGAGTAATAAAAACCTCGAGAGCTAATTTTTTTTTTTTTTTTTTTTTTTGCTGCAATTTATATTGAATAAATCGTATAATAATAGGGTAAAACGAATATTTTACATTTAAAAAGTTAAATGTGTTATAGTGAAAAAATAAAATAAAAAATGGTTATGTTCACTTAAAAAATTAGAAGAAGTGAATAATAGAACTTGGAAAAACGGGGAATTATTATAAAATCAGTATACGCATGCTATCAAAAGATTTACAAGAATTTTTGCATACTCTTATAATTAAACTTTTATTGATATTACAACGATTTTTTTTACTAAATTTACTTTTCATTCTTCTTATTATTAGTAATTTATTTTTTTAAATTATAATTATTCTCCTTTTTTTTCTTACCTATTCCCAATTTAATGAAGTTAAATTTTTGGGATGACACTTTTTTAATAATTCTATTAAAACACGATAATAAATAAAATTTCAAACTAATATATATGCCTTATAAAATTTATTTCGTATTCCAATTTTATTGCTATTTTTTAAAATTACACGAAAGGTTTGAATTACTTGTTTCCTTTTATATTTAAGTTAAAAATATTAGAATCTGATCTGTACTATATTCAAATGTAAATATATTTTTTTATGAAATACATAAATATTACAATAGACAACTTCCCATAATCAGGACATGGCACTGGCAATGGTCATCAAGTTGATAACTGGCTAGGGGTCATCATTAGTTTTATGTTAATATTGGCCTGGTATAGGTCTTACCATTAAAATTGAGGGTTTTAATTTCTTGCTTCAGAATTATTAAAACACGTTAAATTGCACATTATTAAAATGTAAAAAGCATGTAAATTAAAAAAGTATTTAAGATGAGAACTAGCCCTTGTGGTGAACGTGGTGAAAACTGCGCTCAAAGTTGATCCGCCAGTTTCTACTTTGAGAAACTAACGTTTCTGGTAGAACCAAAACCCTCATATGGAGTTGACTTTGAGCACAGTTTTCACCCCGTTCCTTTCACTGGGGTTTAATTGTTCACGTCCTAAATAAATTTTTTAGTTATGCTTTTTACTTTATGATAATGTGCAATTTAACGTGTTTTAATAATTCTGATAGGCAAGAAATTTAAAAAATAAAACGCTACCAATGGTAAGCTCTGTATACCGAAAAAATTAACATAAAACTAATGATGACCCTTGCCAGTGATCAACCTGATGACCCTTGCCATTGACAATTGCTGATTATGTGAAGTTGTCTATTAACAATAAAAATAGGTTGCAATATGATAAAAATTTCTACTTTTTCGTTTATTATTGTTCCTCCTTTCAAGCTTTTTTATTATTATGAACTTTAATAAAAAAAAAAATACTTTCTTTTCTTTGTCTTTCTTTTTGTTTCTTCTTCTTCCATTTTTTTCTTCCCAAAATAACTGCTTTTCTATACTCTGACTCATGTCTATGCTCTGACTTAAAATAAATAAAAATTAACTGTAACAACATAATATATTGTATCTTGAACAATATGATTATAAAATAATTATTTGTCCTCTTTCGATAATTTATCAACATAATTTTTATAACGCCATTGTAAAATTCAACTTATGCTAAAATTAAAGTCTCTTCTTTCTTATAATATCAAATAAAAATGTGTGATTACTGATTAGTGATTACAATGATTTATTATTATTATATATATATATTTTTTTTTTTGCTTGTTTGAAATTGGAACTAATAATAAAAATAACAGTAATAATATAAAAAAACAACTTTGGATTATTGATTATTGCAAACAATTGTACTTTATGGTATTTGTATACGTGCCTCCAAAAATTATATATATTCTTTCTTTGAGGGTTTGACATCGTCCATGAAATTAATGCTTGCAAAATTAATAAAAATAATAAAATTTGTATTACAACCATCACCTACATTTTTATTTGCAATTTATTTTTTCATAAATTAACGTTAAAATTAATTAAAATTTTATATTATATATTGTAATGATTGTTATTTATATTACCTTTTCAGAAGTCCAAAATTTTGCTAAATGCAAGGATTTGCATATCAAAATTTTGGGCCTTTGAAATATCGTAATTTTTTTTATTCATTTGTTTTAATAACGTTAATTATTTATATTATATTATGTTATATAGTTAAATCAAAAAATTTAATTATTTTTATGTATAATATTTTGATAATATTTGACATAAGAAAAAGAACATTTCTTTTAATTAACTTTTATAAACATGAACAGTACATATTGTTATATTGAATATAATTATATATTTATTGCAATATTTTAGAAATATATTATTTATTTTTAAATACTATCAAAATGACTATTTTAATTATAAAAAATAATAAAAAATATATCTTTTTATACATATATATTTACCTTATTACACACATACAAACTATAAAAAAAAGTACAATAAACAAATTTAACTAAATAAAATTTAAATATAATTGTGATTTTCACCAAAGATAAAAAAAATGAAATTTTAAAAATAAGATTAATATATATAAAACTAAAGTAAATAACTATAAATATGTTAACAGAGTCCAGGATTTTAGGATCCAAAGGACAATGTTGCCAGACTTTTTACGTCAATCAACTGCTTTGTCCGCCCATAACCCCCACTCTTACTCCAGAGGGCGTATTTTGGATCCTATGCACGTTGGAGACTGGGATCGTTGGGTTCTATATTACAGGCTCATATATATATATATATATTATATAATATATATATATATATTATATATATATATATATATATATATATATATATATATATATATATATAAATATAAATATATATATATATATATATATATATATATATATATATATATATATATATATATATATATATATAGTTTATATGTGTACACATTGTAACGTTAATTTAAAACTTTTATGACTATTGTTCAAATTTAAGACTAATTATTTTATATTACTTAAATATTTTGTTGTTAAATAAAAAAGTAACAAGTTACACTTTTTCATATTATATACGCCTAGATTATATTGATTCTCTCTCTCTCTCTGTCTGTCTCTCTCTCTCTCTCATTCTCTCTTCCTCCCGTATCGATCGACTTAATTGACTTGTTTTCGCCAGTCTGAAAAGATATACGAGATTTTAATTGTTCTCTATTAATAGCATGTCTTTAGCTATAGTCAATAAATTTTAGTATAATCTAAAGAGTAATATTTTTGCATCAATTTGTTACGATGAATAATTATATATTACATAATATATCAATGGAAAACAAGGAGTATGTTTTTTTCATCGTTTCTCTCTCTGTCTCTCTCTGTCTCTCTCTCTCTCTCTCTCTCTCTCTCTTTCTCTCTGCTACGCTAGTTGAAATAGCTATAATAGTGTTGTATTCTTCGATGCTTTTTGTTTGTGAAACTTATAGCGACAGAGAGGCACTTGATGTTGCAGTTCTGCAAGGGAAGACAAAAAAAAAAATAAACAAAAAAAGGATACATTTGCAGACACTTATACTACTTAACTCTATACGACTCCAGATGAGATGCATACCAAACTGCGCAGGAAAGGGGAAAAATTAAATTGTTTCCGGTGTTTATTATTTATACTTCTTCAAAGTCAATATGTAGTTAATTTGGGCGTCTTTCCTATACTAACGGAGACACCGATAGTTTGTTCTACTCTATACATGATTTCAATTAAGATATGGAAAATAAAAGTTAAAACCTTTTATCAAAAAATGCAAGTCATAATTTATAAATCTATCTCATCTCAATTTTTTTAGGAGTTTAAAGCAAAAGTGTTAAATTTTATTATAATACAATTTTAAAAAATCGATTTCGAAACAAAATTGACAGTTTTATATTTTTTGGCAATCTTTAATGCGACCGTAAAAAATATTTACATTATTAAAAATTGTATTCTCTATAACAATTGTAATTCGGATTTCCAATTAATGCACATATATAGCCAATGAACTAACTTAATGCACATATACATAGCCAATGAACCAACTTACTTTTGTTCTTCTCCAACCACACCAAGCACATATGGCACGCAATGATAGACTAACAAGCTAAAAATGTACAAAGGTGTGGGGGTGGGGGGTGCGGATTTACCCTGTCCTCACTATCGCATCCACACTATAATATTTGCGAGATAAAAATGAACAGTTTATTTTAATAATAATAAAGCTAAAGCATGAGCAAGCGTAGTTTATATATATTAAAAACCAAAGAGTATAAAATTCTTTCCTTGGGCAACATAAACTGTTGAGAGAGAGAGAGAGAGAGAGAGAGAGAGAGAGAGAGAGAGAGAGAGAGAGAGAGAGAGAACGATAAAATGTAATTTAACAATTTATTTCCAATTTTTATGAACTTTTACAACTGCACATAGTAATTTAAGTTCAAGTAAAAAAAAAAAAAAAAAAAAAAAAAAAATCTAGGGCATATAATAAAATAAAATATAAATATGTATGTACGGTTAGTTCTAGATTATTCGAATCGAGGAGGGTTTTTATCAACATCAGCTGGGCCGGAGGGATGTCGGCGCCGGCTGTGTATTGATTTGCACCACTCCACACACCACGATGAGAGGGGAGGTGGCGCCACCAGCTGACAAACAGGCACCCACCACGTGACCACGGCGCAGCAAGCACCACCAACATGCAAATAACGACCTACATCCCTTTGCACCTGGACTAACTGCGAAGGCTATGTATAAGCTCTGCAGATTAAGCCATCAAGTATAACCACATTCGCACATTTTGCAAATGTGATGTGACGTCTGATAAATACATCTCGTGTATGCGCGTTGACATTGATGTGTATGACTCGATCCTTAACCTTTGATTGAACAACGTCACTCGATTTATTATCTTGGGATTTGAATTATAAAATACATATGTGGTATACTTACATAATTAAAACACGATATTATATATATATATATATATATATATATATATATATATATATATATATATATATATATATATATATATATAATACACACACACACACACATATTATATACATATATATATATATATATATATATATATATATATATATATATATATATATATATATAATACACACACACACATATTATATACATATATAAAATATACATAGTAATACAGATTGGACTCGTATTAGAGATAGAGTACATTACGTCAATAAAGAACAAAAGTTTCATTAACACGAAATTTTACCTAAATAACTGATCTCTGATATGCCACACGGAAAAAATAAATTACACAATTTATGCTGCATTAGATGGACAAAAATAAATATGGAAATATTTATGCTAGCTAATTTTCAGCACTATTTTTTTTTAATACAACATAATCTATGATACAATTCACAATTAAAACTATTCGTTACAATCATTATTTATGTTCTAATTTAACATAATTTATGCTATAATGACAGAAATACAGCATAAATTACGTAATTTTTTCTATCCGTGTGAATAATAAATAGAATTACTATATTCTAGATCACAAATGTTGCTACACTTTAGAATAACAAAAGTTATTATGCTGAATATCTAAACTATTATGCTAAGTTGTAGTATATAATCAATAATCACTATACAGTACACTTTTAAGTATACATATAAATTATGTTGTTATGCATACATGTAATCAGTGAGCTATGCAGTTGCATTGAGCTATAGCATAATTATTACGTATTTATTTTCGTCCGTGCACGAAAAAAAAAATTTCATTATCGACTATAATTCAAACCTGTATGATTTACAGTAGATGTGATTTCAATTTCATTCGTTCTAATGCCATTGAACATTACAACTGGGGAAAAAAATTTGGCAGTGAAAAAAGGACGAGGAAAGAAGAAAAAGAGTAACATAGTCGTGATATAAAAATAAACGTAAGAGAGAATAAGTGTCTGTTCTATTGAATCATTAACAATGTAAATAATTGTATAATACATCAATTCAGACGTGTCGTAAGCCGCGTGCTATTTCATACACAGATGCTATAAAAGGTGCAAAGAAAAATAACTGAAAAATGCATAAGAAACTCGTAGGGGAGTAACATACAAAGTATTATTGTGTAAGATGCAGCTGTCCATATCTCATCATAACAATACCTATATACACATAATAAAAATTTAAAAATCAAAATATTACGCATTTTGTCTGAAATATATTTATCTAGTACAAACTTTATAATCATATCTCTAGATTTCACAAATACCTTTAGATTAATGTGTATTAACATCTATAGTATAATGATGCAAGAGTGCCATTGTTTTTATTATTATTTTTTTTTTAGATGCGTGACAAAGAAAGATAATGTTCGAATTAAGTACATCAACTTTACAGTATAAGAAAGGACTTAAGTATAGAGATTAAAAAAGAAAAAGAGATTACCTCTCACGAGTAATTGATTATAAATTATTATTATAAAGTAACTACAATCTCTGTTGACAGAGAGAGAGAGAGAGTACACATAGTATGTTGAAAATACACATTGAGTCATACAAGAGGATTAAATTATTTTATTGAAATGTTGCCCAGAAATATAAATCACAAAATTCCATCTGTCTTAAAGGAAATTTTGGCAAGCTTAAATTTTATGTTTGAAATGATTTTAAAAGTATGAAAATTTTTATATGTTTTAAGTTTCTATACGGAAAACTGATGAAGTAAACAGTTTAAAGATCGAGTTTATTACTCGTATATAGATATTTTTATATTTTATTCTAGTTTATTCAATTATTTAATCATTTTATTTTACGATATACACTTTTGGAAATGTAAATAGCACTTATACTTGCTTTTGAGTATACCCACTACTGTGATATTACATTACCATTCAAAAACTCTTGCTAAATTTACAATAGTATTCTTATACGTTTAAAATATACGCTGAATTTAATTGGTGTACTATCACAATCGTGTACAGTACAGTACGTACATAATACAGTGCTGTTTTCTGTTCTGTACAGTCTGAGTTTTTATAATCTCGAGTATGTGTGTAAAAAAAAAATTAAAAAAAAAAATGTTTTTTTAGAAAATAATAATAATAAACTCGAAGGTGGAAAGATTGGTATATAGGTATTTTTAATTTTTGAAAGAAAACCAAGCATTTCGAATTTGCACTTATAATTCAGTATTCAGTACAGTACATATTAATAAACAAAATGAAGTATAATATATATAAACGCATAAATTACAAGATTTTTACAATTCCACAATTCATAATATTCTTACAGAATAAGACATGATTTTAATAAAGAGATATATTTACTTTATGTTTTTTATCTCAATAATACAACATGTAGAGAAACAAATTTATTGCGTAAATGAAGTACAATGAACCCTATATTCTCTTAAAGTTAAAAAAAAAAAGCTTTCCCCGGTATAAAGGGGGGGGGGGGGGGCTGTCTATTTACATTTAAATATTATAAAATAAATGGAATATTTTTTGGTGTCCAAATTATATGCCGTATTATAGCGACTACAGTATTGTTCCGTGACAATACTTTTGTACTGCAGTGACTGTGAACTACACACGTCACGGAAGTCACACAATCGTGCGTTTTTTTTATTTCTTGAAAGTGACTTTTATTGACTTCTTGTGAGACACTATTTTCAATTTCATGCTCTCTCTCTCTCTCCTGATTATACACGTGTTCAAGTTACGATACTAATAAAATCAGCAATCAAAAATTATATCCACAAATATATTAGTTAACCTTCAAGATTAACAAAAATTTAAAAATTTATTTGGTGATAAATTTTGTTTCTCCTCATTAGCTACCAATCCTATCTTAATAAATTCCTGATATCAAGTAGTCAGATCGAGAAGTGTTTTGTTTTATCTTGTCGCCTTTTTTCTCATTTACAAAGTTGTAAGTCTGGCATAAATTGAATCTAAAAAGCATTCCTTTGTGACGACGTATACATCTTGATGTTAATTAAGACGATTTTTATATGTACTTTAATAACATTGTGGTACTTGTGTACTTGCCAAGGTTCATCTTGGGTTAGGAGGAAGGGAAGAAGAAGAAGAAGAATGTCGCGACCTAGCTCCCCCCCCCCCCCTTCCCCCCACACCCCACGCCGTGTAGATATCGCGAAAGAAAAAGAAAGAAAGAAGGTGCCTTCAATGTCACGCCTGTGCTCACTGATCATTTTTACTTGGAACAATAAAAAATAGAGATTCTTGACATGCAATTATAATATTGAAATTTATATTTGCATTCAATTTTTCTCTCTTGATATATTTTTATAAATCATCTGAAATTGAAATTGACGTTGGTCTAAAGCGGAGCATTATCCTGCTTATAAAAATAATTTAAATCAAAAGTATTATATAATGCTGATAAAGATGTGTCCAATCAAATGCTATATATATATATATATATATATATATATATATATATATATATATATATATATATATATATATATATATATATATATATATACACACATATACATATCAAGTCTCCCTCCCTCTCTCTAGTCATTACAAACATAAAAACATGGAGATTCATCGTGATTGATAGAGGGGGGAAAAAATTAAATTTTTGCGATCAATAAAATATTGTAATTTATATTAAGTTGGTACACGATGTAGAAAATTGGTACCGAGAAGAGGTTATATAGTTACAAGATGACGCACTATATAGTATTATAAGGTAAAAAAATAGCGTCACGTACGTAATATAATATTTGTAGATAACTATAAGCACACACACCTTTCGCTGCGATCTGTTCGCGTCAATTGACAGGCATGGGTGGGTGACTCATTCATTACCCACTACTAAATCTGTCAACATCTTTCACCTCATCTTACACGCATACATGCTTGTGCTAAAATTTGTACACTTTGCATAACAATTACAATATACATACATAATACATATACGATTGAAAAATATAAGATATTATGACTCATGGAAAACAAATTGTTGGTCCTATATGTTTGGATGTGTTTGAATGCTTGTTATAGGTGGTGACGTGTAACCAATCAGAAGCGTACGGAAAATAGTATCGAACCCATCGATTTTGGAGAAAACTATATTGCAAAGAATAAATAACTTTTAACAACCCATCAACGCTCAGATTCTTTTTAACTAAAAAAATTATCAAAAATTAGTCAACTTTGAAAATTTCTGGAAACCTACTTTTTGAATCTAGAGGTATCAAACTTGGATTATGGTTAAACAACACATACTCACAAAGAAAAGAAGAAGAGAGAAAAAAAAAAAAAAAAAAAAGGCTAGTTAGAAGTATGGGATATTTTTATGCATCTTTATTTTTATTAATTTACTCTAAAATATATTTTTATTATTCGAAAGCATAAATTTAACGGTGCAATATATTTTCTTCATTTTCAATATTTTTATACGATTAAATTAACAACTGCCCTTTAATGAATTTAAATTTTATATGTATTATAAGACATTAAATTGTAACTAAAATGTACCTCAAAGAATTTTTATGGATGACACTTACGAAATTATAACAAGAGCACAAGAAAGTTTAAAAATAATTTTGCTCCGTTTTTTTCTTTTTCTTTTCTTCTTCTGGGTCTTTTAAACTTCGTTATTTACTTACAAAACAAAAAGTTTACTTTTAGTTCAATGTTAAGTCAGGGGAAAATGTTCTGTGCAGATTACTTGATGAATATAATTGACCTGATAAAATTGTCGAGTGACCTAATTGCCATGCGAAACTTTAGTTAATTAGGACAAATAAATCAACAATATTATAGACGCTCCAATCAATTCACAACTTAATTTGTTGATTGGCTAATCAATGAATTTATTTGATGATGTCAGTTCATTAATACTAAACTGTAAATTTTTAAAAGTTCCCCCTATTATCAAGGCTTTTATTTAAAGGAAAATTAAATTAAAATAGAGGGGAACTTTAGTTATAAAATTATAAAGAAAATTAACTTTTTGAAGAATTTCTGCCAATAAAAAAAAAAAAAAAAAAAAAAAAAAAAAACATCGTCTATAGAATAGGAATTAAATGTGACGTAAATGTTGTGGATTTTTTTTTGGGGGAAATTTAAAATTTTTATCGCAGGAAGGAGTTGTCAAGTATTAAGAGTAAAGCTTGAGCTTTCGTTATTAATATTATTTCAAATACTTATAACTATACTAAATCCTAAACCAAATAAAATTGCAAAATATATTAACTTTTTTTTTTTTTTTTTTTTTTTTTTTTTTGCGCAGTGTCATAATATAGTAATTAATGACGACATGCAGAAAGATATTTACAACATTAATAAAGGCGTGGTTAAATTTAAACACACAGTACAGTAGGTATATACCATATACTTTAAAATTTAAAAAAAAAAAATGACGTACTATATAGTCACGTGATAATTAACGTAAAAAGAAAAGTGAATGAGTGAAGGGTGCACGTGTACTCAAATTATATTATTCACACCTCCTATTTTAAACATCACGCATTGAATTTATACCTTATGTAGAACATTCACCTATGTTTTTAGTTTATATGAAGACTACACACATTATATTATACTGCATGCTTTTACTATAAACATAAATACATGCATGCATGGCATGCGATGTCTTATCTTGTCTTATGTTGCAATTCAAAGTACACACATATACAGACGGGGTATAGTGTTATATGGAGGTATTGCATTTCTTTATGCAAATCTCGAGGCTACAAATATAAGGTTTCACTATATACATCATATTCTTTGCCATTATATTAAACGACAACTATAATTTATTTTAAATCTTATAAAATTTCATTCTTTACGGAAATTAGAATAAAATATCTGGCTACACATCGAATTTTAAAGCTGCCAATAAATTGAAAGTTTTTTTTATTATTATTTCTGCATGTAAGGAACATAATATTATATAGGCATAAAGTATGTATTCAGATATACCTATAATTTCAATATTATATAGTTCTTTATTATCATTATTTAGCAATACCGTATTTTGATTGGGGAGAGAGAGAGAGAGAGAGAGAGAGAGAGAGAGAGAGAGAGAGAGAGAGAGATTAAACATTTAATTTACGTAATAAAGTAATAACGCAAGCCCCAATAATAAAAGTTGTGAAATGATGTGATCTAAATTGATAGTAATTAAACAAAAATTCCACCCATCTTTTCTGCTAATTTTGTGTATTTTTCTTATCGTGTGTAAAACACATCTTATTCCTCTCTCTCTCTCTCTCTCTCTCTCTCTCTCTCTCTCTCTCTCTCTCTCTCTCTCTCTCTCTCTCTCTCTCTCTCTCTCTCTCTCTCTCTTAATTGATTACGTCAAGCAAATGCTTCGCAAGCGGGAAATTATACTGTTACACTTTTTTTTTCTTTCTCTCGCTGTCTAAAACCTTTGAACTGTAGTGCAATAGTGCAATATTATTTTCCCTAAATGTTGCAATGTTTTCTAGTATATTATGCCAAATATATTAGAGCCAAAAATATTTTACATAATTCATACCTATAACTTTAGATTTAATGCAAATTTTCTACAAAAATATTAAAAAAAAAATGTACAGTATAATTATATAATTTTAGAATAATTAACATAGGCATTTCAGTAAATTCAAAAAAAAAAAAATAAATAAAAAAAAAAAAATAGATATATTATAGGCCTACTTTATGTATAATTATATATCTTCATACTTGTATATTATATGAAACTTATCATAATATATTTTAGTTAATTGCCAAAGTTAAATTTCGATGGGAATAAGAAGCAAAAACTTTATAATATATAGTTCATACGGAAGTTACATGTATCATATTTATGCCGAACTTCATAATAAAGCATGACCTATATCTTATCACAGCTTGTTCTTATCAAGCTTTTGAGCGGAACCTTTTTTTTTTTTTTTTTTTTTCCATCTCTCAATTCCGCGCCTATAACTTTGGCGCCTTTTTTTATAAGTTGATAAAAAATAAAAATGAACCAATTGCAAAACGCCAATTTGTGATGAAATAAATTATAGATATTTTTTAGAGGTCAATATAAATGAAATAAGGATAGAAATATATTTAAGAGACTTAAAATGTTGTCCATATTTTAGATGATAAATACAAGATAGGATTATTTACAAAATAAAAATAAAAAAAGGGCATGGTCCATTTCATCATCGCCGGTGTTGAACGGCACAGCATCTTTTCAGGCGTACGTGGGTGTAACACGCCGGTATTTTAGCATAACAGATCGCAAGCGATATTTGTGCATTTTTTACTAAATAACAAAGTCGCAGCCGAGGTGACATATATTCAAGTAAGTTTAGAATATTTAACTTAAAAGATCCACGTGGAATTTGCTGGGAGTGTCATTTTTAGCCGAGCTCAGCAAGAGTATTGATCTACGAGCTACAAAAGAGAGCGGCGGGCGGACAATCCCAGCAGAACACACGTGGGAAGTTTCGCATCGAGCGGGATAAACATTTTGATAAATAACATATTAGGAAAATAATATTAACCTATAATAAATTTACCAAAGCAAAGCCTAAGTGTTGTAAAATATTGATAAATACTTACTTTTTCCTGAAAATAGCCGGAAAAGCAGATATTTCCCCAGCAAGTCAGGACAGAGAAATCCTCGGTTCTGCAAAGCACCGGCGGAATTACTCCTCTGTAATAGTTTATGTGTCTGCTAGGAGAGGGCGACACTGCGCGGAAAACTTTTACCGCCAAAAGTCATAGGAAATTTGGAGCATAGTGAAGCTGTACGAAAACAAAATATTATTCCTTTTTTTTTATTTTTCAAATACAATGTAAATTGGGTAATTAAAAAGATATATTATTAATATTATTGACTAATTCTTTGTAGACATTATTTTCATTACTACAAATTTAAAGTAAACTGCAGTTGTGTTCTGAAAACAAGTTATATTCATGCTTTTAAAAAGTATAGAAAAAAATTCATATTGGACGTATAGGGTGGTTTCATACATGTTAAAGTCGACGTCATAAGTGAGTACTAAATAACATTGGCCGGTATAGGAAAATGGCACATTTTGCCAGAGTTTAAAAATACTTCGCAATTTTTTTGAGAGCATTGATGCTGCTAACGGGTTGAATTAGTACCTCAAGTATGCAAGAAAAATAATAATGACCAAAAAATAGCTAATTTTCCAAAGAAAATAGCCAAAAACTACGTTTGTCCTATGCTGAGCAATGTTATTCATTGCTCAAGAAGAGCATCGAAAAGCACTCAGAATGACGTCATGCGTACACACCCTATACACATTTCTTATCGCGCGTGTCCTAATTTTTGGCCAAATAATTGAGATAAATATGTATACTATTGACCAACAATCTCTGATATGTTATTGAGTTAGAATAACAAAATTCTCCTGTCATATGTTTTTTTAATTTAATTATTACAATGTAATTTTTCCTCATATGGCATGTGCGTAATCAGGTAATCACTAAATTTTTGTATGAAAACACAATATAATGGGTGCACCGCAGTGTAATGGTTTTAAAATTATTTTATTATTTACATATTCTATAATAATAATAAAAATGTGTTTGTTATTACTTTGCAGGTGTGTAATTAAACCACAATGTGGCGAACGTTGCTTCTACAGAGACTCGGTACTAATGTCCGTAGACTCTCTCAGTCATGTTTGGACATTACTCCTGAAGTTTACTCTGCATTGCAATCTCAGAAACCTGTAGTAGCTCTAGAATCTGCAATCATCACCCATGGAATGCCTCAACCTCATAATTTACAAACAGCTCTTCAAGCTCAAGCAGCTATTAGAGAACAGGTATAATGTGAGCCACACAGGGATATGCTGATTTTTCAATTTGGGTAAATCTTATTTAATTCTTTTTCTTCTTCTTTATTTCTAGGGAGCAGTACCTGCTACTATAGCTGTTGTGAATGGTAGAGTGAAAGTAGGATTGACAGACTTTGAACTGGAGAGATTATCTGTAGCAGATAAAAATACAACAAAGAAAACTTCACGAAGAGATTTTCCATTTGTTATAGCAAAGGTAAATTAATTGTAATACAAGGCTTTTACATGTAATAATTCTTTGATATAAAACTTTTTTTTAAAATTTTTTTTAATGGTAAATTTATTTCCTATTTTTTCTATAATATTGAAGTTGTCATGCAAATTTATTTTTCTTAACCATATAATATGACATGCTCTATATATCAGTTAAATTATGTCCTCAGGGATTCAATGGAGGGACAACAGTTGCTGGTACAATGATGGTCGCTCATGCAGTTGGTATCAAAGTTTTTGCTACAGGTAAGTAAATAATAATAATAAAATAAAAATAAATAAAATATTTGTGTTTTATACTCTATAAGTGAATTTCAAGTATTTTTACATTTTTGGTGCTTTATGATTGGCAGGAGGTCTAGGTGGAGTTCATCGTGGTGCAGAGGACACCTGGGATGTGAGTGCAGACTTGGTAGAGCTGGGAAGAACTCCTGTAGCTGTTGTATGCAGTGGAGCAAAATCAATCCTAGACATACCCAGGACTTTAGAATACCTAGTGAGACACTTGCGTGAAATAAAATTAAATATGTTAGAAATGTTGTGACTAAATAAAAAATAATTTTGTGTTAATTAGGAAACCCAAGGTGTTTGTGTAGCCACTGTTGGTCCTGAACCAGACTTCCCTGCTTTCTACACTCGTAGCAGTGGTTGCATGTCTCCTTGCCATGTCACATGTATCTCCGAGGCGGCTGACCTGGCAGTGTCATGGTGGAGAGTAGCCAGTCCCTCGGGTGCAGGTCTGGTGCTTGCAGTGCCAGTGCCTGAGTCTGCAGCAGCCAGTAGCCAGGGCATTGAGATAGCTATCAGAGCAGCCGTGGCAGAGGCTTCGGAGCAAGGAATTATTGGCAGAGACCTCACACCCTTCCTCCTGAGTAGAGTCAACCAGATCACTGCAGGTGCTGCATTAGAAACCAGTAACCTTTTCATGCACATTGTTATATACATATGCACTCCAAAAGTTCTCACTAATTTATTTATTTATTATTATTATTTAGATAAGATACTATATATGACATTTATTTTTGATTATATCCTGTTAAAGTTGTTTCTTTCCATATATTACTTTTTTTTTCTTTTCATATTTTGACATTTATCATTCATTTGATAGATTATTTAGCATATTTCTGACACTTGATATTTTGTTCTCAAATTGTATCACCTTAACTATCTTAACTAGATATTTCTCTTGTTCTAAATAATGCTGCTACTGCTGCTAAAATTTGTGTGGAGATGAGCAGACATGATACAAGCCCTCCCAGGTCGGCAAGAGATTTCCATCAAGTACCAAACACTGGAGCTTCAGCTTCTGGAGGAGTGGTATGGTTATTTATTTATTTAGTCAGTCATTCATTCATTCATTCATTCATTCATTCATTCATTCATTCATTCATTCATTCATTCATTCATTCATTCATTCATTCATTCATTCATTCATTCATTCATTCATTCATTCATTCATCCATCCATCCATTCATTCATTTTATTTATTTATTTATTTATTTATTGTCATTACATTTATTTTTTTATTTACTTCAAATAGGTGATTGTTGGTGGCAGTGCTTTAGATCGAGTTGTCAAAACTGAAAAATCAACAATCGAGGTAAGTGATAACTGAAATTGCCATTAAAACAACATAATATACAATGTTTTCGTCCGTGATAGTGGGAAAGAAAGAAAGAAAAAAAAATAATAAAAAAATAAGCATATTATTGATGCTTACTCTTTTGAGTAATACCAAAAATACCGCAAATGGAGTTTGTGCACTCTGAACAGAATGCAGAATGGGCGATCTACACTTAACAATTTCGCGGCCGCTATGCGCTTTTACTTAACTTTTCAGATTTTTACTTGATTGAAGCTTCTGCAGTTTACAAAATTATACATATTTTATATAGTAATTTTATAATTTTTTTCACATTGTAAAAATTAAAATTGTTAACGTTTAATAACCGAAAATTTATTTTTCTTTCTTTTTAAATATATAATGGCTGCTGCATAGGTGATGAAAAAATCTTAAAAAAAATAAATTATATCTTACTTCTTTTTTTTAGTATCTAATATAATATCCCTCACTTAAATTTTACGATCTCTTTTGGATTAGCTTTTCTCAAAAATCGCTAATAAGCATGGTCCCACAATACATAGAAGGATAGAAAATTAGAAATATCTATGTTTTTCCCGCGCCGCCTATGATTGGCTTGAGCATTTCACCGGTAAGCCCTATTACTATTTATAAGTACACCTTGGTGTTTAATAAATAAATAATAATAATTACTATTTATTTATTTATTTTTAATTCGCTACATTACTTGGACATATAAAAATCATTCGTTTTTTTAAGATACGTATGTATAAGCTTCATAATTATATAATAAGCAGTTAAAAATAACGACAGTAAATGAGGTAAATTATTAATTAAAATAAATAATAAGGAATAGTGTCATGAAAAAATTCAGAGGAGGTAAAATTATACCAATAATTGGTTCCTTGAAAAAATGCATATTATCGACTATTATCAGAAATTTATGGGTACACTTTTTTGGTTTATTCTAAAATGTGCGATTATTTATTAAATTTTAATGACATAATCTTGGCTTATATACATAGGGTTATGAGCTTAAATGAGTATGAAAGTTATAAAATTTAGTTACTTCCTTGCAAAGTAGAACTTTACAACTTATATGACAACGTATATATTTTATATAATAATAGTTTCATTCAAATATTCAAAATTAATTAAGCTATTTAATGTATATTTAAAATGTGTACAACATACGATTATTGTGTTATATTTATTTAACTATATACAAAAAACGCTATGCAATGATATTTTTATGAGAAAAACACGCACTTAATAAAGGTAAAATATATAATCAGTCAGTAATCACAATCGGCGTGTGTATGTCATGGTGGTTGCATGAAATTGCGTGCTAGCATCATATTATGCTTGAACAGATAAATTCTTTGTCCAGCAGAGGTGACAAATGTCATTTTTATTGCTATTTTCATACGGATTTAATGTGTTTCTATATATTCTTTTTCTCGTGGCAATTTAACCTATATGCTAAATTTTTACAAATTAAAATTTGAGCATATGTTTTTAATTTGCAAAGATTGATAAATATCCTACACTGGTCAATTTTATAAATTACTCACGAATGGCGTCGAAGTGAAAGCATACAGTAACGATTGAAACCACTACCCATGCATCTGATCAATTTAAGTCTACACTGCAAAAACTACAACTGTGCAAATCCTTAACGAAAGATAATAATAATAGATATCAAAGAAATATGGAAACTCCATAAAACACAATAGGATATTTATTTTTTTCTTTGAGTCGCTCGCAGTTTGTGTACGTGACGTCACTTAAAGTAATTGCTTTTCATTTCGTCAATTTACGTGCAATTTACAGACTTCTTGCCTACAGAAAGTTTCCATTCCCTATGATGTTAAAACTTTTGATTTAAAGCTACATACGACACGTTCACTAAAGCTTAAGTATATAAAAGTATATAGTTATAAATTTTAACAAAATGAGAGTACATTTTTGGCTTGCCTATACTCTGCTAGCCCACAGGGACAAAAACTAAACTTATTGTACGTCTCATTTGTGTAAATTTAGCTACCACCAACGAACAAACTTTACCATTTTATTATCACTGTATGTATAGTTTGTATAATGTTATAATAATGTTAAAATATATAAAATATTTTTTTTTTCTTTATTCAATATTTTTTTTTATAATTTTATTATATAGTAAGCAAGTATTTATATTGTGTCATCGTTAAAGACGATAATGAGCTCTGGAAACTTATTATAATGATGTTTATATTTTTTTCTTCGATATTGAATACTTTGCGAACAATATACAAGTGTACACGGTACATTATAATAATAGAAAGAAAGAAAACACCTTTAGTTGTTATAATTGACTGCTTGATTTTTTAAATATTTTAAAATCATTTTAAATATATGTAAATAAATGTTACGTTTATTGAATATTTTCAATTTTTATTTAAATGTCATGATATACTTTCTTTAAAGGTCATTTTCCCTTATAGAGTTATAGAAAAAAAAAGCGTATGATAACGAGAAATATTAGAAATTTAGGGGGAAAATGATATTATACCTATATTGATTATAATATTATTTTTTATTGTCACTTCCTTCTATCTAAATATTCTATTCTATCTAAAATATAGTTTTATGAATTATATTATTCGCATTCCATATTTATTATTACCACATATATTAGCATGTTTAAATATCAAAGGTTATATAGTTTGAATTTTATAAAGACCTTAAAAAATGCAAAGTTTTTTTTTTTTAATTTTTAATTATTGTTTTATAATTAACTGTTAACATAAAATACAGGCCACCCGTTTTGTATTTGATTTGCCTTTTGTTTGCGTAAGGTAAACTTTCACTTCTAATTCTGGTACACATCACGAGTATATTTCTCCACTGTATATACTTTCAAGTATTATTATTTAGTGGGGGGGGAAAAATGTCTTTTATGCTCCGAATAAGAGCGGATGGACGGAAAAGAATTTTATTCCGTAAAAAGTGCATATAAAAATGATCTAGTTAAAAAAAAATTGTTGCAGGCTTACTTAGTCACTTTTATACGTAAATGATCGGTGCTATTTTTAAAGTCGCGTCAATCATTGCAATTTTATCATAATTTTCAAATGAAGTAACTAGTAGTCTACACTCCTCAAAAGATTAAAGTGTTTAATACGTTTTATTCTTGGTGGTCTTATTATATAATATAAAAACCACATATGAGAATTATTTGAAGGTGCAAGAATTTTGCTTTATAATTATAAAGTCTACAAAAATTTATTATAATAATGTTTCATCTTGTATGAAGTGTATTTTTACGAGAGAGAAAAAAAAAGCTTTCAATAGTTTGACACCTTATAACGTTGAGAAAACTGATCTTCGCTCTTCTTTCTTTTGATATTGTTGACTATGCTTTCATGAGAAAGATTTTCTATATCCCAGCTACTTCAAACTTGATGTTTATTTGACATTATTTTTGAAAAGAAAATGAAAAGTAAATAATAATCTGCAAGTCGTTATCGTTGTTTTAATCTACATTCTCTTCGCTTTTGTTTCAACACTTTTAGAGGAACTCTATTATAATATAACATATAACTATTATAACTATATAGAAGCAGAACAGAAAGAAATATCTATCGTACAGATAGTTTAAAATTGATTGCTGTTGTATATTAAGTAAAAATGAAAATATAGCTTCAACTGCTATATATATATAATAAATGATAAATAATATGTATTAATAACAATTAATTATTTTTCATGTACTTCCATACGTTGTGGTTTTATTTTAAATATAAATTTTAAAATATGAAAAGAGATATAAATAAATAATTTTATGATAAAAAAACATATTACCATGATATATAAATTTAATATAATATAAAATAGTTATATGCCATGCCACATTGTTTCACGTAAAATAATAAGTTGTATGTAAATTTATTATTAATTGTGGAATGTTTTATTTGTGTAACGTTCAGTCATCAAGCATTACTGTGTTTGTGAGCTATATTGTCCCATAGCTCTGTTCTCCACCCTCTTTCCTCCTCTCTCTCTCTCTCTCTCTCTCTCTCTCTCTCTCTCTCTCTCTCTCTCTCTCTCTCTCTCTCTCTCTCTCTCTCTCTCTCTCTCTCTCTCTAATGAACATGCTTGAATACCCCTACCTGCTTGTCCCTTTAGAGACAGTTAAATTTTTTAATTTAATTTATAACAACAGTAAGCCACTGCAGTAAAATAAAAGAAATTATTATTATTTTATATTATTAATAAAATTAAAAGTTCTACTCTAACTAAAATAATAATTATATAATTTTTATAAGGTTTAAACAATACAAATATATTTTATGTACAGTAATTTTTATTATCATTATTATTATTATTTTTTAAGTCCATAAAAGAACATACTCTATACATAATATGTAATATAATATATATGAATACAATAATAGTTTATTATTATTTAATATTATTATTATTATAATAAAGTTTTTTTAAAAGCAACTGTACATATCACTCTTTTTATAAATTTATTTAACAGCCTGTTTTACACCATGCTCACATAGTTCAGCAAACAATGTTCTATTTATTTGTCAACAATGTTAAAATAATTATAATAAAAATAAAAAGAGTGGACAAAAGACAGATATTTTTATAAGAAGATTTTTATTTTCTTTCATTTGCTTTAAGAAATTAAGCATCATATTATTAAATGTAAGTTAAATAAAAATTTTAAAAACAGATTTTTTTTGCAATTTCAATTAAAAAATATAAAAAAGATACATATTGATATTATTTTATTAAATCTTTAAACATTTTTAAATGAATTTTTGTACAATAGGCATCAAAACTTTTTATTTTTTTTATTATTATTTTTTTTTAAATCTTACATCATTAGGCCTAACAAAATGTAATTTGAAAATATAATCAAAATGTACATATTCCAATTTATCAATTTTTTTCCTTTCAATAAATCAACTTACTATAAAAATGCGCCGGAGCTATTATAACATTTATATAATATAATAAATGTACAGTACATGTAATATATGTTAAAAATTCATTTATTCACAATTTAATTCTTTATAATTTAACTTTTACGAGTTATATTATTTGCATTTTGACTTCCAGTGCTGTCAATATACAGCAGATAAACGAAAAAAAAAACTACGTTATACCAGTCTCAAATACGTCATACTTGACATTTTGTAAAACACCTTACAAACACGTGTAACTGTCTTCATTCCAAATTAAATTAATGCAAAAATCTTATATCGACAGCCAGATCCTTCTATATGCAAAATTTACGACCTTAAAACTGCCATTACATTATAAAATTCAATTTTGAGTTTTGTATATAAAAAAAAAATCTTTCAAATTGAGTGATAATTTCTATGTATCATAAAAGGCTCTGGTGTTATTTTTTTAACGGTTTCATATTTCTAGCTCCAAAAAGTCTATTTTCAAAACTTTATAACATATACCAAATTTCACTCTTTGATTTGAAAAGGTGATTTGTAGCAGGAAACATTACTAAAAATAAAATTAAAACATAAAAAAAACACGTACAAATACATTTATATAATATAAATACATTCATATATAATTTAAATAATTTATTTACATTATTCGTTTTACATATTATATTATGATATCAATTTGTTTCAATTATTCATAACAGTAAAAATTCTTTATTTTACATTATTTTGTGTTCTATATTTTATAGAATAAAAAACAAAAAAAAATTCAATATTTTAAATTTTATTCAAGCAAATAAAAAATATTTTTTTTAAAGGCACACCTAGAATTGATACATTACATTTAAGACAACGACATTATACATCATTTTTTTTTTTTTTTCAGAACAATTAACATATATTTGAGTGTATATATGGGAGTACTTTATTCCGTTATATTAAAAAAAAAAAAACATTTAATTATATATTCTATTGATTTATTATAGTATTTATGATTATAAAATAATGTTCATATTTCTAGATTAAAGCTATTTTACTTGTTTTCACTTTATATATTATTATTATTTATTTTGTCTCATAACAACAACAGGCCACCCGCGATTCTTCATTATTAAACGTTAAATAGAGTGCAGAACTATATATATTTTTGTTATATTTTTAGATGAAATCAGGTACTAGTCTATACAGTTTTTTTTAGGTGCAGTCTGTCAAAGACATAGCTTTTTAAAATATATAATTTTATTTTTATTTTATTATTTATATAATATTTTGTGTATTTTTTTTTTTTTTTTTTTTTTTTTTTGCCTGGTATTTGGTTCTGTATTTTTGTTTTAATGAAAGGATTATTTATACGTTTCATTGATATTTACTCTTTTATTATACAAGGAAGGTCCCCTTACATTTTATATACGGAATGAATAATAATTTATTCCTTAAAGTGAAATAATTTCAGCGTTAAATTTGCGCAAAATTGAAGGCATTTAACATAAATAATGATTCCATAATTAGCACAACATATACTGAAATTGAGATATTAGCATTTAATTGTACAAAGTCAAAATTTTAATAATTTAAAATGTGTTCATGTAGAATATCAAATTGGAAATTATTGGGTACTTTTGGTAATTTTATTTAAATAAGTAGACATCAAGTATTACCGTAAGGGTGCCAAATATAAGTAAAAAAAGAAAAGAAAAAAGTGATTTACAACCAATAATTTACCAAGGAACTACAGTATATCATCTTATTATTTATCTTTTTAAAATTAGCAATTTTGTAATGAAATATGGAGGAGGGGGGGGGGGGGATAAAAAGTAAATAAAACATCGCATAATTATCGTGATGCGTATAAAACAAGAAGCTATTATACGTAAAATGTATAATAATGTACATTATGTTTGCATTTACTTTTGTACTGCATAATCAACTTTGCGTGAGAATTTTGCATTATCGCAAAAAAAAAATGTTGCAAAAAAATGGAAAAAATCCAAATTAGAAATTTGAGTGCGTTACAAATTTGTTACTGCGCATAAATTTAACACCTATAATTAATTCCATATAATAAATAAATATAATATTAGATTTTTTTATATAATCTTTGACAAATGTAACATTGGATAGAATTAAACTGATTATAAGCTTTTACATACTACTTTTTTTTACATTATTTATCCCGCTTTACCGAACTATTTTTTTGTTCTTTGACCTTATATCTTACACATTATTATAGTTCTGGAGAATTCAAAGAAAAATATATGAAACACTACAAAGATTTATGAAATAATAATAATAAAAGTTTATTTACTTTAAAGTATGAAAAATTGTGCAGCATATCTTAAATGAAATCTAGGATAGTAAGACAAGGAAAAGAAGAAAGAAAAAAAAAAAAAAAAAAAAAAAAAAAAAAAAAAAAAAACGTTGATTTCCCAGGTCTCCTTACATATATCTTATATGAAAAATATACAAGCCACGAGAAGAAACTGACTTTCATATTGTTACATGAATTATTAAAAAAACTAAACCCTGCAGTTTGCCAGGTAAGATGTCTACTTTATATGAGGGGAAAAAAAAGTTGAAAAGTTGCCTGCGAGTCGAATACGTTATTATATAATTTTTCTTACTTGTAAAAGTAAAAACATTTGTAGTGGTTGAATTTTTAATAAATAAAATATTTACAGTTAAAAATAATACAAGTCAGATAATTTAAAAAATAAAAAGAGATACAAAAATATATGAATTTACAATTTATATAGTTAGATAAAGAATAAAATAAATTACATGTAACTTTTATTTATAACAATGTTTTGACCAAAATGTAGGTTATTATTGTGTTATATGAGGCATGCAATGGTAATAAATTAGAGTAGCTTTTTTTTTTAGGTCAAATGTATATTTTTTTATAGTATCATCCCTCCTAATTATCTCATTTTTGCAAATTGCTTAGGTTAAATTGCGAAGAAAATTAAGATATAAAATATTCAATTTAACTTTATACAATATTCAGGAAATTATTTTGCAAGCAATTTCAAGAAGAAGAAGAAGAAGAAGAAAAAAAAAAAGCTATATTTCTCTAAGGAAATCTTAATTTTTAAATATAAGAAAAAAAAAATAGAAAAAATAGAGAGAAAGAACGTGTTTGCAATGTAGGGATTTGTTTATACTTTTGTAAAATCTTTGTAGTGATTCAAGACATATATACATATATTATTTAATAATAATAAGCTTTAAAAAATGCATATTTTACACAGCTTCCTTCAATTATTTTAAAAATTTGCATCGATTACAGCATTGGACGAAAGAAAAAAAAGAGAGGATACGTTGCCATTGAAATGCATCAAAATATTCAAAATTTTAAAGTCCACTCAATCTAGTTTCTAAATATTTTACAAAGTCCTAAATTTAAACAAAAGCATACTTATTTAATTTTATATGTAAAATAAAATTAAGGTGATTGCGTGATGTTACGTGCTAGCGCCATAGCATGATTTGGTATCGATACTCATGTTGCGCAGCATAAAATAAACGTCATTTTTAGCCATTTTCATTGACAAATTATTCTGTTTTTACATCTTTTTTGCTAATTGAAACAGCTCATTTTAAAATATAAAAAAATAGTAGGTTTATAAATAATATTAATGATTTTTGAAAAGAAAGAATACATTATACATTTTCCTATACTAGTCAATTTATTTTCTGCTCGCATATGGCGTCGAAGTGTAAACTCACATTAATGAGTGCAATCACCCAATAGATGAAACTGAAAAATCGCCAACAATAACTTTGACAGAGGCAAATACACTTCTTATTATAAATATACTAAGTTTTAATTTTAAAATCTAAATATTGAATGACAAATTGTCATCACATTTATTATGGATGAGGAAGACTACAACAATTTTGAGGGGGTAATTTTATTTCATATTCTAAAAGAGGACATTGTCCTGAATCGATACATGTGTGAATTTTTAATTTTTTAGTTCATTATGTATTTTTAATTAATTTTTAAAAGTCGCGAAATGACGTCACAGGCTGCACCTTATGCATGCAAGCATAGGAAAATGTTGCAGCCTTTAAAGTCATTTTGCGACTTTCAAAAAGTAATTAAAAATACTTAATGAGCTCAGAAATTAAAAATTCACACATGTATCGATTCAGGACAATGTAATCTTGTAGAATAAGAAATAAAATTACCCCCAAAAAATGTTTAGTCTTCCTCATTGTCGATCTAAGAACACTGATACATTGCAGTAGCAAAACTCAAGTAGAACAAGGCTTGAAATATACACATTTATAAAAAGAAAATTTTGAATTAGGAACCATAATGTGGCAACATAAATTACATCTGTTATATTATACATTAATCTATGTTTAACAATTTTTTTTCAATATAATAATAACTATGAGTAGATTTCTCTAGTTCTGTTTTATATTATATGAATTCGAAAAAGTCTATTTTATTTGACAGCAAAAATTTCTTGATTTAATAAATAATTATTAAAAAAAGAATGAAATTTAAACATTGTTTAATATACTCATTCAATACAAAGCCAGCTTTTTGAAGCAAAATTTCACATCGATGAAGAAATCAATTAAATATATTTAACACACGCAATTTCTAAGAAATGAAAAATTTATAAGAGGGGAATGTTTTCTTTTTTTTATATATATATAATTTTTTGTTTTGTATCGGTTGAATGTCATTTTATTGTTATTAAACTTTGGTAACACCATATAGGACTATAAAGCTCTTGCTGTATTGGTGCTCGCAAAGTCACTTTGCATTTTATTGTGTGGTTTGGAATTTGATGCTTTATTATTATTATTATTTATTTTTTTGGTTGGTCAATTTCTTTTCCTAAATACCCTGAAGTATTGCCACATTTTATTATTTTTTTTTCTTTTGTTATTATTATTATTGAAATATTTAAAATTACTTATTTATCATAGTCTAATTATTACTTTTATATTCATTATCCACTAATTATTTGTCAGTCTATAAATTATTAAAGTGCCTGTTTTTGAAGTACACTAATTATGTACTCATTTTAAAATTAATTATATCGATTTATTTATGCACAGGCATTTAAAATGCACTAATATAATATATATGTTTTGTTTTTTTAATTTTTATTATTATTAATATTTAAAGAAGATATAATTATATAAAGTGTTAAAATTACTCTTTTTTTTAAGCACTTCTTAGTCCCCGCCAAACTCGCTCCGCTAGTCAGATTTGTGTTTGTCTTGCCATTAACCTCATTTCTTGTAACTCATGTAACTCATTATTATTGCCGTTAGAACCTGGCTTATCAACCACGATGAGTGCGCAGTGAGAGTTAGTATCCGAATCGTTGCCATCGTTATTTGCAATGAGAGAAGTTGGGCCATTGACTAGCGTGTTATGCTGATGATGATGGTGATGGTGCATATTAGGGGGATTATTCGGCCCCATATGATTTCCCAACTTTGTTAAAACTGGAGGACTACACAACACAGAGGGATTACATTCAGAACATCGCTGTAACAAAGGTGCTCTATCAGGAGGACCTAAATGGTTCATTTGATGTAAAGGTGTTGTTGTTGATAAAGTAGGTGAGCCAGTAGTCAAAGCTAATTCTGCTGCCGCTAAGTCTGCACGTTCACTTTGTAACACTTTAATTTTCTGTATCATTTCACGTATTTCATAACGTAATATACCTAAAAATGTTACTTTAATAAAAGCAACTACACAATATCCTAATACAAATAATGTATCTGCACTTTTACGAAACCAATTTAATAAATGTTCATCACATCCTACTGGGTACACTTCACAACGTAAAGGGGAATTAGTTGAAGATTCATCACGATTTAGTGAATCATTAACTCGACGAGTGATTAGGTTGGAGGTTGTAGGGGATGATGGGACAGTTCTGCAACAACTGTCAGGGACCACCACGAGATCTTCTCCCTCGCGTCTCCACCACCACCATTGACTACTACCAGAACCTCCAGGGGGGATGAAGTTACTTTGATTGCCAGCAGCACCTGCGGGGATAAGGGCAAGGAAATCGCGAGGACCAGCTACTCCACAACATCGAGCCTCGCGTTGTAAATCATCCCATGTTGCGGTAAAGTCCGCGTCTGTTGAATATTCCTCGGCAATGCGACGTTGTAGTCCAGGGCGAACCTCTGCCACCATCTGAAATCAAAATTTGAGTGTCAATCACGCAGTATTGATAATGATGATTATGGGGTGTATAACAATTATATCCAATTTTTCAAGTATACATATTTTTAAATATGCTCAAATTAATTAATTAACTGTGTTTTTTTTAAAGCATTAATTTAAAAAATTTATCAAGTAACCAAATACAAACTGAACTATAATATATCAATCGATTCATTATTTTAGGTTACACTTATTTTGTCTAAAGTAACGAGAATTTAAAATTATTTGCATTTCAATTATTACACGTGAAACAAGGTTTTATAACATAAAGTGAGATAAAAGTATTTATTTGTGGTCACTGTATGATATTATAAGTTGCCAAATACGCAAATTTTTATATGCGCATGCAGTTCAAATCTGCAATGTTGTTAGAAATTTTTCAACTATAATTTTGACTTAAATAGTCATACATGTACAATTTATTTTTATACAATAAAGATAAGCAAATAAAAGCTGTTGATGCCCTGCATACATTTTTAAAGCTTATTACAAAACTATGTTATTGCCAACTATTACAGTATCTAATATAACAACAACAACAATATAAGAGTACATATATCTATATTTTTGCAACATAGTCTCATTACGTCAAGAATTAATAATTTATTTCATGTCTTATTACTAAAATTTGTTATATATTTTCTTTGATAAAGTAATAAAAATCATTAATTTAAAAAGAAGAAGAAAAATACATCGTTTGTTATAATATAAGTATGCTATATAAGATACAACGTTCTTGGAGTCAATAAATCACATGGTATCTTAGTTCGAAGCTAGAATGTTAAAAATAATAAAAGTAAAAAAAAAAAAAAAAAAAAAAAAAAGTCAATAGCATATTTTTTATGTCATGTAAAATTTAAGATGAGTTTCGTTCACTACAACATTATTATAAATGTCTTGTAATTAATTTATGTCATTTTCCTTAACGAGAACAAATTACTTCACTCTTCTTATGTTTGTAATACGAGAGAGTTTAAAAGTCATTTTTCCAAAAGTTTATATAATAATAACATACTAAAATTTTCACTCTTTATAATTCAAATTATAATACTTTTATATATCAAATTAATTTTCTTTGTTAATTTTATGTACAGACGTGAACAGATTGAAAATTTTATGCTATACTGTAGTATGTAAAATACTATATATTTATTTTATACTATAGGGTTATAAAAAACTTCAACAATAATTTTTAAATTTTTCATTTAGTTTTCCACACATGAAAAATGTTTTTCTAGTGTTTTACTTTTCTCTCTAGAATTTTTTTTATATATAAAAAAATATATCTGCATGATTTACAAGTAAACATTATTTGTAAATATTTTATAACTTCAAGTACTGAATTGTTGATATGAAATGACGTCACACCATGTTTTTTGATACCGCCATGATATCCATGTATGTATAAACATTTTTGTTTTGACTAACTTTGCTGTGTCATTTAGAATTTATCCCTTAATTTTTGTTTGTCCTGTGAGCTAAAAATAAAAAAAAGTCACGAATAAACTATTATATAGCACATAAATAATTTTTAACAGAGTGCTATATACTAAACTTGCTGAAAATTAAGTTTTTTATATTTGTCGAGTAAAGTCACATTAAAATTTTGTTTTAAAAGAATAGACCAGAAGGAAACATAAGCATTTATATCACTAAACACTTGATGGGACTTACATATATATAACTGTAGTTTGTCTCAAAACCCAAATAATCAGAAAATTTTGAATTATGGAACCCGCACAACATTTTTTTACTAATTTATTTTGCAGGATTCTGACGTCCGTAACATGAATAGTCACGTAAATTGCATACTTTATAGTATTTTCACGCTCTCTCGTGGGGCTACATTAACATTTTGGTAAAAATTGTCATCAGTTTTGAAGATACCATTTCGTGTTTATTCATTAAAAAGCACATGTTGTTTTATGTGGTCTATGGCTTTAAACACCCTCATCCACTAATTAGAATACCATATAACTTTAGTATAATGTAATTGATGCATTAATAAAAAACCTTTAAATTTTATAAATTAGAATATTTGTATATTATATAATAAATTACATCAGATGAATAAGATTTCAAATGATTTTATAAAAATTGAAAAAGACATTTTCATATATATATATATATATATATATATATATGTATAAAAAAATCGAATACTCTAGATAACCATTTACAAATCTTTAATAGTAATAAAAATCAAATTTATGAGATAACCTAGGTTTCAGTTTATTGATTTTGTTATTTTATGTACTCGGATCGTCTTCTACTTTTTTTATGTATTAAAAAAAAAAATGGTTTGGTGTATCAATCTCATTTCCACAAACAAATTCTTTCAAGTTTTAGTGTTATTTTTTATGAGTACTAAAAAGAAGACATGCAGATTGTTTTTTAACCACAAAAATGTACTAAAGTAAATAATAATAGTAATCGACTTACAAATCTACAAGAATATATATATATATATATATATATATATATATATATATATATATATATATATATATATATATATATATATATATATATATATAGTTTAGTTCAGTTTTTTTTTCTCCAGAAATACAAACTGAAAGAAAAATTGTAAACTATAAAAATACAAATAACTTTTAAAAAACGTTTTGGTAATATTTTTGGCACCTCGTTTTTTTTTTTTTTTTTGTCTTCTCTCTCTCTCTATACGTTCAACAAGTTTCTAAAACCATCATTTCAACTATGTAATATGTGTATGCTATGAATTGTTACGTGATCTGTAAAGTTTGTTCATTTGATTTTCATTCGTCATCCCCATAGTCTGGTGTCGTGTTGGTTACGGCCCAACATCATTGATTTCGAGAAAACCCACGCAGCAAAACCCACCTTGTACCGTGAGAGAAATGCCGCACTTTTTACGTATATATAATATTTATTTGTTCTCTTTTTAAATAAACAAGAAACAAAAAAATTATAATATACAGTATATACTTTTGTTACAAAACTATTATAAATATAATATTCGTGCTTTTTACGTATACATATAAAATATTAATAATATCATCATTATGTACTAAAATAAAAGTTAATAATCCTCTTGTATTGTTTGTTTGTTTGTACTCTTTTGTTTTTGTTACTGCTATACTAATTATTTTGTTTACTACAATGGTTTGCCTAACAAAAATCCTACATATATTTGTATAGTCTTTTTAATTGTTATATTAAAAAATTCATTTGTACATAAGATCTTATTTTTAATTGTATATAAATATATAAAATCTGTGTTAATTACATAAAAGTTTAAATATATATATAAATTATTTTCTATGGGACTTGCAACTTTTTTTTTTACATTAAGGGAGTAGGGTACCGCCCTTATATCTCAAAAACTAGGTGTGTTTTGGGTCTAAATTTGGTGTCATTGTGTAGCTAAGGAGGGTCACACCTAGCCGTGATAAAAATTTCAAAATGTTTGACCGTCCCGAAAAAAAAATATATATATTGAAACTAACATGGGGCCTTATGCCCTTAAAATTTCAAAAAATCATATACAATTAATTTGCACGGTGACCCCCCCCCCCCCTCCAAATTTGTATATATTTGAAATTGTCTCAAGCTGAAGTATCATTGTGCAAAATTTCAGATTTTTTTGCCGAGAAAAGTTTGAGTCTAATGGCCGACGTTGGTACCCTACTCCCTTAAGTATTAAAATGATGAAATGAATCATAATGTTCTAATTTTGATATTTTACGCCGTGCACCTGACTTTTTTTTTCTTTCTTTACAGTGAGAGGGTAGAAAAAGGGTAGAGAAAACATTACGTGCTTAATTGCGGTTTTATAGATATATAATATAATGCTATTGGCTATCGTATATAAATATTTGATTTTTAACGTTTAATTTTCGCGTCCATTGTAAAATGTAATTTGTACCGGTTCATTTTCATCTCATATTTTATCTTCAAAAAAAAAAAAAAAAAATGAATAAGGTTTAGTAATATAAAATATGCAATGAAAAAAATAATACCAATCCCCTATTAAACTTTTTTGTTTTCCTATAGTCGTTCGTTATTCATTTTGTTTTCTTAAATTTTTACACAGCAACACAGCAGCAATAGAAACAAATCATAAAAAATGCTAGTTATGTCATGAGCTATTTGAATATTTTTATAAAGATTCCATTATTAAAATGCACTGACGTAAGCTTATAGAAAAAAAAAAAAAAAAAAACGTACAAAATCTATTTTTTTTTATATCTTATACTTTAATTTTAAAGTCAAGAAATTTATCAAATGCAGCATTAAATTTGGTGCTAGAGTTTATTATTCTGTAATTAAGAAAGATGATTATAAGGCACGAACTTTTTTTTTTATAAATTTAAATATAACATGCAAATTAATTTTACCGGGGTGGTATATTATTATTATTTTTCTTCCCAGTAAAAGTTCGTAACTTTTTTTTTTTTCATTCTAAAGGTATTAACATCTGGTATATAATCTAGATTATTAAAAAAATGTTTTTCTACTTTTATATGCAAAAGTTTAACAAACAATTTCTCATGGTGCTAATTTGTTTAATTAAATTACCTTATATTACCAACTCTTTAAGTAAAAAGTTCTCATTATTTATTTATAAATAAAATTTAATATAAAAATATTTATATAAAAAAAGAAAAGAAAAAAATGTATAAAACTGTGATTTTTATTTTATACAAACAAGTTATTTGAAATTCAAAAGGGGGGTTCTTTGCTATTTTTCTTCATAACAGAGTTTTCCCTATTGAATTTAGTAAAGTGGTCCCTAGCTACTTTAGCTGCGTCCTATCTACCACGTGTCACATGAGAGAGAGAGAGAGAGAGAGAGAGAGAGAGAGAGAGAGAGAGAGAGAGAGAGAGGGCTGGACGTGCCGGCTTGTTGCCGCGGTATCAAGATATTATGCAGGTTTATGCTAACAAGCCACGATCTCTTCTCTGACTTATTTCTACTTGACTTTTATACTCTTTGTAAGACCAAATATTTTTCCTTTTTCTCTTACCCAAAATATCATACTTTTAAGAATGTTTTTTATATCAAAATAATCAATGTCGATTTTTGTTTTATTGTGGAATAATTTTTTATATTTAATGCAATTTACAAACTCACGCATGTGTCTCATTAAAATGTTTTTAATTCTTTAGATAAGTGTGTTTTGAAGTGTAATCTATTACATTGTATTATGTTTATATTGTAATTAAAATAATAGTAATACAATGGGATTGTCTGTTCAATAATGAAAAAAAAAAAAAAAAAAAAAAAAAAAAAAAAAAAAAAAAACGCACACTGATGAAAGAAAGAAAAAAATAATGTTGGTTGGATATTTTTGCAATATAGTATTATAAAAAACCATATTATTGTTTCAAAGTGCATAATCCTTCACATTTCTATTGCAACATTGTGTTTTTCCCCCTATATACATTAAAGCCATATATTCGATCGTAACCTTTTTCAATTTATATACTATTATAATAGTATCGTCTTTTGAAGACAGAAGTCAAATGTCAAGCTACTGTAAGTTTTCATTGAAAGGTCCAAAACTGTCATCTTTTCTATATCTCTGAAGATTATTATATTGAAAACAATAATAGTATTATGGTACGAACCGCTCCTTGACATTATATGCAAAGGACATGAGACAGCAAGTATCAGGCAAAGTATAAGTGGAGCCACTGTAAGCGTTACCATGGAAACTCAGCCTCCTATTTTCTTCTACATTAACGTCACGGTTTCTCCCGAATGTATTCTAAATATTTACAGCAACTAAATTACTTCGCGGAGTGCATGTTAAACGTTGTAAATTACTCTCTCATTGAAAAAATTTTCATAGGAAAAAACACACACTCATAATTCATATTATATGTATAAAAAAGAGGATCACAAAAAATCAATCCAACTTCATTAGAGTCAAACTTTACAAATTTATGTTTATTATATATAAAAAAAGCTTTTGTTTAATGGTTCTTGATGCTCATTTAGCACGTTTATGTCATGCCTATACAGCAAACAGACTCGTCGGAGGAGGTCGGAGTTATTGTTTTAATACTTAATTATGTCAAAAGTAGTTAAAAAAATTTGCAGTTATTAATGTTAATGTTTTTAAGTTCTAATAATAATAAAACACATAATATCAAATTGGTCACTAAAATATTTATAAACATGCAAAGAGAGTAAAAAAAAAAAAGTCTAAAACACATGAAAATAGCCTTAAATTCACATTTTTTTTTTTTTACGAACAGTTTATGTAAATGTTATTTACCCAGCAATGAAAAACATTATTATTCTAAACTGTTTGTCATTTACAAAACTAAAATGTCACAAGTTCATTATGTCTATAGTATACGATTTTATTATAAGAGGCCATAAAGCAACTTTAACAAATGGTTTGAAAGTCATAATATTTCGTACACTGTATCGCACTGATATCTGTAATCGTATATTCATCGAAAAATCTATCAATGTCACAATTAACGTAATTAACAGTTAAATATATATAAATTTATTTCGATATCCCCTAATCTTATAACATTTTGTATACAGTTACCAATTAATGATGATACCATGATATCAAAAAGGGTTATATATTCAATTCAGTCAGTATTAAAATTTTTGCTGAATATTTTTACTTACTCTCTTGGTTGTTATTTAGTATGTAATTTTATCATCACAACGTTATAAATAATCACTTTTTTTTTCAGTTCCAGCAGTTAATTAAAATATGTTATATTTAATTCACGCAATTTATTATTAAAAAAAATAAAAAAAAAAAAAAGGCTCATAAATAACAAAAATAAAAAGTTTTTTTTTAACGTCTAAAAAACATGTAATTCAACTATAAAATATTTTCCCCTCTAATTATTACTGCTATAACAATTTTTATTAATCATTAAATTTAACAAGTACAAGTAACAAATGTAATCGACAACAAGAGACCCTGTGGTAATATATATAAAAAAAGTATACATAGTTAGTAAATAGTAATTAATTAGAGTGTTGATTATCAATATCTACAGTAGACAATATTATATATATATATATATATATATATATATATATATATATATATATATATATATATATATATATATATATATATATATAAATTGCATAGAATACAGACTTCCCATTGAGTAATCCCATATATATATATATATATATATATATATATATATATATATATATATATATATATATATATATATATATATATATATATATATATATTATATAAAGACTGTCAATATGTTCGAGCTTTATAAAAGTTACAGCACATATTTTTATAATTAATTGACTTGCGATGTGAAATTGAGATGTGAGTTATTGATTGTGGATATAGTGTGCGCGTGGCTGCTTCATAATAACTCTATATGTGTGTAGTATTATACCCTATACTATATATCATTTTGCCAACTATACAACTATATTTACATGTTGAATAATATTCAATATATTTAGCGTGTTAAATTTACTCAATTTGTGTATATATATAAATTCTATTGTGAAAATATCGTTAACAAATTGTTTTCTTTAAAAAGCTAAGGCTATTCAAGTCACAATAGAAAAGAGCTATGAAAGAGGGTTACTATGATGACAGTTAAATCAACACTATTAATCAATTGTATTTTTGTATATTTAAAGTTACTGCACTGTATGATATAAAATCTAAAGAATTTATTACACTTATAGTACTTTAGCAATATCCATTTATTTATTTGTATTGATTGATATTTTATTCAACGGAAAGTGTTAAGAGTTTGCTTTACTTTGACAAAAAATTATAAAGTAAGTGTTGATATTGCCATAATGAATAATAAATATATACCTAATGTCTGCAATACATGCGCAATATCTTAAAAAAAAAACTATGATCAGTTAAGTATAAAGTGTATAACGTAGCATAATATAGTTTGTTTGTTTTTTCTTTGTGAGTGAAGTCTCCAATATTGTATTTGAATCGCAGATGGCAAATGCCAAAGGACACACATATAGTGTAGTGCGAATGTGTCAAGTTAGCAAGTTAAATAAGAGTCAATATGTTTTCAATTTATATCTAGAGAGTTGAGTCTGTTTGCGATTGATTTCTTACAGCAGCCAAAGTTGTTACTTATGCTTCTTATAAAGTCGTCACCTAAAAGAGACTGCAAAATGAAAAAAAAAAAAAAAAAAAAAAAAGTACATTTGGCTTTTAAAAGCTTTCAAATAGATCAACAAGATATTTCAAAGTAACATCTTAACAGAATCTCTATTTTTTTCCTTCTATACGGTGTATTTGTTAAGATTCTTTTTTTTTATTTTGTCATATTTGTGTTAGTACTCGTGCATTATTGAGACAACTTTAACTATTATGATATACAAATAAAAGAAAAGACGCGAGGTAAATTATAAGTTAACAGTGCAGTTTTCTCAGTATTTTAATCAAGGTAAAACTCGCTTGCTTGTGGTTTGTTGTCATTTTACTTTATACTTTCAATACATATAGCAGCAATTATTTTTTACGTCCTTTAATAAAACTGAATGAATTTTATAATGATGAGAAGGTACAGTAAAGACGACTCAATAAAGATCCTTGAAAACTACCTTATTTCTCAACGAATTGTATTATAAAAAAAGATAATTTTTCTTGCATTGCTTGGAGAATATTATTACAAATATGCTTTAACATAAAAAAAAATTATAATAATAATAAAAACATATTTCAAAATCTGTCACTCTACTTCTATCTAGAAAAGTAAATGAAGTAAAACAATATAAAGTGTTGACTATCTTTAGTTATAGTGATTGAAAAAGTGATCAATATGTGGTATACGCATTTTTTTAGTGTCTGTAAATTTTAATGCTTTTCAGCTACGTAAAAAAGTAAAAGGATTTATAAAATAATTCAAATTTCAGATGATGTATGATATAGCAGATAAGATTGGATAAGTAACTTTATCTTTATTTATATTATCCTATATAGTAATATTTTTGCCGCGTTATTTCTAAATTCCTCCCAACTTAACTGTCATCTTATATTTAATTAACCTCAAGAAAAGTTACGTGGGCGTATAAATATTGTGAACGTTACCTGGTCAAAGCGAAAGGCCCAAGCCATGCCGACGACAGCGTCTCCACACAGTAGTAACAGTAACAAGAGCCAGTAAGCCCCTAGAAGTCTCTCACTTAATCTTAGAGCTCCTACACAGCCAAGTAGTTGTAGAGCACCACCCTGAGCAGCCAAGGCAAGATAGGCGTAGAGAAAAGAAGGTTGCAGCCAAGACCTTGCTGCAGGAATAAGCGCACGTCGCGGGTCCAACATAATTCGTCCCGCTACGCACGCAAAGCCGGCCACGCTGGCCAACAGTGCTACGTTGCACACGTAAATCCAGAGGCGGTAGTAGCGCATCGCCCGCTTCAGGAGCATCGCGCCCTCCAGGCAGCGGGGGCTACTCTGGCACTTGCTCTTCAAGTGGTCATCTCTTGTGCTTCAAATGACTGGCCAACTTGTCTCTGTACCTGCTTTATCCTCCCCATCTCGTCGCGTCTGAAACACCATAAAATCATTCAATCAGCTATTTTCTCCAAAATACTCCAAAAACAAATATGTATTATTGTGCTTCTGAAGGGTTGGGGGGGACCATTTTTTAAATTCAATAACTACAATTTTTATAGTCACAAAAACTACGATGAGCTGGTGTCATACAATATGTGTATATACGTTTCCTTCCCCCCCCCCTCCCTCCCCCCCCCCAACCATGCCGATATTATTTTGCATGGCAAAATGTTCATGATTTATGAAACCAAACAAAGGTTGATTAGAATTATCTGTATTCGTAATGTCATATAAATGTAAATTAGTCAATGATATGGAATACAGAATATGCAAAATAAATTTTTACCAGCAAAATTTAATACAATCATGTATAATGATGATAACAATAAGTTCATAATTGTATTCTGAATAATAACAATAAAATCATAAATATACTTGAAGTTCATGAAGAAATTCATAACTAAGAAGTTATTTAAAGAACACGTAATTACATTTAAAAACAAATCGTATTTTTATGTAAATCTCCTTTTTTTTTTTTTTTTTTTTTTTTTTCAATTTTCAAATTTTAAGTTTATATAGATCAGTTTTTATTAAATAATAACAGAAGTCAATGAATTGTAATAATAAAAAAAAGGTTCATCGATGTTTGACTTTTGTACTATTGGTTAGATTGAATCCTGTGCTTTATTTACACATTTATATTGTATTTGTATTTGCTGTACCTGGAAGCCGGATGCTAGAATAGCGAATCATTTGAAAGTGACCGGAGATCAATGTACACATGGTCGTAATATCCGGTCTCTCTTATTGAGCTATAGCCTTATTGCCTTATATACTGTGTGATCGTGTGTTGCCTACATCAATAGTGTGGTATACGATGCTTCGGTCAGCACTATAACATTTTAAGTCAAAATTGAATTTTAATCATTCTCTCTCTCTCTCTCTCTCTCTCTCTCTCTCTCTCTCTCTCTCTCTCTCTCTCTCTCTCTCTCTCTCTCTCTCTCTCTCAAAATTATTTCTTCTTGATATAATATAATTTTTTTGTGTGTTTTTTTGTAAAATATAGAACATCATATCAGAAATTAAATAAAAATATCTTAAGTTTTAATATATATTTTCATCATTTTGTCTCAATAGAATTCCAACAAACGTCAACGTTATTTTATGCCCCTTGAGGATAAAAAAAATAAAATAAAAATAAAATCTTATATAAAAATATATATTTGTGAGGATTTTTAATATCAACGCAATGACCATTGTAGTAAGCATTGACCTTTTCAACTTTATCATTTATATCATACAAAACTTATTAATCCAATGTTTTTATATAAATAATGATTCAATTTATAAAAAATAAATTATAAAAATGTAATCATAATCTGATAATCTGGTGTTTATGAATTTCACGGATTATAGAAATTTATAGAACAAAAATCATTACATACATCGCATCTGTTATTTATATTATAATATATGAAAGTTTACAATACTACTGACGTCATATTATGATCAATTATAAAATAATATCGGAATATATATGAAAAAAATATATATTATGTATATGCTAGGCAAGCTATTTAATTAAGTTTAAACAAACTATATTATGACACATGTAAACTAATATATTTTAAAATACACAGTGATGTTGTAAATGAAAATTTTTGTGTTATGGCTTGTTCACAAAAACAATATTTGCAATAAATTCGACTGTATAAAAATTTAATGGTGTGGCATGCAATATAATTTATTGCATGATGTTAACATGTCTTTATTTTGTTACCTCTTATAGAACGTCATTTGATTGTATATTTTTCATCTATAATATATATGATGTATACAAAGTATATTTATATATGTTTTCAAAAAATTATTATTCATTCATAACGTATTAATTAATCCAAGAATAAAAATTCATTATATTGTTGATTGAGTAAAAAAAAAAAAAAGGATTATAAATACATTGAACGTTTCGTAAATAAATGAACGAAAATAAAAAAGCAAAAACTGAAAATATATACTTTAATTTGAATTAGTTAATTTTAATAATACAAAATGTTTTATTTTCTTAGTTTTTAATGATGTAGATATGATATACTAACTTTTATATCTAGGAAAAGCTATAATCAGTCTAATATTTGATATAGAATTATTTATGATGAGTTTAATGAATATTCCTGGGAAACATGTAGAATGGAAATTCAGATGTTCATGCCAGGTAAAGTTCACGAGGGACAAAGATTCAAAGAATCAAATAATTTATTTTACTATAGTGGCTTTTTATTGGATAACAAAAATATGACGGAAGAATGTAAAATCTATATTTAGCAAGCAAATAAAAGCGGAAAAAAATATGCGTAGGAGTAAATGTCACTAAAAAAAAAAAAAAAAAAAAAAAAAAAAAAAATCTTAAAATGAAAATACTAAAATATATCACATAAATTATTATTAAAACAAAAGCTTTAAAAGCTCTCTGTTTATTTAAATGTTTTGTGAGTAAATAATTAATATAAATAGTATTTTTAGATTTGTCTCATCCATTTATATACTTTTCCATTAAAGCTATTTTGCATTTGATAATAAAAAAAAAAGTTAATAAGATTTACTGATTCATATAGTAGTATAGAATGAAAAACTTGTGATTTTTATAAAAGTCAAATGTAATCATTGTAAAGTTTATAGAATGACAAATAAACCCATTTATGTTTGCTTGCAAACTTTATTTTCTCTTGTCATTATTATTTGAATAAGAAATGAGAGATGAGGAAAACACATGATGCTTGAGGGTAATAATGATCAGCACAGGACCGACTATGAGTAGTCAAAATGTCAGAGAGTGGTCAATCTTTGTAAGTACTTGCATACAATATCAACATTACTGCGGAATGTATGGCAATGAGCCATAGAATCGATCTTTAGCTCTCTGCTCTTTCTCTCTCTCTCTCTCATATTATATACTATCTCATTGTGTCTCACTTCAATCTTCATATCATATCATCTACTAAAGCCACAGAATTTTTAGAATTGCAAAGATTTTGCTTTATAAATGTAGGTCATCTACTCTCTTTTTTCCTGTCCAAGTTTAAAGAATGATTTTTTTTTATTTGCATGGTTAAATAAGTTTACAATCTTGTAGTTTGTACATATACATAAGATAAATTAAAAAGATTAGTAAAAAAATGGGATAAAAAAACATGTAATTAAACTTGTTTAAAAAAAATGTTAAAAATCTTAATTAAACTTTGTAATAAAAAAAAAAGATGTTGTTTTAATTAATATATAAAGACATTAAGAAATATAAAGTACTGTTATCACTTATTTATTTTGACAATTTTAGGGTTAAGTATAATAGTCTGTTTATTTAAATTTGAATATCAGATTATTATTATTGTTGAAGTGCTTTATTATTTAATGATTTCTTTGTTAGCATGACAAAATAATAATAATAATAAATGACCTTGAAGGTGAGAAGTAGACTCTAAGATCGATTTTCTTATAGTGGCTGTCCGCGTGCTTCGGCCACTCTCCTGTCACGAGAGAGAGAGAGAGAGAGAGAGAGAGAGAGCAAACATCTACCTTACCTACATAATATCTTATCTTATCATTGCAAAACACGCAACCCCATCAAGCTATTCGAAATATTATTTAATATCAGGCAACCTTTTAAAATCTTTCTCATTCACTTATTATTATTTTTTTTCACCCTTCTATTTTTTATTTTTATTTTATATTTTTGCTTTAGAGTTCACACTTACATTGTACTTTCTCAATAACATTAAAAGCATATAATATGGAGAGAGCTTTAATAACACTTTCGTGTTCTCCACTCTTATTTTATATATAAAGTGAGATTTTTATAAATTTTAACCTTTGACTTTCTCAAAACTTTATCATTTATAATTTACTTACTATATTCTCTACCAATGTGCAATAATAGCAAAAGATTGTATCATTGTGTTAAAACTTACACACGCAAGGCTTTTTGTTTTAAAGAATTGGATAAATTATATATAATTCTATTGTAACTTTAATTTCTTTTCTCTCTTAATCTCAAGATTGTTTCAGCGTTTTTTTTTTTTTTTTTTTTTTTTTTTTTTTGTTTTTTTTAGTCTGATGTTTTTTTTTTTCAATATTATTTCTTTAGGTTTCATGGAGAGAAACCTTCAAAGTGTTACAATTTTGTAATGTGCTTTTTCTAACTGATAGAATACACTATCAATAGTACAATTTTTAACTTAATTTTTTTTCTTTAGTAATTGAAGAGTTTGGTTTAATAATAAAAATACTTTAGCTTTATAATTATACTGTTTTAAAAAAAAACATAGAAAATTTCAAGCTCCTGTATTTTTAGTATTTATGCTGTACAGTGTTATTTTTCTTCTAAAATTCACTCCCTTATATTCTGAAGTTAATTGCTGGAATTTAGTAGCACTTATTTTAACTCAACAAAGCATGAAATTCGTGCGCAGCGTCTAGAATTCTGTGTTTAAAAATTTATACTATAGAATAACTACATATCTAAATATTACTACACAAAATTTCTAAATTGTTTCATACAGTATAATATTCGAAAGTTTTTAAAATTCTAACCAAAATTTAATTAGTATAAAAAATTTTAGTTGCAATTTCTTTCTGCTTGTAAAATGATATGTTGAAGCACATTTTGTTTGATAGGCTCAATATCTTTAATATTGTGATATAAATGTATAACATATTAAAGAAAAAAATTACTACATACTTCTTAAATTGTTATTAGTTTCATTCTTTATTAAAAATAACAAAAGAGCAGGAAAAAACTTTGAAAGTATTAAACTCAGATTTTTTTGGTCTAAATTCTCATTGTATAAGTGAAAAAAAAAAAAAAAAAAAAAAAAGAAGCAAATTTTTATACTATAACTTACAATTCTCGACTATCTAAGTTGTTCATCAGTGATCCACTATACGTGATACAAAATTTATTACTACCACCAACGTCTAAGCTATTTCGTATATATATTATATATAAAAACGTTTTATGTACTCGTTTTCATTTTACAACGTGTTCTTAAGGGAGGTTAAAAAAAAAATTAACTACATATACGAAGAATTTGTTTTTTTCTGAAACATTTTTATTAAATACGACTTTATCATTTTATTTTTCCTATATAATATTATTTTTATCATTTTTTACGACAATGCTGTAGAGTGTATAAAACAACATAATATATTATATATAATTTTTATACTTGATATGTATCTTTAAGTTTTATATTTTTCCTTAGTTACACCTAAATTATCTTTTCATTTAATCACTAAGCTTTTTTTTTTTATTTTTAACTTTTGCTTTGACATGACCTGCCACGTAAACTCACAAATTGTCTACTTTACTTCTTAGTATTCTTTATTGCTAATAAAATGAAATAAATGGCTTCTAACCATACACATGCATAAATATTATTTTTCATGTATGTTATGAATAAGATATTAAATAGTCCTATACACCGCACATGAATTCTTCCTTATGTTCTAACAATAATTTATATTTTTCATTTTTATATATATTATATTACACAGCCTTGTCATATCAAACCTTGTTTATTTTTCATTGTTAATGGTTTTTATATTCTTCTTTATAGTTTTGAATATACGTGCAAAAAGCACAAATTATATGGTGAAAAAAAGAATATTCATTGAGGCAATATAAGATAAAACAAATAAATCATTTTTATTGCGTATCAAACATTACATTTATGGATTATTTACCAAAAAAAAAGTAGGGTAATATCTTTTTTATATCTATATTTTTAGTTTAAGTACATGATTTTTTTTTTAACATTCTTGACGAAAATAATTGTAATTTGCAATTTGTTATGTCATCATATTTATGTACGTTTACAAAGTAATGTAAGAAAAAATACTATAGAAATGATTTTATATATTAAAAAAAAAAAAAAAAAAATCACCAATACAGAAATTTATTTTATTTTATTTATTGTATCAGGCAGATTTATTCAAAAGCAAACTAACGACTTTTTCAGCATAGAGACAATTTTCAGTCATCTTTTGTATATGATGGGCTCATATATACGTAGAAGATTTTATAATTATAAAATAATAATCGTTCATTTAACCGAGAACTGCAATTTGAAATGGGCAATATCTGAATGCAAACAAAAATTTGCGTTCTTATTTATATAAGCACAGGTGCAAGAAGAGAGCCCCTGTATAGTATGCAACCGTTGTGTTATATATACGAAGCACGTTGCAGTATCTACAGGCGCTGAGCTAACAGCACACTCGATTCTCTAGAGATATGTTGAATATCTCATGTTCTCATTGTAATGCATCATTTCAATCGCTTTCATCACTCACGTCATAAACAAAATCTCAGCTTAACTCATTTAAATAAACATACACTTGAAAATAAACTAAAAAATTTTCATTCTACAGTATAACAAAAATATATTATGTTATATTATATAACTTTTTAATTATTTTTAATTAAAATGTTATTTTAACAAGAAACCATGATAAATAGTTATGTAGTATATAAAAGCCTTTTAAAAACTTAGTTTATGTCTATTTATTTATAAATAAATACTTCTTTTTTTTTTGTAAATATTTTACTTGTCAATTGAAAAAACTTTAAATGTGTTTTTCATATTTCTCATAACATTAAACTAAATAATAAAACTTTTTTTATTTAACTCAGTATAATATATTTTTATTATTATATTTATTCAAATAATGAAATAAAAAGTTTTGGCAAAAGCTTAATTTTTTCTTTCTTTTTTCTTTTCTTTTTAATTTATTATTATTAGTTAAAGTGGAATGTTATATTATTAATTCAATGCTGCATGATAGTGATAATTATAATTTTATGGAAAAAAAGAAAGGAAATGTTAATTGAATAAAAGAGTCTACTCAAAAATCAGTAAGCGTATCTAATACGTATAATTGTAAAAACTCCCACAGTCTTGCGGCATTTTTCTATATAATATATATTTAAACCAGTTACCAATGTTTGTTCATTGAGGTGGCAAATAATTTTAACTTTTGTTTTTTATTATTTAAAAAAAAAAACTCGTCAAGTTAGAACTCTTGAGATTTTACAATATAATAAAAATAAATGCTTTATATTAAAGCCAATTAAAGTTTCTACAACGTTTTATCAATAATGTAGTTTCCTTTTTGGATTTTCCACAAGTTTTAAAACAAATTAATCAATTTAGTGAGTCTGCTTCTCTTCGTCTTTTTTTCTCTCTATATTAAGAAAAATAAAACGTTTTTTTTTATCATTCATTTTGGCAACTTTATTTTTATAGCTCTCCCCTCCCCCCCCCCCCAACCCATCCTTATTATTATTGATGTTTAATTCAAAATTTAATTATTTGTAAAACATTTTATTATTTTAAGCATTATATAATTTATTTATTTTCAAGAATTATTTCGTTAAAATAAAGCCCATTATACTTTAACTTATTTTATGTTATATATTTTTTTATAAGTTTCTTTTTATATGTAATAGTTTGGCTACAATAAATGGGTTTATCTTATTATTTTTTGAAGTGACTCTTATGTTAACAAAAAAAAACTACTAGGAATACAATAATGTTATTGCGTGGGTGGTGGTATAGTAAGAGACCAAATTTAAATAATGAACTTAGAGAGCTTGTAAAGAGAGAGAGAGAGAGAGCTTGTACATTTTTAACTGGATGTAAATACGATTGCTATGAGATCCCGTTGAGACAAGCAGGTCATGTGGTTGTTGGACAACAACATTGTGCTTTTGCCAACTTTGTACTGGCAAAAAAATACCATAAATACACCGCGTATGTAGTAAAATCATTTATAAAGTTGTTGCTATTCTTTTACCTTTTTATACTACGTATATTTCATGTTTGCAATGGATTAAAAAAGTTTTAAACCTATTGTTTTAACATGCATGTAACTTTTTTTTAAGGTTTCCTTTGTATTTTTTATGCATTAATAAACTTTTTCCCATCAAAATCCATTTGAGTTATATATCACTGTAGTAATAGTTAAAAATTGTGTGTATATGGTTCAATTTCAAAATATTTTGATTTGCTTTTAGTATTTTGCTTTAGAAAATCTTACATGGTATTGGAAATCAAAAAATATAATTACTATCAAAGTTAAAAAACATTTCACTGAAAATTTTGTTGTTGAATGTATATAATATAAGACTATATTATAAAAGAGAATAAAATAAAGTTTATCTATGTTATTGCGATACAAACTTTATACAAAGTACGAAATCTATTCTCCAGAAATCATACAACTTTTGGCACTGAAATTTATACATAATTATTATTGTTCATGAATATTATGCTTGTTGTTTATTGCTTACTATTACAAAAGTTGTAAATAAGCTCTCGCAGCTCAAAAGATTAACTTACATTTTGCTATGGATTTGACCGTGGTAAAGTAGGATTAAACTTGTTTGCTGCGTGTATTTTACTGGTTACAAGTCCAAAACTTTTAATTTATTTTGCATGTGAACGTTTGAAAAATGGGCTCATTTTGCAAAATTGCTATGATATGCCTTTATGCAAATTTCATGATTTTCAAAAAATACATAGATATCATTATTTTCAAATTTAAATAAAAATGAAGGTATTTTAAAATATGTGGATACACTATTTCACTACTTAATATAATAATAAATACGGTTTATATTTAAAAGCCAGAAAAGGTATACTCCCACTTACGTGGTCCTAGCCTCTATACTATTGAGCAAAACTATAAAGTTCCATTGTTAATTCATGTAAAAAAAGCTTCAAGCTAATAAAATAATATAAGGTTGTGTGTTCGCATAGAAAAAAATGGGGGGGGGGGGGGAACTTTAATTTCAAGAAAATTTCTCTCTTATTCATGAGGGTGAATTGTACTCCATGATATTTTCCTGGTGCAAGGACAAAAATAAAAACCTAATAACTACTTTAGACTATTTTTAGCATAATTTGTTCAGTGCAACATTATTAACGCTGCACCAATTTACTTTATGATAACTGTTTTACGCAGCTTTCATATTAATTTTTAGCATAATTGTCTATTTTGTTAAAATTTAAGAACATCATCATGACATTAATTCTTTCTTAATTATTTCTACTTTCAATGTATACGTATAAGTTTTTTTTTTTTTTTTTTTTTTTTTTTTTTTTTTTTTTTTTACATTTTTGTAATATTATTTACGATATATTGACGAGCATTGGTTGATGAAACTGTGTCATGTCATTGTCATTATATTTTCTTGTGTGATTGCTTTTTTTTTATATTATTGGTTTATATCTTGCAAATTTGAATCACAACACTTAATTGAAAATATCGGAAAAAGAGCTTAACAATTACTATTGCATCAGTATGTATACTTTCCAATATATAAATCAATGCAACAAAGTTTTTAAAATCGAATTTATTTACCTTTTTTTCAAGTTGAAATGTATGTAAATTTCAGAGTTAAGAAGGTATATAAAATAACAAAAGCAATATCAAAAAGAAATATTCTCATTATTTTAAATTGAAAAGCTTAATATTTTATTGATATAAAAATTATAACATTATTCTCGATCACACTTCGGTGACACAATTAAAGTGCATTCACATTGCGACGTTTTTTTATTATTATTATTATTTATTTTTATCATTTAATCGCATGTTAATAAAAACCGTACAACTCTGAGATTATCGTGGTGACTATTTTGTGGCATACAGTTAAATGGTCTAAACTAAATAAATAAAATTTTATAAAAATATGAAATGTTAACTCATCTTTATTCTAACGTCTAAAAAAAAAATAATAATAAAATAAAAGTTTTCTATTATACATGATCTTGTAATTTTCTATTACGTATTTCACGGAGTTCGATCACTATTCATTTTACAAATGTAGTATGATTGAATGTATTGCATGAAAGTTTCATATTTTTAATTAAAATTTAAAAGTAATAATAATAATTTTTACCACATTAATATTTGAAATGGATTTTATTTTAAGCTCATTAATTTTCAACTTTGTTATCTCATCAAAAAGTTATATACATACATAAAATATTTGACGAATAGAAAACTCATTACATAATTTACCAGAATTATATTTTTATTTTATAATTGTTCCTGTTCAATTTATACAAAAAAAAATCCAATCAATACTCTTATCACTTTTATAAATTTTATGTTCTTTGTGGTTTTTCATTAATACTGATTAGTTCAATATTTTTTTTAACTTTAATTTTGTTTAATATAAATTATATATTATTCAAAGGGTAGATAAATTTAAAACTTAATTGTGTTGAAAATTTATTTCGAAAATAATGATGATTAATAATTATGTTAATGTCAATTAGATTTATTATTTAAAACGTCATGTTTTATTATAATTGCATTGCTAATTTTATTATACTACATGTTTATTTATTATATTATATATTTTATCGCAACTTTCATTCATTTATAAATTTTATCTACATATTATGGTATATAAATAATACAGACAGACTTAGTATAAACTATAGATTAAACAGTTATTCATATATTTAAGTATAATACTGTGTTGTTCTTTTATCTATAAGCGAGAGAGAGAGAGAGAGAGAGAGAATTATACTGTTATATATAGTCATATTTTAAAATGATATGATATTTAATATAATCAAGAATGAGCAGAAATAATCAAAATACTGTAGAATATTGTTAACAATTAAGATTATGTTCACTTACTTTCTTACAGAATTTACATTTATCTTCTACCAAGGAAAGAATTACTTATACTTAAATTATGCTGCTTCTATGTTAGTGTAGAATACATAATGCTAAATTAGAACAAAATAAATAAGTAATTATGCTGTACAAATAATATTTATGTTCTGTAACATAGTTATTATTCAGTATAGCATAGCTTATACTGTATTGAATAAAAAAAGTGTTGAAAAGTACTAAGTCTACTCTTAGCATAATTAATATACGTTTTTATTTTAATCTCTATGTACAGTATAATATACAAGATTTTCTGTACATTTTCTTCTAATTTATCAATTTAGGTGATTTGCTTTAATCAGCAAAACCAAGAAACATTATTATACATATTTTTACTTTAAGTCTTGCCTCCTTTTATACATACATAATAAAATTAAATCTAAGTTCACAGTCATGAAGTTTATATGTAAACATATTACCTTCCTTCCATTCATTGTAATACAAAATAGGATTAAATGTTTGATAAAAGCGTCTTGAAACAAGCAAAGACAGACAGACAGACAGACAGCTAGGCGGTAGCAGAGTAGCAAGAGAGTGTTATGTTCTGTTTGTCATACATCAACATCGAACTCACAACATATTACCTCACAACATCGTAAAGACAAACCCATTTATCCTTATGACGTCACGTAAACACTTTGAAATCTCCATGTGACACATGAACGCCAATTTATAGCAATTTTATATCGAGAAAAAATGTTACCAGACCCCAATTTACTTCATGGTGACTTGCAAGTTATGTTTTCATAAGAGGAAGAAAAAAAAACAAAAAAAAAAAAAAAAAAAAAAAAAAAAACTAATATATAAAAAGAGATTGGAATAATATAGAAGTTCCATATTTTCCTTATGATTATATTTTCTCGTGATTTTCTTATATAGTTTGTTTTTATTATTATCATGTTTCATAATGTTACGTCTACACCTGTTTGTTTATTATTTCTATAATATATCAATACGTCATATTACCTTTAAGAAAATTGATTTTCTATCTATACAATAAAGCATTTAAATTACTATTATGATTTATTATGATTTCAAAAGAAATTATTTGTTTAGTTTATAATTTATGAAATTTGATTTTATCATTTCGATTTTTTTTTCATGAATATATTGTGTGAACAAACTGCAGACATTTACCTTTATTATTTAATCTATTAAAATTATACATATACTTAACTCTCTTTTATCCCGTTGCAGTATAAAATCAGTTGGCTTTTAACATTAATGTTAAACATCTTAAATATTAACAAAGGACAAAAAGCATGTAAACATTGCATTAACCTTATACTGCTGCTAACACAGTTAAAGGGGTGCATAGATAAGTAGCCCACGTTGCGTGACGTCATAAAATACGTCACTCTTAACTTTTTTTTTCTTTTTTTTTAATCTGGATAGCTAAATTTGATGAAAATAAAGTCGAAATTCTAGCTATAATTAATTATTTAATGTATACCTAAAAATAAAACAGCAAAATAGTATAGCTTTAAAGACAAACAAAATGTGTGATCCAGTGAAGTGTACTCTTAGCAAATTAATGATGGAATGAAACACACATTATTGGTCGGAAAAAATAGAAACGCAGTGTTTCACTTTTAACTCTAAGTATATTCAGCAACCAGAATTGATTCTTTTAAAAGTTATGATGAAAAATGTGATTCTATTATGTACATATATTTATACAATACGTACTGTACGTACGTTATAGAGTGTACGCGTTTTACTCATCAGGTTTGCGAACTAAAAGTTATAGTGTAAAATGTGGTGTGGCGTGAAAGTTTGGACTACATATGTCGGTTAAGCATCTGTCACCAGACAGCAATACATAACACCAAGAAAGTACGCAACTCAATGTATTTTAATGTAAAAATACATCAAGATCACATCTGTCGCAAAGTGATTGCTTTTGTTTGTAGTATAACATCATGCTTCACTCTTTGGAGTATCACTCAAATTTTATATGGAAATCTACTAGAAAAGTTACGTTTTCTGATATGCAGTAATATTATTTTATCTTACAATTTCTTAATATCACTTTTTTTTTCTATTATCTAAAAACTAAGTACTTGAAATCTGCGTAAGTGCTTTAGGCTAATAGAATAGCATTTTGATCCTATACATAATTTAATGAAAAGAGTTTTGACTTTTAAGTGTCCAAAATAAAATGAACTACAAAAGTTAAGTTTTAGGATAGTTCCAAGTATAGTAAAAATCTTTAATGAATCTTATCCAACTCCATATAAACTATAAAATATATTTTCACTGTGGTATTATTACGTTTTTGGAACATTAGGAACTGCCAAGAAGAGGACAAAACTACTAGGTTTATATTGCTTTATTTTATCTATTTCTAAGATATCGATATACTAAATCAATAATCAACCATTTCAATTAACTCTATTGTTAGTGTGGTGTAAAAATATAAAGAAAAAAAAACTCGATGATTCTCTTGAGTATAGTAAAGTTGGCTCAAAACAATTTTATGCCTGATTTTTTTCCCACTCTGTTCACAATTTTTTTAACGTTAAAAACATTAACATATAAAAAAAGGTATAATTCACTAGAGATTTAAATTTGGAATACATTGTGACAAGATTGCTAAGAATTCATCTTTTGCTGAAACTTTTGAAAATTTCTCTATATATATAATGATTGATTTTTATTATTCTTTACATTGAAAAAAGTTCTTGTTTAGAAGACTGTGACAGACACGTCGAGTTGTATCGACTTTTTGTTACTTGAATGTGAACAATCAGCAAGCGAAACGAAACAAAATGAAAAAAAAAAAAAAAAAAAAAAAAAGGAGAGAATCGTAAGGGTATTGAAGATAATTGATTTAAAATTGAACTGATCTAATTTAAAATAATATGAGAAAGAGAGACAAGAAGAACTGAAGTAGAGATATTTTTTCATCTTCAATTTTTATAGTTCAAGTTATATTTTTAATGTTGACCCTTTTTTTTCTTTGAGGAAATTTAAAAAAATTATTTTTTTTTTCTACATTGTTTTAGAGCATATTTATCAGTACATACTTTTGATTTTTGCTCTTATTTAATTTTATAATATATAGCTATAATAACACGAAACGATTTATTCTCAATATGCATTTAATATTAGAAATTTCTAGAAAATATTATAAAAAATTCAAGATTTTTCTTTGAATTTCGTAATAGAATTCGCCTATTAACCTATTTTGAATTCAAAGTTGTTGTTTTTTATATTATTGTGTTTATAAATGACAGCAAGAAAATCACATTATGTTGATCATATAAAATATTATATACTATACCACAAAAACATGAGTTTTCCCAAACCAACCATTACTCTTTATAGTATCCTATAAGAAGAGACATTTTTTTTTGTCTTGTCTATGGATAAAATAATATCATGACTACGTACGTATACTTGTGACATTTTCTTGATGCACGTTTTATGTTAGATATAAATATGTTTAGCAGATCCATTACCAGAGCCGTCTCTCTCTCTCTCTCTCTCTCTCTCTCTCTCTCTCTCTCTCTCTTGCAAAATAAGCATCCCAGACCCCAGACTCCCAAGTACGCCCAAGTTCTGTCTCTATTCCCACGCATTGACTTAAAATTTTGATATGCTTTTATACCAAAAACTTAACAGTCATCGTTTATTTAAAATATTATACAACTCACAAAAAACTTAAGGCTAATAAATTATCAAATATTTTCAGCTTTCAACTTTTTTTTTGTTATATTTAAAATTATTGTCAACAATTTATATGAAAAATTGTTGTGTCAAAAGTTTGTAAATAAATGTGAAGCAACATATTTTTTACGGGTATTTTCAATAATCCGTGGGTAGTTTTTTTCTCTTCCTTTTGAAAGTCTTATCTTTAAATGGCTAGTAAAAATATTTTGTTTTCATGCTCCCCCCCTCCCCCCCTCCCCCCCCCCCCCTTTTTTTTTTTTTTTTTTTTCTTTTTCCTTCTTTTTTCTATTTCTTTTACCAGGAAGGAAACTTAAATGTTTAACATGAATGTGTGAACTTGTATGAAGGAAGCATCTTTGCGCTCGACTTAACAATCGATATAATAGCATATCGACATTATCATATAAGATGATTGCCCATTTATTCCAAATCACTGACCCTTGACATTCAATTCAATCGTGATCTTTGTTTTTCATTACAATTTTATGTAAAAATATAAAAACCAAATACGGAAGTTTTTCTTTGGAATCTTTGATAGTATATATATATATATATATATATATATATATACCCGAGCCATACGAAAATGCTGATAAAAGTTTGAGAAAGCCTTGATTAAGTGCTTATAAACATTTGATAGTAGTGTTTTTGTCTGATAATACATGGATAAAGGACTGATAGAGTTTGATAGAATTTTTTGAATCTAGGAGTAAAAACTGAAAAAAGTATGATAAATATATTATAAAGTATTGATAAAAGTTTGATAATTATAAATGACTGATAAACGTTTGATTATTATTTTTTTTTTAAATTTCAAACATCTGATAAAAGTATGAATATATAAACTTAAAAATAAAATTTGAAATTTTTCAAAAGTCTGATAAAAGTTTGATGACCTAACGGGAAATAAATTTGGAGGGGAACGCGAGGCGCCTCTTTTGGTAGACGAAACCGTTGAGGACTTAGAAAATTTTGGAGTGTACAGCAGGAGCAGAGGTAGCAGGCAGTAGCACAAGTCAGCCAGAGCAGTATGCACGCACTTTGTTAGCGCTTACATATTTCAATTAAAACTAAGCAGCAAGAAGCTTCACCTACTTGTAAGAGGAGCTTCATGTGGTCATCATGTTAATATATAGGTAAGTGACATGTTCACATTAATAATTATTTCAATATTTATTGTAATTAATTGTATTTCATGTGTTACAGCTAGGAAACCAACTTGATCTCAAGCTGTTACGATTACCGATGTGTGCGACTCATCCGCTCCTATAATCCGATGCATCCTTTGAAAAATAAAGTTTTTTTCTCTTATTAATTGAAGAATATCAATTAATAAGAATATTTTGTAATACAAGGCAAAATTGGCAACAATGTTATGACAAACATTGAAGTGGGTAGTGCTGGGTGGAATGTGGGATGAAGGGTACAGGAGGGAGGGAGGGGGAAGGGGGAGGGAAGGGAAGAGAAAAATGCATAATTATTTATCAGCTTTTTATCAGACATTTATCAGCTTTTTATCAGACATTTATCAGCTTTTTATCAGACATTTATCAGATTTTATTCAGTGTTTTATCAGCTTACAAGTAAAATTTCAATGTAAAATTTTACATGTATAAGCATAGGAGAAACGAAAAAATTTGTCCTATGCTTATACATGGTAATTTGACTGATAAAAGTTTGAAAAGTGTCGCATATAAGACTTTTATCAGACCTTTATACATATTTTATAATATCTTTATCAGTCAAAATTTATCAATGCTTTATAAATCATTTATCAGACTTTTTGTGTATCACGGGTATATATATATATATATATATATATATATATATATATATATATATATATATATATATATTATATAAATAAATTACATACATACTCTATTTACATGTTTAATTTGTACGTTATAAATTATCATGAACATTTTAAAATTGAAAGTGTTTCAATGTACTTTCAAGAAGGAAATTGCTGTTAAATTACTTTTCACTTGCAAGTGAAATGCAATTTTATGAAAATTGCATTTTGTGTATAAAATGAAATAAATTACTTGCACTCATCATGACACATTTTACTATCACATTTCTCATTTGTGTTGAGTGTAAAATACTAAGTATTACAGCTATTGCATAATAAATAGTAAAGATTTGGTTCTGCATGCATGTAAATCTGTATTTTATATATCTATAACGTTGAAGTTATATGTTAATAAATCTTACTGTTAGTAGCCAAAACAAATAATGTCGTAATATTTTGTTAGATATATATTGTAATAATAATAATTTTAATATAGATTTATTGAGGAAAATTTGTACAGACATGAGAACAGTCAAAGGAACAAACATAGAAACAGTTGCTCTAAAGGATAATTAAAAAGGCAAAACCGTAGAGTTAATTATCCATTAATAATAATAATAACAAACAAACTATAATTGATAAACATAAAAGCTGACATTTTTTTTTTTTTTTTTTTTTACATTGCAGCTTCTATAAGAAGAAAAGAATCATTATAATAGTTTGCGTGGATGATATAGGCACACTAAAATCAGAAGAGTCACTATTACGCAATCTATTACACTTAGATTTAATAGATACCCTATAGGCAGAGAAGACAGGCAAATCAACAATACCCAGCACATTTATGCAAATAAACAACATACTATGCCTGAACAGATAATTACTGATGCTACACATTACATTTCGTACATCACTCTCATGTTTAAATTTTACACCATTTTAATAGTAAATTTTCATCCGTACCAGTATCAGACGCGTAGCTCTATTTTGAACGCGCTAGTAGTTGATTTCAAAATATTATTTTAGAGACTTTAAAATAGTTTTAAATAACTTTAGGCTGCAAAATATAACAATATTTGACTATAGTAAATTATAAATTTGTCCTGCGATATTGTTTTAATGACGTTTTTAACATTCTCTCTCTCTCTCTCTCTCTCTCTCTCTCTCTCTCTCTCTCTCTCTCTCTCTCTCTCTATCTCATCATTTTCACATTTTCATAGGTATATTTTCAGTACTCACGAAATATGCATTATATTTCTTTTTAAAGTTGCATAGTAGTTACTAATATAATAAGTTTGCAACAGGGGAAAAAAACTGAATGCAAGTTTGTTAATTGGATACTAAAACTAATAAGCTAAAACTTGATCTAGGATAATATTGTTTCTCTTCATTTCCCCTATACTTACAGCATAATATAAGTATACGCGTATGAATATAAATCCTCCTTAAAAATTGTAATAAATTTTGTTAATTTGGTTTTCCTTACTTGTCAAATCTATGGAGCCACTTTAGGTATAATGATACTAATTATGAGAGAAGCAAAATGTATTTATAATATCAGTGGTGAACACACGCAACGTTCTTTATAAACTCTTGGGAATGAAAGGATTTAAATTTCATTCTTAATAACAAGGAAGATTATTATTTAATCAATAAAACTCAAAGAAAATATACATAGTGGTTTTAATGTACCATTTTTTTTCTTTTTTATTTAGTCATAAAGTATTAAAAATTCAATAGTTTCAATTTAAAATCTCATTTATATACGTACTTGAGGAGATACTATTGATGTTTTACCTTATGTAATAGAGATATTAAAATGCGTAAATTGGATATTTTAAAACTGCTACATTCAAATAGACTCTCTCTCTCTCTCTCTCTCTCTCTCTCTCTCTCTCTCTCTCTCTCTCTCTCTCTCTCTCTCTCCTTCATGCAGTTAACCGAACTATCTTTGTCATAAATAGGGAGTAAAAAAATGTCTTAATCGAATATCAAATACAGACTGGAAGTATTTTTTGAATAATTTAAATGTCATGATTGTACGAGAGGGAAATTTATTTTTTGAAGTTATTAACGACAATAATAACTTTACTTTTTTTTATTTCTAATGATAAAATCGATGATTTTATGGTTGAAAAGAAAGATGCAGGTGAAAGAAGAGGTGTTGTAACTGTCATTCATGGTACCGCACTGCGACACCCGCTAGAATGTCAACCTATTAATCAGACACCTCCCTGTTCAAAATATTACTGGAATATCGAGGGTGAAATTGAATTTACACTCGCTCGCCACCATGGAGTTTATTAACCAGTGGCAAGCGAGAGAAGTGAAGTAAAGTGGGAGTTGTGGGTGGGCAGTGAGAGCTACATAGAGTAATTTGGTTCAGATGTAATATGTATAGGATTAATTACTTACGGGGATATCAATTATTGCACATTAATCCTATATTTTTATTTAACACTTGAGTTGTATCATATTTTCATTAAATTCTATATATAACGCAATTTAAATGATTTAACATTAAATCCATGTTTTATATAGGGTTCAATCATTCATGAAAACATTGTAACAGTAAGTGTTTTTTGGGCTCTATTGGAATTGAGCCGACTAGGAACTAAACCAACTCGGGTTCAGTTCTAATCTCCCGTGCATTTTGTTACATTTTTTTAAAATTCTAGTCTATATCTTAAAGGCATAGACCACATACATGTGCTTTTTAATGAACAAACACAAAATGGGATCTTCAAAACTGATGACAATTTTTACCAGAAAGCTAATGTAGCCCTACGAGAGAACGTGAAAATACTATAAAGTATGCAATTTGCGTGAATATTCATGTTTCTGACGTCAGAAACATGCAAAAATTAGTAAACAAAAAACAAAAACAAAAATGTTGTGCGGGTTGCATAAATCGAAGTTTTCTGATCACTGCTACTTATTGAGCTACAGTTGGGTTTTGAGACAAACTAAAGTTATCTATAGATGTAAGTTCCATTCTTAACGTCTATAATATTTGTCTATTCCTATTAGTAACGTCTATTCCTTTAACGATGGGAAAAAAAAAAGGATTAATAGTGAACAATTTAGAAATTTATTTTTATTACCATAGTATAATGTACAGCAAAAGATATGTCAAAAGAGTTTTGCATTTAAGCATAAAAACGCTAATATACAATGATGAGAGTACAAAGTTTTTTTTTTTTTTTTTTTTTTTTTTTGGTGCGACAAAATGAGTGTAGAATAGAGGGTAATTATTTGAGTATAGAAGAAAAATTACAAAGAGAATAAATCATTTCAAAAGCTGAACATAGAGCTACAATGTATGTAAAAAAACAAAACAAAAACTGTTGAATCATTTTATATTAAAACTTCCTAAAGGGTATTAAAATAGAAATGTCATAACTAATTTCCAAATAAAATTTCCAATAGAAATATAATAAAAAAGTGGCATTTTAATATCAGTCACGAAGAGAAACAGAGGATATCCTGTTTCATTTCATTTATATCATTATAATTCATAAAAGCTCTCGCTATTCAAATTGAAAAAAAAAAAAAAACAAAAAAAAAACAGAAAGAGAGAGAGAGAGAGAGAGAGAGAGAGAGAGAGAGAGAGAGAGAGAGAGAGAGAGAGAGAGAGAGAGAGAGAGAAAATCAATGATACAAAAGAGTTAATTTGAGAACTGAATGCATTGATAATTTGAGTGCTTGTAACTCAGTGTAACGAGCTATTTTACATGTTCATTCAATTCATGAAAACATGTCCTTTGAACAATGCGAAGTGTTAACACTATCATCATATATATAAGAGATGTTTGTACTTAATTTTGATTTACAAAACAAAAATATTTAAGGCACATTTTATTTCATTTAAAATTAAATTGTAACACGTAAAGGTACTATAAGAATTTCTTATAAATTCAAAAAGAGTACTTACTAAAATTGAAAAGTTTTATGGCGTCATTTCACTTTGGTCTCTATAGATGTGACATAAAACACTCCCAAGACATTTTCACAGGAGGTCACTTTGATACTGTATCAATATACCGGAAACCCCCCTTCCTTCCTTTTTTTTTGTTTCATGTTATATAGTACACACAAGAAAACATCAAAGTATATTTTTTTTACAAACACATTTTTAAAGAGTATACAAAAAATATGTTATAGAATTTAAAAAAATTTACCAAAATATAGTTTATGCATGATGTAGTTTTTTATATTTCCAAAGTGGTTAAATTTATAATAATTATGGGACATAGGAGTATGAAATACTAAAATCATTAATAATTTACCTCGTTTTGATTTTTTTTAATAATACTGTATATATAATATATTTTAGTTTTAAAATAAAGTTTAATAAAAATTTATTTGATCCATTTCTGTTCTTCTCAAATGGGACATAGTTAATGTCATATAATTACAGAGAAGAGAGAGAGAGAGAGAGAGAGAGAGAGAGAGAGAGAGAGAGAGAGAGAGAGAGAGAGAGAGAGAGAGAGAGAGAGAGAGAGAGAGAGAGAGACCCAACTTCAGTTTTGTGTAAATTATTTCATACATTATTACATGTTATACCTCTGACTATTACTAAAGTTATTCCTGATCATACAGACATTCATGACACCAAAAGAAACAAAAAAATCACGATATTCAATTGTTTAATCACGTGATGTTTATGACGTAAGTGTTTTGTTTGGCTTCATCTCTAACATTAGCCAAGAGCAGAGAGAAACGACCTCCTCTCTCTCTCTCTCTCTCTCTCTCCTCTCTTCCATTCTAGGTAAATGTTAACCCTACTTTGTCAGAGAGCACTACAACATACAAACTTATTCATTCTTTTGCTTAACAATTATTATACCTTATTTAAAAAAAAGTATGTTTTTTTTTTCTATAAGAAAAAACGTTAATATAATATTTCATTTTATTTTATAAGATATTAAGTGCAAAAACATATAAAGCATATTGCTCTAGACCGTGCTTTAGACCATACTTATACGTTTTTGTTGCCTGATATGTAACAGTAGGAAGAACAAAAACAGGGTGAAGGTTTTCTGTGTATCTTTGTGTGCTATCAAGGCTGACCTTGTAAATATATATCACTATACTACCCTCATTTTCTGAGATTGTCTTTTCTTTGTATATCACAAGTCAAAGTGTGTGAAACTCTGGGAGGCTAGGAAAAAATATAAGGGAACTTTTGATTGTAAAGAATATAGTGCATGGAGGGAAAGATAAACAGTGAGTCAAGAGAGAGAGAGAGAGAGAGTGAGAGAGAGAGAGAGAGAGAGAACTCATGCTATGCTGGAAACGCCAGCAAAGTGCATTTCGTGTTGCATAACTTGGGATTATTTGTTTGATTTGAGTCAAAGTCATGTATGTCAATGCTTTTTTTCACAAACATCAAATGTTATGTAACTTTTTAAGTGCAAACCTTTCTCTCTGTAGCTTGTTGTAGCTTTTTATATTTTTTTTTATATAAAATAGTATGATTTATGTATTTTTATCGTTTCATGTTGATTTTGTTTTTATTGTTTCTTGCTCTACAGAACATCGGTCAGCATGAGACTAAAAAAGTATCTATAATCATCATAAAAACAGTGAAAAATATTGTGAAAATCTACTGTAAGAAACGTTTTTGGCTTATTACCTTTGCTATGCTGAAATTTTAGCTATCCACTTAGAATTAAAATATTGCTGAATCCTGTTTTAAGTGCGAATATGTATAGCTTAAATATACTGTACTGTATAATAATAATAATAAATGTTTTTTATTAAGAGGCCAATACTCTTTATATTCATACTATTTAACAACTTTATTATTATTACCTAAAGTGTACGCACTATTTAGAATTGAGGTTATTCACCATTCACAAACTCGCTCTAAATTTTCAATTTTATTCTAATGGAAAAAGCAAGTGCTGGATTTATAAATATAGTAAAAAATATTATTAAAAGCACATGTACATAAATAATAACATTAAAAACCTTAAAATAAACATCAATACTTTCATATTATATTAATTCCATGTTTATACATTAATGAAAAATAATAATATTATACTAGATGAAAATTTTAGACAGATATTAAAATTTATAGTTCCTATATCTTTTGTTTTCGCCTTCTATTATGGTTATTTCTATTTTTGTTTTCAAAGCACACTTTCTATTATAATAACCTCAAAATTAACTATTATTACACGAACACAAAATAACAATGTAATTTAAACTTATTATTTATTAACAATTCAAAATTGATCTCGTACTCTGTACTCTACGTGTTCGTTATACTTTTGTTTCTTTATTATAACTATATAATTAAAAGACAAAGAATTCAAAGTTTGACAGACGAGAGAGAGAGAGAGAGAGAGAGAGAGAGAGAGAGAGAGAAGTTGGAAAGACATCAAAAAATATATTTTACACAATAATAAAACAAAAGCCTGCAAGTATAATCAGAACTCTGTGTTCATTTTTGCAAACGACATGAGAGAGAGAAAATTAAAAATAATAAACTTGCCTAAAGGCTTGTGGTTCTGACCTCCAACAAAAAAAAGTAAAATAATAATAATAATAAAATAACCATGCTATCAACATAACTTTTATCCTCTGTTGTAAATTTCATTATATTAAATTATAACTTACTCTCAAAGTGGGGTTCATTATAAGAATGTTATTTACTGAAATTAAATATTATTAACATAATTTAGTTTTTATTTTTATTGTTTTAGTACAAAGTAATCAAAAAAAAAAAAAAAAAAATATTTTTATCTTAATGTCACATAATTTTATTTTAAATGTACCATAAAGAATATTAAAAGAAAACTTCTGAAATTCAATGATTCTTGACGCTATAAATTTATTGTTAAAATTACAATATTTTTACATTTTTATAATTATAAAAATTGCTCAGAACGTACACAAATAAAATTAATTTTTTTTAAATGTCTTTTTAATTTATTCAATTAAAATTTTTAATAAAAAATGTAATTTGATGCAATTTGATTGACGTTTGAACTTTTGCATAAAAATCAATGGAAAACAACAACCTTTTGTTAATTTTTTGTTTAATTGAATTACTCAGAAAGTAAAGAGAAAAGCTCTTTATTTTTCTATCATGTTCTAAATTAGAATACAGAGGCTTTATAGTTAACTTTTTATACTTTGAATTCGTATAGTTGAAATACCATCAATCAATATTCTTTTGTTAATACTAAAACTAATTAGTATAAGAGAGCCATATAGAATTTAATTTTTTTTAAAGGTAAAAAGAAGAGAGAAAAATGTTAATTTATAGTGATAACGATTAGTAAACTACGTGACATTTGGTATAAAGAAATAACGAGTTTTGTGTGGGGACTTAGGAGTGGTTTAGTGTTGTAGATAAATTGTGTGTTAAAATTCTGTGAGTGTACATACATACAGAGAGAGAGAGAGAGAGAGAGAGAGAGAGAGAGAGAGAGAGAGAGAGAGAGAGAGAGAGAGAGAGAGAGAGAGAGAAAATGATTGTATTGCAACTGGGACACGTCTCGATCACAAGCAAAGTTCAAGCGTTTGGTGACGACTATTGAACGACAAACTAAGCTACTTGACCAGAAGCACACACGAGTCTCAATACTTCTTTATACTCTATAACAACTTTACGTTAACATGGACCGTTGCTTTTTTGTACCTACACACACATATATCCATAAAACAAAAGAATCAATCACGTTCGTATTTGTGTTACATATCACTTATATACTACAAGCACTGTACTGTACAAAAAAAAAAAAAAAAAAAAAAAAAATACATATAATATAGTATAAATGTTGCTACATTGGAATATCATAAATAATTATTCTGTGCAAAATAATATTATTTATACTATATATTTAACAATGTTTATAAATGCAGAATAGTATAAACTATAGTAATGAATTAAGGTTGCTGAATATAAGATGTAGCATAATTATTACGCATTTATTTTTATCCATGTAAAGTTTATATTTTTGGGCTTCCTTTTTTTTTATATATTTTATACTGTAAATATAAATTTTTAGAGAACATGAATTTGTTGTATATACCTACACCTACCCATACACCTACCTATATCGTAAGTTTACATTTATGGTATGTTGGATTATTGAATTAAAGTCTACTATATTAATATATTATACATTTTACTTCTATCATATAAGAGTTAATATACAACTTACAAACGGAAAAACTAAATTGCGTAATTTATACTGCAGTGAAAAATAATTGTATAATGTATTGCATAAATGTTGCTAATTTGAAATTGCATGAATAGTTATTCTGCGTTTATTAAAAATTGCCCCCATTCCTTATACCACTTCATCTACTTCAACTTTAAAAGCGTCAGTTCATTTATTTTTTATTTTTTTAAATGAATGAAGCCCCAAACATGCCAAATTCAGTAGCAAATATATAAAATTAAAGCTTTTGAACATTATTTATGGACATTTTTAGTATTGCAGGTATTACATGTGGCAATTTTTGTGTTTTGCCTATTAGCAAATTTTGCCTATTTATTATAGTCGAATCAATTTCCAGTTAGTTCAGTTCCTATATATAGTCTGTTCAGTTCCAGGGACTGAGCTAGTATAATTATTACATATTTAATGTGTCATTGCAATAAAACAGTTCAATTTAAATACAGTTCATCTGTATAATTCTGAATTAAATATAGGATAATTCAGTTAACTCCTCTATCGAGAAAAGGAATTATTATTTCTACTTTTTGACCTACTTAAATAATTTTATTATTCACAGAGAATAAAATACAAAAAGAATGTGTATTTTAAATTGTGTAATTTCACGCTTAAAGATGTAAATTTCTGAGAATATATTATATTATATATATATATATATATATATATATAATATATTATGTAATTACGCCAGCCAAACTCATTTTAAAATATTGCAATAGTATTTACTTTAGTGCTACATAGTATTTCAAAAAATCTATTTTATATCAAAGTTTTTTTGTAAAATATATTTTTTTAATACAATGCCTAAGACTATGGAACCTGCAATTATCAAAATATAAACAGAGCTTTAATGCAATTATGTATAACACAATAAAAAAATGTATACATGTGAATGAAATGGGATGGGAATAATATGTTTCATGGATTATGAGCTTTTTTTATAAATTTTAATTGCAATAAATATAAATGAGATTTTCAAAATGAAATCATAAAAAATTACAGTAATTTATTTGACTATACTTTGAATTAAATATAAAGCGTATACATACATAGCATAGTGTATAGTGGTACAATACAATGCACGGTAATGTACGTTACACATAGTACTCAAATATTTACACACTACAAAAATAACAATTTGTTTAGATTTGAGGTAAAGTTAAATTATTCTTGGCATGCTATATTTATATGCTTCTATAATACTACTATATTATACAGTTTATACATAGTTGCAACCAACGGTCACGTGTTCTGTGTATATTATGTAGCTCTATAAAAATAAAACAAAATGTAACAAATCGTTTGAGATTTTTATATTTATTATATAGATAGATAGAAAGTATATAGTTAAACCCACTATAATTTTTAATGATATAAAACATTGAGTAGATGTGGGTAAACTTCATGAATTTTATATTTCATGATTCAAACTATTACATGGGTTTTAGTATATGGGTTCTTTGGTTTAAAAAAAATAAACAAAGTTTTAGTTGAACGTCATCTCTCTCTCTCTCTCTCTCTCTCTCTCTCTCTCTCTCTCTCTCTCTCTCTCTCTCTCTCTCTCTCTCTTTCTCTTGACGTCATATATTGTTATTTTATCATATCAATATTGACTTCTATGTGATGAAAACATAAGCTAGCTACTTATACTTACAGTATAGCTAAACTTTCACAACTTCTATATTATCTTAAATTATCATCTAACCGTTTTTTTCATGAGAAATATTCAGTTTAAATATTTTTCTTATGAAAATATTACATTTATCAATATATTATCTAGTCAACTGAAATATGTTCTATTTGTTTATTGAATATGTTAATGATAATATATCATTCATAGTATCACATTCATAAAATATTTTTTTATCGTTTTGTTAAGCTCCTATATCAAATATAAAATATATAGTTTTAAGTACTAAATCGATAAGTGACATAAGTGGTATTATAGAGCAATCAAATTATTACATGATAAAATTTGTGATTTTAGTTGAGTAACTTTTTGATCTATCAAAACCTCTTATTATTGATTAAATTTTAAGCTGAGAAGCGTGCCATTCTGCAGAAATATGTTATCTTAACTTATTCTGCCTAAATTTTTGGAACTTTTAGAAAGTTCTTTGTGAAGATCTTTAAACGTGGAGGATTATGATTTACTTTAAATTAATAACATATAGTTTGTTAACTAAACGATAAATTTTTAAAAGTTAATACTTTGGTTTGGTTGAAAGGGTGAACTAAAACAAAGGGTGAGATACATCATAGAAGAGGTTTTTCCTTTGCCATATAATTAAAAAAAAAAAAAAAAAAAAAAAAAAGTTTGGGTATTTTTTGTGTATACAATTAAACTAATTTATTTTTAATGAAACAAACACATCTTTCTTGAAATTATACATTTTAGAGATTTCACATAGTAGTTTCACTTAATATTTTCTAACAATTTTGATTACATATAATACAACACTTGTGTACCATATATTATATATTTACCAAACGGGGGAAAAAACATTATATTTATGCTATAAATTAAGATGCAGTGATTACTATATAAGATAAATATTACTCAATTGAAATTGTAAGAACAATTATTAAGCTGTACAACACGACTATTTGCTATATAGGTGGAGAATATATATATAACGAATAAAATTTGCTGACAATACATAATTATTATGTATTTTAAGTACACTGACACTACTTTTGTTACTTTGACTGTAGGCTAGTATTTTATGATGCTGTTAAAGTAAAATTTATTACGATTGCAGTTTCATGTTGTAGATTATTATACAATTTTGATTGTTTTAGGAATCAACTATATCGTCAAACCATTTGAGAGCCAATTTCACCTGTTTTCTTTTCTCTGCTTAATATTAAAGTTATAATATTATGTATATGTCAATTTTATAGTATATAATAAAAAAAAAAACTCTTTTTTTTTTTTTTTTTTTTTTTTTATTTGGTCAAAATAAGGTAAATGGCTTTTCAATTTAATCCAATTGTTTTACAGGATAGTAAAACAATATAGTAAAAATCTATTCAATAAATTTATATTTTTTAGTACTATATAATTTTATAAAAGTTTCATAATCCCATTATAGAAACATTCGCAATATTACAGGTTATAGTTACTTGGAATGAGAAAGAATATGATTTATTTTTATTATTTTATTATAAAGTTTTCTGAAAGAGAAATCACCATAAATCGATTAATATAAGATTTTGTAATTTTTGAGTAGAGTATTTATTTTTAAATAATTAAAAAAAAATCAATGGTAAATTTTAAATAAGCGTGCACGCAAAAGCGACCGATTGTGACATCAATATTTATGTAAAAATCCTCAAATGAACTTAAAATTTACAAAATCGCACATATTCGATTCAATATGATGCGCTTTTTCAGAATATGCTAATAAAATCAACCCTAAAAAAAGTTTGTTATTCCTCATCATATAATGTTAGTAGATTTCATTTATAATATTGAAAATATGTTATTAATTTTTCTCACAATTATACGTATAGTAGAGTATACAATGTAAAAAAGCTTTCAGTAGTATACGTAACATATCTTAATGATGTATTTTACATTGCTAATAGGATTATGAAACTCATTTCGTATAGTATGTATGTATAGTTACTGTATTTTGTTTTAATGTATACAAAAATATATACATTTTATAAAAACACACATCCAGCACACAAGAGTAATGCAAACACATCTCTAAAATGTTTTTATATCCTCTACTACTCAAGCACTTAAACTCTTGTAAAAAAACACACATTATATTTAAATTAAAAATACACACACGCACACACACATAAATAGATGTTTTAATAAATGGATCGCTAAATTTTAGAAATTTTTAAATGTGTAAAACATGTCTCAATAAAATGATTGTTTATTTAATATTTATTACTTACAGCAGATTAGGAATTGAAATTATGATGAATGAATATTATACTTTAAAAAAGAGTAACTATTTTATGTAATTCAAAAAAATGCGAGAAAGAACAGTTTTATTTTCGTTGTTGAAAAGCTTTTTTTTTTTTTTTTTTTTTTTTTTTTTGTAAATAAGTAGTTTTTTAAAAGCTAAATTATTTTTCATCTCAGACAAACCATTATAACCATGGACAGAAAACAATATGCTTTTTCTTTGTTTTCAGCTTTAAAAAAATACTACTCCCTAAACGTCATTTAAAAAAAGAAAAGAAAAAAAAAAAAAAAAAAAAAGAAAACTTCGTTTGAATCTTTGAAAAAATAATGATATTTTCACATGGCGACAGTTTTATTTGCAATTGCATTGAATTTTAGTGTACTCTATACTCGACTCAAAAAACCTCAGCCGATTTATCATTTTACCACTAATATATCGCCCATTTCTCGAGCGTATTTCAAAGGGGGGCAGCTAGGCGATACCGTAAAAGGTCGAACGGCAGGTAACTCAGGTTTTTTGAGATTTATCACGCATGACTAGTTTTTAAATTTTGATTTTCAGAATATATATCCATTGTTCATGTAATAAATTCCATACTATTGATGTAAGTAAACCATTAAATTTGTAATTTCCCATTAGGTTCTATAAGTGTTGTTAACTTTTGCTCTCGAGTGTTTTATTAATCATAAATATTAATAACTTAATGAAGGTGTTGTGAGGACTGAATAGCCAAAAAATTGACCCAAAACGTAGTATGCAAAATATTTAAAAAGCTTTATAACGTATTATTATAAACTAAAAACATATATTATATATATATATATATATATATATATATATATATATATATATATATATATATATATATATATATATATATATATATATATATATATATATATATATATACATATATACGTATA
>OX439131.1:14251433-14253933 GCA_949318235.1 Ecdyonurus torrentis
TATTATATATTTTAAATTTGCTTAACAAATTATACTTTAGGACCCTTTTTAGATAAAAATTCAAAAATAGATCAAATCTACGATTTAATATTCACCACCCATACAGCATTGGAATATTATACTGATAATAATACATTTTCACAAACTTCATTACAATAATTTATTTATTAATTAATACTGTACTTATACAGTTATGTAATTCATTGTATGTATTCTTATTGTTATTTGTTATATTAATTTATTTTAAGTTATATTTGACAAGAGCAATGCTTGTTGTAACTTTAATTGTTACTATGAACTGTCTGGGTCTGGTCTGGGTCAAGAAAGATTCGTATTCTTATGTTGCTGAAAATAGGCTGGCATAATTATTACGTATTAAATTTTTTCCAATAAGCTGTAACAGAAAATTTTAATTTATAAATGTTGCTTCGCTTTTATCCTAACTTTTTAAAACTGCATTTCAAAAAATAATAGTCCTCCATAAAATTTAATAATAATACGGCCCCGTTAGCTTGCGGTAGCATACTGGGTCGCAATCGTCCCCACTCACGAGAGAACCTATGTGTGGGCTTCGTCCTGTGACCCCTTAACCTGGCCGAGGCATTGGCTTGGGAGGCCTAGAGCCACCCTTTAGTGTCTCGGTAACATCAGGCTCGCGGAAAAGTGTCCCACCGTTCCCAGGAGAGGACGTCACCTCGATGGAGGTGATCAAGGTCTAGTGCCCCAACAGCCATTAACTCGTATCCTAGTAAAATAGTCAAAGTATTTTGTGTGGTGACAGGGTGCGTACATCCTGGCTCAGTATGAGCATTGCATTTAGATTCAATGGTATGAGCCCCCCACATCGTCGAGTGTGGAGTTGGGAAATCAAATAATATTAAAATTATATACAAAATCAAGAGATATCATGTAGCAGAAAATATTACAACGGCCTTAATAATAAATCATAATAAACTGGTAAAGTGTGTATACAGAATATAACATGGTTGAACTGACTTTAAATTAATACATTACATCATGGCTGTGGTGTATGTATAGTATGAAGTCTTGTATTTAAGACTGTAATGTTGAAATGCTTTTAATATTTCATACATCAGGGAATAATTTCAAAGTGTATGTAATGTGTGTAATGTAACGTAATACTAACCTAAGTAAGTCCATATCAATAATGTAAACTAGAAAATATTACCATCAGTATAATATAGATACAATTTTCTGATTGAATTTCTTTGCTTCATCTTTGAAAATTGATTTACAAATACATTAGAGCTAATAAGAATATTACATATATATATATATATATATATATATATATATATATATATATATATATATATATACTGTCTGTTTGGTATAAAGTGACATAAATATCGCTGAATATGCCATTATAAATTCTCACTTTTTACCGAACATACAGTATATATATATATATATATATATATATATATATATTCATAATAAAAAACAACAACAAAGTATAAATGTTGTAAAGGAAAGTAAAAACTTTGCTAAAAGTTATATAGCTTTTTAAAAGTCCACTTTTTTCTTAATAAATTTGCCAATTTTTTTTGGGAAAAAAAAATCACAACAGAGGCTATTTGCAATGACCATGAAAAAAAAAGTTATTATTATTTTTATTATTAAAAGAAATAAAAAATTTTCATTTTGGTTACAAAAATACCATTAAAACACACGACTGCATTTTTTGACCAAAACAAGAAACACCCTATATTATGCTTTGTTTTTAGTTTTTATTATCTGAGAAAAGTTCTCTCTCTCTCTCTCTCTCCTCTCTCTCTCTCTCTCTCTCTCTCTCTCTCTCTCTCTCTCTCTCTCTCTCTCTCTCTCTCTCTCTCTCTCTCTCTCTCTCTCTCTCTCTCTCTTTCTCTCTCTCTCTCCTCTCTCTCTCTGATACATATACTCACATTTCTTGCACATGCTTCTTCTATAAAACACGAATCTCACACTTCAAAATTGAGTACCATATGGCGTTACAATGAAATTTAAAGTTACTTTATATTTCATAAATATTCAATTCATTTTTGTCAGATTTGTGGAAAAAAATATACAGTGTTTTATAGTATAGAGTTTACATAGATATTTATATCACAGAAATGTTGTAAGAAAAACGAAAAATCAATTCAAAATGAAAAGAAGACTTTTGTTTTGTTACTTGAAGAAACAAGATGCGGAGTCTTGAGAATTGACCTCTCTAAGGAAGATAAAGAAAAAACAAGTCGTTTCACACATACAAACAATGAATACAGAAAGAATAGCAACTCTGATAAATGACTGTCGAGTTTTCTCTGTTTGCTGGTGATGTAACGGATTTTCTTATCTTTAGCCCAAGAGACTGGTTTCTTATTAACCAAAAAGTAACAAGCAAACTACCTGACGTACCATTTTGTTTTCTTTCAACTCCAAATTTAAATGTCGACGTTGTTGTTTGCACAATTCAGGAAATAAAAATACGAGAGTATGAATTTAATTTTACGCACCA
>OX439131.1:14256433-14546433 GCA_949318235.1 Ecdyonurus torrentis
CTTTTTTTACTTCGTTTTTCTCTTTTTTTTTTTTTTTATTGAAATGGAGATTTAAATGTATTTTATAATTGGATTATAAAGAGAAAATAATATATCTCTTATGTGAATAAAATGCATAATAAAGCGCTAATGTATACATTTTTAGAAAATTGAAAAGAATAAGTTTTTCAACATGCTTTACTTAATTTTGATAATGCTAAATATAAACACGTCATTATATAATATTTTTTAACTCACGTCTATTTTTTTTTAATGTGTATTACATTATTTCTGAGTATAGAGAAGGTATAATTGTTTAATTTAAAATAAGGAAACGTACACGAATCTGTGCAGACTTATATTATACAAATCAAACGTGTACATGACGGCGTGTTTGACCTTTCAAGAGAGTCAGCTCTGGACATTAAATTCAGAGAATTTTATGTACTGTACAGTATTATATATATATAATGTGATTTCTTCAAGATTTTTATTTTAAACCAAAAGATTAAATAGGAAAAAGCCACAAACGTGAAATAACTTCTATGAAAAAGTTAAATCCCAAGTATCTATATGATTCTGTCGTAATAAAATATTTAAAAAAATGTTATATACTATATAAAACATAATGTTGATTATGTTGGTCATAAAATCAATAATATTAACAAGAAAAGTCGGTTATATGTTACCGTAATGTGGTTTAGTAATGTGGGTTTTACATGGCTGACCCATGACCCTTTTTTTTTTTTCTTCTCTCCCTCTTTGCAATATACGTATAGCAAAAATGTAAAAGGGTAATGAAGTCAGAGGTTGAGTCGACGGACCGTGAAATGATTTTAAAACCACGAGGTCTTCTCCATCATAATATACTTGTTAAACAAGATAAAATCACTTAGCTTCAGTAGCAGTTTCAACATTATAACTTTTCTTAACTTTATAATACATAATAACATATGATTGACGTAAATAAACTTATTAACTAAATTTTGTAATGTAATCAAAGTATAATAATATACTTTATAGTTATATTTCTGTTTTTGATTAAGATTCTAAGTCTTATTGTTTATAATAAAAAATATTTACTTGCTATTTTTCTGTACATTTATTAAAGGATTAGACCAGAAAAAACATTAGAATTTTATATCATAAAACATTTATAAATAACATTAGTTTGTCTGAAACTGAAAATTTCAACTTATGCAACCCGCACAACATTTTCAAACTAATTTTTCCCAGGACAGGAATAGTCACGCAAATATATTCTATAGCATTCTTTACAGTACTTTCTCTCTTTTGGGACCACATTTACATTCTGGTAAAAATTGTCATCAGTTTTGGAGATCTCATTTTGTGTTTAATAATCAAAAGCATAGGTTTTTTTCATGTGGTCTATGATTTGAAATAATACTGATCAGATCCTCTGGACACTACTTTGAGAACTGGACATCTATTGGCAACTTACGTTTTTCCCATAAGAAAAGCATTAGGTTTTTACAGGTTCTTAAAATATCCACAGCTTTACATTAAATTTGATGAAACACGTACAGTGTTTATTTTGGAATACAAAAAAAAAAAAAAAAAAAAAAAAAAAAAAAAAAAAGAGATATTTGTGTTTCTGCATAACAAGCAATAAGTGTATTTACTTTTATAAAAGACAAAACCATATGCGCTTGTCCTATAAGTAGGTATTTCACATGCAAAACCCCTATTATTTTTATTGAACATGAAATCGAAATTTGAAATTCAAACATTACAATAAATATTAATGGACTATCTGCACTACTTTATCTTACCACAAATAGAAAGGGCAATATAATCGCACGTTAACTCAGTTACTTTTAGAGACTATAGAACTGTAAAGTTCAGGATGGAATTATAATAAGACGGTCATATTGCATTATATTGTGACATACGCCATTATTATTGAAAAAGAGATTCAGTACCAGAAAAAACTTTTTTAAATTAAAATTAGAAATACAAGTGTTTTTAATAAACATATTGAGGTCAGGTTATTAATCTAACATACATAAAAGCTGACAAAGCCTTTATAAAAAAAAATCCCTTTTAAGTTTTTTTCTTTAAAAAGAATTTCATTTAATAATGATAAAAAATTTTCACTCAAAGTTAAAATAAAGGCAAATTAGTTTTGTTGTAATCAATTTGATACTGCGTCTTTTTTTTTTTTTTTTTTTTTTTTTTTTTCCTGCATCTTCCCTCTAGCGTTTTGATTTCTATAGTGTAGTGCGCCACTCTGACAAAGATGACGTCAAAGTATAATGTATTAATGCATGCCTCTACCGATGTCACCACTTCAATGTATATACAGTATAAAATATACGACCCTGTTTCTCATTTATGTCTTCACTAATCTCTGCCCTCTCTCTCTCTCTCACTCTCATGCTCGTGCTCGTGCTCGTGCCTTAGTTTTAACTACATAAAATATTACAATCTTAACTATAACTTAACTATATTATATTATCCTCATACACATCATATTATTAGACTCATGAAATTATAATCAGAAAAAAGGTTAGCTATATACACCATACCACTTAATTTTTACACGATGGACGTTTAAATATCAAAAAATTATTATTAAAGTGGTTTGCTACTTTAATCATTAACTTTTGTTTTATTTATATGTATATATCATAATGAAAAAGCAATTTCCGCTTCAATTTTATAAAAAGAAGAGTAAGAAAAAAAAGAAGAAGATAAAAAAAGAGCATCGTAATTTATTTAACATCACAAGATGTTACTTAAAGCCTATACATTACTGGAAAATAATTATATGTCCAAATTTTTTTGTCATATTAAATACTATACTAAAAAAAAAAATAATAATACAGTAAGCAATTACTCACTAGTGTTTAAGATTTTAGTAACAAGCAATTAAAATTAAATGTATTGTAATGAAATTTTTTAGTCATAACAATTTATATAATCATTTTTAAATGAATTAATTAGATATTTTGAGATTAATTAAATAAATAATGTCTACATAAAATATAAATTAAAATAGTAATTAAAATGCGACCTTTTATAACAAATCTCGTTGTATTGTTGTTTTTAATTATTTACTTCTTCTTTTATATTAATATTATGTTCGTAATAATAATAATAATATTATTATATATATTATCAATATTAAATTTAACATTGTAATCCTGATTGGTTAGGGATAGCTTAGAGGGATATCTGTATGAATATAATGTAATGTATATCACCACATCAGCTATATATGTATGTATTATACTAACTAAATACATGATTAGGTATTCGTGCTATTTCACTATATTGTTATACAAAGATCGGAGCATGGAGTTTGCGTCATTTCAAAATAACGTACCCTTATATAGCAGATTAACGTACTCTGCTATTGTTAACAATAAGCATACAATTACTGTATTTGAATATTCATTAAATGCCCTTCTATATATGTATGTATGTATTTGTCATTTCACAATTAGTTTTCGAAGAGATTATATTATAATTAATTGTAATTTATTAATATATTTAGTGGTAATTTCCTTTTTGGTTTTAAAATTAATAATTAGAATTTATTTTAATTACATACTGGTATTATATTAAATATAATGAGCAGTGTGCTTTTATTATGCCTTAAGCGTATGTTTAACTTATTATTATTATTATTGTAGTTTTTTCTTTTCTTTTACAGTTAAAATTTAAGTCCATTTTTTTTAATGAAATAAAAGTTTTAATATAATATATATATATATATATATATATATATATATATATATATATATATATATATATATATATATATATATATATATATATATATATATATATATATATATATATATATATATATATATATATATATATACGTCTTCATTTATTTTACAAACTTCAAAGGAAAATTAAATACTTTTAAAATATAAATAATAATAAAAAAAAAGTAAAAATGTTCTTAACTTCTATTATATTACAAGAGACCTAATAAAGCAGAAAGCTCTCGCATATTCTCTTATAATACTTCCTTTCTTGCACTTTTTGTTTTAAAAATGCAAGCTTACTTTTATGCAGTTTATTTCTTGGTGCAGCTTGAATAATTTATACTTTATATTATTATTTTCTTTATATTAATGTAAATTGAAATTAATTTTTACTATAGTAAATAAAATATATAGCTCAATAATTTTTTTTGTATCTATATACTTTTTTTTTATTTACATAAATTAAAACTATATAATATTAAAATGCATAGTAATTTTACTTAGTTTTTTATCATTTATATTATTAGAATAATATAAATAACGTAACTTATTATACATTAATTAGACATGAACACGTTCATTATGTAGTTATTTTCATTTTGACAGTTTAGTTATCATTTCTGATGTTACTATATTTTGAGTTTATAAATTGACTCTGATGGGATGATGAGGCAGAGGGGCAGAGGAAATTGCGCGAAAATTCAGCTGAAACTTTTTTGGAAACTTTCTCCCTGCTCTCTTTTCCTCATCAGCCAATCAGAGTCAAGTTATAAATTCAAAATATCGTGACGTCAGATAAGTGATACCTAAACCGTCAAAATAAAAATGAATACAGAATCAACGTGTTCATGTATAATTAATGGAAAATAAGGTATGTTAATTTCTTAATTATTATCCAAATATTATAATGATAAAGTTTATTATTCCTTTAATAATTATTCTCCGTTTGATATTAATGAATGAGCTTACAAAACACAGGTATATTCTGTCTAAAATGCACAAAATTAAATTTCTTCTGTAAGGATATTTATTTTTGTATTTTAATATTTCTATCCTCGTCCCTTCTGGCATCAAAAAGTCTTCTCAAACTCTCATTTAATATATCGTTCTTCTTTATATTTTTTATTTTTTCTGTACAAACAATGAATAAGGAGGCTGTGTAGACTGTTTTTCATCTTGTGATGAACTTTTCCGTGAAAGAAAGCTCAAAGAGAGCATCCAGCATCATTTTGATGAAAAGAACACGAAAACCTCTTTTATTCATTCATTTTCTTAAAGAATTTTTTTTCTCATCATGCGTGTAATGCCATGCATGCACTGAATTTGGAATTTTATAGAAGTACTAACAGAGAACATTGCGTTTTACATTGGTATACATATTAACAAGATCCTGCGATCGATCTGACTAAATGTTTGCGGCAGTCATGTCTCTTTAAATGTGGTCCATCCCGTCTATCTTCTTATAAGCTATAACATTACGTATAGTTTTTGAAAGTTACTAAGATTATTATTATTATTACTGCGGTAATAATAATAATACTAGCAAGGGAGAGTTTAGAACTTAATTTACGTTTTTCAAAATTAATTTGTGATTTTTGGTATAGATGTATATTAACACAAAAATTCATATAAAAGTAGTTCACTTTCACAACATAGTAAAATATAAATGTAATATTGCGGTAATTACAATCAGATACCATAAGCTACTTACGTAACTTAAATAAGTACATAACTTTCATATTACTTATTTCTATAATATAGCTTATTTGAGTTGAGCAAAACAGATTGCAAATCATAACAAGTATGTGGCTAAAACCAAATAATTTTTATTAGTATTTATTGTCATTGTCACAGATCATTTAGTCATCATACATCAAATAAGTGTCATTTATAGCTTATTAACACAGCATGATTCATGATATAATGTGATTTGCATTATACAGTATGTTATACCATGACAAAATAATCTTAGCCCGCCTCACAGTTTTTAAGGAAGAAAAGTCAGCATTGCAAATTGGATTTGTCTGTTGGTGAATAAATAAATATCTTGAGCTTAATTTGAATAAAAACTTTTCAAACAAAAATCAATCTCACAGTGCAAATTAATTGCTTTCTTTATTTAATTAATTAATTTCATGTAACCGAGTTCACATTTATAACTGTAATGCATTATACTGCGGTTTTGTATTTTATAATGCACAACATATGTTTGGTTTTTGAATTCAATTTATCATCTGTACTGAACTGTTCATAAATTTTAATATTGTGACATTATATTATAAATATTAATAAAACATAATTATTTTGCATTATGTAAATTTTAGTCATTTTCATTATATTTAATATATTGAAAATTTCCGAGATGAAATAATTTATTCATTATAGTTGATTGCCAGATAATGTATTGTAAATTATATACTCGATTTTCAACTACATTTTTTTTATATGCGTAAAAACACAACAACAAAACTAACTAACTAGAAACCAATTGAAACTCATTGAGAAAGATTACAAAAATTTGGGGGTTATCGTATTGCATAAATTATAAAAGAGTACATCGTCTTGAATCGATAGGTATGCGAATTTCTTATTTTTGAATTTATTAAGTATTTTTAATTAATTTTGAAAGTCGAGAAATGATGTCATGGTTGGTAAGTTTTTCTTAAACCCACATGCATAAGTGGCCACCCGTGACGTCATTTTTTTATTTTCAAAAATGAATTAAAAATACTTATAACTAACTCAAAAATATTAGACATTCGCGTATCAAAATTACCCCCTCTACAATATATACATATTATATATGTATATATGTACATAATATATATTATAATATATTATTATATATAAATACATATATTTTTTTTAGTCTTCCACATAATCAAACTATAATTATGTATTAATTAATTTCAAATTAAAATTCAACTATATACAGATTAAAATTTCTTATTACCACTATAGTGGTGGAAACACGTAATTGTTGTGCACATAGGTTACAAAATTATTATTTTTAAATTAGATATAGAAATAGTTTCCAAAAGTTTAAACAATGTTTAGATGAGACTAATATTAGTAAAGTAAAATTCCTTTGGTTTTAAGTCACAAAATTACCCAACATCTATCTCTCGTGTATCTGTTACATCTCGTCTTAAGAGTATGCGTGTAATAATCATTATACACGTACGGATAAAACAAATTAAGTAATACTACTTTTCATTTCACATAGCATTAATAATTATGCTGTACAATATATTTGTTTTTCTGTTATTATTCCACGTTGTTGAAATTATGTTGCTATATGAATAAATGTTGCACAAATAGAGCTAGAATATATTAAGTAACTCCATAGTTGTTGTATACAGAACACAACAAAGTATGACGTAAAAGTACGATACATTTTCCGAGAAAAATAGTACAAATAAGCAGCAATTTTTAATAATTTATTTCGTTAATAAATTATATTTCAAAACAAACTGCAATTAAATTACCCCAAATTTGTTATAATATTTACAAAATATAGCACTAACAAGTAAGATATATCTAGAAAAGAGAAATGTTGGTAATAAAATACATTAAGTTTATTGTGTATAACAAATTTTTGAATGTGTATTGCTTTTATTTCAACAAACAATGGAGAACGATGAAAATATACAAATGCGTTGCCGACACACTTTTCAACTTTGAATATAACAAATGAGTTAAAAATATAAACATAAAATGTAATACAATTATAAAAAATCAAATTATAATATATATATAGAATAAATATATTATTTAGAGAACTAAAAATAATGAAAATGAACATTTTAACAAATTATTACGAATAAAATATTTTTGTATAGCAATAAAATGTTATGATTTATATTTATGATAAAAATTATTATTCAAATATTTAACCTATACAAATTTTAAATCTTTTATAATATAAAGTCTTTCATTTTTTTTTTCTTTCTATAATACTTAAGTAAATGAAAGCAAAGTTTAAATGTAATCTTATTTAGAAACTTATTCAATATGATGAATAAGATGAAAGAGAATAATAATGTTGTAATGTATGTGTTTGTATTTGGAGTCAAATATTCAAGTAAACTTTAAGTGATTATATATACATAATAAAGATTTAAAATTTATAATAATTAGATATTACATCTTATAACTTGATATAAATACTTGAATTTCCTTTTTGAATATATTATATAATAAATTTTGTTGAATAATTCACAACTTATGTAGAATATGCTGTATATTAAATGTATATCATTTATATTATACCTGTTTGTCAAATAGGATTATATTGTTTGTTTGTTTATTTGATCAATGATGATGTTCATATTATATAGTTAGAGGTATATAACGACTTTACTGACTTACAATTTAATGTTTTGTCGTTAGCTTTAAACCACAGTTATAATGGAAAATGATGCTGGTAAAATTTACGCTCAATATCCTTTGGAAATAATATGTATTTTCATATATGTAGGGTATATACTATAGTTGAATTATTACAATTGTGTTTTAGATCTGTTAGTGTTTTGATTTTAGTACCATAATTATACAATATAAAAGCATTGAAAATAAAACATGGAAAAAATATTTGAAAATAAAAGTGTAAAAATTATTGAAATTGCATTCCAATATAATTTTAAATCTTTCAAATTCATTATAATAAAAAATTTGCCAAAAAAAAAAAAAAAAAAAAAAAAAAAGAAGCAGAGCCCAACAAATTGCTTGCATACGATTTGATGTTTCAGTCTTGATTTAACATGCTTTCTTGTTGGGAATGAAGCAGCCATATATAACTCCAATTATAGAAAAATTTCACAATACTGAAATTTTTACTGTATCTTTTGAATTTGACGTCAATTGCATGAAAAAAATAATCTATAACCGAATTTTTTTAATTTCAAGAAAATTAAAGCTTTGATTGAGGCTCAGTTAGCTACAATAAAGTTTTGGGAATATAGAGAACAATTTCTAACTCAAGTTATAACTGCTAAGAAATCTAAGCAGCTAAGACTGCTGATATCTCCGTAAGAACTCACGTAAAATCACAACAGGAACACAAAGTCATCTGAGCTCTGAGTTTGTTTATTTTCTCACTAAATCCACTTTTGCAATACTTCTACTAGCCATTTTCCTTACGCTTTAATACATTGAAGTTTGTTGTGGTGTTTTTGTAATGGCCCATTCACACGGAGCAATATTTGCATTGTGCAGTAAATTAGATTGCTTGAAATTTTAATGATTTTTAATGGAGATGGAATGCAATCAAGTTTATTACTCCATATGAACAGAACTATATGCAAATTTAACTATTTTTTATCAAATATTAAATGTGCGATTACTTATTTGTATAAAGGATGTCAAAGAAGCTTGCAATACAATATTTGACATAAAAAGTTATTAATTTTTTTTCCATAAAATAAATGTTATAGTTTGTTGTCGGAAACCCTTTTCTAGGATTGCAAGTCAACATAATAATTTTTTTTCCCGCAAGTCATGGTTAACATGTACTTCCAATGCGTTGTATTGAACGATAGAAGCGAGAGTTCGATAAAGTCTGGGCTTGACAAGTGAGGAAGAAGGCCAAAAATAATCTCACAGTATATAGAAAAATTCGTTGAAAAAAAAAAAGTAATTAATTTATGTTACCACTTCCTCTATAGTCTAGAGTCTAGCGAATTCCCAGATTGAATTTTCATCTGTGTTACGATTCAGAACATGATATGATAAGAGATGTTAGTATGTAAATCAACTTTTTTATTATATAATCAAATTATTTTTAAACTAAAAATAGAAAAGCATTTTAGTACGTAGTAAAAATTTAATATACTGTAAGTCTGAAATGAAGTTATAAGCTCTGAGAAGCTCTTTGATTTTGAGTCTCTCAATTGTAAGTTTATAATTGTGCAAATAGACTCTGTGATATACAATTTTACCCTATATAAACGTATAGTGGTTAGAGTCTTTAATTAAAGCTTATTTCTCTATTTAAATAAAAGGTATTTTCATAACACAGAAGTATAAAATGTTATGTCATTGTAAGTCCGTTTGCATATGTGCATAGTTTCTGTACTGCGTTGTAATATAATATCACATATTTACTGAATTAGGTTATGTATTTGTTAAATATCTACAGCAGTTTTATACGCTATATAGATTACAAAACAAAACAACAAAAAAAAAAAAACAACAACAACAACAACAACAACAACAACAACAACAACAACAACAAAAAAACAACAACTATTTTTCTGAAATATTTAGAAACGGCATTATAAAAAGTATTATTTTAGAATGAAAGTTTTTAATGGTGCATAATATATATATATTATATAAAACTTTAAAATTCCTTATCAATTTATTTTATTCTACAATCAAAATACATTATGTATCAGCTTGAGTAACTGGTTTATAAGAAACAATTACATATGAAAGTTAAAAAGATAGCCATCAATTGAATTGTTTAAATGCCATGAAATTCTATTTCTATACATACACTATAGAAACAGTAATACTGAAAAAACAGTTGTACAGTATATACACAAGAGAATGGTAATGTATATAATGTACAGGATGCACAATAAAGTTTCTTTTTGTGGTTGTCTAAATATTTGTAGTAATTTGCCAATTTATATTATTAAAAAAAAAAGTGGGATAAAATGTTAGCAATCATGAAAAATGTACAGAAATACATAATTTTAATAATTTTAAAACAAGTTGTATAAAGAACTCAATGCTTTAATAATTAAAATACAAATAAAATAAATCTATATATGAGACTGTAAATAATCATATTACTTCCTAAAAGCTATTTTGTGGGTCCACTTTGTAAGTGATTAATCTAAAATGTCAATAACGTGTCATAAGTAACATGTCTTGGTTCCTAACACACACGATGCTATATGATATTTAAGAAAATCTCAGACGTGACACCTCAAGCTCTTGTAGATTGAATTAGTCACTTGAGCTAAACTTGAATTAACTCTTCACTCATTACAAACTTAAGTAATCAAATTAATAAACATTACTTCATCTTAGTAAAAGCTTCAGTTATAGTTTTATATAATACGTATTTAGAAACGTATTAGTCAAGTCACTTATTATATAAGTTGCTATACTTAAAAATAAACTTGTCTATCAATATTTTAGTGATGCGATATTATGCATTAAAAGGGTTGTATAATTTTTATAACTAAAAGTTCGTGTAGTCAACATTGCTAACGTTTAATACTTTGTTCATACTGTTGTGAGTGTTTTAAATTGTTTAAAAATTGTTTAAGTTAAGTTATAAATCGTGATATCTATTTTACATACAACAAAAAAAAATCACTTATTAGGAGTTAAATTTAATTAAAAAAAAAAAGTTTTAAATTAAATAATAATAATAAATACCTTTTAATTTACAAAAGTTGTTTTTATATAACTGTGTAATTAAAATTAAATGCATGAACAGTTCTCCTTTATCTCTTGAAATAAGCTTATATGTTTTCTGAAATGTTTTCGTATGCTATAAATGATGATACTGTATAAGAAACGAAATACAAGCCTTGTTGTTTTAATTCTTTGCGTCTCTCATGGATCGGATTTTCGTCTGTTTTTCCTTTCGTCTCTGCCCTTTTTTTTTTTTTTTTTTTTTTTATCCGGATAAAGTTTTTGACAAAATGACAAAAATATATGTTTTGTTTCATACTATTTTCACTTTTTCTTCAAGACAATATTCTTAAGTTACATTTTGCAAGAAAATGTGTGTGTACTGTGTATGTGTGTGCGAGAGAGAGAGAGAGAGAGAGAGAGAGAGAGAGAGAGAGAGAGAGAGAGAGAGAGAGAGAGAGAGAGAATTACAGAGATTTCGTTGAGTTCTTTAGGCGTTCATATTACTTACATTGTTCTAGTAAATTGAAAAACAGAAAACACACACCAAAAACAGATACATACCCTTACATATACAGTAAACTTTAGTTACATGGACGAAACATTTAAACACTACAAGAAATGGAAAGCTTGTTCTTCTTCTTCCTTTTTTATTTTTTTAGTGCAGTCACTTACTTTGCTATGTCGTATTGATTCTAAAAAAAAAAAAAAGGCCCGTTGTCGTCAACTTGCTTTCTCATATATATATATATATATATATATATATATATATATATATATATATATATATAGTATTTACCACAGAGGTCGCCTTACAGGCATAGGCTTTCTTGCTGTCTTCCTTTAACTTTTGCTTTGTACTTGATTATCAAGGAAAAGTCAAGCAACACAGAAACACAAAAATAAAGTTCAACATTCAAGTACATGAAGACGGGAGAGTTAGTTTAAAAAAAATTGTTTGTGTTACAGATTTGAATCACGTCCATGTTTACTTTCTCGCTTTCTTAATGACAAAACAAACTTATATAAGCATGAAAGCTAAATTACATGCTAACAAGTTTATCAACTTCTTTTTACTAGCTTTTTTTGTTATTTCTATATATATATATATATATACTTAAAGAAAGTTAAAATTTGTTTAATTAACTTTAAATATCAAATCACCCTCCACCCCCCTCCTTTCCGAGTTAAAATCAGTGCATGAAGTGTACTGGTTTGTTTAAATAATTTTTAATAATCAAATCAGATATGCTAATATATTTAGCAACGCTAATTAGACGGTCAAATGCATCGATGTTAATTTTTATCAAAAATATATTTATTCTTTTTCCGTCGTTTTCACGAAAAAAAAAATAATGAGGTCGTTTCTGCATTATCAGAGTACACCTTACATAATAAAAATATAATTATTTATGTGGAGATTTTCATTAGTTAAAATCTCCATATATTGAAATTACATTTAATGCTACAAGACATTAGAATAAGTTTTCACTATAACTCAACGTTCTCAAAACTGTAAGATACTGTCATTTCTTATGAGTATAGAGCGCAAAAATAGTCGATCATTTTGTCTAAATAGTCGATGATTTTTGGTGCAAATAGTCAATAAATAGTCGATTTTATACAAAAAAAGTAAAAAAAAACAACCTTTTTTTATATACGCCTATAAATTTATAAAAATAGAATGATAAAAAAATAGATTTTGTGAGTAAAAAATAACTTAATTTATGTTAAACAGAAATGTTAGTATCTAAATACTCAAATTGGCCGAGGGTGTCCTTATCTTGTATGAAGTATCTTGTTTTGCTAATTTTCAATTTTTGGCAGAAAAAATTTTTAAATTTCTTGAATCAATTTTATAATTTTTTTAGTAAAATATAGTTTTTTTTTATACAATTTCAAATAGTTTGATACGTTTTTACAAGAAATTGCCTTAAAAACGTAAAAAGTGCGAAATAGTCGACAAATCGATTTTGTGTGTGTGTGTGTGAAATAGTCACTTATTTCGAAATAGTCGAAAATATTTGATTTTTTTATTGTTTTAAAATGCGCCATTTCTTGAGATCGGTGGAGATATGAAATAAAACTAGCAATAGTCGACATAATGGCAATAGTCGAAAAACTATTTTTTGCTATACAGTATACTCATAAATAGAGCTTTGGATTCTTAAGTTCAAATTTTAATCAGAATATTTAATAATGTAAATTACTATTCTTTCATTCATAATAAAATCCCATTTATTTTGATTCATTAATAATAAATGAACTTCAATTGGAAACATTTATTTGGTATTAATATACACAACTATAACATAACTTTTTATACAACTTTCTTACTATCAATAATTCTCTTCAGAATAACAATCATACCATACATATTTATCTCATTGCATTCATTATTATTTTTATACATTACATTTAATAATATAAGAGAATTGTATAGAGTAAAGTTAGAAATATTTTCTACTACTAACCGCTTCGTTTGTTTTTAATATCGTACCGTAAAGAGCATCTTGGTGACAGCTCAAAGATTCCACAGAAAATTCTTCACATAACCTATTCTTATATAACGTTTTGTTTTCATATTTCATATTTCTCAATAAACTTTTTTTATTTTTTTTTTATTGAAAACTACTGGTTTTACCGATTCTTTTTATTAATATTTTTCTCATCTCACGAAAAAAAAAAAGGATGCTTTTTTTCTCATCCCTCTAATAGTTTAGATAAACTTTAGTTGATACAGTATATTTTATTATTATATTATATAATAAAAAAAATGTTGCAAATCAAAGCCAAGGCAGAAATTTCCATAAATCAGTATTCATTTATTATAATGATTGTTTACTATAATCAATTAGCACTCAAGATTGAGTTTTTTTTTCTTTTTTTATTTATTAAATTTTACAATACAACAAGTTGGAATAAATTATACGCTTGTCCTAGTTATGCCATGGAATAAAAATTGAGCGTCATTTTACAATGAAATTTTTTTTAGTTGGCGTTACATAGCATAATATTATTCGCAGTAAACTTTCTCTCTCTCTCTCTCTCTCTCTCTCTCTCTCTCTCTCTCTCTCTCTCTCTCTCTCTCTCTCTCTCTCTCCATGTATATAACATAATGATAGTATGGAATATATAGGGGGAGAAATGCTGAGAAAAATGTGAAGTTAAAGCATATACCTTATCTTTTAAAATTTATAGCTGAGGCAAAAGCTGCACTTGGGCGTTTCTGCAGAAAAATAAATTTATTTATTTGACTTTTAACATCTTCTAGGGCTATAAGCTAAGAGAGCATAATATATAAAAAAATAATGGTATACATCAAATTATCAAGTAAAAATATTCATATTAACATTTTTTTTTTTAAATTCTATATAGCTTTTATAAAGTTGTACAATATAAATTTTAATTATAATATTTATAACCGTGATAGTATATATAAATGTAAGCACAATTTTTAATTAAAATATACTTAATCTTTATTAAATATTTTGTTTTAAGAAAGAAAATAACAAAGAATATGCTTTGCTGTTTTAATTTTAATAATGATAAGCTAAATTTTTATCTTCTTTTTTATTTACTATACTGTGTTTGTGTATTGTAAAGGGAAAAAAAATTAATAGATTTCTTAGTAAAATATTATTGATACAAAAGCAATATTTTTGAACATAAATATATTGTTGGTAACATGAGTAGAAAATTTTATATTTATTATCATCCATCCCCATGGTTACGAAATAGATTTGTAACCACAAAAAAAAAAAGTAAAATACATGATACGAAAGCAAGAGATCATTTTATAAGCAGTTTTCTTGTTGAATGAAACGTTAAGTTTTTTTTTTTATTTATTTATTATTTATTTATTTTTTGTTATTGTTATATTATGGTATTATTTATCTACTTTTATTCATTCCTCAATTTTTTCTTATATTCAACCAAATATATCAAAATCATATTTTTATAAAGAAAAATTAATAAAAAAAATAAGTATAACAATCACTCATGCTGTAAAGTAATGTTTTAGTTTATGAAATAAAACAAGTATTTTCTTTGTGGTATATAAAATGTACATTTTGTTACAACTTTTCATCATGGCAGATAATGAAACAAAATTTAAAGCTTTTATGAGCTTGCTTTCTGTGTTTAAATAACCAAATAACATAAAGCAGATTTTGAACAGAAAAAGTAGTAATTAAAGATGAGCTTTAATAATGTACTAAATTAGTTTATTGTAGTGAAAGAAAAAAAAAAAAAAAAAAAAAAAAAAAAGAACAATCTACTTCATAAATAAATTTATCAAACAAAAATGTATACATTATAAAGTAAAAATATCAAATTTTATGCTCCTAACATTTACGATATTGAAGACTCAACATAACAATTTTAAAACACATTACGAGGCAATATTTGCTTACAATGTTATATCATTACTTGCCAATGTGGCCGTATAATATGCTATGCTTCATATTTAAGTGTTTGTTTTCTTAAATTCTTATACTAAGAAGAAACGTAGTTCAGTGATTCGTAAATAAAAATAAAATTTTATTTTCTACAAAAAGTTGAGAAAAACTATTAAATGTCACCCAAGCGGAAACGCGTTTCGTAACCAACCATCGTGTGTGTTTGTGTGTCTCAACATTTTAAGGGCAATAATCCTGTCCTCTGATGCTCTTCAGTAATACCAAAATATAACTAATGATCCTTGATATTGAAACTGAACCTTCAAAAATGAAGCACAAAAGAAAATACGGTGAAGTGTAACGTGTAGCAGAATGGTACATTTCTTCTACTATTATTAATTTTGATACCCAGGTTAAAAAAAAGCAAGAAAGCTAATAAATAAATAAAAAAACAAGAAAATAAATAATTTTTTGTTCTACATTTTAATAATTTAAGAACTTTGTACTGCAAGTAACACCATAGTATAAGTATGTAAACGCTGAATAAAAAACTGAAGGGTCTTAGACTTGTCACTGCTATATTAAATTAAAAAAAGTCACTGTTATAAGAAGATTTTTTTCTAATTAAAAATATGCACGTTTTTTGCTTAATTGATAATGGAATTTTAATTTAAAACATGAATATCATTTTGAAGAAACACGACTTTCTTGTTAGTATTATTTTATACTTTCTTCCACTTTTTTGTTGCAATAATTTACATAAAATTTATATTCATGAGTGCATGGATGGCATAATGCGTTGTTGATGATGATATTACATTAATAAAAGTAGTATACATTGTAAACTAAATGACGTGGTAAACAGTAATAAAATTGTGTATAATGTAAACTTTGGTTTGCACGGGTCACATGTGGCTAGTACCGTGATTTAGCGTTACAACACCACAAAACCTAACATGAATAATGAAACATACAAAAGTTGAACGACTAAAGCCAACAACAAATAGCGGGCATTCGATGCTTCAACTACCGCCAACTTCAATCTCCGCCACGTCACATATATTGTATTCAACTTAAGAAAAAAAAAACAATAAACAATCGTTTAAAAAAATATTTATATAAATAAATTATGTATATTTTGATAAAGAATTATGATAAAGTAAAATACATTTCAACTATTTCGTCAATGTCATATTTAATATTTAAATTCATAATATTCAGATTTTTAAAAAAAAACATATAGATTAATTTACTACGCAAATAAAATGGAACTAAATTTACACTTTTTTCCATATGAAGTCAATATTTAATCACTGTACTTATTGGAGAAAAAAATAAAATAAAATTAGTAATGAAAATTTCATACCAAAGCCATTATAGACTTATTTCAGTTCCAGGCAAACATAACTTGCCAGAATTGTGTTGACTTTTTTACACTAATTCTTTTATGTGGTAATAATTTCGTACTTATTATTAGAAATATTTTATACATAGTACATAGTATATTATACTAATAATAACTTAATAGTAATTCAATTTATAAACTCTATTCCATGTGTTTCAATAAAGAATATCAATGATGCAAAAGTCTTAAATTTTTTAGCTTAAAACACGTAAAAAAGTAACTTAAGCATCCCTCATTTAAATATTCTAGCTTCAATGCAGTAGTTTTCTCAAAAAAAAAAAAAAAGAAGAAAAAAAGCATAGGGTCGCAATAATTTGCTAAAGGATAGAAATTTAAATTTTACCGTAAGCCTCACCGCGATAACCTCCAACATAATTGACGAATAATTTTGTACATTCGCAAATAAATTACACATTTTAGCTAGTAAAAGGAACATGGCTTATAATAAATGTATAATATTAGAATTCAAATCAATTACAATTAGTTCGTATCTTTAAATTTTAATATTTCATATATATTTAAGTGGAACAGTGCGATGTAAAAAGGAACGACATGTTAACAATCAGACAAAATGCCGATGATATTGTGCAATTAGTTTTATTTAACGATAATTGTATAAATAAAAAAAATAATAAAAAAAAGACAGACTAGCCCGCAGACCAGCATGATGAGACTGTTTCAGTTTCATGATTTTATAGTATATTTATATATTTTTTGTTCTTCTTTACTTTTAGCTAGGCTAATTGGCATGCATCACTGCACAATATATACATGAAAACGTTTGTGTATTTACAATTCATTATATTCTATCAGTTGATTGGACATTACATTTTGCTTTTTACTTTGAAATATAAATAAAACAGCAATATGTAGTATAATATACAGTTAATCTAAATAAAAACCTTTGAACTTTCTTTAATTTTTATTGACATTATTTTTGTTTGATAGTTTTTGTGATATAGCAATTCAAGCATATTAGGATTAGGTATATAATATAATTAATGGAATTCCTATGTACAATGAAATTTGTGTTAAAAATATAATGTTTGTATATAGAACTAATTAGTAATTAATTAAAATGTTAATTATATATTATTAAATAATAATTTATTTTATACATTTCATGTTGTATTAAAATGTAAATTAATAGCCTTGAATCATGAAATTTTGAGTACATCATGCAAGTATGTACATACCAAGAAATAATTTAATATTATTTGAAGTACACGCTAAGAATTTTTTTATTAATATTATTTATTATTTTTGAATTATTATTTACATATTTAAGCTATTTATAATTATCACGCGAAGTAATTTGAAGGGCGTGCATTTTCGTTGAAATTCTTTTTTCGTATCTTTTTCATATCTTAAATATTTGATATAATTAAAAATAAATTAAATTACTTAATAACATTTCATGTTTCTGTGCTTATAATTTCTTTATATTGCATGTGTAATCTATTGTGTAAAATCATATTTTCAACATGTTGTCACTAAAAAAATTTCAAATTTAAAACGTTGGAAGTTTTTATTCTGTATAATAAGTTATTTCTTAGAATGCGAGATACATTATGTGTGTAATAAATGTTAGTGAGTGAACATTAATATAACGTGAAAATATAGCAAAGTTTTGCATACATTCATGAGTGGGTACATTTTGCGTTGGTTGAGATATATCTATTCTTTACTTTAATATATAAGTTCATTCAAGTGTTAAAAAAGACGAAACAAAATATGAGTTGTAAATTTTTTTTTACTTAAAAGTTTTGTTTCGTAGTTAATTAAGTGTAAAAAAAATGTCGTTGTTCTTTTTTGTCAAATATAATAATGATCGTCTTGTATTACAAAATTTTCATACTATTCAATCCCAACTAGTTAATATAGTTTAATTTTTCATGTAAAAAAGTAGCAAATATTTTAATTGAAAAGTAAGTAGCACAATAATGATAATATTTGCAGATAACTTTCCCTATTCATACTTTGAAGGTATAGAGTAAAAGGTATCCATTTTAATTATGGAACTTTCGTCAAAACGTTTCAAAGCATTATATATTAGAAATCTCTTTAATTTTTTTATATATAATATAAGTAAATAATACAAACCTTTTATGGAGTTTTGTAAATTTTTATATAATATAAAGCGAGAGGTAAAGAGAGTTTAACTTGCGTCACAGCGAGAATGGTTGTCCGTGGCAACGAAGCTCTAGTTCTCCCTCGTTCGCTCTCTGCTCTGGGCTCCCTCTGCTTTTGCTTGCTCTGTGCTTTTGCTTGTGTGTGCTGCCTGCTTACAGGAGCGACTATATACAATGTTAGCCCGTACATCACAAAGTACACCTCATTTCATCTTCGTCGTCTTTCGTCTCGCAAATTTTGGGTACGATCTACCTTTGCTTTTATGTCATGTTGTACAAGCAACCAAACAACTAAATTTCAATCTAATGTTTTTCACAAAACAGAAATCACATTACACCTTTTTTTTATGATTTGATATCGTATTTGAGAGTACCTTTATTTTATTTTGTTTTATTATTTTTTTATTTTTTTAGCCTGAAATATGTTAGCTTTTGTATGTTAATCTTTGCTTTAAAGTATTAGGCACAATCGTTTCGATTGAAAAATGAACTTTCATGCTTTCTTTACTACTTTCATTGTTTTCTTGATCATAAATCATTGTACAAAGAGATAGTTGAAAAATTGCTATATATACTGTCCAAGGATACTGTGGTGGTGGTCGTCTAAAAATTGAATAGTTTTTCTTTGTTCATTTTTTAACAATAAGTCTGTAAGACTCTCAATAGAATGCATTGGCACTTATCTATGTACTCTACTGTTGCCATCAATATTTGAACCAATTTATTTAAAAAAACGTTTGAATAGTCTATATTTGTGAACCAATAAATAAAGGGTATTATGTATACCGTCAAGGGGGTGATTTTGGTCTACTGGGGTGACTTTGGCCAAATTTTCAAAAATTATTTACTCCCCTATAAAATCTCATACAAACTTGAAACAAAGTAAAGCTTGATTTTTGCTCTATCTTTTAATTTTATTTCAAGTTTGCGTATGAACTTTAGTTAGGAAGTAAATAATTTTTGAACATTTGTCTACAATTCACCCCAGCTCAAAGTCACCTCACTTGACGGTGATATGTTAAAGAAGAAGTTAAAAAAGAAAAAAATAATAATAATAAAGATTAAAAAAAAAGAATATTTATATTGTATACTTATTAATGCAAATTTTACATGTATATTACAATGTTTTCATAAACCGCATTGTGCATCATGTAATTAGCTTATTAGTATCCATGGCACATAGGGTAATGTGGTATAGACCCTAATCCCAATCGAATACATATTATGGTGTACAAAACATCACTGGATAGTATATAATAAATTTTGACGATTTCATTTGAAATAAAAATTAACATTAAAAAATTTCCAGATTAATTTTTATTTATATAAATGAATTTTATACTTAAGTTTTGTTTGTTAGTTTTAATTAAATATAGTTATTGTAAAGAGAGGAAGTCAACAATGAACAAAGTAAACAAGTGCCCGTTTCATATTGCTATTGAATTTCACTCTGAAAAGCTGTTTTATTTATATATTATATAATATTTATTTATTTTTGTCATGCGAATCTTTGGAATCAAATTTGTGCTGACAAATCTTGTGAAGCGACTGCAAACACCCATAGGCTGTATCTTTGCTGAGTTTCTAAATCTCAATACATTTCTTGAAACCTTACTTTCAGTTGAGTTTTCTAAACGAAAATGTGTATTTATTTTATATTGTATACTTTGTTCATATTGGAAAAAATTGTGCATTATTTCTCATTATTTGTATTTCATTTTTTATTATAAATTCATTATTCATTAATAGTAGATCAGATCAAACTAAATATAATAATTTGATCTATACTATTATATGAATATGTATGTATGTCTATATGTCATAGTTTTAGTTTTAGCTTTTTTTTTTTTTTTTTTTTTTTTTTTTTTTTTAAAGCACACAAAATCAATAGTAACAATTTTGTTGAGGTTGAGTACCGGAGTTATTTGAAGAAGTAAAAACGACGTATTGTGGAAATGATTGGATTGTAACAAGAGAGAGAGAGAGAGAGAGAGAGAGAGAGAGAGAGAGAGAGAGAGAGAGAGAGAGAGAGAACGCAGTGAGTGGGGAATCCACTTTATGAGTCTGATCATTTAGACAAGTCTTGTCTGCTAATGATTTCTTTAAAATTACCTTCATCCTTTTGATGTGTAACCATTACATCAAATTAAATGAACTCACTTAAATGAGAATCACAAACAAAAGAATATAGATGTATCAAAAAAAAAAAAAAAAAAAAAAAAAAAAAAAAAAGAGCATCTTCACTGCGGCAAACTGTATAGTGTTTTTTGTGAATCCTGTGAAGTAATGTTTGGGTTTTCAAATTAGCCGATTCTTATCTAGGTTACAATTCTCCTAGAGATTATATATAGGAACATACATTTCTTTATAAACGGAAATTGCAAAAAAAAAAAAAAAAAAAAAGGATTATAAAAAAAAAGGATTATAAAAAAAATGTAAAGAAATTTTAAATGGAACTTGTTGTTTTTTATTTTGCATTAAAAAGTAAATCAATTTAATAGTATACAGTATACACATTTTACTTGCTTACTTATACGATTTCTTGAACTTTTATTTCCAGTTTTTCCATTGCACAAAATGATTTTTTTTCTTATTATTTACCTCTGAGGGGATGTAATGTAAGTTTCGCGTGCGCATTGTAAACTGGAATACGATATTACAGTTTATACGATATAGTAAAAGAAAACAATCGTCAATTTGATTTCCGATAGATATTGATTTCCATCAAGATGTTGATTTTTTTTTTTTTTTTTTTTTTTTTTTTTGTTAACAATTTCTCCGTCAGCTATAATTTTACTCTGCAGTAGAAAAAATATGTAGTGGTAAAAATTTAAATATCCCAGTTCACCACTTCTCCACTTCATGCAAACTTTAAAAGTACAAGAATGAAGAATGAGAGAGAGAGAGAGATAGAGAGAGAGAGAAAGAGAATTTTTTCACACTTTATTTTTTATATTTTTGATGTAAATTTATATCTATACTCGTTTTCCTACTGGTGTAGCAACGTAAAATTTAGAGGCAAAGCTGAAGAAGAGAGAGAGAGAGAGAGAGAGAGAGAGAGAGAGGCTTTCCTATTCACTTTGACATTCACATACATTTCAATACCACAATTTTATAGCAGAAATAAATTGAAAAGTAACATACAACTTCTTACTCCATATATTAAAGATTGTCTCTTTAAAAAAATATAACGAAGTTTATACTGCTCTTTTGTCATCAAATTTACTGTCGTACTATGAGTTATAATTTAATTTTTGAAACATAATATTCTCTCTTTTTCTCGTTTTTAAATTCAATTTAATAATCTTTAAAAAAAGTAAGAGTGAATCCTAAACAAAATGGCAAAATAAAAAGGGAAAAAAATATATGGGAGTAGGAAAAATAATGAAATAAAAAGCGTAAACTAAAAATGAAATAAAAAAATCGAGATATAGACATAAAAAAGAAATTTTGATTTGGGAATGTGCTGTGCGTGATTGTAGGAAGAGAATACAAAAAGGTAAGTTTTTTTTCTTCATAAGTACACATATATATAGAAAAATGTACAATAAATAAATAAATAAATAAAAAGTTGGGCAGTGGTTTAGTTTGTGCGTCAAACAAGATTTTCTACGTCTACAGTTTTCTGGCAATGTTAACCACTTTGTGCTGCACGTCGTGTCGGCTAGTACAAAACGATTCTTTAGTGTGGAGAATGGAGAGAGAGAGAGAGAGAGAGAGAACAAGCGAACAGTTTGACACAGTATAGTTCTAACTTTCTATACCTTAATTGTGTTCAACTAGACATTTCGTTATCCAATTATTTATTATTAAATTTTATATTTGAATTCTAAAATGTATGGCAAGCTGTTTTAGTACATATATATGATTTAAGTTTGAAAAACATTTGCAATATAAATTTAAATTTGCAAAAGAAAGCAATTATATTAATGGTCACACAAAAATTTATTTTTGGTTTATTTTGGAGACGTATAAGGAAACTTATATTGGGCACGTGGAGATGCTCAAGTTTATTATTTTATAATAAGAGATGAACTTCCTCCAAGTATAATATTACTGCGTTCAAGTTTTACCTTGGTTTTGCAGCGCAGATACATTTTATAATAATTTACCTTGTTATTTCAATCATTTGTTTATAACGCTTATTGTTGAGGAGACTATCATATGATACTATGATCGTGTTGCATTTTAATAAAGCAATTTGCTATTTTAATATATAGCGATATATTGTGTTCATAAATGAGTAATGGATTTTTTTTATATATATTATTCAGAGCTGTAACTAATAATTTGCTAGCAATATTCTTTTCTAAAGTTCAGCCACGCGCAGCATTTTTTTTTTTTTTTTCATTGTTTACCTGCAAAATACAATAAAACTGTTGCAACAGTATAAGGTAATGTTAATTAAGAAGTATAAAATAATGCATTTCTTATATAAAGAGAATGAAAATTTTCAATAAAAAATAACCTTCAGTTATTTTTTTATTACGTATAATTATATTTCTTAATCAAATAAATTTATTACATAAAAGAAAGAAAAAAATTTTCTTCATGATCTTATATTATAATGTACTTGACACGTTCTACTTATATTAATATTATTATACACCAGTGTTAATTTAATTATTCTGACCATTAATATAACAAGTTCACAAAAAAATTCACTATATACCTTATTGTATATAATGTATAAAACGATGACAAAGAGAGAATACTTAAGTATACTTCTACATTTTACAATACAATTTAACTTATTTGCTTTGCTCAATTCATGATGAAGATGGGTATTATTACTTACTACAGTATATTGTACTTTTAATTTATATGGTCTTTTTTTTTTTTTTTTTTTTTCTCTCTCTGCGTTCTTTTGTTATATTTTAAATGTAAGTGAAGTGGCATTGCAAACCCTTCATAATTTTTCTCGTTTTTTCTCTTTTATACCGCATACCTCAACATTCCCACGTACATACAGTATAATCCGAGCTGGGATTTAAAAATTAACATATTATTATTCTATCAAAAAAATAATTCTTTTCAGCTGTTTTTTATTACTATTTTTTTCTTTCGTCAATAATTTCATTTGCACTCAAGTATAACCAGTATTGAAAGCATTATTGGTAATCGTTATTTGTATGCATAATTAAGATTTTTTTTTTATAGTTTAATGCTATGTGTAATTTTTTTTTAATTCTAAAGTAACTGTACCTTTTTGTATAAATTATTGATTAAAAGTTATTAGTATTGTTCATTTATTATTTACTACCATAATGGAGTACAGTATATATTAAGTAATTTCTTTTGAAATTGTTAGCATCATAGAAAACTGTTGAGAAAGTATTTATAATTATTAAAAGAAGTAAAATAACAATTTAGTGTAATATATATAAAAAAAATCAAACATTATAGTATAAAAATGAGAAGCACTTTTTAAGCATATTTTAATTTTAAAGTGTTTTAACAATGAAAAACTGTGCAGCTTCTAAAATTTAAGTGATTTCTATGTATAACGTAAGAGTTAGAAAAAGGGAACATTTCACCCTTATTATGCAGTAAAACCTCTTGACCCGCAAAACCACAAAGATTATAATTTAAGACAATATTTTAGGCTTAATATTTTTATTAAATTTACTTAAGTATATCCTTTATGATTATCAAATATGATATTTCCCCCCTTAAACGTTTTTTATGTAAATTCTTGCGTGTTTTATCGAGCTTGTCACACTATGAAAGATTGACATGAGGGTGATTATGTGTTTCAACTATAAGTCCTGGCTTTTTGTTTTGTTTATATTTCAGTCCAGTATCTAAGTTGCTTTGTATTAAATCGTTTACGACCATCTCAGTTTATTCAGTATTAGAAAACTAACAAATACTTTGCCTCAAAATAATAATAATAATAATGAGAACAAAAGGCGATGACATTGAAAATTTTAGTAATCTCTATCTCAGAGGTCACTCAACATCACTCAATCTTTAAGTTGAGACGTGGTCTTAGCTAATGTTTGTATATAGCTATTTTAAGAACTTGCTAAGTACTAGCATCTGGACTACCTTCTTGAACATGTCAACAATTAGGAAAATAATTCATTTGAACTAAATGTCTAGAGTGTTGACAAACATTATTTCACACTAATTGATGTTTAACTGTGTGATGTGTATTACACTGTTGCAAGTCGTTCGTATTTATATTTCATAAGTGTTGTTGTTCGTAAACCCTGTTTTCTTGCACCAAAAAATGCGCATTCCATTTGATTAACTATAGTTGATCGTCATTTTAGTATAGCAGAAAACAGGGTTTACAAAAAGCATTATATTTATAAGTTTTATTTTTATTACTTTTAAACAATATACGTCAGCAAAATTATTAATATTAAAAATTTTCACTACAAAATCTGACGAGAAAAGGTCTTAAAAATAGTAACATAGTGATTAAAACTACGTTTAGTATATAAATCATCATTGTTGAATTGAGTTATATTGTTAGTTAAGTTTTTCGTGATAGAATTCTTAACTATATTTTTAGATTATGACCTTTAAAAATCACTGAATTATAAAGATTACAAAAGAACAGAAAAAAAAAATCAATAATGTAAGAAAATGTGAAATGAATAATGATATCATAAAACATTTTAATACTTTTATTTAAATAGAATAAATGTTTTATTATTATTATTGAATTATAGGTAGTATTTTATTGATGTCACCAAGACTTTGAGCTGTATTTACATGATAAATCGAATTATTTGAAAACAAATGCTTAATTATATTGAAAAAATTTCTACATAAGTTTCTTCGGAAGTAGGAAAAATATTAATGCGATTGATTTGAAATAAATTAGGTTTTGTTTTATTGTTTATAATATAAAAATATTAACGACAGTTGTAAAAAAGTGTACCAAATACTTATCAAATAGAGGTCATTGGTGCCAAAAAAAAAAGCATGAATTTTTAATTAGCTTAAAACACGTAGAAGAATCACTCATTTAAAATTTCCGGTCTCGGTGCAATAATTTTTCTCAACAACAACAACAACAACACAACGTACAGTACATGGTAACACAATGCTAAAAGATAGGAAATTAGACACTTTTAAGCCTTCTCATGAACCTCACCGATAACCTCCATTAAATAATAATTAATAACAATTTCTACTAAGAAAATTAAAAATGCATTTAGTGATGCTTATAAATGCTAACAATTTCCTATAGTAAAAACAACAAAGCAACACTTCATAAATACATAAATGACTGTATCGTATTAAAGAAAATAATCATGAGTGTGATTTTCTCACTACATGACAGATAGTTTTGACCTTAGACTTGCAGAATGAAATAATAATATAATGTTGAGCAAGATGTAAGACAAAATAAAGTTGTAGTAACAACTTCATATTTTGTTAAAGTTAAAATGTATTTCTTTGCAAATATAAGCAGAAAGAAGAGAGTATTACGACAGAGTGATAAGTGAAGATTATTCTAAGAAAGATAGATTATAATAATTATATATATATATAAAAAGAAAAAGTGTTAGAGCTGCGCTTCTTCTTTTTCTGTATATATGTTTATATTGTGTAATTGAAACATGAAAAGCATTTACAAGTACTTAGATGTTTATTTTATGTCGTATTAACATAAAGAAGTAATTTATCTTTTAAATATACACTACTGCACTGTTATATAATGATTTTTTTGTACTTTGCTAGTGAAGTCTTGGATTATTATTATTTTTTTTTTATAAATATATTTCAGGATAGTACGAAAAAGAGAGAGAGAGAGAGAGAAGTTTTTTGTTTATATACTTTGGTTTATTAAGACTTTTCTGGAACAGACAATTGATGTAAACAATGAGAAGATGTTAAGACGTAACAACTTTAAATTATATGATGTAAATAGAATATAAATAAATAGAAAAGAAAGGGGTGTATGAGAGAAAGCGTGAACACAAAACATATTGTATTATGTATATAACCAAGATGTCGAGGTTCTCACTACTTATACATCAAAACTTACTAAAACTATAACTTAGAACATCATGCATTAAATTAGTTTTAAAATGAAAATATGACTCTAGTTTTTAAACTTATAAGTCTGCAACTTTTATATGCCTAATTATATTATATTGTAGAAAATATAAACTACCTACATCGGAGGAAAAAAAAAAAAAACATTATTATTTTGTATTTTATTAATATTATCTCTTCGCTAAAAATAACATTTATATTTAATTTAAAAGTTTCCTATGTAAAAAATGTTCATATAATATATGTATATATATATATATATATATATTTTTTTTATATATATATATACTATATTATATTATATTATATAACCCTGTATTTTTTAGTTGGAAAAATAATAAAATCAAAAGAAAAAAAAAACGTTAACTAATAAAAATTTTAACAGCATTATTACTTTATTTTTTTATGTAATATATATATATATATATATATATATATATATATATATATATATAAATATTACATTAAGTTCATTAAAAATTTAAAATCGATTTCAAACTTTCGACTCTTTTAATAAATCAATATTTAATCTATATAACATTTTAATTTTATTAACAGATTTTCTATTATAATATATAGATTTCACTTTATAGTTTGTCTTGTATAATATATAGTATATTTAAAAAGTGTCCTTTGAAATAAGGTCAAAAGCATTCTAAATCTTATTTCTAAACTGCATGATCTGCATACAAAATATGATAATTACATTCACATTTTCATAGCACACGTATATATTTGATTATTTATTATTATAATATGCAATACAATAAATATAATTAATTAGTATAAATTATCAAACTTACAAATTTAGTTGAAACACACTATACACTTGTAAAGATAAAATAATGTGAGCTGTTTATTGATTTGAAACCTGTTTTGGTATTACATTAGATTTCTTCTTTTAAATTTAATGAGTATAATTTGTGTGATTTTTTTCCCAACTGTAATGTAAAACGATCACATTATTTAAAATGTAGCATTGCAGGAAAAAATGTCTATTTTGTGTACATATGTACATGTATATATATATATATATATATATATATATATATATATATATATATATATATATATATATATATATATATATATATATATATATATATATATATATATATATATATATATATATATTGTATCTGGCAATATACCAAAATATTTCAGTCTGTCTGCATCAAAGTATAGCTATAATCTAACACCATCTACTGCCTTTTCTTTTCTTTTCTATTCATATTATAATATAGTATATTTTTCTTCAACTTCATTATTTTAACGTTCAAAAACTTTAATCCTCTCTAACTTCATAAAAAGGAAAATAATAATAATAGTAACTTGTAGAATTGATTACTAGAAAGAATTATATACTGTATTATATAAAATAGTTTTTGACGTTACGTTTTCATTTATTTAATAGATTTTTTAAACATTAATGCCATTAAATTTTTTTTCAATTATAAAGACACTTTATCAAATTAAGAATATTTTATATTATATTATGATGATGATTTGTGACGTAATTGTTGATCAAATTATACTTATGGATATTAATTATAAATGTGCAGTTTGGCATATTCTGTAGCAGGTTTGAACAGAGAGAGAGAGAGAGAGAGAGAGAGAGAGAGAGAGAGAGAGAGAGAGAGAGAGAATACAAGACTTTACTAATAAGACTTTACTCGGTCTAATAACTACGATTCGCTCCACAAGATTAAAACAGAATTTAATGGTATTTAGTTTTTGCATATCTACTATACGTCTTATGTATATCCCCCTAAGTAAAGGTTATCTGTGTTTCATTATTCATTAGTACTTTTCAGAGATTTGAATTCTAATTATACTAATTAACTTTTTTAGAAACTTAGCAATAATATATAACACACTGTATTAAGTAACAAAATTTCTATTGTGCTCTTTTTTTTTAATTTATTCTTTTTGATTATGAAGCTGTAAGTAATTAAAAATTTATAATAGAAAAAGTTTGACATCTAATTAATTCATTAAACTTGCATTAATATAGATTTCTTAAATTATTAACAGAAAAAAAATGTGAAAATAAAGTTATGCGAACAATTTTTTTCTTCATTACAGAAACCATATTGGTCATTTCACTATCTAAAAAAATAATCATTCTTTGTTTTCCTTAAAATATAATATTTATAAATCTTTTGTTAAACAAATGTAAGTTGTACCAAACTTTTGGCATTGATAGAATATTTATTTATATAAAATAAATTACTGAAACGTTAAAAATAATGTTAAGTTTGTCACATTTAAAATTTTTACAACTGTTGATAAATTTAAAAATTATTTTGTCAAAATATTTATTACTATTGAGTTCTGAGTTAATGAGATACAAAAGAAAACACTTTTTTTTTATATTCTCTCGTGGACATTTGCACATATTTAGGGACTGCCATGGATTCTGAAATTTTATTTTAATGATCAATTTTCACCACCTTTCAAAGTTGATTTACTGGCCAAAATTTCTCCACCTTGTTTTTGCAACAAATACATTAAATGTCATTGTTTACTTGAAGAAAAAAATAGTTAAATAAATTTTGTGTTTAACAATAAAACATTCAACTGTTTATGTCCTATAAGCTTGAAAAGCTTGCTGGAAAGAAGTAAAAATAAATCCAGGGTGGAAAATTTGCATGACTGCTTATTAAAAAAAAAAAAAGAAGAGAGAGAGAGAGAGAGAATGATAAGCAACACAAATTTTACACTCGTGTTATTTTATAATTTTAAATATTAAATTTTTACAGGATATGATTTTTTTTTCTTTTATTACAATATGTGTTAGGTTTAATTTATTATTTTTTACGTGTTATTTCTTTCAAAAGACAGGAAGACATATCACTATATTATATTTTTATTTTTTAAAATTCTAAATTACTTTATGTCAGTTGAAAGATTTACATATTTTTAAATAAAGAAAATATATTACACCGGACAGTAAAATCCAGTGATAAAAATAAAACTTGTCGTACTGTACATTTATCGATTGTAATAATCTGTGATGCTTTGTTTTTTATTTAACCTATCTGATTTTAAAAAAAAAAGATTTAACACAAATATAACGCAGTGCAGTTAAATATTAAATGAAAGATAGTTTTGATAAAGTTTCTTAGTGTGGAAGTGATCGCGTAGGTTTGTGATGTTTGCACGCTATAACTTATGCACGATACATCAATCAACTGTATACACCCGCACTCCAATATTTTCATTATTATTATTTTTAAACCTTAGGCAATAAAGTTGAAATTGAGATTTAAATAACATGAACGCATTTCCTTTACACATTTTTTAAAACTAATTTAAAAAAAAATTTAATTCACATTTCAATCTTTTAAAATTAAAAAATATAATATAATTTATACTTTATTGGTGAGAGATATAGAAAAAAAAAGAAATCAAACCCCTACAATGTTTTATTACAAAAAATCAGTGTGCAGATATTTAAAATAATTTATTTGATATATTTACTTTTTTTTTCATTGTCTTCTTGTTATATAATATAAGAAACTTGATGAAGGCTTCATATATGTATTTTGTCCTATATTTATTTGTATTAATTTATTTGTAATATCATAATGAATATTATTTATTTATGAAAAGCAATAAAAAAATTGTCTGAAACTCTAACATGGTACTATAAATTGCCTAAATATTTTAACATTTTAATATGTTAAGTAATAATTTTAACGTAGCCTAGCAATGGACCACTTGCAATGAAAGGTTTTTAACTGTTGCAACGTGTAATTGAAAACGATTTTTTCATAAAAAAAAATGCAAAAGGTGTAGAACACCTTGAACAAAAAACATGTCTAATATCCTAACATACCTATAAATATCATTGTTGATTTGACCAGAGTCGTTTCCTTCTAATTTATTTTCCATTCACAAAATGATGCGTGTGGACAGTGACGTCGCAGCTCGCTTGTTTTATACCAGGCGAGCTGTGACGTCAGAGTCCTCTCGCACCATTTTGTAAATGGAAAAAAAATAAAAAAAATCAATGACTGATCAAATCAACGTTGATTTTTAGGTATGTTAGGAAATTAGACAAGTTTTTTGTTCAAGGTGTTCTACACTTTTACGAATATTCCATTTTCTTTTGAATAGTTAGTTCATTGCAAGTGGTCCATTCAATATTATAAAGTCTAACAATGTATATAACAAAAAAATATACATAAAAAATGAAACTTTATGAGGCAATATTATATAATCAACACTCAAAGTTTATTAATTTGAATAATGAAACAAATAAATCTTTCGAAATAACTTAAACATTGATTTTAAAGTAACACAAGAAATTTACAACTTAATACTATGTATAAACAATTTAATATAAATTACAACTTTTAAGGGTTTTAGATATAAATTAATTAACATTCTGAATTGTTGATGGATGAAAAAGGAAAATAAAATAAGAGTTGTATGCCAGATTTGTGCATGAACAAAGTTTGCAGCAAAATATGTGGTTGTTCTGGAAAATACACACAGATCTGTGGTTTCAAGGAGACTTTTACTTTGATACGTCAATGAAATAGGTGGATTTTATCAACTAACTTTTACTTTAAAACTTTGTTACATTTACATTACTGTAGTTTAAAAATCCTTGGAAAAAAAGAAGAAGAAAGAAGACACGTTTACTTTTTCTTCATTTTCATTAATGTTTATTTTTTTAAAGTTTTAATGATTTTTATTTTTTTTTTTTATTTTTTTTAGAGGACACGTATTTTGATATTTAAAATTTTACAAGTGGTTTGAGGAAATTGAAACATTATACAATAAGGGTTAAATGATACATATTAGTATATAACAATGACTTTAGTTTTTTTTCTTCTATATGATAAAGGCTTAGTAATCAGAACATAATAGCTGACTTAGAGTGCTGACCCGTGCTTTTTTATATTTTTTATAGAACAAGAGAGAGCAGAGTGAGAGAATGAGGAGTGTATTCAAGTTATATAGGGGTAGAGGGTGTACAGTGGGTGGGTAGGACATTGTACAGCTTCTCATATTCTATACTGATGATCCTACACTACCCTATCTTCCCACCCTACTCTAACTGAAACTTCAAAACCACACTACATACCTCTCTCTCTCTCTCGTCGCAAAACAAAATTGTGCTAACTTTTATTGTTATACTGCTTACCTAACAAATCCTCAAACAAAACCCTGACAATTTTTATATAATATATTCCCTACGAGATTATATGAAGTAGTTTATATTGACGCACATAATATTATGTAATGTATCAAACATCTCGTAGGGAGCATTCTTTTTTCCAGATCCATTGACAGAAAAAGAAACTTATTGAATGAATGAGAAAATCAACTTTTTTTTCCTTCTTATTCTTCTTTTTGCTATAAGGTTTTTTATATTCAAAATAATAATATTTTACTTCCTTTTTTTTCTCTCTCTGCTCTTTCTGTTATGTGAATGTATTATATTTAATATTCAATCTTTGAATGAAAAGAATAAAAGAACGTTTCTGTAACAATCATATCTTTTATGCTATTTCCGATCAAATAAACCTTCCTTGTTGTCTGCACGTGTATGGATGACGTCTTAGACTTGTGATTATTGAACCATCTTTGCGCAGTTCTAAATTTACATTTCATTAAAAATTTACACTTTTTATTTAATGCATATTTCACTTTCATAATTAAAAATTGGTATATTAAATTATTAAAATTCGATATACAATTCAAATAAAATTGAAGAGTTAAAATTTGCAAAGAAGAGAAACGTAAATTTATCACTCAAATATGCCATTCTCGTTATAACTTTTATTTTAAAATTGTGAATGAAACTTCATGCTTGATTTAATATTGCCTATTGGAAAAAAATAAAATAAATTTAAAAAAATAAATTTAAAAAAAATTAATAAAAATTAAAAATATTTTATTACTTATAACGTTCAAAAATTTTTTAAACCAGTTAAAATCTCATTCTTCCTTTATTTATATTTTGCGTAATTTATTTCAGATTTAAATTTAATCATAAATGCAAATTTATATTTATTTTTTAATGAAGTATATTTTTATAGAATATATTTCGAGGAAATTTAATTTTTTGAAAGTATAAATTTGAATAAGAATTAACAAATAATTCCATTTAAAAACTCATGCATCACTTATTATTGTTATTTTAAGTACAATGTTAAGTATTAAGAAGTGCGAGTTTTTTCACATTATAAACATTATGTTATTGGTTTTTATAAGGTATCTTTTGTCACTTTACTCGTGCATTTAGCAATCAATAGTGCGGTGTCTTCGGCATTTCATAAAAGATTGTTGTATAGGTCGAAAAAAAAAGAAGCAAATATAAACATTAGCTTACACAACAATATATCCATAGTACATATCTATAAAAACTATGACCTACACTAATAAATAAAAATTGTACTTACCAAATAGGTTTTCCTTCATTTTTTATATATATAATAATATAATATTTCTTGTTATTTCATTATAAAATTGTAATTCATATTTATCTCTTTCAAAGTGAATATTTTTATTTTAAATGAATTATAGTGAGCACATAATTTTAAAATAAAATTTTTATTACTTAATTGTCCACTGGGTAATATAAGTGTTTTTTGTCATTATTTGCCTCACCTCGTGTTGCGAGAGTAAAACCTATCTATATACCTAACAGAGTACGAGTAAAAAGAAGTGAGACAGGCAACAGCAATTCGTTCGTAACCTAGGCCACACGTATACGTCCTACCAACCAACCAGCCTACATGCTTTGCTTTTGCTGGCGGCTTGCCTTGCGCTGAAAACCTTTGCGCCCGCTCTTCAGTAGACTGCCATCTGGTAGCTTCATATATAACTCGACATTAAAAACCCCAAGACACACAATATATTTTATACGTTCAATAATAACTCTCTATATACCTTAATAATCTCTCTCTTCTCTCTTTTCATTCTAGAAACATTTACATTACCGTATAATAATAATATTTTACAAGGTAAATATATATCTATATCGGATTTTTCTGCTGTTGTGTATCACATAAATATAGCATGTAGTATAAAATTATTGTTAAACTTTTGACAAGTTATCAATTTATAATAATAATAATGACTATTCATTCAAGTTGTTACTTAATAATCAAATTTCATATCTTAAAATGTTTATGTTAATTTATTTACATGTTGATTGACAGTAACCTTTCGTTCTGATTATATCTCAAAGATTAAAAACGAAAGAAATTATTAAAATTTACCTCCTATTTATGTTTAATATTTCTTTGAAATAAACATTTTATTAATAAAGTGCTCCTTGTCATGGTATGTTACAATGAATTTTATTTAGAAATATTTAAAAATACATATCTGAAAAGGTTTATTTTGATACTATTGCAGCGCATGTTCGCGTGTGTACGCATCGCCTGCGCTCGTTGGAGGTTAGGCAACCTGCCGGTCATATCGGACACTCTGGTTGCATAAGCACAATATTTCGCAGGCGCTGGTCGGCCAGAACTGTAATATTTTTATCTTCTTTTTAGAGTCTTTAAAATAACAATTATTACTATTGTAAATATTTTACAATATTAATTTATAATTACTTAGTATAAAATATTTAGTGTCAAATATATAATACTTTATCATATGTTATTAATTTTTAAGAATGCAAAGAATGATTGTTATTTACATTACATTAATGATTTACGTTATTGACATTATTAAATAGTTCTATAAACCAATATGTGTGTTTTTAAATAATTAAATAAACGCATTTGCTATAAAATGAAGTATTGATTGAATGTTAGCAGAATTTGAATACTGAAAGTAAAAAATATAAGAGTAAGAATAAGAAATGCTATTGTTACATGAGGTTAATATTAGCTATGATTAGAGTACGTATGTATGTAAATAAGTAATTTCTTGTCTTTTTAACAAATATAATATCCAAATATTGTGGAACTTTAAAATTTCTTTTTAATTACTTATAATGTGTGAATGTGTTTATACATAATATATTTTAGTTTATATAAATAGCAAATTTAGAAGCTATTAATAATTTTTCTAGCTAAGTAGTTTTAAAAATATTTTCATTTCAACTGACAGACAAGTGAAACATGTGCACGATATTAAAAACAAATAATAATTTTATTCATAGTTTATTAATTGTTGTTTCTAAAATTAGCACATGTTATTCAGTATAGTTTAAACAAAAGAGAGATTTCTACTATTGATTTAGAATGAACGTGAGTCTAAATTTAGTGCAAGTGAGTGAAAGGTTTAATTGGTTTGTATCGAGAGAGAGAGAGAGATGAGGGTGTGTCAGGTACAGCTTTATATATTTATAAACAACCGTAAAATACAACATATAAAATTGTATGTTTACAATAATTGTTTTACAAATTGCATTGTTTTACGTTTTATAATATAGTAGAATATTTTTGTCAAAATTCATAATAAATAATAACTGAATAAATTTAGTATTACGTTTCAATTGTTCTAAAAATAAATGCATACAATGTAATGTTTTATTTTTACTAAAATGAACAGTTAAATATATTAATATAATAGAACAAAAATATAAAGCACGAGGGAAAAAAATTGGACAAAAGTTTATTTTTTCCCAAAAATAAATTTTAAATAATTTAAAAGTATATTAACAATAATTCTATTGAATTGGGAGTTAATTAATATTATTAAATGTTAATTTTATCATTATTTTTTGTTTCCCTCCCCCCCCCCCCCCCAAATAAAATTACATTATTTGAATTTTTTTTTATTCGACGTAATATGGCAGTTATATTATTATATTACAAATTATAACGCACAACTGCTATATATGCATACGCATCAATAATATACACAATATAATTAGCTGTCAATTTGATATATTTAACCTTCAAGTATAAAGTAAATCGATTTTATTATAATCGCACGTGTCAAATTGCAACGCTCACGTTTTATATTAAAATATTTTACCTTGCTTTTTTTTTTTTAATCCAAAAATACAGCTTTTTTCATAATTTTAGCAATTCATCCGCCTCTTCCTTAAAAACTAATTGGTGCTTAGCTATCTGATTTCTATTCATTCATTTTCATAAAAAAAATCTATTTTTAGTTGCTTTTAAACAGTATTCAAGAACGTAGGCAAGTTTTTTTTTTATATGAAAGTGGATATCAAAAAATAATGATTTGCGTGAAAAATGAATTTTTAGTAAAAAATCAATATTTTTATAATAGAATAAATTTTTGAGTGGGTAAAAATAAATTAATATTAACAAAATAGCAGGAAAACTTGGTATAAATTCAATCCATGTATTTTATTTTAGATTTTATGCTTCAAAATTTAGAATAAAGTAGATTCATATACCAATAGTGAATTCAATAACTCTATACCTCATTTTTAAAGTGCACATAAATGTATGTATATAATAACCCCTGAAATAAACCAAAATGGAAACAATCTCTGTTGCGACCATTATATTTTATTATAGTAAACGTTATTACTTTTAATTTTTATTCATTGATTACTCGTGTATATCAAAGCTAATAAAATATTTTTATGATTATTAGAAAATACTATACAAATAATATTTTATAAAATATATAGCAAAAAACATTGTTACGTACGTTTCAACTACTGTGTAATATAATTTTATGAAGAATGGTGATTTTTTATTATTATTAATTAATTTAAATATAGAAAGCTTGTACAAGGACAACGAGTCTCTCAATATAATTAAATATAAATATATAGTTCACTTCATGCTCATAAAATATCAATATTTTGAAATATGAATAATTGAAATCATCGTTTGTATTTAATAATAATAATGGAATCTGTTTGGAATAAAAAGTTTATGGTGTTAAAAACAACAAAAAATTATCATATTTTTTATTTAATATGATTCAAATTTAAAGCACACTTGACATATATCTAGATCAGTACACTGATTTATCCATATTTGATAAAAAAATAAAATAAATTATAATAATAGCACATCATACAGTATAATTGAAAAATAATGCCTGATTAAAAATGTTGTGCTATTGTTTACGTCTTATATGTAAACTGTAAAGCAATATTGTTATAATTGTACCAAAAATTTAATAATTTTAATTAATGCTGTATATGTATGTAAAAGACTCTTTTCTTACTCTTATCGGACCAGGTGTAGGAAGAATGTATAGGGTCTATGCATTCATGTTAAAGTCGACGCCATGTTGGATAACTCAATAACATGGGTGACATAGGGAAAAAAATCATTTTGCCAGTTTAAAAACACTATGCAATATTTTTGAGAGCATTGATGTTGTATATATGTTGAATTAGTATCTCAAGTATGTGAGAAAAATAGCGATAACAAAAAATTTAACGATTTCCCAAAGAAAATTGGCTTAAATGAAGTTTGTCCTATGCTGAGCAATGTTATGCACTACTCCAGTATGGCCTCAAAGCGCAATAAATATGATGTCATCCGCATACACCCTATAGACTTGATGGTCTTATGCAATATGCCTCATATTTCATTTGGGGGGGAATACATGTTTAAAATAGTGTAATTAATGCATTTTCTAAAAGAGCTCGATTTTTCATTAATTTGGGCGATTTTTTTTATAGATTTTTTTTTAGGCATTTTTAATTATTTTTTTAAAACTGCCATAGGAGGCGATAAAAATCGCAAACACTTATAAATGGTATAGTTCCATGATAAGTTAATAATAGTATGTGCAAAACATTCGTTTTCAAAATAACATTAAATTGTTTTCTAAATTGTGAAAATAATAATAATAAAATAAATTAATAAAAAATATGAGGTATATCAAATTATGGAAAAAAATGTATATAGATCTTCGTACCTAATTACTAATTAGTAAGTAAAAATAGCAAAATATAATTTTGTTTGCTTTTGTTTAGAAGAAATTTTGGTAAGGTCACGTCAATGAGTGTGCTCATGCGAGTAATATTTTCAGTTGGATGGACAGACATGGCGTGGACGCATCTCCGAGTGCGCGGGAAGCGTGGGAAGAAACCTCGCTGAGGCAGTGGGGCGGCTCCAGCGCGCAGCATCCACCTCATCCCCCAAGCCACCCCCACTCTTCGTGTCTGCCGTGGGACAAGACAGGGCCGCGCGCTTCCTGCTCAAACAACTTGCACAAACTGTGGTGAGCTAATTTACTGCATTGGCATATACTAAACTTCCCTTCACTTATTAAATGAAATTCCTGGAAATATACGCAATTTCACAGATTTCAAAACAAACCAAGTTATTTTTCCCCCGTTAGTAAAAATAATAATGAAAATATTGCAAAAACACATTTTCCTTTTACACAAGTGAATCCCTCTGCCTCTCTGCGGATACTTTCAGTGTAATAAAATTATTAAAAATTATCACATTAAAAATCAATAAACATAATTTTGTTACAAAGCTATTGAATTAATTTTTAATTACTTAAGTGTAATTATAGAAATGTATCATTTATCATGAAATAGAAAACTAGTCGTTATATTTGTTTCCTAACATAATACATTTCTTAAATATGCCCTACCACAATTTATTAATTATTTTTATGTATAGGATGTACGAGGGGTTCTACAAAGCAATGAAGCCAATACTACAGCATATGAAGTTCTACTAGATGGGAGAGGAGAATGTAGATTGGTAGTAGGCGACGTAGCAGTAGACAACTTTATTACCAAACAATGGGTAAGTCAATCATACTTTTTAAGCTGTTGAAATTAATTTCAATGCCACTTTTTAGTATTACAATAATCTAATAAGGGTAATTTTCAGGCTAAAAATTTTGAGAGCGACTTAATCAAGAGTTCTCTTGTAATAATGGACGGAAACATTCCTGATGAGACAATTCACTTTGTACTTGAGAGTTGTCATCAAGCAAACGTGCCTGGTAAGTACAGTTCTTTTCATTTATTTAATTATCTTTTCTTAGGACGTTACTGTCCACTGGATCAAAGCTACTAAAACATGTAATTAGCAACATAACATGAAAGCAACCTTATTTGAGTCCATGCCCTCTTTAGAAGTTACAAAAATTCCTAATCCCAGGAATAGTTGAGCAATCCCATTTCAAAAAACAGCAATCATCATTGCTTTGAGATTACAGAATTTGTTATCTTAAAGAAAAAAAATTGAAATTGAATTCATAATAATATATTTAGCATATCAATGTTATTGCAAACAATTTGTTGAAGTTCTCTAAAACAATTATGTGTATCTCGCCATCTACATTACGTTCGGAAACTAATTACACATTTTGCTAACTGTGACAAATAACGAGACATGACGTTTTGCTTACTGTGACAAATAACGAGATACGTACACATATTGTTCGCAACGTCTAAATTTTCTTTTTGTCCTTAATATTTATTACCTACAAAATTAAATATGACATCTAGATTTTGTCATAATTTTTTATTATAAAATACAATCATACTAGTCACTTAAAATATGAGCTAAGTACTTTACACAGAAATAAAGATAGAAAAATAATAGAAACGACTATTTTATTGTTTCTTTCTTACAAAATAAAATGTTAATATATTTTAAACTTGAATACTAAATATAATTAACATAATATATAGAAATACAAATTTTGTGCTTTGTTAATAGAAATAAAAAAGCATTGAAAATTAATATCAAATAAGCAAGGAATGTAATTTTGTACATTTACATTTGCTTAACAAGCAATCTAAATAGTAAAAAAAAAAAAAAAAAGTATCAAATGCAACTAACACTAAAAATATTATTCACTGAGATTCTCAAAAAAAGTTTCTCTTAATGTATAAGAGTATAATAAAAGTAATTAAAAAATATAAATGTTGATATTAAGCTACCCAAATGGACGGAAGAGTTACTTAATTTTGGTATTTCTTCTTCTTACATATACCCATTTCTACCAGGGTTGGGATGCATTTGAACAACAAGGTTCAGGCTTTCGTTACGACGATCCCAGTTTCTCCTGGCATCCTAAAATTTAAACCATTAATTACAAATTAATTAAGGAAAAGTGACATTTGCTAGTATTGACTAAAAAAATTGATATTAATATCAATATTGATTGTGTGATAATGAAAAATTAGGGAATGTTAGATAGTGAGCTCTATATCAACAGGGATACTCACTTACAGCTCATTATATCCCATTCACCCATTTTTTCCTAATCCATTGAAGTGTATTCTTTTTCTATTAGTTTTTTTTTTTTATTATTAATAAATATAACAAGTATAAATACCCCTACATCCTACTATATTTATCCTATATAATATATCCTACTGTATATTCTCCGACTATAATGATCATAACTGATATAGCTCTAGTAAAATTATTGAAGTAAATGGGCTACCAGACAAAACCAAAGGCAGTATCGTAGCCAACAACATGAACATTGGAACCCTAGAAAATGTCATTAAAACCAAGGGAATAAAAGATTATTGCTGTCATTGAAACAAAATAATACTTACAAAATAAATAACTGCAGCTGCAAAGCCATGGAAAAACATGGAGATGACGGCAAGTCCATACGACCAAGAGATGAAATTGTATTGAGGATACATCATCCAATCCTTACGATATGATTCTCCACCAAAAATACATATGGCCAGGAATAGAAAAACACCTACACAGAAACAAAAATAATGAGTTATCTTAAAAAAAAAAAAAAAAAAAAAATACATACTTGCAGTGCCATTAGCAACACAGCAGATTGCAGAGAGCAGCCATTCATATTCCAAAACAAAGTTTAGAGGCCAACGCACAAGTTCCAGTGCAATCAAAAACTGCGAGGAGAATGAGAGAATGAACGCCATTGTAACAAATGCCTGCACAACCATCAACCAGCCTGAAAAATAAAATAAAACAATCAAAAAATGAAGCAATTTCATAAAACTTTTCAACGTAAGCAGTACAGTACCTGGTAGTAACCACTCTCGTATAACATAGAGTTCCTGGCTGAATATCCAGTGGCAACCATTGAAGAGTTTGTCAAACTGATAGTATGGATAGCGGAAACCATCAAAACAATACTCCCATAGGCCCATATTTTTGAAACTGCTGAATGTTTCTTCATAGGATTCAATCCAGTATGGGCTGAAAATAAAAATGAATGTGTAGGAATAAAGGAAAAATGCTGACTTTTCATTGGGACCTTGCAACAGATAAGTAAATATCGAAACATAATAACATAAACATTCAACAGGTTGATGCCCGCCCTCCATAACATGAAATAAAGTCAGCTTTAAAACATTTGCTCTTACCTGCAGAAAGCCATGATTAAGAAAATCCCAGCTATGTATGAAAGGAGTCCTCCATAGACCAAGGCATCTAAAGATAATAAATTAATAATTAATAAATAGTTCTATGAGACCATTTTGTAATACAAATTGCTAAAAAAAAGTTTTGTTTATTGAGGCGTGCCGTGTACAGGTGTACCTACATAATTTTTAATTCGTTTTTTCTTTAAAAATGAAACACATATTCTAATTTATACTTACTTGATGCCTTTGGATAATCTTGTTTTCCATTATCACTCATTGATAAAAAGGTTTAGATCAAAATTTAGAGTAAAACATAAAGAAAATTGCAATGCTATAATTGTTTACACTTTTTTTTCAGCTCAGGAATTTCTTGCGCATTTTTGCCATGTTGGTTTTCAAACACACCCAAATTTTGCGCGGTCATATTCAAATAAAATGTCATAATAAAAAATGTAATTTAGCTATATTTTTTCGATGTTTCTAACATTCTTTCAACTCCCTGCTGCGTGCGTAGTCCAAAAAAAAAACGACAATGCGACATTATGAGTCACACCTGGTACTAAGAAAAAAAAAATAACTGCTTACATTGTATTTCAGGTGCCAACGCAAATAAAGATAAAGTGTTCACTTGGTCTACGGTACAAAAAGTGGCCAGAGCTAGTGGACATTTTTTTTTTAATGTTTTCTTCTCTCGTTCCTGTCTCCCCATCCCACGGCAACCCATAAATTAAATGAATGCTATAACTCTGCCTGCCTCATCTCCCATCCAATTAAAATAGTAATTGTTTTGATAATAAGTTTTCAATAAAAACAGGCTACAATATAATTTATTTTCTGTGACTTATTAATATCCAAAATGTACATCATCTCTTCCATATTAGTGACAATAATCAATTTTAAACTAAAAAAGAAGATGTGTTTTAATTTTATTGTTATTCCCATGTTTTTATGTTTAAATTTGATGGTTGGCACAAAAAATGAAAAAAATATATTGACTGATAAAGGAACAACTGTTTTGAAGCCGACTATAAGCAATTTTGCTCATATCCGCTTCCGTTTCGACTTACTACGCATGCGTAGTAAGGAGAAACGGAAGCGGATGTGACCGAAATCGCTTATAGTCGGCCTCAAAACCATTGTTCCTTTACTAGTCAATACATATAATATATAATAGTACGATGTTCCAACACATCAAACAATGTAAAAAAAAAAAAAAAAAAAAAAAAAAAAGTTCACACATAAATAAGACATAATATTTTATTATAAAATCAAAACTTTATTATTATTTATAAATTTAGCTATCAATTAAAAAAAAAATCAAGTAATATGATTTACATGATTTAAAAACAAAGAATAAAAAAACAAACACAATTTGTATGATTGTTTACAATAAAAAAAAAGTATTTTTGTTGTACAAGAGATTTCTTCCTCAAGGTTACAAAACATAACAGCTGTATGTCAGACTTTCTCTATGGACGGAATGTGTTGACACTTATAACAAAACTGTAACAGCTCATCGTAGCTTATCAATAGAAGCCTTTGATAAATGGACGGAATATGTTAATTGAGCTGCTTACCCAATTTTCATGGGACACAAAAGGCACATTATGTACAAAGTTAGTAAGCAAAGAAATATATATTTCAACTTTCTACTTTGTAAATATATTTTACTTAAAAAATATCAATATTAATAATATCTTTAACTCATTTGCCCTGTTGAATGTATAATGTGTATGATAATAATAATAACAACATGTAAAATAATGAGATTTCTTTCAAACTCAAATCTTAATACTTGTAAAATACTCCAAAAAATTTATCAAACATTCACAAAACATGAAACAATAAAAATCAATGTAAAAAAAATACAATATAAGTTGTATGTGCATTTTAGACATAACTATCATTTTAAAATTTGCAAATAAAAAAATTATTGTAAGTCAATTTTGATTCCACTAATTTAGCTACCTTATTAAGCTAAAGCATAGTTAATTATACATTTAAATTAACATTTATAAATAGTCTATAAATTGCATTTACATTTAATGTGAAAAATAAAACTCAATGGATGGAATACTATGCATCAGCGTAATAGAATGCTGATTACGCATCAACTAGTATTATGATTTGAAACATGGAATGGATTATATTAATTTATACCCTGCTTTAATAGTTTTGTCTTTTAAATTACATGTTTTAAATAGTAAATTGATTTGATACTAAACTAGCTAAGAAATAGTCAAATAAGAGAAGTTATCAGATAATGTAAAATATTGTAAAAGCAGAGCATTATGAACCAAAATAGGTTGGGGGGGGGGGGGGGGGGAAGGGGGATGTAATGAGATGTAATGCCTGATACTAACCATAATAATTATTATTTTGATAAACTAAAGTTGAATGAAAATTTCAAGTTGGTGACCAGTGGCGTAAATTACAGAAATAAAGAAGTATAAAATCAAAGTCAAAGTTAAGACACATTGTTTCTAGTACCCGTACACTTGGTAATGTATCAGATATTAATATAAATATTTCTTCAATTGGTTAATTATGTACTAACGCCCCCTGGCACCTCCTACTTAATTTAGTTCAACTTCTACGCCTTAGTTTCATCCATACTGAATCTTGCTTGTGATTCTCTTAAATCTTGAGACTTACGACGTTGGATTGTAGCTTCGACCAAGAACAATACTCCAGCCACTAACGAGGCAAAAACACCAATCACTGCTAGAGCAAATGACCAGCCAAAGTAGTTGTTACGTTGATCAGGCATCCACCCTTGACGATTGGCAAGACTGGCAAAAACTATCACTGCAATTGCTGCACATAATCCTGCACATAAACAAAAGAACATACATATTACCATAAAATTTAAAATAATAATAATAAAGAGAGGACAAAAAAAAATGAAATGAAATGTTAGAAAAGAAAAATATCATTGTGCTTTCTGTTCCAATGTATTAGTTACAAACAACTAACTATAGGCCTATTTCTTTTATATCCAGCTTTTTTTTTTTTTTTTTTTTTTTTTTTTTTTTTTTTTTACTTTCTTATTACTGTAATTTCAATACTGCATAATACATGCTAAAAAAAAAAAAAAAAAAAAAAAAAAAAAAAAAAAGCAATACAATAATAGAACATTGTTTGGCAATTGTTCTAGATATTGGCTGGCCACAGTTATTGGCAGTTATGGTTGCTAATCTTTTTTCTCTCTCTCTCTCTCTCTCTCTCTCTCTCTCTCTCTCTCTCTCTCTCTCTCTCTCTCTCTCACACACAGACTGCATGAAAAAAACATCCTTATTTGCTGATACAAAAGCTACAGTAGTTCAATTACTGTACCATGATTTAAGTAGATGCTACTAACCTAAGTCTTAGTAAGATATATTAAAGAAAATAAGCTATCATGGTTAGGTATGCCAACTTTGAAATTCTCCTATTCTTTTATTTCAAATTTATCATAAGTCTCAATAAGATAATGTACAATAATTAAATTATTTATTTATTAAACACCAAGGTGTACTTATACATATTTATATAGGTCTACATAATAATAACAATAATAATAATAACAAATGTATACTAAATAATACCACCATGTGTTGGACTTTCACAAGACTGTCAAAAACCTTTAAACTACCCTCATCACAACACACACAACTTCTGCTGTTGTTATAAAGTAGATTTCACAATGAATGTAACTTTTGTGTAAATTGCTGTACAGTACCTTAATTTTAATAACAATTAAATTTTGTTGATTTATGTTAAATCTTATGCACATTGCAAACACTACTTAATGAAAACAGATAACAATGCATGGTGATTCTGCATGTACAATTTCATGTTAATAATAATAAAAAAAAAAAATAATAAAACAAACAAAAACAAACAAAAATGCTGATAGTGCTGATACTGATAGTATAACCACCCAGCTTGAGAACATTAGAACTCAAAATTATGGGTACGCTTTTCAGAGCCAATAACTCTACTTTTTTCTCTATATCTATGGGTATAGAATAAGTATATTACCTGCTACCAAGAGATCCAGTCCTAAAAGGCCAATAAGTGCAGCATAACGAGGTTGATCTGGTCCACAGCAGAGTGCAAATAACAATGCTAGTCCAAGTCCAACTAGGGTCAGGATGAACGCTATAGTGTAGAAGAACTGGGTGGCGATCATAAATGCTGAAAATTGAGACAATGTCATTAAGGAGAGAGGTCATTAATGTCAATTTGCTGGTAATGGAAGAGATTCTCAGCTGTGATTTTTCTGCCATGATACAGTGGACCAAGAGGAACTCAAATGTCTAAAAATTATTGACGGTCAACATTGAAACTTTTCAATTATAGAGATTTGAAATTTTATGCTAATTTCAACAATTTTTTGTCCCTATTTTTATAGTGGCACACTCTAAATTTTTGTCAGGGGTAGCTGACACAATAATTACAGTACTGTACATAAGATTTGAAATGCAAACAAATTTGATGGTAAAGGATCCTTACTCCTGGCGTGAGCACACTGTTACTTCAAGTTTATTTTCTCTTATATCTTGACCTCCACTCACTTGTTAATTGTCCTGTTACAGTCAGTATTAAATTTTATCTTTTGCACATTTATGGCACAATATTATCATATTTAGGAAATTGTAAAATACATTTTTTTATTACAGAAATAGTTAGGGGGGAGGGGAGGTTATATTACTGCACTTTACAATACTTAACTGTAAATACTGGTATGTAAGTACAGTACATCAATATTCATGCAATCAAATATGATAATAGAGATGCCAATTGTATTAATGAATCACTATGATGTCATACGGTTACATTATACTTTTTATTGAGTCAATTTATTTAAATTAAAGTCATGTAAAATTAATACATAAGTATATTTTTGCACTGAGATGGTCCATTTCATTGTAAAATTGATGTAATAACATTTGAGCATAAGCAAATAGCCCTGATGCCAAGTGAGTGGTTTTGCCACCACTCTATAGGTATCAATTATGTTTGTTCATACTGCTTCTGGTGGTCAATTTAGTCCCAAGCATAGGACTTAGAGGCTACAAATAATCAGGAGTATATAATTAATGAGCACTTACGAGGTAATAAGAATCCACGGATCTTGTCATAGCCAGTGGTGAATGGATCATATATCCAACGACATCCCACAAAAAATCTCCGCTGATATTCATCGAGAGGGTCAGGGAGAGATCGGAAACAATGTGTCCACAGTCCTAGTCGCTCTAGCCGTGCGCCTGTGATTCTATAGTCACTTACGAGCCAACTCGGAGAACAGAATGCAACAGTGACGCAAACTATAGTGATGGCAAAGATTCCCAAGGCGCAATTGCCTGAAAGGCTGCGCTTCTTTCCCATCGCTTCTTCCTAAAAAAAAAAACAAAAAAAAAAAAAAAAACAATAAATAAACAGAATTATTACTATTAATGTTAACAATCGCACCTGTTGATGGTGCCTAACACACATCGCATCAAATCACAAGAATTTGGATGCCCACTAGGAACTAATAGTATGATAATACACTATTTTTGCTTGAATGCGGAATTGATAACACGTAGTGAAATTAAAAATATTCATGTTAGTATCGTTATCTACAAAATATGAGTAAGTATTTAGGTTATCTATATAGTGTATGTCACTACTGAATGCACCATCGCGTCAGGTGCCGTTACGATATAATTTATCTTCTCTTACCTTTTTACTTTGATAAGCCGTTGTGGCGACGTTTCTCTTAAACTTATGGCACTAAAATAATTTGTACTATCAGCTACGGTGTCTTAAAGAAAATGAATTTAAAGCAAAGCAAATAAACGACGTCAGATCACTTTCTACGGTTTACTTACCGTCGACGCCCTGCAATAACAATGCGCTATTGCGCTGCGTTCTTGCGCATTTTCCCACCCCCACTCTTCTTTTGGCGGTAAAAGACGAAAGTTTTTTCTGTCCTTGGCATGATTTTTGTGGGAACTCGGAAGTTTATTCCATTGTTTTCAGAAAAATTTTCATCAAATGCGTGCAATTTTTATGATTATTAAACGTTACAATTAGAATATTACATAAAGTAGCATTATGAGAAAAGAGGATAATAGCGTCTAGTGATGTGTAATGAATGAAGTGTGCTTGGCTTTTATAGCGTATTTATTATAGTTTTTGTTATACTATATATTTAATTCTAAAGTCTTTTTTTTTTACAACATGCTTTTTTACGGTTATCATTATTTTTACTCTTGCATCTTTTACCAAATTAATTTAACTCGCATGAGAGTTAAGATTTGTTTTTATGTCGCGTTTTGTAACTATTATAGCTTTTGTCAGCAATTACCTATGTGTTTTATGTTTTATCAAATAAACATATATGCACAACTCATAAAGAAATCAATATTGAATCAATTACATCATTATAGCCTAATCTTCTAACATAAAAAAAAAACTAACATTCGTATTTGTATAAAAGTAAGCATTATACTCTTCTTTTTTTTTACCATTCAATTTATATTCCCTCATTACTGCATTGGGTAGAGCTAGCTAGGATACTTATGGACTATCGTCACCATGTGGTTAATATACAAGGTCTATATATAAGAAGTTAGATGCTCCGGGAAAAGATTTGGCCAAAGTCGCGCAGCTTAAAGGAATTCACCAAAGATGCCACCACTTGAAACTTTGTTCACTTTATCAGTGACGTAACTGGTGAACGGCATCGTATTGGCTTAGAACCAAGTACAATCCATCACAAAATGAAATCGAATGCGCGAGTTTTGTGCAGTGATCAACCTCTTTATTATATGGACCTCAGTTAATATGCAATACTCCTTACATTCTCAGGTTCATCCCATTAAAAAAAATATATATATAAAAAAAAAACTTTGATAATGGATTAATTATCATTTTTCGATATATATGAAATTGTCTTTGCAATACAATAATAATAAATAATAATTAATTTTTTGAATCCAATTTTTGTATTAGCCCTATTTTAGAGTGTCATGTATCAAATAAATACACATATTACTTTTTTATTTCATATTTTTATTGTAAAATATAGCTTTATCAAAGTAAATAAAATACACACACTTAACTGTATGTATAATAAATCAATTTAAAATTACATGTACAAATTACTAAATAAAATGGACGGAATAATATATGAGCAGCATTTTATACTTACATTGCTAATTATTATAATAAATCAATTATGTAATGGAATGCTGCTATTTGTGCTTTATAAATATGTGTTGAGATTCAAAATAATGGACGGATATAATTATCATAGTCACACAAGCACATACCCTTCATCTAAGTAAAATAGTAATTAAAAATTTCTGCTCTTTTCTAGTGCAGAAACTTGAGGGTTTACTAGATAATATCAAAACTTAAAGACACTAGATGAAAAAATTCAATATAAAATATATTTTATATTCAGACATGCATTCTTTTTTAATGGCATTTAAAATACTAAAGCAAGGTTGAATTTGGTCTTCAGAGGCTAATCAACACCATAGGTAGAAGGGACCACTCCAACAGAAGGTTTTGGGGCATTAGGGCCTCAAGAGACCACCACAGGCATGAGAACTAATCACACACGAGACCACTTTACATTCGAGGATCCAAAAACAGCTAGGTGCCAGATAGTAAATGCCAACCCATTTCTTATGGCCAATCCATCCCTATATATATATATAACCTGGCTAAATTCTAATACCCTATCATTCATATACTCAAGGTAAAAAATATCATAAATTTCTTAATACTTATATTGATATACTGTACAGAGAAACTGCCTCATGACACCTAAATTTTATAAAAGTTTGTTTAAGTTCTTAACAGAAACTTATAAAAATCAAACTTACTGTATTACTAAAAAAAATAATAATGATAAAAGGCTACAACAAAACAATCCCTCTGCACAACATTATACACAACACACACATTATATTGATTATTAAAACTGCAAAAATTTAAGCAATGCAATTTTTTACATGCATGCTGATGGACGAACTGGTACAATTAAATTGTTAATAGCATGAAAATTATCTATAATTAACATATCCTCAAACATCATTGCTTCATATACAATTTCTCTTTTAAGTTGAGTTCAGATTGAGACATAAAACAGCGGTGAAATGTTTTTATGTCATTTGGATTGAATGTGCATGCACAGATCTAGTCTCAGGGGCGGATCCAGCCCAAAAATTTGGAGGGGGTGATTTCCTAGAGTGCAATGCTAATCTTGGGTGATAGCGGGTGGTGGGTGGTAATACCTGTAATGCATTTTTACCGTTTTGGAGGGGGTAGTCGCCCCCCCCCCTCCCCCTCTGGATCCGCCCCTGTCTGGTCTTTGCTTAGCATTATGTGTGAAACATAAATATTTCAATATTGATTTATGTATCACAGTCTGAACTCTACTTTAAAATATAACATTGTTACAAGTGCTGCTAAAATCTGGATTACAGATTATAACTTATCCAGATCGGAGAATGTGGATTTTGAGCACATTTGGATTTCAAACTAGTCAACAGTCTAAATCTTAAAAGCAATAACAAAAAAATTAAAATAAAAAAATAATAATAAAAATGTAAGTTTTGCTCACATGTTTGCCCAATAATCTGGACTTTTGACCCAGATCTACAAATTGATAAAAATTATCCAAGTCTAATCATCTGGATCGTGATCCACATACAAATTTGGTCAACACAATTTGTTATCCAGATTTCTTTACAGCACATTTTTCCCTAAAAATAATAATAAAATTGAAGACACTAAAAATGTACTGCTCGACTATAAAAATAACATATGAAAAATACAATTTTCTATAAACAATATTTTGAACATACCATACATGATATTTTTTGTTAAAAAATAGTACCTATTTAATTTAGAATAATACAGATAAATAGGTCTATTTCATTTAATTTCAATAAAATGCACACAAGGGTCAAAAAATGGGAAATATATAACAGCAAAAATTTTTTTTGCAAGTTATTTAAACATAATAACCATAAAGAAATTGCTTTTTTGTTATATTGTAAGTTATACACAATGAAAATTTTAAAAATAATTTTGTTGATAGTTTTAGCTTGCAAAGGAATACAACAAAGTCTAGGTACCGGTACTGTACCTCAAATTTGGATCAGAAGTCAATTTTTAAGAATGATATGTATGCAATATAATTTTTATTATAATCTATACATTATAAATATAACTCTTTACTGTCTGTGAAAGGCACTAATATTGCATTTTTGTTTTCATTGTTAAAATTAATTTAAAAGGAGATTATGATATTAGATAATATTTTGTAAAATTTTAGTCAAATCTTATTTAAGAAATACATAATCATACTTGTTTACCTCCGAACACACTAAAGTTAATTGTTAATTTCAAAAGTCATTACTGTAACTTTAGCAGTTGTACAACCAAATATTTTTCTTGTCAATACATCATTATTATTATCATAAAATTAAGCTGCAACAATAACAATTCTACTGTGAGGCTACCTGTTTAGTGTTTGATTGTATCCATGTGATAGGCTGCTCTACGATGTCTCTCATTTCTTAACTTTGCTTGGTATGATCTCCCCTCGGCAAAGAATTGTGCTGCAGTGACCCACAATAGAAGAGAAGCAATGACAGCAAGTGCATAAGACCAGGAGATGTCATTATGTTCCCAATTAGGCATCCAATCTCGGCCATCTCCATAAGCACCAAATATGATGCATGAAATACTGCCACAGAAAGCTGAGGAGCAAAAGAAAGATGTTAATTAATTCAAGCATTTTAGAAATTAATTTAAACTACAAAGTATTTATTTTTTATGTACAGCTCCGGCTAAAAGTTTAAAAACGAAGCAGTACACAGTACCGGCCGCTGCGTTTTTTTATTATTATTATTATTTTTAAATATTTTTTTAGATAGCTTTGTGTGGTTGCGGGTTGCCTATACAAATTGTTCTTAAACTTTTGGCCAGAGCTGTACATGTGTTGGAATTTCTTAAGGATTAATTTCCATCCTAAAACTGTTTAGAAAGATTTTAATTAAATTTTCAGAATACATTGAGCATTGCACGAAACAATTTTTTCCCTAACCTTTTTCTATCGTCAAATTTTTTTAGTTCATCCAGGATTGTCTATATAAAATACCAGTAATTTTAATTTACTCCACCAAATTTTATATTCATTGTGATCTAATTTCTCTGCCTACTATTTTCTATTTACTATATTAATCTGATTACATATAGGCCTATTATTATTAATATTTTTTTAAAATATTTTAGTATCATTTCAATATTTTCATGGTACATACCGTATTTGTTTTTCAACTCGTTTAAAAAAAAAATTTTTTTTTGATTTTGACTGTTTTTTTAATCAAGCAGTGAGTGAAAATAAATTGTGATAAATGTATTGAAGGAATTGTATTGGAACTTTCAATATGAAAAAAATGGGAGATCGGTACATCAAAAAATATATATATATTTTTAAATAAATATCTTACAATAATTTTTTAAAACTAATTGAACCCCAGCTGATAGAGGTTTGCAGTTAATTTGCTTACACATTTAAAACTTATTTTACATTTACTGTGCCATAAGCTCCGTGTGAGTGGCATTACTTAGCTACTGGACGGCAACTTGATGAGCCATATATTCAGTTCATACCACCTAAGGATGCAACCAATAAGAGAGCGCCTAAAAACTCTCAATTTAGTAATATTACCCCACCTCCTAGTGACCTTGAGCGCTTTAGCATCTATTGGCTTGCGACTCAATTTCGATTAATCACAAACATCCTTAGGTGGCGCGGACTGTACTAAAGGGCATGAATGAGTGTTTATATCAAATATTACTATCCCTAAAATTTAAAACAAGTGAAAGCATGTAAAAGTGTACATATAGTATCAGTCATCAAAATGGTCTGTCCTTGGATTGGAAAAAAAAAAAAATGGTACGAGGATAATTATACAATACAAAAACATACGAAACCACCCATTCCTACCTGGCATGCTACATCCATAAATATCCATTAGGATTTATATGTATGGACAATATGGTAATTGTATTATAGTTATCAGCCAGTTATAGGCAGATTGGGATACAGTAACCGCAGTTTTTTATATTGCATGCACTGAAGAAAACAAAATCCCAATCTGCCGGTAACTAGTACACTGTCACTGCTTATTAATTGTGGCAACTCTTGAAATGATTTTACAACATACAGTACAAATGTAGTTTTTTCTCATTTAATTTGTTATAGGGTGTGTACGCATGACATCATTCTGAGTGCTTTTCGATGCTCATCTTGAGCAATGAATAACATTGCTCAGCATAGGACAAACGTAGTTTTTGGCTATTTTCTTTGGAAAATTAGCTATTTTTTGTCATTATTATTTTTCTTGCATACTTGAGGTACTAATTCAACCTGTTAACAGCATCATTGCTCTCAAAAAAAAAAAAAAAAATAATAATAAAATAAAACTTGTGAAGTATTTTTAAACTGGCAAAATGTGCCATTTTCCTATACCGGCCAATGTTATTTACAGTAGTACTCACTTATGACGTCGACTTTAACATGAATGTAACCACCCTATAGACTTAACAAAGTATGTGGCATTCATATTATTTTTTGTATTGTTCATTCAAATATGGTCATAGAATGATACTTTCATTCACGTACAAGTTAAAAGACTTTAAACTTCTGCTGGTTTACCACGCTCATGGTAGTGTGTCGTATATATATACACCGTACTCTTGTTAATTTTTAAAATACATAATTTATAGAATATTTCCCACATTAATGTATTACATACCTGCAAATGTTATCAAACCAGACAAGATAAAGAGAACTTTGGGGAGACGTGGACTTTCTTTATCTGTGACCAAAAATTTGAAGATCAACATGAGACTGAATAGCAGTGCAGTTAGGCAGAATGTGAAGAACGTTTGAGTTGCCTTGAAAAATGCTGCACCAGAACAACATAAAAATGTTCATTAATAGACATATATCTTCAAAAATATTAGTAATCTATGTAAATTTAATACTTACGGGGCAAAAGGAAGTCATGGATGATATAATATTCCTCCTCAAAAACCCACCAACAACCAGTAAATTTTGTATCGTACCAATGATGTGGCTCCTCAAAATTGTGAAAACAGACCTGCCAAAGTCCTGAGGAGAGATATATATAGATATTAGAACATAATTCAACACCTGTTTGATTAAAATGTAACATTCATAAGGGTCTAGCCACGCCTTGTTACCGTACCGATGCGAAGAAATGTGGGATTCTTGAGTTCTCCGTCTGTTTCTAGCCAGCAGGGTGTTGAAAATGCAATGGCAACTAATATAAAACAAAGCAGTGATAGAATGCAGGCAATTAATCCATTTCTTGACTTAAAACTCATGATTAAGTGTAAACAAAATAAACACAAACAAATATTTCTGAAAACAGGTGTACAGCTTCCCCTAAACTGATTCTGATTGGTTACTTTAAAATGCGGGACCATTGTACTATTTAGTTTACATAGCTGCTAATAGATGGCCAAAACTAACTAAAAATGTAAAAATTACCGTGAAAATTCAAATATCAAAATGCTATAGCTATATTCAATTTGTTATTAATTTTGCTAGTTTTTTTAAGTTTTATTGGTTTTGTTTTAGTGTGGTTTGAACCAACTGATCCGAACAAAGCGGGTTCGCCAACACGCTCCCCTCTTTGGAATACGCTCAGCTTTATTTCACCAAACTTCCGAGAGCTGCAGATGATATCCTCCGCCACAGGTTTGGATTTTATGGATTTATACGCGTATATACACACAGTACACAGACACACACATCATTCATTTAATTATTAAGGATCAATTTATTTGAAGTGTTGATAAATAATTTTTATTTTATCCACTATACAGGTGCAACAGTGTTTGACGTAAATTCTGCTGACACCGAGGGAATATTAGAGGAAAGTTTACGACTTGCGCGATATCTCACTGGTCAAGGAGTGGGTACCGTGCTGGTCACCTTGGGTAGCCTGGGAGCAATGGTAAAAAAAAAAAAAAAAAAAAAAAAAAAACTTTAACCTTACTGTATTTGAACTTCATACCACAAATCTAATTTTTAATCTTTTCGGGACCAAGAATCTCAATAAAATTACGCCTTCGGATATATGCCCGATGCGATTTCGTTTCTATGTCTTTTCATATAAATATATAATTTATTTTGTGTCCCTCATGTAATTTGCATGAAATTAAGTCTATATAATGTAAAATAATAATTGCATATATTATAGTCAAATATAGCATAGCTTAGCTTATATTGTCATGGTTTGCTCAAGCGTTTTGCTCGTCTTTTTTTTTTTTTTTTTTTAGTATGTAAGTTTGACGATTATTTCTAAATGTCTATGTTTTGTAGATGTGAACATTGGCAGATGCATTGTATTTGTATACTGATTGTAGGAGAAAGAAATAAAATAAAAATTTTGAATTTGATTTTTTTCCCCTTTAACTATTGTAAATATATGCACTAAGCTTAAAAAATCTAATTGATTTTGTTCTTCAATTTTTGAAGGTGATACGGCGTGGAGATGCTGTGGGTCCCCTGACGGCAGGTGCTACTGGTGATACTCATGGTGTTCCGCTCTCCGCGCGACTGTACGCTGCTCCGGTGCTTGCACAGAAGCCACTCAATGTGTCTGGAGCAGGCGACTGGTAGGTGACAGACCATCTCACATTTACATTTCTACTTCAAATTTTCATATCATTTTTATAAAAATCGCCATATCACACGATCTTGACACATACTTTACTATCCACATCAAATTCAATTTATTTGTTACCTCTATATTGAAAAGCACTTTGCACCGTTAAAATGCTTCATGGTAAATATTCTTTTTCATTCAAGTGTTTGTCCTAATTCAATACTTTATAGTACACGTTTGCTTTTTAAGAACGTAAAAGCAATTTTGACAGCAATTCGTATATTCCCGTAGAATGACGCTGTTGTAAGAATAATATTACGCTCTATTATAAGCATAATATAGCGCCATTTGTTTGATTATAATCTATAGATAAATAAATTATTATTAGCATCCCTTTTCGCCTTTTCGTAAGAACATTATAATTTACAGTATTATAAATTTTATTTTATTTAAATAGTTTACTTTAACCTCTTCAAGAATCATCTGTCAGTTTAATTAAGGCGTAGAACAAACACCTTGAACAAAAAAAAAAAAAAAAAAAAAAAATTGCGTATTATCCTAACAAACCTGAAAATCAACGTTGATTTGGCTTGGAGTCATTTATTTCTAATTTATTTTCCATTCACAAAATGCCGCTGGCGGTCACTGACGTTACAGCTTGCTTGTTTTACGCGCTCGTAAGCCGGGCGAGCTGTGACGTCAGTGACCGCCAGTGGCATTTTGTGAATGGAAAATAAATTAGAAATCAATGACTCCGGCCAAAACAACGTTGATTTTCAGGTTTGTTTGGATATTACGCAACTTTTTTGTCCGAGGTGTTCTACGCCTTTAGTAATAGATTATTTTTGATTGATGAAAAATGGCACTTTTTCTATTAATGGTCAATGTTTTCTGAGTTGGAGTGCAAACTCAAATCAATGAGTGCAACCTCCCATATTGGAGAAGTAAAAGTTAGTATTTCATATAATTTTACCAAAAATATTTTCCCCCTTTTGTGTACTTTATTAGCCTATGTATATAACTGCGTCCTGTTCAATGTCAACAAAATGAAAGTGTTAATATAAAAGAGAGATAGAAGATCATTTTCTTCTTTAACTTTACACTTCCTTGTGCATATATTGACGTAACTCTTGAGTCCATTCATAACTTTGTATTATATTGTTACAGTTTTGCTGCGGCAGTTGCTGTTGGTTTCACGAGGCAGCTCGGTGAAGCTCGTGCTCTAGCATGGGGTTTAGCCGCCGCTGCGTGTTCGCTACAAAGCCCTCTTGCCATTCCAGAAACATTGGATCATCTCGTACCCCCGCAACATGACGCACCTTTCTCAAACCTGATGCCTTAACTATATATATTATATCATATCAATTTTATCAACCCTGAATTCATCAAAATGTTATATAAAATTATGGTTGCGTAAATAAGACAGCTCAGTTGATTTTTGCATGATCTATTCTCTATTATGGCATTCTCTATACTCTCTTTTTTATTATATTATTATTCAGTGGCTATTCCGTTTATCCCATGACGTTTTATTATTATTATTTTTAACCTAGGTCTATTATGTTTTTAATATGTTTTTAGATGATCTGTTATCAAAAATCTTATAAACGGGTATATTTTATCTTTTAATTGTAAAATTTTATTCTTATTATTTTTTTATACAATAATAACTCAGGCCTTTTAAATTATGTCGTATGTAAAAATTTTCGTCTTGTTAATTATGGATTAGCATATAGCAAAGGTACCTGTAATAAAGTAAAGACGAACAAATTGCATATGAGTGACACCTGTCCCAAAGCACAAACAGATCGATGAAGGCTTTATAAAATTTATATAAATGGTAAATTATCTGGCAGCTAAGGTTATGATGAAGAGAATGGACGTGTTTACACCTGCCAATAATCGATATTTGCGAGAAAATTCAATTAAAATAACTAACCAATCGATTTTTTATACATGTATATACCATGTGTGTTCCAATAAGTTCAACCTCTATAAAGTATATACATATGATATTTGAAATAATAATGGCAATAATTGTAACTCAACATCTGAACGATGGAGATTAAATTGAAAATGTAAGCAATAACATAAATATATATGTTGTGAATTTTTAATTGTATATTGTTGAATTACTTTTTGACAATAAAATGAGAAAAACAAAACCTTAACTTTGTACTTATATTTATGATCTACTTGTATAACCAAAGACATCTTGTCTTCTTTAAAATATGCATTAGTTAGTTTAGTTTAACCCTTTTAATACAAAAAATATGTACATAATTATGCCTTCTCTCTCTCTCTTATCTGGCGTAACTAACTTGTCAATTTGTGAATATTTTTATTATTTTAGTACCATTTTGAATGTAGGGTTTAAAAAAAATTGAAATATAAAAATAAAAGTGAACCTGATTTTAAATTAATGTTGTTGTAATTTTATGGATGAAAATAATTTAATGTCTTTATTAAGAATGTCGATAGTTATTATTTAATGTTTCGAAATCCATGTTTCCATTTTAGAACTTTTCTCATCTTTAAACCCATGTTTTTGTTTTTTTTCCCGTATAAAATGTTGAAAGTCTTTTGCTTAATATAAGAGTTGCATGCTTTACATCGATAATTTTCAAGCTGACAATTTCACATGATTCAAGTTTGTATCAAACTATAATATACTTTGATATAACTATAATATTGAATTCGATAATTATTAATAGTTCACGTTACAAAATTGCCTCACATTATGATTTATACCTATTACGTATAACATTCCTTAAATAATTTATCATCTCTACAAGAGGAAACTAAAACTTTTTTACTTTTGCTTTTACCACATAATATAATAATAATGAAGTCATGCATAGATTTCGTATACATATGGTAAAAACAAAACTAATATAGAAATAATATACTCTGAAATATATTGTTATACAGTATATATGGGGGTAAAAACTGATGAACAGAATCGAGTGCTTTCTACAACTAATTATTTATTGATATAGCATAGAGAACGTGGTGGGTATACAGAGAAGAGAGCGTGACTGTATAATATATGTATACCATATAAAGAGACAAGAATTTTTACAACTCATATGACGCAGAAATTTTCACATATTTTTTAATTAAATTCTTTTTTTAGTATTATTGTTTGCCCCTAGTATCATTTTTAATGTAACGTTTTTTTTATACTAATGCTACATACAATATGCTCTCTCACATGTTTAAAAATTTTCAACTTGTTGTTCGTTTGTAAATAATATCATTTTTGTTTCTGTACTGAAAATTTTTTTTTGTTTTATTTTTATTATTATTTTTTTTTTTTTCAATTCTGTTTATGATTTATAATTTTTTTTCCCAAAACTAAAACGGAATTCAATAAGTATTTTTTGTGAAGATTTTATTGACTAAAATTTACAATTATTATCTAATTTATCTACAATATATTTTTTAGTAATTTATTAATTAATATAATTACTATTTTTTTTTTGAAAATATCGATGGTAGCTGAACAGAAAAATATTTATTTTATTTTATTATAGTATAATTTTTTGATGAAATTAACAATAATTTAACAATGATAATATTTTTTATATATTTTTTTTGTTTAGCATTTTTAATTATTCTAAATTTTACAATTACTTTTATAATATATGATATTTACTTCTCTTTATTTTGAATCTAAATGGAAGAGGGTGTTTTTAGGCTCTACATAACGAAGAACAAAAGAAGGTGAGGGACTGACAAGGGGTTAGGCGTTGAAGTCGGAGATGTCGCGCCTCCTGCGGCCTGGTCCACCGGCGTACGTTGCTGCCGCGAGTCCCATCAGATGTTTAGCGGCCTGAGAGCCGGAGAATCCGCGGCTTAGACCAAGGTCCAGTCCACGCTTAGAGCTGAAACAAAAACATCGACAAATTTAAGCCTTGGGATGCTGGGGTATCAATATTTGGCCAAAAAAAAAAAAATTATATGTCATTGATCTCATTGCTCCACACACACACACACACACACACACACAAATCATTTCGTCTCCTTGTATTTTGTAAGGTTTTGTAAAATAGGGCTGTCATGCCCTCACAACGCCTTAATAAAGTTTATTATTATTATTAAATTATTATATCCGAAATGGCAATAAACTGTCCCTTTATAACTTTATAAATAATACACAACTATCTAAATTATTAAGCCCCGATTGTCGAATTTTATCATAATATTATACGTATTATTATTTTTTTTTTTAATTTCAAATTCAAAATAGTTATAATAATAATAAACATTCATTTTATGTTTAACTTATCGATTGGTAAAACTGATTTGTAATTTAAAAAGTCAATTAAAATTATAATAAATTTGTCACGTAATTGCTGGCTTCTGGCTACAGTACTATGTATAATATACGTAATATTATGAGAATTTTTGTTTGAATGAGTTAAATATGTATTAATTAGGGTGGGGGGGGGGGGAATCTGCCACTTATTAAAACGAAAGAAGAAAAGTGCACCTGATTACTGACTGTCAATTTATCAACCTTTGTTCTTTCATTCTTTGACATTTCTCGACACTGCGCGCGTTGTAACTGAAAACTTTTTTTCAAAAGGGTCACTTTAAGATATTATAAGACAGTAATAAATGTAGTATTGATTTCTTGGACTGGAATTCAAGTTTTGCATTTAAGGAACTCAAATTTTTAAAAACAAAGAGCTGATATAATTTATATAAGAAAGAAAAATAAATTGATGTAAAAATAAATTTGACGAAATTAAAGCGTCATAATTATTCTTGTACTAGAAAATGCATTTTAAATTCAAAATTGCATTAGTCATGATACAATTCTAGTGATATAAATGTTAGAATGAAAACAACAACAAGGAAGTCCGATAAATTGATTGACCGCAGAATATAATTGCTCTCACCCTCATTTTGTGCCATTGACAAATCAATCAAAAATGTTGGTCTTGTTTTTAACACTTGAATGGCAATTTTATACACTTGGCGTAAAAAAAAAAAAAAAAAAAAAAATGCAACATGAATTTGCATTTTTTTTTCAATAAATGAAACAGTAAGATGGAATAGAAATGTACATCGAATTCGTTATAAAATAATGTGATGTATGCGCATAACGTCATACTGAATGCGCTTCGACGCCATACTGGAGCAATAAATAACGGTGCTCAGCATATGACAAAACGTTATTTTTGGCTATTTTCTTTGGAAATAAGTTAATTTTATTATTATTAGTCTCACATACTTGAAAAACTAATTCAACCCAGCATCAAAAATATTTCCTTAGTATTTTTAAACTGGCAAAAATGTATCATTTTCCCCTACCAGCCCATGTTATTTAGTGCTCACATATGGCATGGACTTTTATATGAATGCAACCACCTTATACATATATAGCCTGAACACCTAAACAGTTTAGTTCTGGAAAAAAAAAAACTAATTTGTTCTTCTAATATAAATAATTATGATCTGTTCACAAGGAGAAATAATTGTACCATGTGATAAATTTGATTGCTTGGAAACTTTATGGTTTCAAATGGAGGCTGCATGCAATCAAATTTATTTCACACTGAAAGTATTGTATCGTGTGAACATGACTATCATTATTTTTTTTTTTAAGTATTTTTGTGGATTATTCTATTGAATTTACGCCTATACAAGCTCACTTCAGAAAGAACTGTCAATTATTGGCTGAAAGAAAATCGATTATATTTCTAAATTATCAATACCAACTCAATACACATTTAATAAGATTTTTATTGTAAATTAGATTTTCATTGTGATTTTCAATTGCTTTACCTTGTAAAATTATATAAAAGTTATATAATACTTTTTATTTTAAAAGTTTTACAAGACGTAATAACATTAAATTAAAAGCATTTATAAATAATTATTGTTTCTTAATGCTGTAGATACAATACCTCTATATATACTTCTATTTGGAAATCAGTTATTGATTCATGTGAATTTAATTATTTACAGCGTTGTAATGAACATATGGTTAAGCTTTTAGTTCATCTAAGGCCATATATAATAAAGAATATCACATTTTATATGTATAGTACTTACATACTTACATATATATAGTAAATATAAATATATATAAAAAGTTACTCACCTTCTCAAATTGTAAATCCTTTGTAAATTGCATAACAGAAAGCAAGAAAGTTAGCTAAAAATACAGTTGTAAAACAAGTTTCTTTGCAAGTTTATTTTTAATATATGTACTCTGCTAAGTAAGCATAAGTGAACTTCTGTAAATTCTAATCATTTACTTGAAATAAATTTACTTAAAAGTAAAGTTAACATTTGAAATATAAATTTATTCAATCAAAACTATGACTCTAATGTACCGTAAATATTAATGTGGAAGGAAAGTGAGTACAGTACTAAAGTCTTTTGAGACTTAACAGAAGGAAGGAATAAGAAATACACAAGGAAACAAAAAATTTTTTTTTTCTTTTTTCTTTCTTACTTCTCAAGTTCGTGAGCGCGAAGAATAGATTGTCCAAGTCGAGCCAACATTTGTAGCATAAGTTCAGGATCGGGATCAGAATCCATCAGGCTGTTACTGCTACTGAAACAAAAGAAAATCATGAAATCAGTAACTGTTATTCTTAAATTGACTCTATTTTTTAATGATGCGCTTTGGTTTTATTATATTCTTAATCGTTTTTTTTTTTTTTTTTTTTTTTTGAGTGTGATTATAATGTCTTTAAGTAATAATTGTATGTGAGTCTCTTTTCAATATTTTTTCCCGATTTAACTATTTTATATCTGCAATCTCTCTCTCTCTCTCTCTCTCTCTCTCTCTCTCTCTCTCTCTCTCTCTCTCTCTCTCCATTTATATGTTTTCACAAATGATCGGCTTAAAATATTTAAAATGCAAACAAATTCTTTAAAAGCTTATAAATTCTTTAACTCGAATACAGTATTGACAATAGCTCGTTTTACGTCATATACGCCAGATGTAAGAGACAATTTTAAAAATTGCCTTTTCTATAGAATATGAAACTGTAATGCAATTTTAAAAAAATGCCGGCTAGTCATAGCTGTGTAAATTACAGCATAAAAATTGAATTATGAAATATGATTTGACTGAAGATCGATTTTCTGTAAATTATTAATGTTGATTTTTTTTTCTCTCTCTCATTATGATGGCAAATATGTTCCTTGTATTTATTAATAAATAAATTCTCTGTACTAATACCATAAGCAGCTTATTTCATATGCTCATTCTAAAGTATTCCAAATCGATGTTCTGCACTGAATATTATAATTAATTATGAAATAATTCAGATGGCCTCAATTATTTAAACTCAATAAAGCATTAGCAATTAATTCAATGTAATATGAGCTCATATTGCTCTTCATGCTTATATGAATGAAAGGTCATTATGAATTACTAATATTAACATCTATGCATCATATATAGGCTTTGCATTAAATGACATTTTAATAGCATATGTGATGTACATCCAATTATAAGTCATTATAAACTTTACCTGCATTTGATTATCGGAAGATATTAAAATATATTGACCAATATACGTATAAGGGAGAAGTATTTGTGAACTTGGTACCTTTATGTTGTTAATATAGTTACATAATAACATATAGTGACATATAATTTTACTTTTTTATTATGTTTTTCCCCTGTATACGTCATGGAAGTAATATTAAATAAAATCATCGATTGGCCAGCGTATTTGCATATTTAAATTATTATTTTTAAAAATGTTTAGAAAAAACAACAACTTACATTAAACCTATGTTAAATAATTTTTTATTTATGAATTTGAAATAAAAATGTAAAAATAAAAGTCCATAATTTTTTTGCATAGAAAAACGTTACTAAGGTAATATTTGATTTATAAATCTTTTTTATTTTTATTATAATATAAAGATCATTGCCGTAATGAGTCATTATAAAGATTAAATAGTAAATAATAATAATGTTGTTTTGAAATAAATTAAATTATTTTTTTATTTAAAATAATGGCATTGGTATGTAACATCTAAAGCAGAACTTTTATTTCCTTGTTAATCTTTTCACAATAGCATAAATAAATTAAACCAGAGAACTAACTTAAAATTTGTGATGGCATTTTAAGAAGAAAAAAAATTCAAATCTTACTTTTTTTTTTTCAAGTTGAATAATAATTACAATAATAATAAAAGCTTTGAGATTTTCTCAAGTATTTCGTTATTTGTATAACAAAACGGAGTCTTTTGTTTTATGTTTTATCCTACTGAGAATAAAATATTGTTGTTACTTTTTACGATTCTTGTTGGTATAACAAAATTTGAAAATAAAAAAATCTTAAAGACTTCATAAAATAAAATTACAAAGATTATAGTAACATTAAGGTAACCAAATGAGTCTCTTTTATAACTCTGAATATTCCATAATTACTTCAAATACTTTTTTTTTTCGTCCAAACAATATAACATCTAATTTAATGCATCTCTTGAGTGTAAAATATAACTCTAAATTAATGTAATATAATATAATAAAACATTTGGGTTTTAGTGTAAAAGTTATAGTATTATAACTAAATTACCGTTACTTAAGTGTATTTAAATCCTATATTTGTGTTTTGATGAGTGGCTGAATATAAACCTACTTGAAAAGTTAATTATAACCAGAGTTATGATGTCTGTTTAATCCAAGTAGCTCCTTAAAAACTAATCTATATAAGTATAGTGAAAAGTGGAAGCAGTTAACATCTGGTTGATGTATTTAAATTATGAACTGACCTCAATTTAAATCAAGCACAGAAAAAAGTAATGGAAAATGAAATGTCAATATACAGTAGTTTACACCGCATGGATTTTAATATAATCCTTGTCCCCTCTACTCTCTCGTCATTTTCTAAATAAGCGAATCCAATTTGTTTCATTTTAAATATTTTCTATTGAATTGTCAATTTAACTCTCTATATATTAATAAACATTAGTTATGAAAAATGATTTTAATATTTATAGATTCATTTAATTAAAAAACACTATATATGTATGTATTTCAAAAATTACATTTTATTATTTTTATTGTAAATGCTTTTTCAATTTTTTACTCTCTTCAAAACTTCAATATCAAAAGCGAAACAAAGTGTCTCGTAAGCTAAATTATAAATTACTTTTAATAGACTTGTCATTATTCATAATTTTACTTCTCTACTCATTTTCCAAGAACTCAAGCAAAAAGATGGAAGTTAAATATGTATGTATAAAACGTGTGCGTATACTTGTAATATCTATACAAATAACTTTCTTCAAGAAATAAGCAATTATAACTTTATTATTAGAATTAATGGCAGAAATGGGAGTTATATACCTGTGTTCCAGTTATATAGCTTTTTGTTACACAATCCAATATATAAAGCAATACAAATAGGTAGAAATACGCACATCTAATTAAACGCAATTCCCAACTGGAGAAAAACAACAGATGTTGTTTATTAAAGAAATAATAATAAAAGTCAATGAATTCTCCATCTTTCAGAACTTAGTTTTTATTTTTTATTGCTCTCTTACGGTATCAGAAATAGTATAACTTTATAATATATATTATTTATTTCAAATGTCGTGTATTTTTAGTAAGATTTGTTTTTTATTACTTACTTAATTATACTTAGTTTTCTTGTAAAAGTATGTTTATAAACTTGACCAAAAAAATCGCATTTGTTAATGCTCATGCACTAATGTTATTTGAATTTGTACTGTATAAGCAAGTTTCATGTAATATGTCTGAAACCCCCATAATATATTATGCACCTTAATATTTGTTGTTTTTATTTACTGTTTATTTGTTACTGTTATTATTTATTAATGTTTATTTTACTGTTTTATTTATTTATTTGTTTTTATTGTCAAAACTAAACAACAAATTTCATAAATTGATGATAATGTTTCATTATTTGTATATTAATGTTGGCTTTCACTGTTTGATGACTGTGGAAAACACTGCTTTGTTAAACAATGTTTTACTGCAATATTTAATTTTTCACAAAAACATATACACAGCGTTATTTTATACAGTGTAAGTTCACTCGTCAATCTTAGTTTTCATTTTGATTACAGAATTTGTTTTTAGTTTTTGTGTAATTTTATGAAACAGGATAAAGAAGTAGAAGAAAAGTTATCGTAAATAATAAATACTTAAAAAAAAAGTACTTAAAAAATATAAAAACGTATCCATACGGTTTATGTTTAATTTTTTATTCATACAAAAATTTCGCAGTTTAATACTTTTTTTTTAATAAAATTTTAGCCATGTACATTTTTGTGTGATATTTACTTACATAATATAATTAATGAGTGTTATTATAAAAACATTTTTTTTAAATTAACGTAATCACTGCAATACTCATGTTTCGTGTTGATCTGGTAGACATGTTGTTACTCATTAATTTAGTCCGGATTTAGTGATAATGAAGGCAATAAGCAAACTTTTTCCCCCAAGAGTTCAAGATAACGCAAAGCTTGTAAAATATTCAATTTTATCCACCAAGATTATAAATTAAATTAAGTTTTTTCATTTGACACCACCGAAGTGTTAACCACAAACAAAGGTCTAGGGAAAGAAATAATCCGTTTAAACGAACTAGTTTTTAATTGGGATTATATAATTAGTGGTTACTTAATCATACTGTAAACTTTTAGGTAATTATTGTCTCAGAGTAATTGGGCATATGTAAACATCAGAATAGTAGAAATAATAATAGACGAATAAAATCAGTAATATATATTAATATGATTTCAGAGCGTTTATAAGAGAAGTTTTAAATTACACCATATTTTAAATGCATTGAATGTTTATAGAGTATTATGTGTATGACGTCATCCTGAATGCGCTTCAACGCCATACTGGAGCAATAACTAGCATTGCTCAGAATAGGGCAAATATGGTTTTTGGCTATTTTCTTTGGTAAATTAGTTTACTTTTTTGTTATTATTATTTTTTCGCATACTTGAAAAACTAATTGGTTAACAGTATCAAAATGGTCTCTAAAATATTGTCTAAGTATTTTTAAATGAAAAAAAACTGTAATTTGCCCATACTAGTGGTCCAGATAATTTAGTGCTAACAAATGGCGATGACTTTTACTTGAATGCAGGTTGTCAAAACTGTATTTTGTGAGAGTGAGGAATACTTTGTATTGATATTTGCGAGAGTGAAGGACACCATCACGTCTAACCAAACTAAAAATGGAGGAAGCAAAAATAATCTATTTAAATAGGCAGGTGAGTTTATAACGGTTAGAATGACGTAATGTGGTACTTGAGAAATGTGCCTGCCTGGCCATAGACATTATAACGTTACGTACCTCTCAATAGGCGCCCCTCTTGCGCACGCCAGCAACATGATGGTGAGGAGAGCGAGTAGGGCGGGCAGTCCAGGCTTCATCTTTATTTTCACCTGAGAACAAACAAACAAACTCTATGTCACTCAAGTACATATCAGTTGACACGACTCTAATAAAGAAAAAAAATATACGTATAATACTTCTGCTGCTGCTTTTCTCCCCTCATACACTTCATACTGAATCGATATCACGTGAAAATTTAATAAGAACTTCTTCTTAATGAGAGATAATGTACTGTCCAACTATATAATAGGAATGAAGCTGCACGTGCGAGACCATTCTTACTAAAATCAACGTGAATTTCCGGTAAAAGAAAGAAACAGAAATTAGGTCAGATCATTTCTTTGTATATGTAACTGAAAATACTGTAGAGTTTATAAAACTTTTGCTGGTACTTCTATTTTAATCACAGCTTTCACTACTTTCAGTATAATTTAAGTGACTGAATAAATTACGTAATATATGCTGCATGTATATCTTGGCATAATAGTTGAAAATTGGAACAGCATACATTGTACACTAAAATCTTGATGCTATGTATGTAACATAGTTATTATGCAGTATAGCATAAATTATGTTATAATGAACAAATGTTGCTAAAAATTAGTTAGCATAATAATAGTGGGTTTATTTTTTTTTATCCATGTGGTTGTTTCATTTTAAAAGTAGCTGATCCTTTAATTAATTTTCATTTTGAAATATAAAATTATGTCATTACAAAATTACATCGGTATCAAAACTTTTCTGCAAACTTTATATATGGAAGTGGTTTGTAAGTTTCTTAAACTCAAATTTCCATTTCTTTGTATATCTTTATTTATGTTTTTAAAAAAGTAGCAAACAAAAACAAGTTTTCAAAAGTATTGACTAAATCTGAAAATTAGCATCTCAAGTTTAAAGTAGTGTATTTCTAAAACAAAAGAATATTTTTATATAATTTGTACCATTATAGAATACTTCCTTGCATTTTTTTTCATTAAAAATATCAATTAATTTATAATTAAAACTTTTAAAGTAAATTTTAACCATTGCTTAAAATAAGCTTGTTAATACATCCATCACCTTTATTTCCTCAAAGTTTAAAAAAAGCTCAAAGCCTGATCGTGTTCGTAAAGTGTGTAAAATGATTGATTTAAAAAAATATACCAAAATCTAATCATAATATAGCCTTGTTGAAAAATTTCATATTTGACTAACAGGTAAATATAATCGTTTTTAAAATCCTTTTTTTTTCTGGTTGTTAATTTAAAAAAATTATATCAAATTATTATCACTTTATTTTATTGTGCATTGGTGCATTTCTATTTCTTGAATACGGAAATAAAGGTAAGTGCTGTTGCTCCTCACTTCTTGCTCTATATAAAGGTACTCTATACATATAGTGGTGAATAGGCTGAATATAAAATACAACTACTTTTGATAAGTGACCTCAACGTCTCTGCTCTCAACACATTAATAACCAACAAAATATAAAGGAAGAAAGAAAGGAGGAAAAATAGTGTGACTTAAAGATAAATCAGAAAGACATTTTCAATTATTTCTTTTAGATATTTCATTTGATTTCACATTTTGTAAAAGCATGGTATTGAACAGGAAAAAAGTATCATTGAATAGGATAGTCAGTCAGTGAAAGAGAGAAATATTATATTTTATATTAAAATAGAAATATATATTCGTGCCTCATATTGATTGCTATACAAGATTCTATATCAATTTTTATTGATTTTTTTTTCTCAGTTATTTTATTTTTGTAAAGAATTTCTTAAAAATGAAAGGATTATAATATAGGATTTCATAACATATTTGTGTAAGCAATACCAAACTCTTAAGGAATATAAATAAAAATAAGCTGATAAAAACTACGGTGAATCAGTTATAAGAATTTAAATTGATTTGCAGTTTTTATCGTATACCTTTTACAATGAATAGAAATTTTATTTAATTAAAATGAAATGAATTTTTTAATTATTTAATATGCACTGTATACAAGAATAAATTAATAAGCAGAATTTTGCCATTATACTGTAGTCAGAGTAAAACGTATTGTTGTTAGTATAATGATGTGCAAGTAGGAAAATATGCAGGTTTATAGTTATTATTTGACATGAAAATAATTAAGATTCTACAATCGTAACTTTATATAAAGAAAAAAAAACATTTCAACAATAAACAGCCTTCCTAGCTTTGAAAAAACTTAAAAACTTATAAATGATAGAAGAGAGACTTTTTTTATAGTTTTGCTGGAATGAAAGTTGTACCGTTAATTTAATTAATATATATAAATATTTGTGAAATAATTACTTTTTATAATTATTTATTTTTTATAGTTTAAGAAGATACAATTTTTTTCTTGAAATTTTTTTAATAAAAATTATTACATGCTAAAGTTTTAAACTTGACATTTTAGAAAAGTTTTCACGTAGAGTTACTTCTATTTAAATATTTAAAACGAGCAAGCTTTGAGTATAACTTCCAGAAAATGTTTCACTTATTTTATAATTAAAATAATTGACGGTAAAGGTCATTCCATTGCTTTAAAAAACCAAAACCGGACGATAATAAACTTCGTTATGTCGATGTATTTGGGAAATTTGAATTGAAAGTAATAATCTTTATTGAAAATGACAGTATATTTTCACATTTGAAAATTTCTCAAAGATAGTTTTTCAAAGCAAATACCACAATGTAGTAAATAATTTACATATTTCTCATACTGTATAATCAAATGTATAATATTATTGCGAATATGAATATATATGTTAAATTGACGCGCGGTAACTGTCAAATTGATTGATGATACGTAATCAAGTTGTCAGTCACGTTTACAACAAAAATTTGAAAAATGATTATTACAGTAAAATAATAATAACAAAATAAACTTTGGAATAAATAAAGCATCATATAAGCAGAAACCTTAACTGAATTTTAAGTAACAGAAGAAATGAAAGGTAATCAATAGGACAATTTAGTATACTTATTTATATTAAGAATGTAAATTATTAAATTATCTAAACAAATGTCTTTCTTATCAAAGTAAAATTATAAATAAAATCCAATAATTTATGAAGCTATTTTGCTTAATAAACTATTTTTCATTTTAATACTTCTACCCAGAGTATCAGAATTTTTGTTTACTAAAAACGTGATACCTATTTATACACGTTTTATAAATGTGATTTATTATTATCAAGTTTGTATTTTAAAGCTAGTTTCAGTGCATAAATAATATTACATTATAATAATAATGTGATTACCTTATCTATATAATATTGCAGAACAAATATTTGTCAAACAAAAAAAAAAAAACTCCAAAATAGAAAAGAATGAAAAGATATTACCTTAAAGTAAAAAATATCGACTTTCATATAAAAAGCAATGCATTTTATGCAATAAAGAAAGGGATATACTTTGCTTTGATAATCTAAAAATGCTTTTTTTTTAATACTTATGGTAATATAATGCTTTTAATTTTATCAACATTGTAAAAAAAAAAAAAAAAACCTCTGTTTGAGCTCCTTGATCGGTATGCAACTGATGCGTTGTTAATGCAAAGCTGGCTGCGTCATGTATCACAGAAGGGGTCTGGGAGAACGCTAAAATTTACTTAACAAAACATACATGTATGTGTTTGGAAAGTAGTATAAATATTTCAAGTGTGACCCGTGCTGTGTTATATGTATATCTAGGAATGAGAAACTTTATACAAACTTTTTAAAGCACTTTTTTTTTCTATAAGCAATGTAGAGACTACTAACGATTGCATCATGCATTATTGACGAGAAACCTGCAGTATTTTCACAGAGAAAGAGAGAGCTAAAAATACTGACCAACAGTGACACTTCACACAAATTGGAAATAAAATGTTCAATAACATTATTTGTATTTTTATGGTCCTTTTTCTTTTGTTTTGCCATTTTTTTTCTTTTAGTTTTAGCTATTAAATATTCAAAAAAATCAATGAAACATTATCAGTTGAATGGAAACCATGTATATACTTTGATGTGTTTTTAAAAGTTTTAGAAACACAATCTGGACTGGCTTATGTAGTATACTTCATCCTTATATATTTATTTTTATGAATATTTTTTCATAAAAAAAAATCTTTATATAGTAACTGCTCAAAAAAAGATGTGATAATTGAGTTTCAATATTCTTGAACAAGTTTTTAAATTTTCTTTATTACATTTCTTGTTAAGAATTTGAAAAGTAGAAAAAATGGAAATAATGCACTAACTCTTGAATAAAAATGTAGACTTTGTGTTATTAGTACATTCAAGTATTGAGTGATTTTTTTTTTCATCTAACAGACAGTATACTATATTTTGCAGTACCATAGAAGTATTTTGTTTTTCTTGGTGACAAAGCTAAACCTAGTAAACGTTAAGTCAGTCAAGTGGTGAAGATCTTTGATTGATGCCAACACAACCGAAAAAATAAAGACGGAATTTCCTCTCGCACTGCTTCGCAATAGCAAACCAATTTCACGATTTGGTCAAAAGTTCATTGAAAAAAAAATTGAAGTGTAACTTGAATAAAAAGAATTTTTCCCTAAAGGAAAAATGTACTCTGTTAATGAAAAAATACTTTAACTTTTTTTTTTTTTTTTTTTTTTTTTTTTTTTTTTTTTTTAAAGGTTATTTTTTTTTCATTTTATTCGATAATAATTATCTTGTATAAAGAAACTTTTCATCTACCCCAAGGGAAAATTCTTTTGTTTAGCAAACATACATTTGAAGTGCTGACGTAAATAATTTTAAATACATTATTGAATGTACAGTATAAAAAAATATTATTACAAATTCTATAGATATTATTAAGTTACTACAAAATTCTATTTAATAAATACTTGTTTTTTTGACTGATTATAATAGCAACTATCCCACGTTACATGTCTCATGGAAAATTTCGAATTTAATTTATGAACTAATAACAAAAAGCGATAGCTTATTTTATGATAATTAATTTTCTTTAGTTTGAGTATATTTTAGAGACGATTTTATTGCAATATTACCTTAAAAAAACGACCATTCTGAATAGAAAGTTAGTGATTAAAATGTCTGTAAAATATACTCAAGCTTAAGAAAACAAATTATCAATTATTAAAAAAAATAATGCGATGCTTAGAATTTTTAATTCAATATTGCGACCTTAAACTAAAGTCCCTAGAAAATACCAAGTACTCTCTCACTAAAATCAATGAAAACCTCACTCAAATAAAATGCAGTTAAATAATGATTGTTGTCATTATAATAATGACAACAATGGAAAAAAATTATTAAAAATTCTTATTTAGTGGGAGTACTTGGTATTTTCTAGGGACTTTAGCTCTAACAATCAAATGGATTAAATTTTTGGATTTTTTTTTCTGTCTTTTCCATTTTACAGAATACGCAACAATTCAGTGTACGTCATTTTGTTTGTTTTGTCTGTATATGGAGAGTTTCCATGCACTTGAGTCTTATTAATCTTCTTCTTGAATTATTGATGCTACGTCACGTCAGAACGACATTCATAAACAAGCATGCCTCACGGTAACTCGCAAAAGTACATAATATACATACACAGTACATAGTAGATGTATATATATATATATATATATATATATATATATATATAATACAAAAAGAAGAGACGCGGCGTCAGCCGCTAGCGACAAGTAAAAGTACACGTTTTTTTATACACACGTGTTCTTATATGCTAGCATTTATATACCAAGACACTTTTCTTTCTTGAAAAAAGGATAAAAGAAAGACGAAAAAAATAAAAGTAAACATTGCTTGCTAAGATTCTCACAGAACGTTTCAAAATAGTGTACTTCATCTTCTCATTGTTGATATAATATGAAAAGCAAATGTATCAAATAGCATAGTTTATTTTTCAACTCAAATTTTCTATGCCTTTAATAAAATGTTTAAATAGAATTATGATAATTTGGCTTCTTATTTGTTTCAATTTCAGTTAAACATTAAAGAATTGCATCTCATCTCATGTTTGTTTTTACAGATTTGTATGTTTTTAATAAGTAATAACTTATATTTTAATGATATCCAAATATACTAGTATTTTAGTCTGAAACTTTTATGTGATGATTTATGCTATTTAAATATACAACGACTTTACATAAATTTGTTTAAACAGGCAATACTAACCGTTGTTTTCCAAACTAGTTGCAATGGAAACTACTAAAAAAACATGAAAAGTTAACAGTAAACAAAATGGGTATATATGATGTTACTTTTAAAGTGTTTTATAAATAAGTTTTAAATAAAGCAAGTGGGAAATTACTTTATCAAAATAGCTACTTTACTATCAACACTAATATTTAACTATATTATAGTAAATATTTGTATTTATAGTCAGTAAATTCATGCTATATATATTATGTAACTAAAAAATATATATAAAGTTAAATCTTGGATACAAAACAAAAACGCACATATGTAACAAAGTTTTAAGCAAATATCTGCGATTTAGCTTCTATTGTTATAGAAGTTTTGTTAGTATGAGAAAATCTACTCCAATATTTCCAAATTCAATATGTGTTCAATAGACATTTTAGTTCTACATTTAGTAAATACTTTATATTTACCTGTGTGGGAGTAGTTAGACACAAAAACACACGCGCTTTAGTGTTTTACAAACGTAAACTGAAAAGCTGTAACATTTTACAAAGCCACAATACTGAATAAAGATTAAACTTTTGTTTAATTTAGTAACACTTTGTGTACTTGATTTTCTTTCTTCTTTTTGCATTGTATTCAAAGTGCATTCAAACAATAATTTGTATTGTAATTTTATTCATACTGTTTATAATAATAATAAATTAAAACTTAAAGTATATATTATACTGTATTAAATGTACATAGAAAGAAGATAGATGATAGTTTTTATTGCGAGGCCACAAAAGGTACAAAACCCACCCAACGTTCGTGTAAGTTATTTCATTTTATTTCAATAAAAATATAGTAAATGAGAGGACAGAAACACTTCATTAAATACCCATTAACTTAGTTTAAAACAATGTTGGAGGTGACTTTACAAAGTGACCTTTTGTTTAAATATTTATATAGTTTGATCAAGTTAGTTAAAAGAGATTCAAAACCCCTCAAGAAACTAAAATGTTCATGTATCAAAAAGCTATTAATTATAAATGTACGGTGCTATTTTATCTTAAGTAACTTAAAATACATCGTTGGCTCGTGGCATTTTCCTGTAACTCGTCTCAAGTTTTCAATATTTGACCTGCAATGTTTTTTGTGAAGTTTAAGAAGAACAAGCTGAACTCAAGTTACACAGTCAAATAGAGAGAAAGAGAGATAACCTTCTTTTTCTTCTCTCAAGTGATTGAATCTCAAACTCCTTTGTTACTGGAGATTGGAACTGAAAAAAAAAATCACAAATAGATCGTCTACACAAGCTACAAAACGAAAAGACAATTACGAATTTTAAATTTTATTACATTTTTAATGAATCTTTAACTTTGTAATACGTAATATCGTATAAATATAGAAAGTTTCAATAAAATACGTGCTATATACAGTATAATAAATGAAAACAATTGATAATCGTAAACAATAACAGTATCAATTGTTACTGATTATAATTTTGTAGTGTTTTACTATAGTTTTATGATTTATTGTATATTAATGAACGTGTTTTTGTTGTATTTGATGAACGATTTGAATATAAAAACATATTTAAGTTATTCATGTAGCAATAGTTATATAAAAGTATTATCAACACTTTTTTTTTTTTTTTTTTTTTTTTTTTTACAAAGATTTATAAAATATTGAAGATAGTACGTTGTAAAGTTTGACTTTCTGTAAAACATACAGTTTTCTACAATAAAAATATATGCAGGCTTACTTTAAATCACTTTGAATAAAATATTGAAAAAGGGAAGCATAAGGTAACGGCATTACATTTTCAAATACTACAACAAAACATAAATTGTAAGACATAAGCGCGAAAATCAAGAATTATTTATTTGATGACGTCAGAGTCTCTATGTTAAAAATTCCATTTCAGTGGAGATTATATGAAATATTTACTACAAGTATGAGATGTAGAATGGAATGTTTTTGACCATTGGCTTCCTCTTTTGTAGTCTACACACTTGTGTTAAATTACCTATTATTATAAAGTAAGCTCAAACGCTATTAAAAAAATCAGTTTAAAATAAATTAAAAAATATTTATTTAATATTGCAATGGAATAATACATACCAGGCACAGTTAATCGAAGTGGTAAGGAGAAGAAGGAAAAATACCTAAACACAAAGGGAACTCCCACAATAATCAGGATACTTTGTTAAAAATTAAAATATTTAAATTTTAGTTGAGAGCTTTCACATTCAAATATTTCAATTTTTATAACGCTTTCACAATGTCATGCATTGTAATCGCCATATTAAATTATTATAATATTACTTTCCTTATTCTGAAGTCTTATATAGAAAGAACAAGTACATTTTTTTATTAAGAGTTTAGTTAAGACAAAGGATAGGTATAAGACAAAGTTTTCCTCTTAGCTCCTCTCTTTTTAACTAAAGTATAATTTAATTCAATTTAAAAATTTTGTCTATAGATTGTTCATTTTTTTTTAATGTTCTATTTCGAGGGTTAGGTGTACGAGTGGGCTAGACTTGTAGTCAGGCCTCGATCTCTTACTTTCAAAAATGTACGTATCTTGATTTTTAATAAAGATGATTATTAAATTTTATTTTATATACAGAGTACTTCTATATGGTAATAAAATTATTTTATTTTATTTTATGCAACTTTTGTCATGATATATAAATAATTTCTTTATTAAAAAAAAAAGGTTTGACATTTAAAAGCACATTTCTGCTTCAAAAAAATAGTAAAATAAAATAAATAATAAAAAAAAAATAATAAAACAAATTCTAAAACAAATACAGCATTTAGTTTAGTTCTTTTCCTGTTATTGGATAACTGATCTGAATTATATATATATATATATATATATATATATATATATATATATATATATATATATATATATATATATATATATATATATATATATATATATATATATATATATATATATATATACATATACATATATAAATATATATATATATATATATATATATATAATTATATATATATTATACAACATATATATAAAAAAACGTTATTGAGAAAATAAAAATGAAAACGCCAAAGAAATTATTTAGTTTTGAAGTCATTATAATATTAATTAAATCTTTTTAACAGTACGTTTTGAAACTTCATAACGCTTTTACGTTAAACTTACAAAACTGCTTTGAAATGGATAACGCTTCTTTTTTTTCCTACGTCTCAAATAACATTTAACAGACTCTTTTTCATAAAAAAGTCGGATCTTATCTTTTCACTTTTAGCTTTATAAAATTTTATTTTATACTTTACGTAGCCTGCGTAAGCAAAGAGAGAAAGACGAAAAAAAAAAAAAAAAAAAAAAGTAAAGTTTCACACAAGACATGCAAAATAAGACTACAGAGACAACGAAAAATACAGCAACCCCTTGGCAAAACTTGCATGTTATTTTCTTTATAACAATACATAACAACAATGGTGATAGAACACGTTCTTGTCTTTCCTACTTTCAAAGTTATCTTTTACAGTTTGTAAACATGACAGAAAAAAAAAGATGAAAAATAAAACACTTCTTAACATAATCTTTTATTGTACTAAATTTATTTACGTATTTGTAAGTTTTATATAATAAAAAGAGAAAAAATTGATAGTTAGCTGCAGATTTTTTTTTAAGCAATCAAATTCATCTTAAAAATCATTAAAAACAATTTTGTAAGCCGAAAAATAAAACATTAATTTAAAAACATGGAATTACGTAAGTGTTATTCTTTATATTGGAAATACTAGTTCGTTTATTCTTTCTTATGAGGAGGTTATTTTTTTTTTAAACATTTAGTTTATATTCAGAGGAAAAGACATAAATATTAAAAAAAAAAAGAAAAAAAAAAAGTTACCAACCATTAAATGGTTTTATCAATTTTAAACATTTTTTTTAAACTGAAAATAATAATAAAAATAAAAACAATAACGGCCCACTTTAAAATTTTCTAAAACTTCTCTTATAAATCATAATAGTAAAGTTTCAATTTAAATAAAAATGTAATTTCTATTCTCTGATATAAATATAATATATTGATAAATTGATGATATGCATTAGAATTTATTCATTTTTGCTAATACAGAGTGATTAAATTAGTTTTTCCATAAAAAAAGCATCGGAAACAAACTTGGTCAATTAAGTTTTTAAGTTTACAACAATGGAAAAAAATGTAAAATGCAAATCGTTATTTATAAGTTTTTAACGTCTTGTACTAACTTGTAACTTACTATAGCTCCCTCTTGTACACATGATCGTAATAATATATTTTACCATTTAGATTTAGCGCAAGTTTTTCTCATAAGTATAACATTGCAAATATAGCACGAGTTGTTGAATGGTAAAATATATTATCACAATCCTGTACACGTATATCATAAACATGGACTATTCCCGAGAAACTCAATCTTACAAAGCTTCTATGTAAACTGGGATACTGATATATATAATTAGATGAAGAATACTTTTCACGTATAATAAATATTTACTTGATAACAATAAATATGATTATGCTATATACACAAACATAATCCATATTTAGTTCTTGATCTCAATAATTCTCGATATCTAGAATTATTACTTTTTGTTTAATTAAAACAAATAGTTGTAACTTTTTTTTTAATCCAAGAGCTATATTTATAAAGTTTGATATTTATTTCCAACTTTTTTCCAACTCTCAACTCTCTGTTTTTGTATAATTATTTCAAACAACTATCTAAAGTTCAAATATAATATAGAATATAATGATAATGAAGTACGTTCATACGTGAGTTTCAATTATTATTATTATTGAAACATTTGATAGTTTTAGTAAAAACTAATTTAAACAACTACGCATAATATAATTTGAATGAGGTAATAGAACATACAGAACTAATGAACAATGAAACATAATAATATAGTATAATAACATATGCGGTAAATTTAAATTATAGATGTATTTAATATTCAGAATTGAAATTACAATGTAAGATCATGTTAGTATATTAATATTATGTTATATTAAAGTTTTATCGTATAAGTGAAAATCCTCTGCGAAAATGTCAAAGTGTATAATAAAATATTACGAAAGTGACAGAAAATTACATAACATGATAAATTGCTTTTCTTTTAAGTCAATTTTTATAACAAGAATTTACTAATAAATAAATCTAATCTATCTTATATATTATAAGTTTTTAAATTGTTTATTAATAATTTAATAAGCAAAAAGTATGTATGTGTAAGTTTTGTGAAATTTATTAAAATTTTAATTAAATAATATTTTTATATAATTAAAAAAAAAAAAATTGCAAGTTTCTTTTTATAAGGAAAGTAAATATACTCGTATTTACTTAAGGAAAGAAATTTAATACTCATTTAAAAAACTTTAGGGAAATTTGTGTATATCTCACTATGTAAGTGGATTTCAAACTTTTAAATGTAAAATAAAATACTATTTAACGCAATTTATTATAATTTTTTGTTATTATATGACAGTAAATAATGTAATAACTCATAAATATTATTATGTGTCATTTTTTGTAAACATGTTTTGTGGTATTTATATGACGTAATATTGTACTGTACGTACTGTAAACGGTAAGGTGTCACACTTTTATGAATTATATATTTTTATCATGAAGTCCACTGCTCTCATTCATATAGAATGCAATAAAAATAGGAGTGGGGGATAAAATTTTATACATAGAAATTAATTGAATACTAAAAATTCAAACCTTTAACAAATGGTAATAATAATAATAAAAACTTTAACACATTTATATAGTTTGTAGAATTAATGAGTTTCTCGTGTATTTTACTTCATCTGGAATGTTCAGTAAATGAGAGTTTGAAAAGTATGTTTGTAAATAAAAGCTAACAAGTAAGTACGAGATCTCAAAAAGAAAGACATTACGCTATGGTGCTATTCATTACGTTAAATGTCGGTAATTGCGACATTTTATTATTATTATTATTTTTTACTGTTTTGTCTCGGCTGTTGCAAAAAATTTTAGTCCGAAGTTGCATCTACTTCACTTCATATAGTAGCCTTTTCATTTCATCCTGCAATTAATAAATAAAGTGATTCAGAAAGGGCAATTTAATATACAATTCAATACAATCAAGTATTGCATTGAATCATTTCATATTGTGAAATATATAAATAGAACGAGAGAGAGAGAGAGAGAGAGAATATAATACTTCTATAAATTTTAAAACAAAAGAAATAAACTTTAACAAAATGCTTTTATCAAATTACTGTATGAACTTTTGAAACGAGTGCAAAGCAAATAATATTAAATGGAAATATTCCAAGTATGGTGCAACACTTAATTTATTATTTATTGAATGCTTTAGTAACATGTTTCGTTCTAATCCTATAAAGAATAAATTAACTCTATATACATACAAGGCTTAAAATATAAAACTCAACTTTTTCCTCGTTGAAATAAGATTATATTGATATTGATTTTTATTTATTATAATTTTATCTCACTGGTTGCATTAGTCTCTGAACTTTTTTTTTTTTTTTTTTTTCAAACTCAATTTTTTTTATATATATAAATTATATATACGAAGTTAGCAGAGAAATCCTTTTAGTAGAAGTTACTGCTTGACGTATTGCACTCGCAATTTTACCCAACAAAGCATAAATAATATACAATAAGGCTTTGCATTCACCTAGCTGAAGTGTATGTACAGTACATCTAGCTAATTTTTTTCTCTAACATTAAGATTGACAGCAAAAAAAAAAAAACAACTAAACTATAGATTGAGTTCTTAGCAAAAAACGTAAACTTTTTTTTTTTTTTTTTGACAGTGAAATGCAAAAGTATTTAAAATTTAAAATATATGAGAACTCAGAATTAAATTTAAACTTTTATTTTACTAACTTATCAAAATCCCTAATATATTTTATTTTGAAGTTCATACAAAATATTGTCTCATAAAGAGAATTTAAGTTATAGCATTGCGTATAAGAATTACAGTTTCGATATTCATAATATATTGGTAATTTCAAGATATCAATAACACCTTTTGATATTTTAAAAATCCTTTATACAAATGAACTATATTATGGTATTATACAGTATTCTACAATCCTTATTCTGAGCGTTTATGATTTAACATAATATATTATCTGTGTCATTTTATACATATTTTCTATTACAAGTATGATTTATTATTTATTTATAATATAATTGAAAATTAAAATTCTGGTCAAGCTTCTTGCTATAGGGTTGTCAAGCCCAAGCAATATCTTAAAATGTTTACTTTTATTATTAATAATAACTATTGTCGCCAATTTGCATTACCCCATACATTGTTTTAATATACAATAAATACAAAATACGTATTATAAAGTAATAATTAAATAAATTAAACTTTTAATAATGCATGGTAATTATAGGTGAAGTGGGCTACAAGTTTTATATCTAAAACTTATGTTGAGATAGAATTGTTATACGACGCTATATATTATATGTATATGTAAATACATATCATTAATCAACAAGGGTTTTGTGCATTACTATTTCATAACGCATACACTTCAATACCACTACCATTGTAATGGATGTCCGTTACTGAATGCGGCGTGCGTGGGGCCTCATTCGTTAAAAAAAAAAAAAAAAAAAAAAAAAAAACTACTGTATTATTCATATGATACATATGATACGAATATCATAGTATACAAAACAGTATCACAACTCTGATATTTAATATTTAATTATTTACGTACAACTTTATAATATAAATTAAATACTAAAGTAAACTTAATATGTATTTTAGTACACTAATTAATAAATTTTTTATTATAAAATTGATTAATTGATACATGATTATTATTATTAGTATGAAGTATGAACATTACATTTTACAAGTAACAATTAAAAAAAATTACAATAATTGGATTTATTGTTACCGCATTTACAATCGTATTTAGAAATTATATAAATATATATATATATATATATATATATATATATATATATATATATATATATATATATATATATATATATATATATACTTTTTATTTTTAGATTCTAGAACTATATAATCAACAAAAATTAATATTTTAAATAAAATAAATAAAATAATAATACATAACATAATATGATTGAATTTTATATTAAAATTATATAAAAAGCTATACTTAAATATAATTAAATATCAGTTGAGTGATTTATTGATTGATTTTCGACCTGCATATGTATAATACTGTCTGTTGAACTGAAATTAATGCAAATAAAATACACGTTGCATGCACAGATGTTTTTTTGTTTTGGTTTAATATTTTCCGCTCTAGCTAATATGTAAATTAGATCAAAATTAATGACAACTTATACGCTTCATGTTACATAATAAAACAAAGCACAGGTAGGATAAAATAATTTGTTATACTTATAGTTTGTATTAAATACGACATCTAATAATATCATTAAAATATATTAATTAAGCTTTGCTGTTGTTTATTATTTGAATAAAATTGTATTTTGTAATAATAAATTAATTATTAAAGTTAAAAACACTTGATATTGAGCTCTTTTGTTTGCTATTGTTGTGAAAATACAGTGCTAATTCATTATTATTTATTAAATATTTATATTTTAATTATTAATTATGCATTATAAATGGAATATATCAAAAACTGCAAGGTTTTGTATTGCTTTAAAATAAAATATGATAATATATAGTTGCTTATAAAAATATAACAATAATTATTTTAAAAAAATGGTATTATTGAATTTTCAATAACAGGCACCAAAATAAAATATAAAAATTTATGGTATGGCGTTAATAATGTCTATTATTTTTAATGTTTAAAAATTCATTTACATGTCATTTTTATTTCTAAACTGATCCTAATTTTTTTTTATAGTGTAAGGTATATCGTAAGGAATGTTATTTACGTAGCTTTTCCAATTTGCATTCAGCCCAGCCTTACATTAAAGTAGGCAAGTATATAACATACACTTTCAAGACTAAAAAAACGTACTTTTGAGGCACATTTAAAGGCATAGAAAACATGAAACAACATGTTCTTTAACTCAAAATGGGATCTACAAAACTGATGATAATTTTTACCAGAATGTAAATGTGGCCGCACAAGAGAGCGTAAAAAACTAAAGTATGCAATTTTCGTGAATATTTCTGTTTATGACGTCAGAAACAGGCAAAAACTAGTATAAAAATGTTGTGCGGGTTGCATAAATCAAAATTTTCTGATCACTGCTACGGCGCTACAGTTGGGTTTTGAGACCAATTAATATTATTTATGTAAGTCCCATCAAGTGTATTGTGATGTAAATACTTATGTTTTCATGTTGTCTATGCCTTTAAGGTATATTGAACAAGCAAAGAATAGATTTATATATCATGAAGAAAAAAATGAGATCTTATTTAGTTTGGAAAAGTTTGCATTGATTAATAACAATTCCAGTTCTTGGATTAGAGTTGTGCAGATGATGAGGAACACTCGGAACTGTTCACAGAGTATACTCTCAATCCAACATTGACGTCAACGTTTTTAATTAAAAAAAAATCATTAATTATAAAATTTTATTAATTGTTACATCTCTGTTGTAACTCTATTAAATTTAAATAATTAACGAACTTTTTATTTTGTTTAAAAAAATGTAGTTACAAAGTAAAATATATTTTAAATATTGAAGTGTTAATTATAATATTGCTTTCTGTGTATAACACAAAGGATTTCTATAAGCACATGTGGCTCAAGTATTAAACTTTTACCTTGGTTTTATTATTATTAAATAAAATATTAAAGACTAATCCATACTTCATACTGATCGAAACTTAAGCAACGGAACAACTTCAAAAACTTTCAATTTGTTCTATAATATAACATTTTAGTTTTCATTTTCAATGAACGTTTTAAGTTGTTAAAAAACGTTTCTCTGCAATCTTATTAGCTTGAGAGTTTAATCACAAGATATCAAGTTATCTTTTTTTTTATGTATAACCCGCTCTTGGTAAAATTATTGATAAGTTTTAAAAATAAAACAAAATGAAATTTAATCCTCAAGTGATTTAATTAAAACTGTAGTACAAATATATATATATATATATATATATATATATATATATATATATATATATATATATATATATATATATATATATATATATATATATATATATATATATATATATATATATATATATATATATATATATATGACACTTTCAATGTTTTTTCTATTTTATTTTTCTTTGTGAAAAACAATTCAACCTGCTCGTTGATCCAAACTCAAGTATTCAGGCAGAAAGAGCAATTAATTTGTACGTTTATTATTCTATACGATATCCTAACCAAAGTGAAACTCATAATAGAAAATATCAAATATCACAATAATATAGAGCATGTTCACTCTTGGTAGGTTTTCATGATTGAAACACAAGTTCAAATGTCAAAACCGTTGGTTGTTATTTTAGTAAGTTGAGATGGAAAGTACAATATGTGAAATAAATTTAATAAATAGAAATTGATATTAAATAATTAAATTACTGCTGAACTAAAAATATTTTTGTTTTGAAAATGTATTAGTTCTAATAATTTTTGTTTTGTAACTTTCTACGCAATACTAAAATTATACAACGAAAAATATTACTATTTTCAGGTAAGTAAATAAATACTGTAAATAGCATTAGGTAAATATTATCTTGGAGTAGGTATTGATATACTACAGTGTCCTTTAATCTAGTTTGGACATACTGTTATTGTATTATGTTTTATCTGCTTTATATAGGGTCTATGCATTCATGTTAAAGTCGACGCCATGTTGGATCACTCAAAAACATGGGCAGCATAGGAAAATAACACATTTTGCCAGTTTAAAAACACTATGCATTATTTTTGAGAGCATTTTGATTCTGTAAATATGTTGAATTAGTATCTCAAGTATGCTAGAAAAATAACAAAAACCAAAAAATTACTGTTTTTCCAAAGAAAATTGCCTAAAACGATGTTTGTCCTATTCTGATCAATGTTATTCACTACTCCAGTATGGCCTCCAAGCGCATTAAATATGACGTCATGCGCATACACCCTATAGATATTATTGTAGTATCAATGCTTCTATTCCAAACTAATGTTTACTTATTTCAAATACCAGACCACGGTAAAATAATCAAAATAAATAAATATAAACGTGTGGAAAGTGGTTTAAAAAAAAATTTAAATTTATAATTATATCCACTTGATTCTTATAACCCTTTTGCTATACTCCTAGAATTGTATCAAATCAAATTTCCTTTGCAATTTATAGGATTTATCTACCAGCCTTTAGTAGTTTTTTTTTTTTTTTTTATTTCGTTTAAAATTTTAAAAGATAAAAATTAAGTTTGATAAATTAATTAAATTTTATTTGTCATTTTTTTATTTCCTGTTTGTTTTGAAGGCATTGTTTTAGTAAAGTAAATTTCTCAACCGGAAAAACTGTCAAGGTTGTGTTGTTCTTACGTCATAATTTTTACTTGACATTTTTTCTTCTTATTTAACTTCAAAGCACAATTTCTTCATATATGTGGCCTTTCTTTGTACATACTTCTTACGGTAATTCGTAAAAAGAAAAGCAAAACTTTTTTATATATTTTTTTCTTTTAAATTAGCTGAAAATGACAATATAACAAAAAATAAAGGAGAGTAAAAAAATGAAATAAGAATAATAATAATACCTATTGTATTTATAAGAAATACCAATAAATTTATAACAATAGTGGTAAAATTTTCAATCATATTTTCAATGGTTAAAATTATTCTTTTATATAAAATCTAATTTACAAACAATGTTTATAAAATTTGAATAACTAGATTTAATTTTGAATATTTATTTTGTTAAACGAAGCAGATTTGTTATTATTATATTTTTTATGTTATTTTTCTCATTAATGCTAAAAAAAAAAACATATTTCACATCACTGAATTTTAATTTTACCTTAATAACACACCATTTACGTTATTCATTATGTTTTATTCGAAACATTCAATCATCATTATGTAATTCTACTGTTATAATATACATACATTGTTACAAAAAATGTTCATAATTTTTCATACAATTAAGAAAAATAGTAATTGTGAAAAAGAGTTTTATGAAAATATTGTAAAAAAAAAAAAATGTAACGTCTGATAAAAAAAAAATGTAATAGTTTTATAGTGCAGTGCTTTTAATTTAGTTTATAAAATGGAAAATCAAGTTAATGACCTATGTGTATGCTATTTACCCCTAGTATGTTATGCAACAAGCGCAGCACGCATGCTGAGTGTTGAGTCGAAGATAAAGGAAATAAAGTGCGCCCTGCCGACTCTGTAGCAAAATATATCCAGCAGCTTTTATATCGTAAAACACGTTGCGTAAAACTTACGCATATATTGTGTGGGTACATTGCAAATCTATAATAATAAATGTCATTCTTTATACACATGAATCAAATTCATACGAGGATAAGTGCATGATGGGAAATATTTCAATATATTTTTTTTTATCAGACTTTTGCCGTTGCTCTTTAATATTTTATAATATAATGTTGTTTTTTTTTAAAAAAAACTTGAATAATTCATTATGTCTACCAATACTGGATAGAAATATACAAGTAAATCTGAGTACAACTATATAAAAAGAAAGTATAGAAAATACAGCTTTCGTATCGTTTTCTTTGTATGCATGTAGTAACTTATAAAAATGTAATATTTTAGCTTGTCTATAATAGCTTCTTTGTAATAAATCATTGGTATAACTGAATACACGTCTATATAGAGAATAATAATATCTTCGTTTGGCTAAATATTTAAGTATTCTTTGCACTATCTGCTGTACATGTAACTCACGGATTATTTTACGTTATTTATGTTTATTTACAATTTATTAACTAAGATTAATGAAAATGGTATCTTTGCAAAATTTGTTTCATTTCATAAAATAATAAGAAAAATTTAACATAAAAATTTAACATAAATCTAAAGCCTAAATTATATATTGATATATTAGAATTTATAAAGATTGCAATGTACAGTATGTTTGTATATTTTAGAATATTTTAAGAATAAAGTGCTATATTAAACTTTTGTGTTTCTAGCGTGACCTATGTAAAACAGCTTGAAAGCATTTTCAATTATTTATATACGTTTTATGGAACACAACTTTAGATATATAGGAAAGAAAACAGAAAAATAATAAAAACATACGTAGTTTTTCATAAAAGTCTCTAGTTTCATTGTAAAAAAGCCTGGGAGTTAAATTTCAAATAAACAACGTATAATAACAAAAAAATATATATAGTTGGGTCATTGGTAAAATATATTATATTTCAATACAATATTTATAATATATCGAAGCTCAAATTTACTGAAAAATGACCAAACAAGCATTTTACAAAACAAAATAACAAGCAACATATTATATTTTTTTATATGTCCTGTTCTGCTCTTTTTTTTATTATTATTATTTTTTTTTTTTAGCATTGCAATTATTTTTAAAAATAAAATAACTTTATATATTTGTAGGTTGATATGTCTTAATTTGTTATTATTACTGGCATAAAATGAGCCTAATTGAATTATCTTATAACAAGTAAATCATATTAAAAAAATTTATATCTTCAAACAGTGACAGGATATTATGATGCTACATTTTAAACTTGGAATAATTTTTTTTTAATTGCAAAGGAAGTTTGTAATTATCAGTTATGAATGTAATTTAAGATATATCATAAATTTCTTATGTAAATCGTAAAAATATAAAGCAATTTGATAGACCGTATAATGACTTTACTCATCCAACTAAAATTAATCCAGTAAAGGAAAAAAAAATGTTGGGGAAATAAAAGGTTATTATCAAGTTAAGTAATTTTCCAATCAACTTGATTAGCTATCTCGAAACTTTCAACTGTCAATTTTGTGAGAAAATAAGGGGATCGTTTTAAAGTTAAATTGACAGTTCTTAATTTTTTTAAATATTATAATTACAACATTTTATGTTTAAGTCAATGAACATACTAATTTTGTGATTTTTATACTTCTTAAAAATTATAACTTAACTTTTTAGTTTAAAGCATAATTACTACAAATTTTATATATATAATAAAAGGGAAATGCTGAATAAATTGTACCATGATTTCTTGGTTTTCAATTTAAAATGTTTCACTCTTCCCTTCGTAAAAAAAATAGCATAATCTATATGTTATGTATACACTCTTTTATATTTGTTTCGCAATATCAATGTAGAAAATTATTATAATTTCTGCAATAATGACGTACAATAATATAAAATAATTGTTTTTTTAAGTGCTTAAAGGCAAGCTTTTGGAAATGTATAACATCTGGCTCAATATTTCCATTACTTTCTGCATTATAGATTATGCAACTATAGCAAACACAAGATTCATAAAATTTGCAAATGAGCTATAAAAACTTATATGTGTGTATGTTACATGGATTTGTAAAGAATTTGTATTACCACTTTTCGAATTAGAAACCAAGTTTATGTTATAGAGAATAATATTGTATTTATGAATTTTTTCTTAGTAAACCTATAACTTGCAAAGTCCATTGATGGAAACAAATAAACTCTTCTCTGCAACTTAGGAATCAAGAACATTATCTAACTTTACTAACCTTATAGCACTTTTTTTTTATCTAAAGTTTACAGAAATTAAAAATTTCAAGATGTAAATGTCACAATTTTTGCGTTTTTTAAACAATTTATATTTTGACGAAAAATCTATTTTTCACGACAGATAATTATACTATAATTTTTATAATTAGATTATTATAAACTAATTTACACAGATATGGATTTAAAAAAATTAAATGTACTTAAAAAATAAAAAATATAAAATAATTCTATTTTCAAGTTTGCATGCATAATTGTCGCGCACTATGAAGTGACGTGCTTGCAGAGGACGGACTATAATTATATAACAGTTGTTAACAAGTTAAGTACTTAAAACTTTGATGAAGTGAAATGAGCGTGTGTGGAAACACAACACAATTTCATATTTATTAATATTTCACGTTCTGTGGCGGTCACTCGAGGATCATGCACGCAAGAGATTTAAACATCAATTTTAGTTCCTTTTTTTTTTAATCTCTTTGTTCTGCTGTTAAAGTATAATAATTTGTTTTCATAGCATATTTAAATACAAGTAGCATTATTTTAACTAATAAATCAGGCCATTTGTCAAGCCTAAGCCTTGCCCAGCATTTGTAATATATATATATATATATATATATATATATATATATATATATATATATATATATATATATATATATATATATATATATTCTTGAATAAAAATTAAAAACAATTAAATATTTGTTTATAATTGATTAACAGTTATACACCAACTTCTAATTATAATAATGATAATTCGGTTGAATTTGTGACATTTAATTTAACAAAATACAATGTATATTTATTATGCTTACTAAAAAATTCCTTTTGGCTACTTTCATTTCAAAACAAAATATAAATAAACACAAATTAACAATTAAAAAAAAGTTATTTACATAAATGTATGTTATTTTAAATTATTTATTCAAATGTTTTGTTAATTAAATGTACTATAATTATAATTAAATAATAATTATTTATTACAATAATTATGTATTTATTTTTAATGGAATTTTGAATTGAGTTATAAATTTTCCCTTTCGTCAAACAATACAAGCTTTATTGACTCGCCTAAATTTTACCTCAAAATATTTTCTTCCTTTTTGGTTTTTATGTTTCCTTTCTTCTTTTCTACTAGTCTATATAAAGAACGAGAGGTGATAGGATGAACTATGATACGTGCTTATAGTGAGTGTGATGTTAGAACTGCTCCAAAGTAAGCTAATTCTATATAGAGTGTGAAGTTAAGATATAATGATCTTAAGTTTTTATCAAATAAAAATGTATTGCTTAAAGTTTTAATGCAAGTTTTATAGATAAATATTAATTTAAACTTTTTAAAGAGCTATTAAGTTAACAATAAAATCATAATATACAAAGAGTTATAGTTTAAAATCTATTCAGAATTTAATTTGTTTATTAGGAAAAAAAAATAATAAGGTGAGGAAAACTTGAAAATATATTATTTCATTAAAAATTTTTAAGCAAAGAAACTAAAATAATAAATCAGAACAAGCTTGAACGTATAAATCTATATGGTTCCAATCACAGGCTTAGCAACTTGCGTAATAGGTCTATAGAGTCGAGTCTTGTACAATATTGAAACATTATATTGTAGCATTCTTGTATCAATTAATAAGAGAAAAGATATTGTACTAATAACTGTTATTGTTGTGATTACAACTACATTCAAAAAATAATTTTGGGAAAACAAAAGGTAAAGACTCCTGTACACGCCAGATTAACGGCAAAAACTCAATGATTTACTTTCTTTACAAGACATTAGATTGTGATTTACGCTCCTTTGCAATGTATTACTTTTTACTCATAAGCTAAATCCTTCTTACATGTTAGAAAATTAGAATGTTATTTTAAAACTATTGTACTGAATATAAAAAACGAACACGCAGAAATATGTGATGACGTTTTTCTACAACAGCTTTATCACTGATGTAGCACCTAATTTTTTATTATTGAATTTTATTTCGCATGAAATAGGAACGATAGCATGTCAGAACATGAGATGAATATGAGAGATTGTATTTCTCTCTCTCTCTCTCTCTCTCTCTCTCTATCTCTCTCTCGTAGTTACCAACTTTGTTATTCTTTCATTTAAAAAGCGAACATATAAAAATTGTGTTTAGTTACTTTTTTTTGTTATTGTTTCATTTGTTACTAAAAAATATATATCTATAAAAAAAGGTAGAAACGTAATCTTTATAACTTCCAAATGTTATAGAGCAAAGTTAACATAATACTAAACCGTGTTATTTGTACGTAGGACGGGTGTTAATGTTACACCATTGTTATTATTAAGCTTTTTTATTTGCCTTTGTTATAATTTGAGGCCTTTAAATTACAGAAATTATTGCTAGATATGAAATATGCTTTTATAAGCTTATACTCTGAAACCTAAAACCTAATAACCATTAATTTATTTACAGTTTTTTCCACACTTCAGTATTTCCAGCATTTTTATTATTATCATTATTATTATGAGTTCCAAATAAGCTTGGTTAATTCGTTTTACTGATGAATGTACATTATTTGTATATTAATATTTGATTATCTAATTTCTAGTGTTAATTTATGAATGTTGCATTGTTTACATTATTAACGGGATGTGATGGATAGTGCTAATTTTGACTTATTATTGTTTATTCAAAACGAGTCAATTACAAACTTGAGAGAAATTTTGAATAATCTATATAAATATTATTTTCACATGTGCACACAATTATGATATTATATTTTATAATTCAAAAACTTAAGTGCTAAATTTTTATATGTTATTTTTATATAAGTAAAACATGCACTGAATTTGTTAACAGTAATGTAGTATAAGCAATGATTTAAAATGAATATATTATTGATAAACTTAATAATATTTAATTTGTTTCTGTAATAAAATTGTATGTATTCAACAAAAATTGCAATAAAATTGCAAGACAACAACTCTTAAAAAATTGTTATAAAAGTCTAAAGCTTTTCCAAGAAGTATACTAAAAAAATCATAACTTCAGATCATCCTTAGGTTAGTATAGTAAAATTTAGTGAGCCGTAAATCAACTCGATCACTTTTTATCGTTACTTTTGTGGGATTACATTTATTACAGAAATAGAAAAAAAAAGGAACATAACATAACAAGCTAAGTACACATCTATACGCAGGAATTTTTATCAAAGTTTGGCCACAACAAAATTATTATAGCTCATAAAAATTTAAGCTCATAAAAATTTAAGCTCATAAAAATTTGTCAATTTCAATATATATGTTGTAATTTATCTGTTCAAAACAATCTTTAAATAAAATTGCATGAAAAGAAAAAAAATGTCATTATAAAGTCTCTATGGTCAGGATCAAAAACACCAAAATTATAATTGTTCAAAGAAATTTGTGACACCACTTTATGTGGGTTTTAGAAAGACTACATACTATACAAAATCTACGAAGAAATAAAAAAGTTTCATAAAAGAGTAAACCTAATATCTAAATTACAATTATGTTTCTCGAAAGTGAGTCGTATGTGTTTTTTTAAATTAAATAAGTCACCAAAGGAAAAAAAAAAAAAAAAAAAAAAACGAAGAAATTTATTACTTTTACTTCACTTTCTCAAACATTGCTTTAACTAAAATATGAATGCATAATATATTATACCTAATATAGATCGTTTGAAATCTGTGCATTGCACTAAAGATAAACTGGGTCATGAGATAGCTTATGAAACTTTCATTGCAGTTTTACACAAATTTATGTGAGGAAAAAAAAAAAAGAAAGTAAAATGTGCGATGTAAAAAAGAAGAAAAAGAAGAAAAAAAAAGTGTTGTTTGGTTGGTTAAATATTTTTTGTTAGCAAGTCTATCTGCTTGGGTGAAACTGAATAGAGAGAAGTGAGATTTAATGAGAAAATGCAGTGAACTTTGATAAAAAAAAAAAAAAAAAAATCAAACTTGCGTCATCAACGAAAGTATTATTATTTATTTCTTTTTTCAATCAAACTATGGTTCTGAAGTATCTTTATAAATATGGATATTTTTTTATCAATAACACAACTTTATGCAGTTTTTTTGTTTTGATATTAATTTATTTTTAAAAGAAGTTAGTCTCTCACTATATCAGGTATAATGTTTCTGTTAAAAAATATAAAAAAATAATTCTATTTTCAAGTTTGCATGCATAATTGTCTTAAATGTTTTTCTTTTTTCTTGCTTTCTTTTCAATTAATTGTTATGCTTAAAATGATTGAACTAGAAAATTGAAGCTTTTGATAATACTATGATCTGAAATTTTATTTAAAATTGCAATTAGTATTGTTCGTATTTAAAAAAAAAATTATGTTAGTATTTTACAAGATAAAACTCATGACAGATTGTGTACAATATTGCACTTAAAGCTGAGAGATTTGAAATACTAAAACAATCAAACAAAACTGCATTACGAAACTTGTAAATCTTTTGATGATATTTCAAGAACGTCTTTATCGTACATTATCTCTCAGTAAAAACTCACGTTTAAAGTTCTTTAATAAAATATTAATTTCTTGAAAGTAACGATAGAAATCAATCGCTATATATTAATTTCTCTCTATATATAACACAATAAATAAATAAAAAAACTAAATAAAGTTATATCATTTTTTTAGTGTTCCCTCAGTGGTTTATATATTTATGAGTTATTCAGTATTTCAATTATTATACTTTGTATGTGGATATAAAATATTTATATAGACATAAAAATTTATAGTACCCTGGCCGTAAATATATGAAAATAATAATAATATCTATGTACACAAAAAACTATTATTTATATTTTAATACGCGATATTAATGTATCGCGGGTTTATGTTGATAATGTCGATTTTTCTCGCTATTTTATAAAGCTTTGTTTTATAATATTAAAATATTTATTAATATTACTCTATTTTAATATTGTGTTCTTTCCTTTTTTTTTTCTTTTTTTTTTTTTCATTTGCTTTTTTTCCTATGATCGCAAATAATAACAATATATTTTGTAAATATGTGTTTTTTTATGTTTTATAAAATAAGAACAAAAAGTTTTAAGAATTTAATAAGAAACCAGCTTTATTTATTATTATTATTAAAGAAAACTAGAATTTAGTAAAATAAGTCCGTAAAAGTGAGATTTTGCGCCAAGCTATAGGGTAAATTGTAAAATATTGGAATATCATAATATGGGCAATATTGCGGAGTCGTGTATTACAGGCTTGCGTATTTTACAATTTGACCCAACTTGACGCAAATCTTATTTTTAGGAACTCTGTTCATTCATACTAATAGCAGATGGAGTAATTATATAATTTTAAATCATAAATTTTGTAAAGTAAATCCATTTGACAGTATGTACTAATTTTTGTATGTGCTAATAGCGAATGGTTTAATTTTATTTTAAATCTTTGTTTTGTAATTTAATTTTGTATAGTTTACTTGTCAGTTAATTAAGCAAAAACATGAAGAGCATGATTTTTGTTTGTCATTGCTAAGATAACACTATACAATACATAAATAGAATTGAAAAACGTATATGAATCTTTCTTGTTATTGTGAATAATTTAGAGTACAAACTAAAACAAAAGAAGAGTGAGATTATTGTCCTATACAAAAAGCTTTATAGTTCTTTCTTTCTTTTACTTTTTCATACATGTACCGGACGTTTCATTTATCTTTTTTATTCAAACATGGTAAAAATAAAAAATATATATAAAAAAAGCTATGCTACAGTTTTATTAAATGCTTATATTTTTGTAGTAAAGTATAAAGTAATAATCCATATATAAAAGTGATTCTAAAATTGCGCTTACTGTAAGAGTAGGACGGCTTTGATCATACTCCGAGTCTTGGCCACCCAACTAGCAAAGCTGTGCACCAGAGCCGCGGCCGTGGAGCGCGCGGTGTGCGCGCGAGGACCGGCAAAACACCGCTAGCAACCATGTATATATAAAATAAAATAAATCTCACAACATATAAATATTTAAAAACCCTTAAGTCAAGAAATTAAGTTCATATAGTTCTTTGTTTTTTAGTGTGGTAAAGATATGAAATAACAAAAAGCTTTTTGATAACATTTTCTTTGCCCTTTTTTTAATTTTATTTTCTTTGGGTTAAATATCATTACAACATACAAAGAAACCACATTTTTTTTTTTATTATTTTCATACTTTTTGCACTCAAATTTTAATATCCGTATTTTAGATGTTCAGAAAGTAAGCTGAACTATTTTTTGTGTATTCTATAAATATAGTAACAGTCAACTTTAAGAATTACACATTTTTCAATGGAAAACATGACATTTTTTTTTTTTTATACTTAGTTTCAAAACCTAATAAAATATGGATTGAATTAAAATTGCAAAATATTCTTTTATCTAATTAACTTGTTATCGCTATTAACGTAGATTTAATATGTTCTCTAATAAAGTTGTATTTTTTTATTCCAATTTTTTTTCCTTTCACAGGTTATTGGATTAATTTAAGCTTTCAGTTTTTTCCTCCACGGTAAAAGCGTATGATAATATGCTTAACGCTATAAAATGAAATACACAGAGAATATTATATTCCAATATATAAACTTTATAAAGTTATAATATTTTTCACTTAAGCAAGTAAAACAATATGCATCATTTTAACGTAATATTATTATCGTTGTACGGCTTTGAACTTTTTATGTCTACGTTTAAAGAAATAGGCGTAAATTGTATAAATCTTTTAAGTTCTGTCGTAAATCAATTTATAAAAAGGAAAAAAAACGATGGAAAATATTTTGAAAAAAAAAAATCATTGAAGAAAGATTTAAAAAAAAAAAAATACTTGTGTAAAACTTGGATAGTGTGAAAACACATCGAAATAAAATCAAGCTTAGAAAATTAAATGAAACATTTTAAAACTTTCGTGCAATCCTGCGATAGACTTAAAGTAAGTACGTAAAATACAAAAATCGTCTTATTTAATTCTTTGCTTCAAATAGGTCTTAACATAATTAATATTTTTAACACTTTATCCTAAGAGAGCGGAAGCTTACTATTACAGTATTTAAAATTACTTAATTTTAACTCATTCCGCAGTTTTTGAAATCATTATTTTTATTCTAATAACTGTATCTGATCACAACGGTTTTCTCCCAACATTATCAATGTAATTACTAAATTTGAAAAAAAAAACTGTATATTAGAATAATAACTTTAAATTGATTTTTGTTTGCAAAAATTAGTGATTCATACAACGAGTATCTATAAGAACAAAAGATTGTTACCAACGTTTAATTAAAAAAATAAATTCAAATTCTCCTTGGTTCAAAATTAGAATCTGTCTCGTTTTGAATTTTCAATAAACTAATTTTATTTCGACCAAGACCAGCGAAATACAATATTTCACTGGTCTCGATTTCGACCTAACATCAACAAACGGAGGAGATTAGTTAATTTACCTATCATGAACGGACCACTTGCAATGAATGTTTTTTTAACTTTATAACGTCTTTAAGATAACAATTTGTCCATAAGCAATGTATTTAGAATGTTTAAATTTATTTTTAGTAGTTTGCTAATAGCAATTAATCCACGCATCAGTCACTTTTTTTTTTAATAATTTTTTTTTTTTTCAAATTCGCATTTAACATTTTGGAACTTGACCAAAAAATTGAATGTAAATTCACAGAAAAAAATACTTTTATATGAAGTGTAACTTTTATGATTTTACTTTCTTTTAGCTGAAGACCGCAAGCAAGGCTGGAATGACAAATTCATGCAAAATTCTAAAAATCTATCAGTATCAGACCTTACAAACTGAAAATAAAAATAATAAGATTGCACTTACTTGGGGCTGTGGATTTGTTGCAAAAGAGCAAGAGAGGCTGGTCGCAGGAGAGCACAGGTCACTTGTTGAGTACGATGTGTGTGTGGTTGCTTGCAGGATCGCCCGTGCTCTAGGATGTAAGTCTGACGTGCTCCAGCGCCGCTTAAATACACGACACGGCGCCGCGGCGCACCCGCTCCCCCGCCCTTACTGGTGTTCACCAACCAATCGGCCTCACCCGCCTCCACACAAGCTCGAGTACCTCACACTGCCATGAACTTATAACTTGGACACCTGTGGAATAAGAACCCAAACACGTCAGCAAACACTTTGCGTATTAATTAGTCATCTAACTTATACCCCTTGTATAATATATTCACTTCCATTTTGACACTCTTAGATCAAAAAATCTCTAATTGTATTCAACCCATACATCGATCTAAAAGATAAATTTTCATCGTTTTATTAAAAAAAAAAATATATATATATATATATAAAGTTATTAAAAACACAATCCAGACAATCCAATGACTTTTGAGAAATGGGACACAGATTTTTTTTTTATAACATATAAAAATAATATTGCGACATTTTTTTAATTGTTTTTCCTTCTTTGTAGTTTTATATTTTCTCTCTTCAGGCATATTAAAACAAATATAAACACACACTTCATAGTTTTTCCATGTTATTTGATATGTAGTTCATGTTGCAAATAAAACACATTCTTTGAAGTTATTATTTTATAATGCATAAAAAAAGATAGAAGTTTATTTGATGGAAAATTTTTACAATGAAAAATAATTACTATATATAATATTTTTTTATTATTATTATGTTATACAATTTATTGACGAACAGAATATATAAACAATCAATAATTTCTGACGTTACTTCAACTAACGTCAAATTCATTTACAAACTCTATATTCATACAAATGTGATAACTGGTATCATTATTTATATTTTTGTCTCATATTTATATTTATATGTATTGATTTTAAATGGTAGGAAATTTTAATTAAAAAAAAATATTTTTTCTTATCTCTGAGAAAGTTGTCAATACGTTATTAAAATTTAAGTGAGCATCTTGTTGTTGTTATATGTTTATCTTTGTAATATATACGAACGAACACGTCAGAAAATGATAGTGAAGTGAGACTGAAAATTGAAAAACATTATTGTTTAATTATTCTGCCATCCTTGCTAATTAAGATGTAACTTATTCATAAGTATTCTAATAGATAAATTATATTTGATAACATTAAATACTAAAATTTATGATACAATATATAATTATAGGTGTAAATTTGAAAATATAATTAACAAACAATCAAAATCGGGTGTTTCTAATTATTATTGTTTTTTTCATGAAAACAAAAAATAATAGTCCTTTATGAATAAAATGTTGTGTACTTTTTATTAAAAAAATGTAATTTATGCTGACCTTTATGTAATTACAGCGTAAATGATAGTAAATTAGAGCAACACAAATAATTATGCTTTACACCTTAATAATTTTGATATTGTAACATAGAAATTGTAAAGTATAGCATAGATTATGTTATATTAAACAAATTGTGCTCAAAATGTGCTAGAATAATTTTTACGTATTTTTTTTTTGTCCGTGTGTGACAAGTTATGTAGGAATGACGTCAATATAGAATTATAAAAAAAAAGAGTTACGCTATCCGTAATATAATTAAATAATAATTCGTATATTATGTGAGAGAGGAGAGTGTGACTTTACGACGAAGTATGATGCCTGCAAGTATTATTATCAACTGTAGCGAACGAACGAACGAACGAGGCTTTGCAATATGCCAACCACACCACAACACCCAAAGCCTTGATTATACGAGGCGTGAAATTGTAGCAAGGTAATCATCATCATCATCACCTGGGTTAATATTAGCACCCTACTCTCCCGCAACACTGCAAAATAAAATATAAAAAAGTATTATACGTCAACAAACTTTTTTTTTTTTTTTACTGAATTTTTTATTTTCTGGGGAATGTTTTTGCAATTAAAATGTAGTTTTAATGTTTTTCTGCATCAATTAATTTCAATATAAATATTATGTAATATAAAAATAATTTTTTTAAATTATATATAGTAAGTAAAATTTATGTATATAATTTGATTTAGTATTGGCTTAAATATTATTTTGAATCAATAAATCACTTTTCACAAATTGCCAAATAGATTTTAAGAGATTAATATTAAATATTTATATATAATATTGTTATTTAAAAGGCACATTATAATTACAAAGTACCTTAAAAGTTTAAAATTATAATAAAACTTATCATGTTTTATTATAAATAATCACTATTTGAATAATTCATTTTTAATAACGAAGGCACGATAGGTTTCACTTGCTCTTTTTACTTGTTAGTCCAAAGATGACAAAATAAAAGTTTTATGAAATTAAAGAAAAATATAAAATAACAATATAAAAAGTTGCTTTTTTATACAATTATGGAAGTCTGCTTTGATTAATTTTCATATAGCAACAAAATTTATGCTATAATAAATACTGCAGAGCATAATTTGCGTAATTTCTTTTATTGTAGTAGGCATTAGGTAACAGATTTTTGAAGCATTGTGTATTGTTTATTCAAAATAGCACTTTAATCAGAAAAAAAGAGTAAGAGATCATAATCAAAAAGTGATATAAAACTATTTTGACATAAAAATATCATGAAATATTTTATTCTTGTTTCACAATTGTGAACTGAAATCAAAACTTTAATTTTTCTAAACTATAGCATTTTTTTACTGTTTGTTAGTTTTTCTACAACAATGAATTTAAAAGTAAACAATAATTTTAAATTGCGTATTATATACAATGAATTAATGAATTCAACGCTTTTCTTTTTGTTATTAATATTCTTGAATTTGATACATCAAAAGGCTTACGTATTTTACTAATAATTTATATAATATTATTATCTTTTGATTTGAGAAGATGGATTTAACAGAAAATAATACCAAAATAAAAGAAATTACTGAAGTCTTGAATATATTAGATCATAATAATGTACAAAAAAATCTTTAAAAAGATTTTCTTTTTCGTTTTGTGTATGCTGCTGATCCCAGGAATTCTTCTACTGGCTTGTTTGTTGTGTTATATAATGTTTATTGTCATTACAATTTTTATCTCCTTCCTCAATTGACCACTTGCAATGAACGAACTTTTAAAAATAATTTGAATAATTCTTAATGCATTTCTTATGTAAAAATCGTTTTCACTTACTTGCTGCAACAATTAAAAACATTTTATTGCAAGTGGTCCATTGACCTTGTTGCAGCAATTTTCAGCTTTTTTAAACTATAATAAATACATTAAATTTAAAAATATATATAATATTAAGTATTTATTGTTTGTTATTAGTATTAAATAAAATGAATTTAGTTTGAAATTTTACTGTATTGTATTTTTCCGGAAAAAATATACCTTGTTACTTGATGAGATTTTTTTAACTGTAAAATTAAGGCAAATATCCTAATACAGAAAAAACTTCTTTACTAGCAAAATTCATACATTATACACATTCTATAATCCCCTCTCCCTATGCTTAATTTTATCGTAATCATAAAAACCATTAAAAATTGTCTAATGTTGGAACTAAAACAAACAAAGATTAATAAATATATTAGTAATAATAGTGTACAATTTTATTCTGAATTCTAATTTTTACGAAGAAAAAAAAAGTACAAATAATAATTAAATACGATGGTAAGTTGCTATTCATTTTAAAAGTTTTCAATAGTGAAATGTTTGTACATCCCAATAAGTCCCTTAAAAATAATCTCATTATTCTATTAGTTTTATGTGTTGCAGAAGTCATATAAAAAGGGATGATAAATGCTTTTATTAATGGTGTTTGTACATGATATGAATATACATTTTTACTTCGATTATTATATAGTTTTTTTATTTCAATGATATTTTGACTCCTTTGCCAAAACTAGTCCGAGACCCACGGGGAAAAGTAAGTACTTCTCGGTATCTACTATAGGTATCAGTTTTCCTGCTGACGTTTAGTTTTTTCAACAATGAAGGTATGCAAAAGTTTGAAATTACGTTTATAACGATCTTTTTTGTTCGCACAGATCCTTGAATTTAATCCATAAACATCAAATTTGTATGTTAATAACATAAATACACTTCACTGATTGAAGAAGATGGATTCAACAGAAAATAATAACAAGATAGAAGAAATTATTGAAGTTTTGAATATATTAGAAGATAATGGTAGAAGAATAATAAGTATTTGTGAAAAATTAAAGGATTTACAAAATGATCGTAAACCTTTAACTGAATGTATATCTGAAGAAGAAATGAATCTAAAATACGAATTAAAAAATGTTAGTGAAAGTGTGAGTGAGTCTCGGCTTCTGATTGATAACTATTTAACTGGTAAATCAGTTCCCGAAGAACCATACGAGGAAGAAATAGCTGACTATTCTGATGACGAGGATGAAGATGATAGAACAAGAACAATTTTTGAGAATATTGGCATTTTCACCGTGAGTGTGATACTGATTTTATTAGTCATCTCACTGGTCTACGTGTTATGGTATGCGATGTTCATTTTAATCGCAATTTTCATCCTCATCTTTAATATATTTACTGGACTTTTTAGAATTATTTATGATTTATTTGTTTGGCTAATTCACGCAATAAGAGTAGGTTCAACATTGAAATAAGTTTGTGTGGATTCAAAATATTTTGTTTGTTCTTAAATTAAATAAAATGTGATTCTTAGTTTATGAATATGAATTTTAATTGATTTTGTTACTTTTAACTAGTTCAAAATATTAAGTATGAATTATTTCATGATAAAAGTAAATAATTTATTACCGTTGAAAGTTATTGTTAAACTATTATACTAATAGACTATACTAATATGTATCTTATATTTCGTAAGAAAAAGAGAAAAATGTGATATTTCCAATTTATACCAATTTCGTGGAAAACAAAAAGTTGATATATAAATTTTTATGTTCTCTTACATGGAACAAAAAATGTTAGGAATGTAGCATTATTTCATTTTCTCCCATAAACTCAAAAGCCACAGTAGCGTGATGAATTACATACGTGGATTGCATTTTTTTTCACCGCTTTACCTTTAGGATTTATTATTTTTTAAATATATTTTTGTTTCTGACTGAAACAGCAATAATATTAATGGGGTTTGAAAAGAATACAGAAAAAAAAAGCCACAATAAAGCATATTTAATTATTATTTTAAAGTAAATGTTTATTAGTTTTTTTAAATAATCCTGTAAATAGCAGACATAATATATGAGCGTTGATAAAAATTTATTTTAAACACAAATAAAATAAAATGAGTATCTAATATCTTAGCTATTTAATTACCTTCATTATTATTACATATTCATACTCAAAATAGTTTTCAAATACCTAGCAGCTGAATTCTGTAAATTTCACAACTTTTTAGTTTAGCTAAAAGCTCTCCTTCGTTCATCACAAGGTTATTTTTCTTGTAGGTTTATTTTATACTTGAATTTTATGCGTTATCTTAGGTTTAGTTTATTAAATTAAGCAAGTAAACAGTGTATGAGTATTTGGTAATTCAAAAAGTATGAAATTATTACTTAAGAAGATTTTTTAAAAAGGTATTGCAGTTATAAGTTGTTTTCACATAATTTATTTAACAATTTGCATCACAAGTAAAATAATGGCTCATTTAAATACATAAAGGTGAATTTTGCTATGATTTTTTTTTTAAATATTTAAAACATATTATTTATTTTAGTATTCTGCTATATTTTTGAAACTATGACATTTTATTTATATTATTTATATATATATATTATAAATGAAAGCGTCAGATGCAAAAGCGAATATTCAGCATTTGCTGCATGTTTCATTTCTCATCTGCTTAAGAAGAGAAAATGACGCTTACAGCATATGTCGCATGTCTGTTTATGCATCGGACGCTTTCATATACCTTCAACGCGCAATTGCAAAGTATCCTGCAAGGTAGGCAAAAAGTCGGACACAAAACTCACAAAAGTGAATTACTGAGGGAGTGCTCTGTCTGTTTATAAAGATTAAACTGTAATTCTTTAGAGTATTCTTGGTTTTCTATTCTTAATTAAATTCTAGGTATATAATAAAAAGTCAGTTTATTGTTTTAGTCTATATATATATATATATATATATATATATATATATATATATATATATATATATATATATATATATATATATATATAAGATTCTTCTTCTTTTTACCAACTCACAAGATTGTGTTTAATTGCCAGCAGACATAAGAAACATGTCAGCCAATTTCAGTACACATTATGCTGGCTCTTTGTCTCTAGATAAAAGTTAAAGCTGAAAACCAAATTTTTGTAACAAAACTATCGTTAATATCAATATTTCTAATTAATTTTATACATATTTCCAATATTTTGTGGTTTTTGTTGTAATTTTTTAATTAAAACAAAGCATAAGAATAATTTTGCAGCTTAATACCTGATAGTAAAAGATTTTTTATTAATATACATATTTTGGTTATTGATTAGAAAATATTTGCTATAATATAATATTTCAGTTTAATGATTAAATATTTGTCATTTACGATAACAATGTATAAAATTATGAATCATAGGGGAATTTTCGATTATAATGGTAGTTGTATACAATAATATTCTTTTATTTACTCTTTCCTCAGTTTTATCCCCAAACAGCACCAAAAAAAGAAGAAAATATTTTATATTGTTATTCATAGGAAACGATTAAATTCCAGTAAATAAAAATATTGATAGCAAATTTTTATTGAATTTTGTAGCAATAAATTATAAGTCTTACTAAATAACATAAATATAATCTTTATTACAAAATAGGCAAATGGTGCAGTCAAAGCAAAACAAAGGCCCTATCACTGAACCAACATTGGACAGCAGTAAAAACGACACGTAATATACTTTTTTAAAGATAATTAAACATATTCAGATATATCATTTAAAAATTAGATAACAATAATTAGATAATACAAAATAATAAATAAATTATTAAAAAATAAACTAAATTGAACGTTTCACCATATGAATATAATATAATAATATACCTTAGATACAATTTTAAAATACATAGCTTAACATTACTAACATGTTTTATGCACATAAAAAGAATGTAACAATTTAAGTTAAAAGAATAATTTTGAGAGCTCTGATTTAAATTTCTGATAAGTATTTCTGATACGTATTTCTGCAACATAATTCGCTACTTAATTTGTTCCATAGTCTAGGGGGCGATTCTGTAACTTTGTTATAAATAATCGGAATAATAACGATAGGTAAACAAGATTCCGACACCTTACCGACAATCGGTATTCACCTTTAGAAGTGAAAGATTCAACCTTATTTCAATCCAACTACAACATTTTAATAGCTCATCTTTATTAAAGACATCTTGAATACAGAAGTTCATTCTCTTTAGTATTCTCTATTTAAAATGCAATTTACGCAAGTAACACAATTAGAATTCGAACTCTTCATTATGAAATACTAATTGGTTTAATTTATTTTATCAAGTAAATTGTTTAATATTATTATTATACTGTGTTATGTTTTTTAGGGTGTCATGGTGAATGCTGGGCTGTGTATTTCTACCGTGGCTGGATTGTGTATGCGGTTTTCATTATACACGTTGAACGTTGATTACACGATGTCTGAACGGGACTATGGTAAAAGATGTAGCACGATAAAACAAGCAACAACAGAAAAAAAAAAAAAAAAAAAAACGTGTATTTTTACACTTTCTGTACTTAATTTTAATGTGCCATGACTATGATGTACGGACGTATTTATGTTACCATGGGTCAATAAATATAATTTGAATTCAATTTTTTTTTACCTTTGATCTCTTTGTAAAAATAAAAACAAAGATTAACGCTTTTTTTTTCCTGTGACAATTCATAAATTTAAAGTTCTAAAATGTTTTTGTTATTTAGCTTTTAGAATATTTACTTTTAATTTATTTAAGTACTATAATACATACGTTGAAATGAGCTATAGATAATCATTTTAATGAATTAGTTTTTCACTTTGCAAGGAAGGCTTGGATTTAATGATATCTTCTTTTATTTCAATACACGAGCTGTTAACCATCACTCGTATAATTTGTAAAGTATCAAACATTGAAGTGTTGATATATATATATATATATATATATATATATATATATACATATATATATATATATATATATATATATATATATATATATATATATATATATATATATATATATATATATATATATATATATATATATATATATCAAAAAATATATAAAAAAATATGTGTGTTTTAAAAACATATACATATTTAACCAGTTTTCCGTGTTTAAAAATAAATCACAATTTCTTTTATCATTAAAATACAAAATTAATATATTAAAAGCTGTAATCTGACGTCATAGAAAAACACCAAACTTTTTTTACTAAAAATGTACAGCAAACTAAATTTGTGTGTGTATTATATAAACAATCTTTGATACTTATGCAAATTTTTTTAAATTCTGATTTTTTTATTTTAATTTTTAAGAAAACTTTAAACTCTTAAATTTAATACAATAATAAGAAAGAAAAAAAAATTAAATCTTATAACAATGTTTTCAGGGTGATGCTAATTCATGTAAAGATGTAAAATGAAATTACAAAGAAGTTTTGCAGTCTTTTATGTCATTAAATTATTTTCATATTATACATAAAGTTTGTTATATCACATATTTTATCCCTTGTTAGGTCCCACTCATTTTATTATGACAGAGAGGAAACTAAAGCTAAGCAGATTTGAATAATGAAGTGTGGGACTCAAAACTGTGGCGGGTGGTTGTAATTGTGATGCTTATGCAAAACATGTAAATTTTAAAGCCACGCAAACTTTATAATTTAGTCGTTTTTTTTTAATTAAAATTAAATATAAGATAATTTGAATTGTTGTATTAAATTTAATTTGAAAATAGCTGAAATAAGGATTTTTAGGAATATGCTTATAATTTAGCATATCACAATGTACTATAATATATATATATATATATATATATATATATATATATATATATTATATTGTTAACGTCTATTAGTACATAAATTTTATAATTTATTGATATTTGATTTAAATTTTGACAAGTGATAGAACAAAAATATATTGGAGAACACAAAAGGAGGGCGATCAACTAAAGGTGAAATTTGACGTTTGATTCGATTGTCATTGATGAACACCTGTCAAATTCAATTAAATTAATGCTTATTGATTTTCTCTTCTTTGTGTATGGTTATGTTTTACACTAAAAGCTAATTCTAAATGTGGCTAATCAAAATAATAAATATATATTTTTGTTTTAAAAATAACGCTATAAGTAAATCAGTGTAACAAAAGGGCCAGCAAAATAGAAAATATGGTGTTAATTTGATGCATAAACATTAGTGCACTTTTATACAATTTAATTTAGAGTATACTTTAAACTAAATGCCTATTATACTATATATTATTTTATATAAAAATTACTTTTGTTTGAAAGAAAAAAATGCTCTCTCTCTCTCTCTCTCACGCATTTTTCAAATAATTAACAAAGAACTTATTTAATGAAATCATCGCTATAAAGCTGAAATAACATGAAATTTAACTTTAGAATGTTTACCTGATGTGCTAGCACGTGTAAGTGCGTACTGTTCTCTGGTAGCTGTGACACAAAAAGTAATTCTTTACAATTAGTAGCTTACATTCGACACATAATAGCACTTTTTTCCTTCATACACACACTCTTTAACTAATATATTAAATATTTGTAACATTCCCCTTTTAAAATATACAATGTATATATTATTTAATTTAAAATTATAATATTAAATTTTTTGCTTTAAAGTAGATAATTTTATATAAAAAAAAATTACATCAAACAAAAACACAAAAATTGTCTAACAACGAGTTTTCATTTTTTGGCTTCAATTTGATATATTTCAGTTAGAATAACGATATGACCTAATTCTACGAAACGTTTCAAATATTTAACAGTGTTTATTAAAGGTGTATCATATTCTATTTTCTAGAATAAAAAAGAAGGAGGGGGGGGGGGAGAGAAGCAACAAATGTTTATTAGAACGAATTATTCTCTGTACGTGGACACACGCAGCTTTTCTCTCTTCTTTTTTCTCTTCATTTGACAGTGAACTTTTTATTACATTCCTTAAAAATATACCCTAAAGCTTATCTCAAAGCAACACTGGTACAAGACTGAAAAAAAGTTCTTATTTGTTCCTCATTATTATATACTACAGAAACGTTGACAAAAGCATTTTTTCGTTGTTTTTTTCTTCCCCAAAGTGAACTTTCGTTTGGATGAAGAGATTTTTAAATGTGACATAATACGTATACAATTAGAAATTCAACTATGGCTTATTACTCATAAGAGTGTTTTCCAGGGGTTCGGAACCGTCCAAAAGAGACCCGGGTCCCAGACCCATGTTTTTTTTTTTCGAGTACCGGACACGTCAAAAACCTGAATTGCTTTCAACAAATTTTTGCTTGCATCAAATCTTATTTACAATATTTTGTTATTACGATACAATATTATGAACTTCCTATTTTAGATCTAAAATTTACTTTTTAAAATCTTTCAATTTAAACAACAGTTTTTATTATTTTTTATCACAAGTTTTATCCCAGTGTTCATAAAAATATTTCACACAAAAATGTAAAATGTTAATTTTACGCAAAAAAAAAAAAAAAAAAAAAAAAAAAAAAAAAAAAAAAAAAAAAAAAAAAAAAAGGAAGTAAAAAATATACGATGTTGCAAAAGTTTCATGCATTCATGAGTATGTGAGTGTAAAATAAGCTTTCTGTGTAAATTGAAACAAAAAGCGGGGTTGAGAATATTTCTTATTTATTTTTTATATAGAACAGACTGTAAGTTAGTTGATCTCTTAATATTTCCCTAAGGCACACTAACTAAATCCTGCAAAACTTTTTAATTTCTCTAACTGCAAAGCTGAACTAATTTGCTTAACTCTTTTAAGCAAGGGGAAATTTTTTACGTATAATATTATTAATAATGAAAATTGTATTTTTAATTATTTTTAAAGACTTCGCTCTTATTTTTATGGCATATACAGTTAATAAAAACAAAACACTACTACTCTAAAGTGTTACTAACTATTATTATTTTGTTTACATGGTTTAATAAAGCCATAGAAAACTCACAAAATAAATGTTCTAATGACAAGTTATATTATTTTAATTTGCTTGAAAATCATAACTAAAAATATCTGGAATCTTTGATATCTTATTTACTTTGAATTATTTATATTTGAGTGTTTTGAAGTCTCCTTGAAATAAAATTTAAAAATAAATAATAATAATAAAAAAATCAATAAGTGCACCCAATTCAATGTTGATTTTCAGGTATATTAAGTTAGGATTATAATCTGTTACCAGAGAAGATTTTTTTCTTTGAATTTTCTATGCCTTCAAGCTTCAAGTAATAATTTAATATTTAATTCAATTTATTATAACTTTTTATTTTCTCATTCCCTACTAATACAAATTTATATGATTTTTTTTTATTTTAAAGTCACGCTTGAACATGATAGAAGTAATTAACGTCTTGTTAAACGTATTCACACCTGTCAGTTATTATACGTGGTATATTTTATTCATTAATAAATGTTATTATTTTAAATGTAACTGTGAAAGAATATTTATCATAGATATAACATTAAATTATATTTTAATACGTGAAAACTCATTAAAAAACAAGAAAACAAAAGAAACTATTATTTTATAGTAATCAATGTAACATTGAAAAACTGTTGTAAATATTACTTTATTTATTTATTTTGCAAATCCATTAAAATAACAACAGTATTTTATCATTTCATAACGTTAATTTCATTTTATTCTCTTTGTTATATATAAATATTATTTAAAATATATAAATAATACAAATGATTATCTTGCAGCTTTATATTTCAATTTAATATTCATTTAATATGAAATTGAATTCCATATTATAAACTTTGCTGTGCAATGTTGACGATAATATATGTAATGCAAAGAAAACAAATAAACAGAAGCTCTTCAGATTCTTTAATATATAATCGTAATATAAATGCAAACTTATATAATATGTATTCCAAGTAAAATGCTAAGTTTATTTGAAAAAAAATAAAGAAAATTGAAATCCTATTTCATGTTTAACCAGGTCAATAATATTTTATGTTGAAGTGAACTTGAGGTGAAAGATATAGAAGAATAAGATTGTATAATTAGCTTTCAGAAACAGCGTGCTATAAAATGATGCTAAACATTAGTGAAATATTTAGCTTATAAATTCAATAAGTTTAGATAATGTCTATAAAATTCAAAAGTTAAAAATTATCAATCTTGATAACAAATACCGCGATGGTTAAAATATATAAATGCATGACGAAGAAAGAAATTGACATCAACATTAGGCTTAAATTTGTAAGAGTAAAATTTCATATATATGTATATCAAAATTTTGCATGGTTACTCTCCTCTAAATTTTTCATATATTTAGATTTGTGTAGATTCCCCCCCCCCCCCTTTTTTTTTTTTTTTTTTTTTTTTTTTTTTTCTTTTTTGTCTGACAACTTTTAGTAAAATAAGCACGGTACCTTATTTTCAGCCTTAACTTTTTTATAATGATAACTATGTGTATTCAAAAGCTCAAATAATAGACTAATAAAGCATAAAAATATTAATATTCTTTCTAAAAGAAAGTTTGATGTTTATGCTTATTATTATGCTCAATATTTTAGCTACTTTCGCTTAAACTCTTTATTTTCATCTAATTTTAAAATACGTTGCATGCATTGCCTTTTCATTAAAGCATGTTGCAAGTTTTTTAAATTTATTAATTAAAAAATGTGTAAATTGTTTAAAAATTCATAAAATTCATAACAATTGAGCAATAAATAAACATAAATAAAATGCTGAAGGATTTAACTTGATTACGAGCTATACTAAAATAAAGTAAGCTGTGAATATATTTTTGAATTGAAATGAAAATTTCAGTTACAAATCGTTAACGCGGGCTTTTTGTACTATTTTTAAGCATTAACAAATATTTGCAATAAAGCATTTGGTATACAAACTATAGATACGGCACATTCAGTATGGGATTACCTTTCTGATTAATGTTAATCCAGAAATTATATACGACTTAATCTTTCATCTAAAACGATGAACCAAACAAACAATGGTTTATTTTTATATTCAAGAAGAAAAATCCATAATTTTATATTATAGCTTACAAGCGTACAAACAGGAAAAGTGTGTGACAAAAACCCCACATTCATTGTTCATTGAAACATGATATCTTGTATTATACTCTACTTCTCTTTGATATGTAGATAGCTTTTACATAAATAATGGAAGATAAGTTTAAAGTGCTGTGTAAAATCACTATATAATCTTTTCCTTTTCTTGCATAAATGCTGCATTTATATACACTTGAAGTCAAAGAAGCGCCTGGTCTAATTTTGAAGTAAAATAGAAACGAAGATTTATTGCGATATACGAAAGTAAAACACATAATAATTCTTTTATCTACGTTTTTGTTTTCATGAATAGAAAATATTTTGTAATCTTTTCTCGTATACAGTATATAAGAAATTTTCTATAAGTTAAAGAAAAATATAGAACAATAAAAAATAAAAAGTAATTTTGTTCTCTGGATATTAATTTAAAATATATGTGCGCATATAATAATGATGATGATAATAAAACAACTCTCTCTCTGCCTCTCTGTTTCTCTGTCTCTCTCTTTTGTTACACCAGTCACCAACACTTTTTTTTGTTTTAAAATTTCGATTCTAAATTTAAAATTTCAATTCAAACTTGCAAAATTAGTTTTTAAATATTATATATATTATATTAAAAAATTGCATAAAAATACACAGAATTTATCACAAAATTTTATCGGTAGAGAATTTATTATTATAGTTTGTCTCTCTCTCTCTCTCTCTCTCTCTCTCTCTCTCTCTCTCTCTCTCTCTCTCTCTCCGATTACTTAAAAATGTTTAATACTTAAAAACTTCAATCGCTGTGCTCATTTTTAGATAATTATTATTCATATTTGATATTATTTTCTCAACTTTTAGGATCAATATCTAAATATTTAAATATCAATATATTTAGGATCTAAATCTACTAGATTGCGAAATAGTACTGATTTTATTGTGCATAAAATCAACTCATTATCAACTATTATAATGTTGTTTTTTTTACTAGAAGCGTACGTTGTTCTTTGTATATAATGAGTAGCTGCAATCGTCTATGTTTATGAGAAATATATAATTATTGTTCTGTTTTTTCTATTATTATTATTAATGTTTATTTAACTTGACGGCGGGCTTTGGCTTTTTAATTATCCTTCTGAACAACTGCTTTGTTACTTTGACTGTTTATGTGTGTACAATTTTTTGCTCAATAAATCTATATTATTACGTATAATATTAACAGTCTTTAATAATGCAAATTAATATTATATATATATATATATATATATATATATATATATATATATATATATATATATATATATATATTGTATAATAACTTTTCAAACTTAATCATTGTTAAAAACTTTTGTTTGAAACTTTTGCTTACTAGAAAATTACAATCTTAATTGTGTTCAGCCATGGATACATTATGATTAATTTCTTGTAACTTTTATGTTAAAAATATTTGATTGATTATTTATCGTTAAAAAATATATGTATATTTATGTTTAAGAGTGAATCAGTTAGAATTTAATCTTTTCAAGTAATTCAGCTCATTGGTTTAAAAACGACTTAAATTTTTCAATATAAAATCAACTAAAAATGATTCAAATCTATTATTGAGTTCAAAATAAACTTTAATCAATAATACAATGTGCATTTGCGAAGAAAAAAAAAGTATATGCAACTACATTTGTAAGTTCACATTTATTTGAAACTCATTATCTGTAAGCTTTGCCTAGAACAAGAAACTGTAAAAACAGGACGTGATGAATGAAACGCAAAATAAAACGGACGCACAGACAAGCTCGAAGCGACGAGATTTTGCAGAGTAGCGTGACGTCACAGTTCTGAGAACTTGCTTATATGTAGTACGAGTATTACCTCCGGCATGGCCAATACAATTTGACTAATTACCTGATGTAAATGAGTGCTTAATTAGGGGGATCGTCTCTGCGTATACCTTTAGGCATTTTACTATTACTCTCTCAAGACAACTCGTCAACGTAATAGCTTACCAAAATTTACTTTACACTACTTGTAGAAAAATAACATGTCAAAATTGTTGAATTTTTTATGTATATTGATACGATTTGATGTTAACATAAACAAAATAGACATGAAAAAAAAAATGACGTCTATCTCGCGGCTTTTATTATTTTTCATAAATTTACGCCTAAAGCAAAATAAAAAAAAGGCGTGAAATAAACTTTATCGTTGTTATAAATTGTGAAAATGTCAACTTACATTAAAACTTTTATGTATTTTTTGTGTTGTTTTGAATCATTAATATATTTATTATACTTATATAACTTTTTCATTACCTTCGTCGCTGTTCCATTTTCTTGTTATATTATTTATTTTTTTATAATTCTGCTTGAAATTTTGTTGAATTCAGTCAAGTGTAAATAATGTTGTTTATCTTATTTAATACTAATTATAAAAATAAAATAATAAGCTTGGGGGAAAAAAAGAAATTTTACAAGACTACTTTATTTATTCATTATTATTATTTTTTTTCAAAGCAAAAAAACACTGCATACATACACTGTGATGTATTAAGATATAAGATTTTATTACGATCCATGTCTTTACATAGTAGAACAAGTTATTGTTCTACTCTACTTGTCAATACTTCAAGGGAGTACGTCATATGGAGCCTCTCATTAATGTATTGATATTTATATGCTTTCAAGGTGCAATGATTTGGGTAAAGCATTGTAAGTGTTTTTGACTCTAACAGAATAACCGTGACTGATATTGTTGTTCTTTTCTTCGCATCGTTTTGTTTTCGATGTTGGGTGCTTCTTTAAGTGAGTATATTATTAAGATACCCCAACGTCGAAGAAGTAATATCGTGAAGAGAACAACACTATCAACGATTGTCCTCTTATTGGAGTCGAAAACGTTTTGCTTCAGCATGTTAATACATTATAGGCAATAATATAAAACTTTATAACACAATCACAATGTACGTTTTATGAAGTAAAAATTTAGCTTTGAAGTAGGCTATGAAAAATAATATGGGTTTACAGTATTACTTAAGTTGTCACACTTTTCATATAAATACATAGTATTTCCATAAAACAGAAGAAAAAATATTAAATGTTCGTTTTAAAACCATGTAAAAAATTTTCATTATGTACTAGCAAAATATTAGATCTACACCATAAGTATGAAATATATGTTTTATTTTTACGACTAAGATTTTAATGTTTACAATATTTTAGCCCTCACTCCTGTCTACAGAGGAACATGCGCATTTTTAATTTAAAATACGAATACAAAATAATAATAATAATAATAATAATAATAATAATAAAGTATATAAATAATAATTTAACCTTCATTAAATGTGTTAAAATTATTATTTAAAGAGAAAAAACAAAATGCTATCTCCAACCATGCTCATATAATCAAAAAATAATTGCATTTGTTTTAAAACACGATTTTTAATGAAACTTTATTGTAATTTACAAATATTTGTTGTTTATACATATTGTAATATGTTTTTGTTTTAAAGATATATAATATATACTATATAGCTGAAACTTATTTAAAATTTCAATCAACAATAAAAATATATGTTGTATGTTCTCTAGGCAGTAGCTTGGGAAATGAAACATTTTCCTGGTACTATTATTAATTTCTTTTACAGAAATGGTCATCAATATAGCCTGGTCATCAATACTACAAATTTAAATTGAACCACTATATTATGATAGCTAAAAAGTTTATTAAAAATTTAGGTAGAGCTGATTTATTTTTTCCTGAAGGCAATCAAAAGAACCAAACTTGTGTTTTTATATATAAAAAATAAAATAAATAAAGTAATAATATAAATAAATATATATTTATATTAAAAAAATTAACTTTTTGTTAGAATAATTCATCAGGCATGACATTTTCCCATTACAAATAATTTCGTGTAATATTTTATAACATTATTGCTAAAATTACTATATATATGCAATTTTTTATTAAAAACAATGTGAGAAAAAAAAAAAAAAAAAAAAAACGAGGCTACTGAATTTATGTTTTCATATAATTCAATTTTAAATCTCACTTTCAGTTGAAAGAAAATTTATTTAACAATAAAATCTGAAATAATATATTTCAGTTTTTTAACTTAATTTTATTATGTATATATAATAGCTTCTGTTTCAAGTTTAAATTATTTTAATAAATGATGTTTCCATTATTCTGATTGTTACATTTCAATAAAGAAGCGAATAAGATAAAAGTGATTTTGTATTACATTACATGTGAGCTATAGTGAACAATAATATATGTAAAATATTCGTATACAAATCCAAAGTTTTTATATTACTAAACATGGTTCTGTCTGTGAAGTTTGGGTAGTTTTATGTAAAATTCTTTTACATAAAATTACTCCACGATTCTGATACTGTATTTTATTACTATTTAAATTCAGTGAGTGCTTTTCTGATATAAATAATATTAAAAATTTGATGATTTTTTTTTAATCACAACTCATTCAAAACAAAATAATATTTAGTATATACATATGACGCGAATCCTTCAACACGTAAAATTTAAAACAACTGAAATATAATTCAAATATTTTTTTAAGTGAATATGTATATATATATATATATTAAAATTCAGTGTTTTACTTCTATTTAAAAAATATCTACAGTATATACATTCATTAGTATTAAAAATAATAGTTATTTTAAATATGGTACACCTATTGTCATTAATGTAAATAAAATGCCAAATTTTACATATTAAAACGTACAATTTTTATAATAAGTATATCATATATTTTTTTAATAAATCATTACATTTGTTTATAACTATAATGAAAACTAATGTTGAATTTAATAAAATGTCCTTTCAACATTACGTAATAACGATGAAGTATGTAGTATAAATTCTTTATTGATATTTAGAGTAGTTTTTTTTTTTTTTTTTTTTTTTTTTTTTGTAACCAGATAAATTTAACACCAAATGTGTAGAAAAAAAAGAGTAAATATAAAAACACTTTTATTTTGCATAAATATCAATGTGATACACTTTATTTCAATTTACATGGCTTTTTTTTCTTTTCACTATACTACATAGTAATTCAATTTATCTTTTAATAGCTTGAAATATGTCAATATAATGTCTCGTGGTAGGAGAGAGAGAGAGAGAGAGAGAGAGAGAGAGAGAGAGAGAGAGAGAGAGAGAGAATATCTGATATTTTTTGTTGTAGCCAACTCGACTGTAAACTGTAAATCAAGTATATATATATATATATATATATATATATATATATATATATATATATATATATATATATATATATATATATATATATATATATAAATATGTATATATAATATACACTTTTATTTTTTGCTTTGCCATTTCGTTCTTTGTGCTATTAATATACAAATTTACATTGTAAATTATATGTATTATAATGATTTCTTTATTGACAGATCCCGCATATATATTTATGACGTCATTTTATCTTGTATTTTTTTCTTTACATCTTTCTTGACTTTTTTGATTGACATAAAAAGTACGAGAAGTTTATTAACCCGCATTAATTCATGTATAAGATTGTGGTGCAATATCTTTTCAACAGCATTGTTATTTTTGAGAGGAAATTATGCATCTAAAAAGCACCAATATGTAATCAGGTATTGTCTATACTAAAATAAATAGAACTATTTTTACTAGTTAATTAAATTTCCTATATAAAAGAATGCGAAATATGTGTGATGATAACTTTATCATATTATAGAGTGTTTAAAATTGAAAGAATTTTTTTGGAAAAAAAAATAATAATGATAAATAAATACACGCGCAAGAAATTGATATAAGGGACCACTTGCAATGAACGAACTATTTAAAATAAATTTTAATGCATTTCTTATGGAAAAACCGTTTTCACTTACATGTAGCAACAATTAAAAACATTTCATTGCAAGTGGTCCATTCCATTTCCTGTTATTTACAAATATGCATTTTTTCCTGTCATATCTTTTTCTTCTGTCATTAAATTTCTGCTGGATTTCTTTGGATATTATTGTGTAATTTATTTGCTAAAAAAATTGTCTCACTTTTATATGCCGCGATATGCAAATTTTAAAGAACTATACGAAGTTAAAAATAATTAATTTCGAAAACTTAAAAGATTCAATATACATATACATAAAAAATAAAAACTTTTTATTCAACAAAAAAAGTTTTTATTCTATGCAAATTAATAAGAAAACTACTTTTAAGCGTACCCAGATGCTTTTAGTTGTCTATAAAAGAGAAAATTATTTACATATAACCTAACTTTATTCAAATAATATCAGTTTATTTTTTACTATACTTATACTTACTTCTTTTAAAATTACTGAAAAATATAAACATTTTTTAATATTAAACTGAAAAAAAAAATTATGTATTAGTTCCGAAAATTATTGTAATCATACAGAATATTATATAAACATAAAACAATATACCATAATATTACTCTCTGTTACCATGTGTATGCTGGTAAAGTAAAGATTTGCCTGTAATAATAAGCTACGCTGTCTGGCTTACTATATATACTATATAATATTATCTTGCTTTTGTGGTGCTCTACATTTCACTTCAGTTGTATGCAGAGAGACAATCTAGTTCAATTATTTAAATGTAAATGAGAAGTGAGAGATTTTAGTTTATATACTCAAGAATATGACTCTTGAATTTATTATTTTGACACGACCAGAAAATGTCACGTCGTTTGCAATATAAGAGCTATATAAACATTTGTGTTGTAAATATCAATTTGCAGTTACTAATTAACAATTCATCTCACTTCAAATGTGAAATATGACTATTATATTATATATAAATTATTGTATATATCGTATCACCTATATTTATTGAACTACACATATATATAAAAATGATACGTATATGTAATAGTGATAATAATAAGTAGTATAACTTTATTAAGGCGTTGATTTGAGAGCTTGATCCCTTCAAAAAATTAATAGTAATAAAAAACTTGACCACAACATCTCATGAGAATGTTACATAAATACAACAAAAGACATAAATTGCAGTATATATTGAACATATAAAATATATTTTGATGTAGACTTCATTTATAAAATATTAAGATATAGACAAGAAAATAATAATAATAATTATTATTATCATTATTTTTTGTATTTATGAAATAATATAACATGAATAAATTATTTGCTGTATATATCTAACAATAAAGCAATTTACTAAATGGAGGATTAGATGAGATATAAACATTTATACAAAAGTTAATGGAACAAAAATTAGCTTATATTTCTAAATCTAGCATATTATACAGTATACATTTAATCACATGAGATGGATTATACATGTTCAGACCACGTACAGATACTATAAACTTTAAGTAATAATAGCCTCTATCCACACAGTATTTTTTTTTCTCAAGGTGTTTAATACATTTAATTGCTTTTGCAATCTTCATTACGAGGAAAACGTTTTCATGCAATTAGATATATTGCACATTTGAAAATAATGTACCTTGTGAACAGTCGACTCGATATAGTAGAAAAATATATTTATATATATATATATATATTAGTTTCGTTATCCTTTATGATATTATGATGGATATTTTTTAAGGCATATCGAATGAATTTTAACTGGCGTTTTAATAAAACTGAATTGTTAAGAGAATACTATAAATTATGTCTTATTTGTATCATTCGATCCTTACAAAATTTCAATATTGTTGGCCTCTTTCATCTTTGTATGTATAATTAAATATTATTTCCTTTGTGTCTCTTGTTTATTGCGTGTTTCTCACCTATCGCTTTTCTCATTCCCAATAAATTAGAACTAGAAAATTGATTTTCATTATTATTGCTACAGGGAGCCCATTCGATATATATTTTATTAGAAAATAGAACAAAGTCGGCAAACAGAGAAGGTGTTTGGTGCCGCAGGCTGGGAGGTCTACATATACACACTACGATACATACATTGGTGACGTGAGTTTCACGCAAAGGTGAACTCCGTTGTCGCAGCAACAGTCGCGCACTGAGAAGCACAATAATCACACATACACCAGCTGTATCGTATATATAGCCATGTATTTTCATTTGCATCGCATTCAAAATAACATCAGTAGCGTCATCATAAACGTAATATAATATAATAATAAAACTTTTTATTTTAATTTTGCTTTTATTTTATTATAGCATGATAATCGCATAATAATCGGATACTTATGGGTCGGAAACTAAAAATTGAGAAAATTGTTAACTTATAAATTATAATATCTTTTAACAAATTATAATATATAATATTCTACATACTCTCTCTCTTTCTATCATATCTATGTCTTTTTGCAGCTAATATAAAATTTCTTTTTGTCTATAATTTAAATGTTTTTTCTTCAAGAACTGTCGTGATCTATCAGGATTCTAACCCTGGTGATCTATGGTATATCTACAGAATATTCCACCAAGAGAGAGAGAGAGAGAGAGAGAGAATGAAATGCGCATTGAACTGCACCCTGGAAGACTTTTGTCTTTATTTTTGTACGTGCAAAAACTACAGGCATCAAACTTCAATCGCGGTAAAAAATAAATAATAATAATATACGTATTATGTATATTATAGGGTATATACCTTATTAAACAAATATTTTGATGGACTTTTAACTATAATAAATTCATTATAAAAATAAAAGTTTGAAGAAATAAAATATCTTTAATTTGCGTTCTAAAAATACCACCTTTAGGAAATATGTTTATATGATGCGTTTTATATGTTATATTGCATTTAATAAACAACAACAATAAATTGTTATTATTTAAATGAGCTATCAAGAAGAAAAAAAAAATAATAATAATAAAAAGCAGCGTGCGACATTTAGTATTTTAATGAATGCATTGCCGGGTATTCTAAAATATTGTTTAAATTTTTACTGAAACAATGACATCGTAATTTTTTTCCCATAAACATATATATCTTAATTATCATGAAAATAAATATATTTGATAAAATAATTGTTAATAACCATTCAAAATAGAGCAAAACATACATAAAAGATCTCGAAAAAAAAAAGCTCAACTATGTGTTTGTCTTCCCTTTTTTTAAAGCTCAGTGTCATTAATCATTAATATTTATAAAGCATGATTGAATGATTTTTATTTTTATGTTGTCATATAAAATTATTATTCTCATGTGTTTACGCCTCTTTATTTATAACGATCGAAGTGCAATGATTCAAGGTTGATAGGACGTGATATGCTTTTGATTAAAACGGCTTATAGTAGCGAGACAAAATCTACTATATATAATATAAAAATATAGTCTATAGCTCTCATTTGTGCATTGAATAACAAAGCAACGGCGCCATTTATCGAGAGAAATGACCTGCGTAAATATTACTTGACGCCGACTCCCACACTTATTGCTGCATCAAATAACTCTGTTAGAATTAAATACTACACAAATTTTATTATGCATTATATTACGATCATATATCTATAATTAATTCTTTATCATATTTTTACCCTCGATTAAATTTCAGTTCAGTGAAGCACACACATAGTATATTTGAAAAAAAAAAAAAAAAAAAAAAACTTCAATTATTATACTATACATAACCTTTTTTTTATGTACAGCATTCATATATAATTTTTCTAATTGAAACCATTTATTGATTTAAATTATTTACTTCAATGCATTTCATTTTATTCAACAAATTCTTTCGTGTTTATAATATAGCCACTGATGATGGGATTTTAAATTCGAACAAAAATATTACAAATTTTAAAGATTTATTATGAAAACTATAAAACACTATAATATACAGTATTTACATATATATGTATACTTCTTCTTCTTCTTTTTTTTTTTTTTTTTATTTTTTTTTTTGACAATGAGAAATTTTTACAAAAAATATTTTTAAAAAGCAACTTTTATTTCACGATCATTGATGTATTTTAAACGAAAATCAAAATTTCTAAGTGTTTAAGAATTAAATAATTTTTAAAAATTAAATGACAAAATGCAATTATAATTGTACAAATTAGTCTTGAAGAAAAAATAAAAATGATGATCATGTTACATGTTCATGCAACAAAGGATACCTTGATGGAACTCAATGACGTAAAAATGCTTTAAATCAAAGGGAAAAAAAAGTTAAACAATTAAAGCATGCCATATAGGAAATTACAGTATATTGTGCAAAATATTTAAATATAGAAGCAAATAATGTGATTTAGGATTAACTACACACACTAGACCGCGATATATGTACAGAAAGAATGGAGCATTTTTACTGCTCAGTTTTTAATTGATTCTACATCCCATATGTTTCTATAATAAACGATTTTGGCGAAGTATAATTTTCCGTATCAAGTGCTTTAATTGTCATTCCATTTTCTTTCCTTAACTTTACTTTACAAACTTATATTATAATTATTACTATTCCTTCATCTATAATCAAGATTCTATATTATAAGATAGGGACACACTTGGCCAAATTGGGCTGTAGTAAAAATTAAAAATGAGCGGTTAAGCCCACCAGCATCTGAGTTGAAGTTCACGTGATCAAACTTACAACTGGGCCAAGCTTAACATCGAACCAAGTTGGTGTCCTTATCTTGTAGGTAGTATCTTGCTATAATTTACAGTCAACCGGGGTGAAATTGAAAGCCAATCACAGACCCGCTTTCAAAGTGCTCTGTGTCTAGCGAGATAGGGAAAAGTGAAAGCTTGCACATGATTGGAGTTTCACTTTCACCCCGCACTTTCAATTTCACCCCGGTTGACTGTAACATAAATGCTTTAAGTTAATAATCTGACACTGGTTGAATCAATTTGAATACCACTCATAAAACTGAGATTATAATAAACCATTCCTTATACACTATAGGTTTGGTTGGTATATTAACTTTAACATACATAATGTCTAGCCATGGCTCTCAAAAATCGAGCTTTGCGTATGTTGGCAGCTTCTCTCCTGATCTCCTCATTGTTATTGGCATTCAGTTCTAGCAGTCCCAAGATCTTGTTCTGCACAAGCAATTAAGAACATATTATATTAATATTTCATAATTAGACTGTGATACAATGATGCTTACCGCTTGTTGTTTTCTGTCTTGCTCTCCTCTCTTTGCATGTAAATGTACCAAGAACTCGATGAGAGTTGTGTCCCAAATACATGTGTAGTAAGCGTCCATTGCATCTGCACTGCTCTTCTCCTGTAGACTCTTGAATGCAGTTGCATAGTCTACTTCATCTAAGAACTGGCATAATACAGCAGCCTAGCGGAAAGAAAAATTATAAAAAAAGCTAATAATAATATGTATTATTTGTTGGGGTACTTCAGGAAAAATTTGACTTTGTGATAGTGGATTGATTTTTAAAAATAATAATAACAACAATAAATAATAATAATAAAAAAAAACTTTATTAGGATTCTTAAGATGATAGAGATAAATAGTTTCCTGGACTTGATTTGCAATTTGTCTTACCTGGGTGTGGCATTGTAATTGAGTGCAGCACTTGATCATTCTTCTATACACCTGATCATCAATCTCAGTTCTAGGTACAGGCTGACTGAAGTAGCCACTCACAGCAATACATGACTCTAAGTAGCTCTTCAAAGCACTAGAGTAGTAGCCATTAGCTGTGAAGTAAATACCATATTACATGAGAATAGTTCTGTACATGAACTTGTATAGGTAGGACTTACCAAAGCTGATGTCTCCCAGTACTTTGAGCCAAGATACATTGCCAGGGTAAAACCTGAGTGCTTGCTGTAGTAATTGTGACAGAACTTCACCAACATTACGACTGCTAAAGGAGTTTGCACTGTAAGCAAGAAAATGTTTATACAAATTAATGCTTATCGATGCTTCCGCGCCAAAAAGAAGCATCTACACTTTCCAGATTTGCGACGAGTGGAGCATCTACACTTTCCACCGCAGCATGGTGAGTGGACTAGTGGCCATTCACTTAACATTGCAGATGCTTCACGGTGGAAAGTGCAGATGCTCCACTCGCCGTAAATCTGGAAAGTGTAGATGCTTCTTTTTGGCGCGGAGGCATCGTTATTAATATGGCTGTCATTACTAAGTATTATTTTTCTAATGTATTTCAATTAAATAATCATTTAATGCTAGTGGTGACTTAAAAATGAGTCATGGTAAACAAATGAAGTTATCTATTTTTTATTATGTAAATTTAACCTATGAATGGGAGGTTAAAGCAATACATCGAGGGCTACGCGGCATTTCGGAACTTCTGCAATCTCCGCGGGTGCAATTTTGGTACATGTGTTATCTCCGCCGCACCTACTAATGGAACACATGTGCAGGCTAAGTGTATAAATATGTTTCAAAAGAGGGGATCACAGATTGCAGATGTACCAAAATTTCACCTGCGGAGAACGCAATAGTATGGAAATGCTGTATAGCCCTCAGCATGGTGATGTCAAAGCTGAGAATTTCAGTTTAGTTCTTACTTGCTAACCACAGCAGGCCAAAGAGCAGAGAACTCCACATTGAGCTCCAAATTTGGCTCGTCCTTGAGAACATTATACAGTCTAGCCAGCATGGAAACTGCCACAGCTATGGTTGTTGGCTCTCGTAGCTTAGAGAGGAACTGCTGCAGTTGTGAACGACCTTGTACTGAACCACAGCCTGGAGAGTCTCGATGACCTGTGGTAGACGTACCAGTGCGCTTGTTCTGACCAGATCCAAACACAGGTAGAACTAAAACACACAGAATAAATCTTTATCACGTGTCCTTTCAATGCAAATGAATTTAACATTAGAAAACCCTCATATTTTATTATTATATTGTTTCATAAGCTAACTTACTTAAATCCCATGCATCTCTCCTGGAGACTTTCTTTGCTCCTTTATATTTTGCAATATCCTGACAGGCATGTGCAAAAGCAGTGGGTAATTCAAAGTAACTCCATCTTCTGTCTAGTGTGGTTAGAAATTCCCACTCTCCAAGATTGAGCAAAGCTAAAGCACAATGTTCTAGCACTTCCAGTCGTGGGATCACAGTCTCTCCAGCTTGTAGACTACCAAGACATGCCCTGCACTGAGCTGCCAGCTCCACACGACCTATAAACATATTTCAGTTATTTATTGAAACAAGTTCATTTTATAGAATTTATGCTGTAAAAGTATATGCATAGGAACATAAGAATCCCATATTCCATGTCCCCAAGTTTTGAGATCTTCAATCTAAAGTTTACATGTCTCACCTTGGCCAAGATTGGGTGAGGATTGTCCTCCAGGCAGTTGGGCAGGCCACTCTGCCAGAAACTGCACCACTGAGGCAAGCAGAACCTCCCAACTGACCATACGACCAAGTTTGAATGCCACAGGTGAAGGAAGTTGAGAAGAAGCTTGTTTTACTTCTTCCTCAACTACAGCTAATATTTGTCGAGCAGATTCAAAATCCTACAAATACAAATCAAAACATTACAGATATTTACAATATTCATCCCTGCCAGCACTTCATACACATAAAAGTATTATTGAAATAGTAGTTTACCTCTGATATGGTTAGTTCCTTAGCCTTAGCTAACAGAATGAAGGATATATCTTGCAGAAATCCTCTTGGGAGAGAGGTAACTGCTGACTGCAAGGGAATTGGCAGCTCCCACTAAAAAACACTCATAGTTAGCTTCTGTCAATAATACCATGTCATTTGCCCATTACCTTTGCATTGATACTCCAGGGTGGTTTCACGGAACTGGTGGCATTCAGCTTATTAATCAAATCTCGTATCTCAGTAGGATCAAAGCTGTTGATCAGTTTTTGTTCTAGAAAACCTCGATGTAGTTTAGCATTTTCTGTAAACACACAAACCACTAAATACAATGGTAATTTTTAAAATAATAAACTGAATGAACACTATACTGAAAGAAATTTCTTGGGTTGTAATAGTTACATCATTAAGTACTTACTGATATCTGGAGTGGGTTGACTCCAACTGGGCTCAAGCTGAGGAGCCATGGTAGCCACTCTCTTGGCTAGGTGCTCACAGTGACTGGGAGTGAAAAGCATTGCCACATCTGAACTTGCAAGCAGTTTAGTAGCCAGGTCAGTAATACCAGCTTCCACCAAATCCAGGACAAATACTCCCAGACGCTTACAACTAATTTCATCTGCACCAGGAACCACAGCTGCTAGAGCCTAGAATGTTAAAAAAATACAGTCAACTTTACTCTTGAAACTTCAACTTCAGTCAATGTAAATATTTATAAAAAGTATCTCATAGAAGATTGGAGGTGAGGCAATGAAATGTTAAAATTCTAAGGAGCTGGGAAATATAAAAACACTGCAACAACAACAATAATAAATGCTTCTCATAATGACTTACTGAGATCAAAAGATCAAGTCCCTTGCCTCCCCTTTGCTGTAGTCTTGATACAAGATTTCCAGGGCTTACTGCACCCTCCATGGCTCTCCTCACTGCATTGAGAATTTGAACTTGCATCAGAAGATCCCTGGCTACAAAGAAACGCCCACTGGCTGCTGCTGCTTGAATATCTAGCTCCAGTGCATCTCTATGAACTAGAGGAACCTCTCTGCTAACATTGTCTTGCTGGAGAATGTTCACAATACCCTGACACAAAATATATACATACTTTAAGTATGAAAAACAGTACTAGATTCAATTATAATGATTGACTTTCACTCACAATATATTGATTGTTGGCACAGGTAAGAAACTGCACTAGTAGATCAGGTTTTACTTGACTCCAGTTAATACCCAGAGCTGAACAGTATCCTCTGAGAATACCCTCTTGTACGACACAAAATGCAGGATTGGCAGGTAAGCCAGTGAACAGTTTTGCAGCCTGGCTGATATGATCTCTTGACTTCTCATATTGTTCACGTGAGAAATAGAAGGCTCCCAAATCATAGTGAACCTGCAATATAACATTTCAAGCATTACATACATATAAGTAGTTTCATGATTATACATTACATAATAGTGACGCAAAGAAGATAAAAAAATTATATCTATATAATGTTCAAAAACAAAGATATTATGTATAAGTGTAGATAATAAAACAGTAACTAAAACATTATATCAATGCCCCGTACACATCTTCCAAACCTCGGCTCAATTTTTAAGACATGAGTCAAACTTCTCTCTCTCTAGGGAATACTAATGATCAGTCACAATTTTCTTTAACTATGTATGAGCAAACTGAAGGTCAGAAACAATATACGGTATGTACTGACGTACACTATACCAATGATATAAATACTGGAAATAATAAGGCAACAAGAGCTCAAACCTTGTGAAGTGGTATTTTAGTTTAATGATGAAAAACGTAGAAGCTTGACTACAAATTTATACAGAGATCCGGTAGCCATGGCAGGTACTTTAACCATAATATATAAAACAAAATATATGTACACATAACTTAGTGTTTGAAGTGTATGAGATAAATATTTTACTTATACTGTAATTCACATTATTAAGCATATAATTAAACAAAAATACTGGTACCGGTATCAATTAATTTTTCTAACCTGACATTGAATCTCAGCAGCTGAGGCTTGGGGACATATCTCCCAGTTCTGAGATAATTCTGTAGAGTCCTCAGACAAAGGGAGGAAGGTCTCATAAACAGGTACGTTGAGACAGATACTTGATTTTGTATCTGCGACTCTCCCCAATAACATCAATGACTCAGGTACTTGTGTTTCTAAGCCAAGCAGCATCTCTTCGAGCACTTGTGGAGGTACATAGAGTGGATCATGAAGTCCTGGGCTGTAAATAAACAAGGTAAATATCACTCATTAAGCATAATCTTATGTCATGCCATTGCTTACATTGGAATGAATGGAGCTCTAGGCTGCTTAATGAATAGACGAGCTCCTACAGCAGCTCGTAATATCCAACGATGATATAAAAGAACAGCAAACAACTCTTGTGGTGGACAAGTTTCCACGTCAAGCTGTTCATGAGATGCTGGGATAATCTCTTTACCCTGAACTACTAACATCAAGTCTTGTAGTAATGTTACTTGCATTGGAAGTGGGAGTCTGTAATATAAAGAAATTATTGTAAGACAATAGGAGATCATATATAAATACAATGGGCACAACTTACTTTGCTTCCAAAATATCAAGATCCCATTTTAAAAATGCTGCAATTTTTAATGACATAATTTTAAGAGCTAAGCTTTTTTTGCTTCTCTTGATTTCTTCTTTCTTTGCTTCTGTTGTTGGTTCGCCATCAATATTAGGTGTAGGTGGAGGAGGACGCTCGGGTGGTGCATCAGGAGCAATCGACATAAACTTGATAATCAGTTCAGTGGGTGAGGGGTCTGCAATACAAGAAATATGCAAAGTAAACAACTGTGATAATAATAATAATAATTTTTTTTACCTGGTTTTCCTTTTTTTAAATGCAGCTCGAGTACATTAGGGTTGAGAAGAAACTCAAACCATAGAACAGTGTCAGGGTTGATTGGCACAGTGCCAGTTCTTAGCAGATCTACATCCATTGTTTAGTCAGGATTATTATACTAATCAAAGCTCCAATAACTGAAGTTTTAAACTTTCATTTCCAAACAGCAAATATTACAAATTTAGTTATTAAAACGGCAATATTTATAAGTAAGCCGGGAACTAATTTTTGTTTTCAACCGCAGCTGTGTTTTCCGATGCGATTTTGTTCAGCCATTTTGGCAAAAAATATCGCGCGAAACGAAGAAAGTTCAAAACTTTTTTTTTGCCACAGATGGTGGATTGGACAAAAATATTTCAGATTTTATAAGCGAGGTGCAGAGATGGCATGAAAGTAACGTATAATTATTTCAAGTAAAGATATATTTTTATTAATTAATATTTATGTTGTAAATATACAGTTATAAAAATTAGCATAATATATAGGATAAAATAAATAGGGACAAAATAAACAGGGACAATGACTAAAAAATATATATCGATAGCTTCACGCCACGCGCCACGCAATTATAATGTAAAGGTAAGTAAAGGTGGTGCATTCATATAATTTATTTGTTTTTTGCTCAGAAAACCATTAAATTACAATTATTTTGAAGGGGAATAGTTAGCGAAATACAATTTCGCTGGTCTCGGTTATTTTATGATGCGCAAAGTTACAACTATATATATGTGATAATGTGATTATGTATATATATATTATAATAATTATAATTAAATTAACATTAATAATACTTAAACAAGCAATATTTCAAGAAATATGTTATGTTTTTTTTTAAATTGAAAAAAAATAATAATGATGATGAAAAAAAATCTTAAAATAAATAAATGGGCCTGTTACATGTGTAGATATTTGTAACCTTTAATAGCTTATAATGTATGCAAAATCACTTTTTTGTATGCAAATTTTATATTTCCTAAATTAAAATGAATTTCTTATTTTAACAGTAATTTTATTTCATCTTACATATTATCATACAACAAATAAATATATATATATAGGATTATATAGCACGATGAATTTATCTTGTTTTTATTATTATTCCTCTTCGTCATCATCGTCCATCATTTCAGATTGCCCTCCCACGCCGGAAATTTTAGCAATCTTTGCAGCAGCTTTGAATCTGTTGGAAGCTTTCATTTTGTCCATTCTCTTCTTCCACTATATTATGGAAAAATGCAAAGATTAAAAGTTGAATTCATTGTACATTTCTTTTTTCTTTTTGTTTTCTTTCTTTCTTTTTTTTTTTCTTTCTTTTTTTTTTTTTTACAAAAAATCCTGAAATACAAACATTTACTAATTAATTTTACCTCCTCATCTCGCGAAGGCAATGCTGCAAGGAACTCCCTCATCTCTGGTTTATCTGGATCTGCCATGGCCAGCACGGACAAACATCCATCCACCGAGCCAAGTACCAATGCTTTACCATCTTCTGTGCTCGCAATTGCGCTCAGCTCGGCCTGAACTCGGTAGTTGGCGATCATCTTCGTATCAGTCGTCCTAAAACAAGCAGATGCCAATTACGTTCTACTATTTTTATTTTTATGATATACTACAGTGCTGTTTTAGCATACCTGAACACCCTAAGTGTCCTGCGACCACTATGGTAGTACAGTACATACTCGTCAGTCTTGTTGAACAGCGACATCACGGTAAACACACCCTCAGCAACCTTGGGTATGAATGTCTTTACAGTAGTGCCGTGTTTTAGTTCCAGTAGTTCTAAGCCTCCTCTGTAAAGAAAAAAAAAGTTTTATATTTTAACGTTTGAATTATAACAGCAACTATTATCATTTGAAAAAGCTATAATACAATCGATCAGATAAATTATTTGCATATACCTAGTAGGAGCATAGAGACCAAAACGTCCATCTTTTGTGCACGAACCACCCCACTTTGGGAGGTTTCGAACAGCCTTTGCTGTGTTGCTTCCCCTTATGTCCACCAAAGTAGCTTTATCCGGGTCAATGATGGCTACTAAATGTGCTTTGTGAGGCATCGCAAGTAGCTGGAGAATATCTTTACCAGCTGTAAATAAATTATATTAATACCAAAACAAGTTTTTTGCTCGTTAATCAGGCAATAGTTCAGCCTAATCCAGTTATAAAAAAGAGAGTATGGTTATATAGCATAACTTTTATTTAAAAATTATTACATATTTTTTTATGTGGAGTATAACTAAAGTGACTTTTTATTAGTGAACACGCATTATATAATAATATATGCGTATAGAGAATCGTAGAGAGTCTTAGTTCTCTTAAATATTTTCAAAATATGCATGAAAAAAAAATGTATTTTTTAATATAGAAAGTAGAAACGATTCATTACGAATTACGAAGTATACGATTTTATTTCCACTTTCTAGTGTCTAAATCAATACCTGACTTAAGTTGTAATCGTCCTCCAAGTGCACCTGTACGAGCGTTATAGACAAGCAATAGTTCCTTGTTGGTCGGTGCTGCAGTCGCCGTAGTGGCGGAGGTTGCGGCACTTGACGAGTTAGAGGAACGAGCTGAGCCCGCACGGCTTCGTCCTGACGATGATCCAGTGCTGCTAGAGCGACCGCTAGCCACACTGGACACACTGTTGCGTCGAGCTGACTTGCGACTGCAAACATAAAATAAATATTTTGGTTTTTAGACGCTGCAAATAAAAATTATATAGATTAAATTATAATTTGATGTTACGTGCAACGTTATAAAATTACTCGTCAAATAAATTATATATTTTTATACATTACATAAATATGTATTATATATAAAAATATTATATATATATATATATATATATATATATATATATATATATATATATATATATATATATATATATATATATATATATATATTCTCACCTCGATTTTTTAGCTGTAGTACCATCCTCTTGTCCACAAATGATAATTAGCTGTCCATCACACGTGACAACTGCGGGTTTAAAGGCTTTACTCAGAGGATACGTTGCAGCCCACAATCTGCTACCATCAGCAAGAGATCGCACCACGAGTTGACCATCAGTTGAACCCTCAGGAGGACTGGACACGGCCAGAAATCTGGATAGACAATGGGATTCGTTATTATAGTACATCATGCGATATTACGGGTTTACTTTATTCTTACTTTGTTCCGTTCTCTAGAAGCATCATTTGCTTAACATTGGCTTGTTCTTCCTTGAATATCACTTGTTCTACTGTTCTGTTCCATATCAAAACATTGCCTGATTCTGCTGAGACTATGTATCTTTTGACATATACATAATAATGTCAAGAACAAATAATAGCAAATAATATAAAAATCATAAAATAATAATAATAACAAACACGGAAAGAAGTATAACTTTTCAAGCGCTTAATATCATTATACCCATTAATCCATTTTGTTAATCGGAGTTTTGTTGTTGTGCATATTTTTAATTAAATAAAACCTAATTTTTTTATAAAGACGATAATGTATGGTTATGATCAAATTAAAGTTTATTTTACTTTTTAAAATCTGACATAGTGATTTCAAACATGTACACACGTGTATGTGTGTGTTATGTTTTAATATGTTTACTGCAAACTTACTTTCCATCTGGTGTAACCTCAGCGTGCGTGACGATTGCTCCGAGTGGACTGTCTGCCAGTCTGGAGAGTAGAGCCCCTGTATGCAGGTCCCACACCCCAACACAGCCTCGAGTAACAGTCACTGCCAGCCCGGCTTCCTGCGCCAAGCTAAAACGTATTTTTCATATAATATAATAATTATCACCCTATATTTTAAAGGAAAATAAGGTTATTCAAAATATATTATGATATAATATATTATAATAAATTTCAGAGTAAGAAAAAAAAAAGTATTAGTAAAAATTATTAACTTAATTATATAAAGATGCAAAGGTTAATGTATTTGAATCGCACCTGATTGCGTCAATCTGTACTTCATGTCGGTCAATGACGTGCACCTGCTCGAATATATTGTTAATATTCCATACTTTGACAGTCCTGTCGATCGATGACGTAATAATCTGAAGTGCAAAAAAAGAATAATGCAATAAAGAACTTTTTTTTTAGTAATTATCACAGCATAGCAAACATAACACTAACCGAGTTCCAATTTCCTATCGTAAGTGGCTCTAATGAGATGATTCTCCCAAAGTGTGCGTCCAAAACTTTCAGTAATTCCGATGTTTCCATACTCCAAACGTACAGATTCTTCCTGTGAATTAAAATGGAAATATTTTAAGTGCTTTATGAGCAATGCGCTGAAATATTATTATTATAGCTTTGCGGTGCATTTACTGACCTAACACCCGCAACAATGTAGTCACGTCCAGCGGAGAGAACGCACGAGTTTGATTGCAACATGCGCGTGGAGATATTGCGCACACTATGAGGCAGCGACAGCGATGTCAGTTCTGCAGTCTCCATATTCCACAACCTGGAATAATAAAACAGTATTTAAAAAACATTCTAATCTAGTTATATTTTAAAACCAACGAACCTGAATCCATTGCAGGTACTGCCCAGCAAGAACTCTTCTTCTTTGTCTAGTTTTAATTGCAGTAACTGTTCTCCAGGAGGAGGTAATATTCGTCTTACTTTCCAACATAAGTTATCTACCTCCATCTCAACCAAACCGTTCTCATTCGTCTCGCAATATACCCGACTCCAGTCTTTGCTCTGCACCATCGCACTGAAAATTATTAACATGTATTCTTTTATCCGTTTAACAATAAGACATTTTAAAGACAAACGCGGTAAAAATAAATAAGTTTTGAGAAATATAATATGGTGTATAATCATGCGTGTTTGACTCATTACTCGTGTATTACTATCATAATAAAGTCTGACTGAACAAACATAAAATAAATAATAAAATTTAAAAAATTAAAAAAAGTGCAAATTTTTGTTAGTGCGAATTATTATTGTGTTGTTCCCATATGTAACATAATGAACTATAGAAATATTATATAGAAATAGAAATATTACCTGTGGAAGTGCAGTGGTTCTATCATATTTCCTTCCTCATTACGCGCGACCAACAACATTTCGGCCTGATCAAGGTGTCCCGTCCACAGCACGACTCGCATGTCTTGGAGACTGTGGCATTCTAGCAGCAGAATTGGTCTTTGTAGCCAGTCGCCAGCCTCAGTACCCGCCTTATAATAAACAATATTGAGTTAATGAAAGTGATAGTAATAAACCAAAAGTGTCAATATTTGCTTAAATGTATTAAGTTAGAGGTCCAAGATACCTGAGCAAACGCTGCACTAGTGAAGGCTGCTGCGTTGGTCCTCCCCTCTGCATGACCTCGTAGACCGAACTGTCCCCAGGAGTGTGAGCCATGTACCAGGAGATTTCCATTCAGCATGAAGACCCCTTGAAGAGCGTCCTCCTCCTCGAGTGGCGCCGTTAACACCACGAACTCGCTGCTCAGCATGTTTAGCAACACAACCTGAGCAGTATAAAAATATTTAAATGAAATATATATATATATATATATATATATATATATATATATATATATATATATATATATATATATATATATATATATATATATATATATATATATATATAAAAGAAAAAAAGAAAGAAAGAAAAAATATATAATGTTAATTACAAGTTGAGCTTAGTGACACTTTTATGTAATGTTTTAAAGTTCACTTTAAATAATTGAAATTAAATCTACAATTATTTTAGCTACGTGGTTCATAATATATCATTCATATACTGTGATGGTATCTGACCTGGTTATTATTGGTGTATGCGGCAGCAAAGCGGTTGTCAGGACTAAGCGAGAGTAGTTGCATGATGCCCTCTATGCCAGGATTGACATCCCTTGTAAGGTCACTAGTCGCAAGGTCCCAGGTCAGGAACTTATTAGAGATCGACACGATGTAGCGGTAATCAGCGGTCAACCGGAACCCAAACACCGCAAACTGATGACCCTCAAGTGAGTACTATTAACAAAAATATAGTGCAGTGTAATGAAAATGTCATTTTCAGGCATAATATATTTCATTTTAGCATTTAAAATAGGAATAGCGCAAAAATATTGTACAAATTTAAAAGTAAAAATGTATAAAAATAAACATAACAAAATATGCGAGCCCCTGTAAATATGTGGTGTATGCAACCTGCACAACATAATTGACCAACAATAAGCCTACCCTGCAGGATGTAATGTTAAATGGCGTTATAAAAATTAATTCCATTTTTTTATATGTATTAATGTTTTGGCTCAGTTGATAGGACCTTTCGTCCTGAATGCGACAATTGATAATGAGTTTTTTTAAAGTAAAAAATAGAGACCATAATTTTACTTGTTAAATTATTTACTAATTTATTTATAAATTTACAAAATAAAATACACCATTAAAAAAGAGTATACTGTACGGTACATGAAACACTGTATTATGTATCTTAATAAAACTACCGCGGAATTTTCCTTCTCATGCAGTAAGTAAATTTGTTATACAATGTTTATGTTAAAATAAAAATAATGATAATAACACTAAAAAAATATAAAAAATGCACGTTTTGTTTGTTTTTTGTTATTATAAGTATTTTTTGTTACGTAATATTGGGAGAACATAATTGGCACCACTACGTTACTTAAAATGTCTTACTTTGAGTGGACCTCCCGGGGTATGCAGACAGTGGTAGAGGGGGATGAGAGAGCAGTGGTCGGGACCCTCGGCATCACATTGCTGTAGAAGCTTCTTCACGTGAGGGTTAGGACCAATCTCAGGCAACAGTCGACCTACCAGCTGGGGGGCTAGCATGTCAGGGTACATGCCCAGGATAGCCCCTCCAAGCCTGAGTGCATCTGCTACTAACAGCAACTCTCTGAAAAACGATATATTGTGCTGTAATTTAGTTACGTATAACTGAGAGACAAGTATCTAAAAACTATGTTTTCTACAACAAAAATAATTGTGCATTTTGTTGAATTAAATAATACGCTTTAAGGATAAATGACGATTAGTTCATTTACTCGCAGTGAAGTCGCAAAATATAATAGGGTACTAACTTTAATTTGTAACATACTTTACAAAGACTTTGATGGTTCAAAATGGTCCCTTATAAGCTTATTCAATGGAGTTATAATTGAAGTTATATTTTTATTATATGCCACGCGAGTGTACGTGTTTAGTTACGCAAACATATTATTAATTTTGTATACAAAAGAAAGACGTACCTGATGGCCTCCTTATCATCGAGGTGCATGCAGGCATCCTCAAAGTCACTGAGCACGGACTGTAGAGGACAAGACGAGAGTTTCGCGTGCAGCCACTGATAGTTAAACAAGACGTTGTCGAATAAATCCTCGAATCGTCGGGATCGTATCAAGTGGTACGGGAGTTCACCGAACTGAAGATGAAAATTTAGTTATACTTCTTTTAATATAAAAAATATTATAAATAATTTCATAATAAAAAATATTATAAATAATTTCATAATAAAAAATATTATAAATAATTTCATACTTTTCTTAAATTGTATCGAGAGACTTTTCCTTCTTTTGAGTAGAATACCAAAGGCTGTAGTGGAACTTTTCGATCTGCAGCACTGTCCTTGGAGGCCAGATTGAACCTGCATATTGCATTAAATATTAGTGGACGTCCATATTCAATATAGTGTGAAATAATAATTTTGTTAATTAAATCACCTGTGTCGCTGAATTTCAGTGAATTTAAAAGGTTTTGGTGTTCCTCCTCCCCAAATACCAAGGAAGTAGTCAGCAATTGATGAATGGAAGTATAGAGCCATATTCTTGTTTTTGAAGTACCGTTCTTTTGCCGTGTCTCGAAATTGTCTGCAATAAAAGTGAAGAAAATAATAATATAAAAATGTGTGACGTTTAAGGTACTACTTTAGGGTAGCGATGTTGTCGTAAAATTTAATTTAATATCACTTTTTAGGTTCATAATGAACCAAGGAACAATTCTCTATACTCCAAAAAGTTTCGGCTCAAATAAAATCTTCCGCAAATTAGCATTAAAAGTCGTTGGGAAACGCCCCCTTTAACAAGCAAAACATACAAAACTTCAAGCTCTGCAAAATTTTTCTTGATCAACTTCTAAACAAAAAATAATAGTGTGTTCTATAGATCAAGTTTTAATGAATTTGACTTTTTAAACGATTTTTACGAGACATTTATAGAGAAAAAAATTAATGAAGATTGCATATTCAAATTAACATGGGTCAATTTGCAATAATTTTTTTCTCGGCAAATTCGTTTTAGAAAAATCTAAAAAATCATTTTTCATTAAAAATCAACACGAAGAACAAGCTAGTATTTTTTTTAACCGCTGAAAAAAAATTGAAGTGGGTTAAAATCGGGGTCCAAATATAGATTCATTAGCATTAGGGGGCGGGGCATTTGCGATACTTTGACGCTTTGTTGTGACGAGAGTTTTTAAGATAGAATTTTTTTGATTTCATTTTTGGGTACACCAGTCTGAACTTAATTCAAAGTCATAATAAAACAATTTCACTCCTACCCTAAAGTAGTACCTTAATGAAAAAAAAGTCTCAAATTTTCAATATTGATAATGCAAGCAAAACCAAATAAAAACTAATGATGCGCGCACGTAATTATGTTTATAAAAAAGAACGCAGCTAGCTTCTAAATAATATTATACGTATTTTAGTTTTATCTTAACGTAATTAAGAGAAAGGAACTGACCTATGGTACCAATTCATGACGCTGACCCCATCTGCCTCACGCTCAGACAAATAGTTTGGCAAGTCATTTCTAATTCGAGTCCACAATAGAGGTGGAATTCTACGCACGGGTGGAAGATGGTATTGGTAAACGTCATCCAGGACTCTGTCATCGAGAGAAATTAAATCCTCGAGTTCTGATTCTGAGAGTCCACTCTTTGCTGCCGTGATGTATGCGAGAGCGTGGAACACTAAAATGCGACCGTGCTGTGTGAAAAATACAAAATATTTTATTTTACATAAACTTAATTAAGACGTATAATTAACTAATAATTAGTCATAACATTAGACAACAGTGAAATTCACCTGTTTCTCGATTCTCTCAAAGAGCATCATGATAGAGTCCATGACTGTGGACGCAAGATGAGTCTCCTGAGGCTTGGTGTAGCTTCTCCAACGACAGATCTCAGCAAATACTAGCTTCACAAATATGGGCAAGGAACATTTGGAGATCGCGTTAGCCACGAGACGCCACTGGTAGTTAGTGAGATCACGGCACGCTGTCTGCATCCACATTCTGTTAATTAAATTTATTATTATCTTTGTACTTTTCTTAATTACGCTTTAATTTTATATTTTTAAAGATTGCTTATTTCTAAAAAAATAAAAAAATAAAATAAAAAAAATTAAAAAAATGTATATACATTAATATGATATATTTTTACTTGATAACTTGGATAGCGAGCTCCTCTCCCAGGTCAGTGACTTCTATAAAACTCTCTTCTCGATCGATCATTCGACGAAGTAATTTATAGTCACGTGAAATTTCTGGATTATCTTCTTCAGCAGCACAGGACAAAATAATCTGAAATATTTGTTTTAAAATTAATCTAAAGTAATACATATGGTAAAAGGTTTAAATATATTTAAAAATACTGATATCATTGCTACAGTGACTCGATATTAGTGAGGTTATCTCATTATTAGTTTACCTTACAATAGGGTGGAAGTCTGGTGGGTAGCCACGAAACTTTATTAGCATCCTGAGCACCGGTCATCTGATCAATTGAGTCAAGAAATAGGAGCAGCGGCATCTCGGGAGTGGCACACGTAAGCAACTGCTTGAAGTGAGCGGTCAGTGGCACCAAGTCATCAGGGATATCCTCAAACGGTAGCATGTAGTTATAGGAAATCTAAAGTAGGCAGAGAGGAAAGAAGATATAGTATATTATTTTATTTTTTTAATTTTATTAACTTAATGTATTTGTCCTCACCTGCTGACAAATAGAGATGAGAGTTGGAGTCAAGGTACTGGAGTCAGGTGTGGTACCGAGAAATCGAATAATGCAAATTGGTTTTGCACCTGGAAACCAATCATTTGACATGCTCGCAGATTTGGCAAGTAGTGAAGTTTTTCCGCAACCTCCTTCACCATATAATACAAGGGGCTTTTCAGATTGTACGTCTTGTTGGTACGCTTGAATACGAGCAAGGCTGTCTTCACGACCGTAGAACACCTGGGAATAAAAGTTAATTTGCTATTAATTGCTATAAAGTTCTGCTTTATTGCCTTATGTCAATACAATACATTAAATAAACGTGATAATTTATATTAATACATGGTAGTTTCATCAATCGGGCAATATACGGAATAATTTCATATCTCAAAGTCTGTACGAATAGCGACACTTTATTAGAGTATATTCATGTTTTTACCGTGACAGCATTATTGCTAGCGTGTAGATGTTGCAGAATTTCAGTAACAATTTGACCCTGAGGACTTGAATCTTCCTTACGCATAGCTCGGTCAACTAATTTAGTAATGTTCTTGTAGAAATGAGTAATAAAATGTTGCAAATATTCCTCGTGAGTATCTGGGTCTAAACCCTCGCGACCAATCCACTCTATTGTATACCTGCAAAATAGTAGTTTGATAAAAACTAAAATATTTAAATTAACTCATTATATGATTTTTTTTATATAAAAGTATAATATAGATCAAAACAAAATGATGTTAAAACAATGTATACATTTTTATGTGCAATAAAAATTAAATATTATATAAAATACGATAGTGATGATTACATGATCGTTACGATCAGCGTAAAAAATACACTCACTTTTGAAAGTTTGAAGCCTCAATTTTGTTTGGCAGTCTCACATCCCTGAGATCGGACATTAGCTTACAGGCCTCGGTGTCAAGTGATCGATTGAGGATGTCAATGTAATTGGAGGCTTTCTTTAAGTTTTGCAAATTGATGTTGTTAATATAACGTACGTAAGCAAGACACGTGTTCTTTGTATTGGTAACGCTCAGTAGTCCGTTTATCACCTCACGTTCGGTCACTGAAAACATATTATAAATTACATAATTAAGTCACGCGAGGTTGGACCTCTTACTTAAGTTAATGAAGGGATCCTATAGCCTCAAAACATTAAATAAAAAACGTAACATTCATGAGATGGGATTCATGAGATGTGGGTTTATATACACATATTATGTCCTTTAACCCTATACCCTCACAAAATGGGGTTTAAAAAACAGTAAAGTAGGCAATTTTTGGTATTCATGACGTCATAACATCCTGGCCTACAACAAAAATTGTAAAGCAGATTGCCTACTTTACAAGTTTTCTTCCCAGTTTGTGAGGCTACAGAAGGTAAAGGACATGATAATAGTACCATCTCGTGATTTATCATTGAGGAGATTTTTTTTTCTTCTTGAGGCAGGATCTCTTTAAATATATTTGAAAAAAGTAGCTTATTTTAAGTGCATTCAAATGCGTTTAGTTCTAAAGAATTGATTTTATTTCCATTTTTCTTCTCCTACGTTGTGGGTTTATATGTATCAAAACTTTATATTTAATATATATTTTTAAAACATTACCTACAAATGAAATGTTTAAAAGTTATTTTATCGTACAGGTGTATATATAAACATTCAAATAAAAATCAATAAATAGAATATATCGACAACTGTGGATTAAGATATGATATAAAAGTTTATCTTTGTGTGAGGGGATATTTAAGTTATAGCTGCTTTGTTTTCAATATATTTACGTGTGGTAAATAACAATGTATCAAAGTTTCTGCTGTTACATTAAAGCTGGTGAAAACTGAGGGATGATTTCACAGTATATAAGACACGCATAATATGTAAGCATTATAGTAACTTGATCCCCTAAATTTATAGAAAATGTAGACACGCATGCGACACCAGGATTGTGAAACAATAATAATATAAATCTATAAATGTATTATGCACGACCATTTTCAGCCAGTCGTCGTTATGCACTTCCATACTTTGTTCAGGCAAAAAATTCACAAACTAAAATTCATTTCTTTTGGTAATTCTATTGTATTTTCAATTCCCAAAGAGCAATGACAAATACAAGAGCACAAATACAGAGCAAAAAATACAGTAATGTTTGTTTACAGTAAAAGTAAATGTGTAAGTGCGTAACAATAAAATAAATAAACATTATACCTGACATAAAATAATTATGCATGGTTTCCTTATCAATTTTACCGCTGTTGTAGAGAGACTGCGAAGATTTGCGAAGTAATTTCTGCATTTTTACCAAAGTATCCCACCAAATTGCTTGATCCTGTTGCTGGAGCTTTGGCACGCGCTGTTTGGGAAATAACTTGAAATTAAAATACTCCTAACAAAAATTACAAGGTTTATTCAGCGCATTGCTATTGCATAGCAGAGCTCATTTACTACCGTCCCATGTGAAGTTTTTATAACAATTAAAATACTTTTGATAGTAAAATATTAAATGAGTGCTTAAATATTTACTTATTATTTTTTTTTTCTAAATTAATGAACAAAAACTTGAAGTTGATCTGCACATGGTTTAGCGTGAGCACGTACCTTGTTGTTGAAGTTGACGAGAATAGAGGAGATAGGCTGCAGAACTGACATTGGAGGTACTGCGTTCGCATCTTTCTTGTACCATAGATCAAGACACGATCCGTCCACGTTGAGAGCCGTTAGTTCGTCTCTCAGCAAGGCTAACTCTGCGGAGACGATGTATGTGGGAATTGGTCGGTAGCCATATTTCTGACCCAGGAACGTCTGCATAGGCACGAGTGTTATATTGAATGAATAAAAGTTAAAAATAATAATAACAATAAAAATAAAACCAAACAATAAATATTTTATATTTGTGATTTTTACCTTTAAAATTACATAGTTGCATGCAAAAATTGATTCTATACAGTGGGTTTTAAATTCTAGCATTGACAGGTTATTGAACTTCAATAACAGAGCTAAATACCACTCAATTGAAAGTTATAATTTTGTTATATCATAAATGAGATTTATATATACGATACTAAAGAAAAAAATACGCGTTATAATTTGGGATTATAGAGATTTTTTATTATTATTCATATTTTCTCCCTATTTCTTTATAAGAAATAATAAAGTTTTGTCCCTACTTTTTAGTTTTTATTAAAAACAAAAAACCTGCATTGCGAAAAAAGGCTTTAAATAAGTATAACATGATATATATTTATTTTTCCTTAGAAACCAACTAATTTATTTTTGTTTTGTAGGAAAAAAAGAAATATGCGGGGGTGCGAATGCATGCACGATAACAATTTAAAAATTTGTCACGATATATACTCAAGTTTCCACATTTGCATGTTTTAATTTATAGTTCAAGTTTGGTATTATACATTTCTATTACATGTAACTTAATCTAGCACGTTGCTTACACCAAATTATTTTCAAAACAAGTTTAATTTATTTTGTACAGAATATCTCTCATAACGTGAGGTGTAATAATAAAACGATGTCATAAAATTGTAAATCCACGGCTTTTATAAGAGTTATGAATTTTATTAATTAATTTGTTTAAAATAAAAGAGCAAAAGATAACAATAAAAACATGACACTACAATAAAAAGTAGATAAATAAATAAAAAAAAAAGTTCAAAGAAATGAAATGAACTCCATAAATAGCGAACTATGAAAAGTTTATTCTACAGAAAATTTTGACGTTAAAAAAAAAAATAGACGTGACTTTAGACAAGAATACTGAAATATTGCGCTTGTTGGTCGGTCACGCTATCACTATACATCAAAATTTTATATTTTATAGTAGGGAAAAAATAATAAAATAAGCATAACTTCTCAAGAATCATACATGCATATGATGAGAGTATGGGGTAACGCTTTTTGTATACCAATTGAATAGCCTCCAACGTTGGCTTTTCCTCTTTTTAAAAAATTTAAACTATTTTCTTGGTTTTATTGTAAAAGTCACGACACATATAGATCAGAAACGATTATTAATAAAAGAAATTATTATATATTTTTCATTAGCGGGGCAGGGGGATTTTCAATTCAACACAAAGTATATCATAAATAAAAATTTAAATGACTTTATTTTTGTAGTAAAATATAAGTGGAGAAAAACAAAAAAAGAATGAAAATTTAAAATTTTTAATTCAAAGTTCCTGCTTTTGCAAAGGATCGAAAGGATGAATATGTGACGCCACAGTTGAGAGGGCGGGGAGTTGAAGGACGTGACCTTGGTACCAACTTTACCCTGGCACCGTAACATCGATTTACACTACTTTCATCCATGCAAACTATATGCGTCTCTCTCTATCTCGCTCTCATTTCTTTTTCTTTCTCGCCTTCATAAAATAACCTATATTTACATTATTATTTTTAAATTTACTTTTTTTTTCTTTTTTTTTTATAATCAAAACTTAACCCATTAATAACTGAGCGATCGTGGTTTCCTGTCTAAATTTGAATAACTACAAATGTCTTACAAACATGTACCGAAATGATTAATTTTATTTTCCCACGTAATAAAGTTTTGAATAAGTAAAAGATATTTGTAACAACTACTTTATTTTAAAACATATATTCTTCTTTTTTTTAATTTATAAAATTTATAATCTTTAAAGAAAAATCTCATAAAATTCATAAAATGTTTTCACACTTTCTATATAAATAAATTGAATTAAATAAATTCAACTTAGAATTTTCTATGACATTATTCCCGTGTATATATTATATAATTTTTTATATTTAAATTTAAATAGAAAATGTTTTAAATAGAAAATGTCGTGCAGGTTTCTATTTGTCATAAAGTAATTGTTTCCAGCAATCCTTCAAACATTTATAACAAATCTTTGTTTAAAAAAAAAAAAAAAAAAAAAAAAAAAAAGCTTATGTCTGCCAATATGCGATCGAACAATAATTTTGACCTTCGAGATGACAGAGACAGTTTAAAATCCTTTGGGTTTGAAGTTTGGATGGTACAAATATACACAAAATGTAATAATTTGACAATAACTGCATTATGACGTGAACGTTTTATTCCCACATTTATGACATAATTTGGCCTAAAATTTCACAATTTTACAAAAAAAAAAAAGAAAAAAAAATTAATAAATAAATAAATAAAAAAAAAAAATAATAAAAAAAGTATTATAAGTACAGTACATACATATTTTTCTATGTTTTTTTTTTCCCAGTACAAATTGTTTTAAAGGTATATTTTATATATTTTCTTATTTTACTATGTGACTTCGGATTTTATATTATTGTTTCAAGGCGTAATAAAATAAATAAAACTATTATATTTTTAGGGTGGGACGTGCATGAATATCACAGGACGTCATGTTTTCAATAATTATTATTAATTTATTAATACAAAAATTGACTTTGAAAGTATGAAACAATTTTAAGTGTATAAATGTTGAGCTGTATATTATTAAAGCTAAATTGTTAAGTTAAATTAAAGTTTTTATTGATCAAAGGATTACATACAAGTAATATTATTAATTAATACAATAATAATATTGTATTATGTTTATCCATAAAGTCTATAAGAAAAATCAAATTGTTTACCAACAATAAATTCTTAAACATGGCTAAAAGACATCTTACTTTTTTACATGGCAAGCAATCTGTACGAGTTCTTGGAATTTTATTTTTAGTAATAATAATAATAAAATTGCGTGAAATTGTCTAAACTAATATAATATATATAATAATAATAATAAAATTAAAAGTTTAAAAAATTGAAATGTTGACTTTGACTTTATTACGTTTAAAAAACTTTGATCAAATTATTTTGCTTAAATTGAGTTGGAAGATGCAGACCATTACGTGATTACGCGCGTGGTAAAGTGAGCTGCCACATAGCTATATATTTATAAGAATATATTATTTTAAGCAAAACCATTTAAGATGCTTTTTTTTTTTTTTTTTTGGTGATTACAGAAGTTTCTGTATCTTTTTTTTTAGTGGTTTTTGCGTGCGTCTCTGATTAGTGATTATAACAATTAACAATTATAAACTTTTTTTTTTTTTTTTTTTTTTTTTTAATCACTTACCACAAAGTTTGGTCCCATAGAGAGTCTCTGACAGTTTCGGATTTCCCTCATACAGAGTTCTGTTGTCATGTGATCGTCAGTCGCCTCGTCTCGAACACCCCACCTCATGTCCACCACCTGACACACGAGAAAACATGCGAACAAGAACACGTGTCACGTGATCTTCACCTGACACGTGACAAAACCACAAGAAAAAAAAAAAAAAAAAAAAAAAAAAAAACACTCACCTGGAACTCGAGACCGTGTTTCTCACGACAATAATCTTTGATTTTAGGATAAACCTGTGCCATCAGCGTGTTTCGTTCCATACCAGTATCTGTGAAAGAATATTTTGGCACGGCGGTGGTTAATAAATAGAAAAATATGTGATAAATAATAATGAGATGTTAAGGTAGAATAATATTAAGATTACTTTTTGTTTCCATCTTTACTCACATTTCCCATAAAATCTAATATAATAAATTAATATAAATATCAATTAAACTTTGTTTCAGATTAAAATGAATTATAATTGCTTTACTACAATTACCAATTAATTTAAGCAATTGATTATGACAGATGACAGCACATACCAGTGAAAGTTGAACTGGTAAAGATTCGCACAATTTTTGAGCTGACAGGCGGCAGGCACTCCAGAGAGCCCGCGAAGATCCTGTCCACCGTACGATCGTCCATGTCTGTGGTGTGACGTGTCCCTCACCTCCACGAGGGAGTGCGGGTGATCAGCTCGATCGACAACAGCCACTCGACTGACAGCCAGCATGACTCTCTACAAACTTTTTCCACTGCTCTTGTTTATGTTTCCATGGCAACGTTTAAAAACGTGTACCGCGCATCCAACTATTTTTTTGTTTGTTTTTATTATTTACTCCATTTAATCTATAAACTTTACTGTGAATTTATTGTCTTCCTTCCAATCAGGTATTATGAAGCATAAATGTTTGAGTTTCATTCCTGAACTTTTTTTCAGTATGTTTTACTATTAACTATTATAATTTTATTCCTTATCCTTATCAGTAGGGACCGGATTTTTAGTTTTGGAAAATTGCATTTTCAGTACTGAATATCAGTCTTTTTTTTTTTTTTTTTTTTTTATTTTTTTTTGTGGCATTTTTGTTTGCAAAAACAGCAAAATCAGTTCACTTTCAGTTCAACTATACAAAAACAGTGAAATTCAGTTTTGAAAAATTTTAATTTAAAAACAAAATTTATCAATATAAAGAAGGATAAAATTAATATATAATTTATGAAAAAATCATTAAATGTATTATATAAAAAAAACTGTTGAATTATTATCCTATAAACTATACCAGCGAGTATTAATGAGATGTTCTTGCGTGTCTTTATGAACCTCTTTTTAACCATTTTTATTTCTATGGTGTTTAGTTGATTTCAGATAGTTATAGGTGATCTGAGTAAAAATATCACAAAAAACAATAACAATATTTTTGATATAACGAGACAAATAGAAGATTTGTTCCAAAATTTACGTCTTAATAAATACGGGAGATGTGTAATTTGATATATGGTTTTTTAAAAATAAAAAAAATTCTATACATGTACTAAACAATACTTTACTAGTTAGATTTTATATAGTTTTGAGATATTAATTGAAAATGATTATTTCAAAATATTTTATTTTGTTAAAATAAGCCATTTGTAAGTCTTTGTACACTAAAAGTCTATTTTCAGTTTCCAAAAACTAACAAAAACTTAAAATGACTGACCCAGTTTACAAATTTCAAAAAGTTTTTTTCAGTCCAAACCTTTTTTATATTTTTGGCAATATAACTTCATGATTTGTGGCCATCTGAACTTAGATGTGACCTAGCAGTACCTAGCATGCATATTTCAAAAACTAAACAAACTGGAGATCCGGTCCCTACTTATCAGTTTTAAGAGATACTGTATAGTTAATTGTCTAGTAAACCAATATCTTTTACCATTTTTTAAATCAGCTTTATACATTTACATTATACATGTACAAGACAAGACACTGCTCAGTGATGTGCTCAAGTAATTTTCTCTTTTGATTGATAATGTCATTATCATATGACGAAAGCTCTCAAGTTATAAAGAAACTTTTATAACATTATACTGTGCCATGCAAGACCTCGACCTCTCCATAGAACTTCTACTGTGGTAAGGCCCTTGCTGGTTTTTCTATCCTTTTCTTTATCATTGATCCTAACCGCGATGTTTTTTTCCTTAAATTGATTTATACATTTTACACTGTTTTATATATTTTATAAAACAGAGATGCAATTTAAAAAATAAAAACCAAACTTTTATTTTTATAGATGTAAATATTTTATTAAGACAGCATCAATGTACAAAATTGTCCTGGGACGGAATGCTCAGCAAAGTCTTACATATTTTAATACAATTTAATGCTTTTTTTTTTTTTTTTTTTAAATATTACTTGTGATTAAAAATGATAAAAATCATAAACAAAAATATAATAATATTTTTTTTCTTCTTCTTATATTGTGGAATTTGATTCTTGTAAAACAATTATGGCACTCCCCTAATATAATTATAACTGTAACATTTATGTTATGTACTGTAATTTTTTTGTTTTAAATATTTATCAATTGTGGTATTACAATATTAATAATAAAAAATAATGAAACATATATAAGCTAAAATTACAAAAAAGGTACTTGATATACAGTACCTTAAAAGAGATTATTATAAAAGCAAAAAAACAGGCATTATTAATACTAAAAAATATAAGTCATATGGAAGTTCTGTTATGTATCCATTTTTTTTAAATATATATATATATATAATAATAATATAAACTCATGGGAACATAATGAACCCAAATTGTAAAAATTGCACCTTTGCCTTAAAGAAAAAGGCACTAACTTAAAGGCATGAAATCAGATCAGTTGATTTTGATAATATAATGGAAACAATTTAGTAATTATATTTTAATACTTAACAAATACATTTTTTTTTTAAATTTAATAATAGAATGAAATCCTTATAAAAAAAGCAAAATTAAACGATATCACTGCCTTTTTTTTTCTTCCCTTCTCTCTCTTTCTCTCTTGCTACAATAATAAATTTGAAAACTAATAACCATTATATTCCCTCCAAAAACCATTAATTGTCTTTAGTAAAAGAACAATACACAATTACTTATCTATAGTATTTGAAACAATGAAAAAAAAAATACTAAAATGATTACAAATTGCAGATGCTCCCACTAAACACCATAAAAAATTTAATAATTGAGAGACAGGTCTTAAAATTAACTGAAAGTAAGATTTCTGTATGAAAAAAAAAAAAAAAAAAAAAAAAAAACTAAGAAATATAGAGTGAAATGTCATGAATTTTGTTAAAAATTTTTTTATAAGGATGACCAATAATATATAATATTAATATTATAGAAATACAATTTAGAAATTATTATACATAAAGATGAGAAATCACATCAACATTGTAATATTATGCACCAATCCCCATTTGACCTATTTACAGTCGTTGTTGTGCAAATAGTTAATTAGTTAACTCATTGCAACATTAATTAAGCTACTCGAAAAAATAAAAAACATTTAAAGGCGAGTAAAATTACTCACTATAATATATGTACAACCCGTCCAAAATAATAAGCAAGGTAAACCAAACCAGAACTACCCCATTTTCTTGTATTCCATGAAGCAAATCTAAGTAAACATTTGTCAAATTATCAATATGATGTACATGTAATTTTACCTTCATTACTTTATTACAAGTTGAAATAGAGGGGGTACTTCTAGTAAAATTTATTAGTGTCATTTCTGTATTGGATGGGCTGTATGTATTCAATTACCTACTTGGAATGCTAGTTAAAAAATCAATTTCAGTTAAATAAGCAACAGTATTTTAAAAATCCCTGGTTAAATCAAAATAAAAGTGCCATCATATAAGTACAGTGCTTCAAGATCAAAATATTTTAAATTTTATTAATACTGGCCAAGGAATGCTTGGTTTTTTGAAATTTTAATGTTAAATTGGAAGCTTTTTTTTTTCCTTTCTTTTTTATTTTAGTTATTAAGAATAATTTTATATATATAAAAGCTTTTATTTATGATTAAAAAATACATTTTTTTTCTTTTTGCCATTACAAACTTTTTAAATTTTTACATGAATGTAAATAAGAGGAAGATTGCAAAATTCATGCATAAGTATTTTTGTTGGGGGGAAAAATATAATTAAAAATAAATACAAATAATAAAAAATATAGTAATCATTTACGTACAATTTTCCTGATTATATCTCCCATTAATATTTCACTGGTATAAATTGCTTTGCAAAAGAAACTCTGATTATAAATACTAATAGAAACTGATGCATGATTTGCTATTACACTCTTCTGTCACTGGGATTTTAAAGTTCTGTGGTGATAACTGTCTTACGTACGATGGGGGTCGGGGCAGGCTCAGTAGAAGGAGTATCATTCACCAGCCATGGGGATATGTGATTTAAGCTGTTGTTAGTAAGTGGCACTGATGTAGTATTGTTGGAGGCTGCATTCTCCTGTAACATGTAACACATTTTTATTAGTCTTATATTGTTGAAATTAACCCAAGTCTTAAAGAAAGCACCACCTTGAGGAAAGAAAAATTATACAGAAAATATGGTATCTACTTTTATTACTGCAAAATGAAAAAATTATTAAACAATATTGTTGCTTTTTGAAATATAACTTACAATAAGTGATTAAAAGCATGCATATTTAAGAATTAAAAGCTCGACCATAAAAAAAGAAGTTTAAAACGACACATATAGAGACAAAGGCATGCAAGCTTATGTTAGCTGTGCTTACCCTGATAGGACTGCTAACTTCCTTATTATTTTGTGCTGGAATTGAAGTTCTTGGAGCGGGAGTGGGAACAGGAGAAGTTGGAGATTTTGCTTGTACAGGAGACTCGGGTGTTTGTACTGTAGTCTCCTCTGCTCCAGGAGATCCATTTGTGAAGGGATTGAGGAAAGGGTTTGGCTTCTTCTCTGTGGGAGAGCTAAGTTGTAGGAATGGATTTGTGCTGGGTACAGGACTGGTTGGGGAAACAGGTGCATCTGAGAAAGGATTGAATGGATTGGATGAGGTCGATGCTTCATCTCCATTCTCTGAAGGTAGTACCACACGCTCCAACTGTCCTCGTTCTCCCCAGGAGAAGTGTGTGACAGTGACGGGTGTGGGACCAGTGCCATTTTCTTCTTGCTTGGGAGTGGCAGGGCTGGCTGGAGAGGCACATGAGGCAGAGGTCGAGGTACTGGTTGTAGCTGCTGCAGCTGCAGTGGTGGTTACACCACCCAGAGCTAGAGTCAACTTGTCTCCTCCCTAGTTTGCAAGCACAAGCAACGTCAACACTAAATTGCAAGCACGTGCCACGGACATACATTCCAAACACACCAATATTGTAAGCTTACACATTGAATAAACAATGTATTTGTGTTGCCATAAAATAAGTTTACTTCCAATAAAAAAAAAAAAGAAAAAAAAAAAGATTTTGTATGCTTGTCATGTCAAAATTAAACCCTGTCAATTCATTATGAGATGTTACAAGACTTCAAGAACTATTACAACATTGGTGTATGTCTCAATCACATATAGTTAGCATGAGCACTATAAAATGTAAAAAACTAAAATTTTGAAAAAATAGGTATCCCTAATAATAAAGAATAAAATACATATAACACAAAAGCAATTAGGTTGACTTACCACGGAAACAAGAGTAGCCGCACTGCTCAAAACTCCATTCTCCAAGCCACTTGCGTAAAGTTGATTTTTCTGATTGAGTGTATCCGTACCAGACCTACAAATACAAGTTACTAGCTGTCATGCATGTGTAATTAGGAAACACAAGGGGAATTCTCTTTTCTTTTCTTTTTCTTTTACACACTAATAAAATCTAAATGTTCAAGTTAAACTAATTGTACTGTAAATATGTGAGCACATGCTAAAATGGATCACATAAAAACATGGAAGTACACAGGTTAAATGCTAGCTAAAAATTATTATAATAAAGCATAGTAACAAAAAAAAAAAAAAAAAAAAAAAAAAAAAAAAACTGAGATCACTTACATGTTTATCAAATTTCTCTCTGTAGGTACAGGGATGTCAGCCACATTGGTGATCTTGTCAGCTGATTCTCTGTTATTGATGTCCACCACAAGAGGGATAGGAGTCTTACGTTTATCCTCCTCAGCACGCGCTGCTTTAGAGTAAAAACATATTCATGACAATGTCTAGCACATAACATTTTAATGATATGTGAGGAAATGTTAGAACTGAGCAGAATAAAATTAACTATTTTAAGTACAAAGTACTTCTGTATATGTTGGAAAAGGGCGTTGCATTGCTAATGTGTCAGATACAACATGTTAATCGTGTTGTAGGGTAGCAATATTAAAAACCCTTGCAAATGTACCGGTACTTTAAAACTAAAACTTTAGCTCATCTTTTTCTTTTCTTTTTTGTTTTTCCTTCAGTATTTATTCGGGCAAATAATGAAAGAAAAAAAAATACATAGATAACATTTTAATAGCAGCTTACCTTTGAGTATGTTGCACTTGAGAGTCTCTGGTGGCAAGGGTCTTGCTCCCCATGGGTTGCAACCTTTGAGTGACTGGTTGTTGGGGAGACTAGCGGAGGTACTTGAGACTGGAGTGGGCGTGGCACTGCTTGTGGCAACAGGATTGCTTGGCTCTAAAACTGCGATCTTACTTGTCAGAGAAGATTCAATTTCTGAAATATGAACCACTAAAATGTTAATCTCTTAATGAGAATACTATAGTTTGTAATAAAGCTTTGATGCAGGTAGAGTGGTGTTAAGTAAATAATATTGAAATATCTCGCAAATTAAATTATAGATTTAATTAATGATAATTAATACTTGACATAATTTAAGTAATAGTTTTATAACCAACAAAGCAATCTCTACCATGACGCCACGCATGACTGGATCCTTACAAAGCTTCATAAATACAACAAAAATTGAATAATATTATTATGTAACTAAATAAAGCAATCAAAATTATTTTATACCTAATAATTAAGAAGTGTTTCATTTGCCAACTAAAATTAGAAACTTTAATCAAGGCTTTCTTTATTGTTATTTAATTCAATGATGACTTTGAGATCTATTTTATATCAGAAACAAATAGCAAAGTTGCTGTAAAAATAAGCATGTCGACCAATTCAATGCATAAACTTGCAAAATGTTCAACCAAATGCCAAACGATGCAATTAAAAATAAGTAAATAAAAACTAGTAAAAGTAAAAACTATATAGAATTGAGCGATGGAAGCTCGGTGGTAGCTTACCCTGTGCCTTGGAAGATGGACTGAGAGCAGCAGCCTCATTCTTAGCCTCGTCTCTGTTTGCGGCCAGTGTCTCCTTTGCCAAGCTGCGTAGAAGAGAATCCAAGCGCTCTTCAGCTGTGTTTACTGTCAAATATAAAGAGTGCAACTTCAAGGACTGTACAGTAACAACTCTACAGACTTTGTTTCACTTTTACTGATGAGATGAATGCATGGTCAAATGAGATAACCAAGTTGGTCATTAATTTAAAGTGTGTTATTTCTGACCTCAAAGTGTATCATGCTTTTAATATTGCGTAAAATGTGTAAATTTAAATAATAATAAAAACTTCAATATACCGTCTCCCTAAAAAAATATTATAGTACACGAATAACAATATTTTAGCTGGCTTGTTTTATATAAAATTAGTATAATTATGTATACATTACTCACAGAGAAAGCATAAATTCATTGTATAATGCATATCTGTCAAATAAATATGAAAAATAAATTACTTTACCATTTAAAACAAAGATTAAAGTGCATGATAAAAGATTACAATGCATATGGGTTGCATGATTAATAAATTGATTGAATAAATGACTATTGTGATACAAGTCAAATGCTGCACACTCATTTGCAAAACTCTTTGAGAGATTGAAAAACACGGCCTGTGACCCAATACACCAAGCGGTTTGTTGCATATATAAACAACACAAATGTATAAATCTGTGTCCCTCCATACTAGAATCAATGCAAATTATTATAATGATTCTTTTTTTCCTAGAAGCGTCGATTTATATAACAAGCTTCACAGTAATGTAAAAGAAATGTCTGCTTCTATGTTTATGAAACATGTTATATAGTTATATAGTATTTTTTTTTCTTATTATTATTATTATTTTTTATTTTTTATTATGGATGATTAACTAGATGGGCTTTGCCTTTTTAATCATCCTTTTGAGCAACCTGCTATGTTTTGACTTCGGCTGTTTTCATGTCTGTATGTTTTCCTTTGCTCAATAAATATTTATTATTATTATTATTATGAAATTTATTTTACTTGTAAATTACAGTATAGGCTCATGCACTATAATTAATAAAAACTAAATCATCATTGGTATCCTACCTGTAACAGGTGAAGCTGAACCTGAGTTGAGAGAGTTGGTGGCAACACCTGCTCGCTTGCTACCATTGCTAGAGCCACTTGCTCTGCTGGGACTGTTTCTTCTCTTGAGAGTACCATTATCTCCATACAAAGATGGTTGAGGGGTGAGCGGCGAGGGCGAGGGAGGTTCTGAGGGCGTGTGGAGCTGAAGTAGGTCTGCAGTCTCGGGTGCAGGGGGCACGGGAGTTGCGTTCTTTCTCTCTTCTGCAGCAGCACTGCTTGAGTTTGCAGACTGAGATGCGCCCACATTACGCTGTCGCTCTCTCATGACATGACTCTGCCGTCGAGCGTATCTCTGACTGGGACGACGCTCGAACTGAACACTACGACGTGCACGGTTTGTTTGCGTTGTTTGGAACTCGGTTTTGCCACTGAAACATGATAAAAATACTTCATCAGGAGCCTCGCCAATTATTTACAAATCTAACAAGTGATACACTGTACCGGTATACAACAATCTAAATAATACATCAAAATAGAGTACAGAGTATTATATACAAGCTCCAACATTTGACTGCAATTATAATTCATTCTTGACTAAAAAATACCTGTATCTGAAGCGGGAGCCCATGCGGAAGAAGTTTTGTCGCGCAGAAGGTCCTTTGACAGGTGCCCTAAGACGGAAGAACGCATGATGTTCTACAGCACATTTCCACAAATGCTTGCATGCCTTCTCATTTTGCAAACTGGAACATCAACACGAGTTGTGTTGAGTAAATTTCTGTCATTTTTTGACTACAGAAGTTTAACTCAATCTACAACTTTCAGCACTTTACTCTTTTACTAATTTCATATCATACTGCACCATATCCATGTTGTGCACTGTTTACTCACCGAAAGACAAAGGTGTGCTCTTGCTCTCTGCCTTGATCATCATCCTCAACAACTACAAGTGTCAGCTTTTTCTTCTTAAATTCCAGCTTGCCAATCTTAGGCCTGCAGAACATACAAAATTAGCATGTACTTAATAGCAACAAGAAAACAAGCACTTACCAGAAGAAGAGGCCAATTTTCTGGATTCCTTCAAATACAAGGATTCCTGTTGGGGTGAGTCCAAGATGATATTCACAACCATCTTTGCCCTGTAGATAACAGCAAAAGCAGGAAATTATACTCTAAAATATTATTGCCTGACAATGGTATCTTTTTGCTACAAAAATTTCAAATTTTTAGATGCACTTTGCGTAATCAAAAAACTCACAAATCATGAACTAAACTGATTCCCATTCCTCACTTTGAAAAAAATATAAAAACAGTGTGTTCATTGAAACTACTTACTAGTACAGTATGCATATCAACTCCATACATCTCTAACCACTTGACTTTATACAGGAAGTTCATCTCAGCTTGGGCAGGAGTTTGTCCCCTGAAATCCAACAAAAAGTCATGTTAAACTTGTTCGCCGGCAACATCTAACTGACGATGAGACTTACTTGCACTTGCGATATTCATCGAGCACAAGAAATTCCATTTCTTCTGTCTGGTGTGGGACAAATCTGAACTCTGATATGACAGCAGGTGTGTGTATTCCTTCCTCATAGTCACCAAGCTCAGCTGTAGACCAACAAAATATTCCATTTAAAACATTTTTATTATAGGAAAAGGATAATACATAACATTTTTGGCTTTAAATACAATTATTGTGTTAATGAAAAATTTCATTACTTTAAAAATACACATTATGAAATGTAAAGTAAGCACGTATGAACAGTTCGTAATAAAACATTTAAAAAGCAAACTCACATTGAAGTACAAGGGCTGCTAACTCCACAGCAGTTTGTGTAGGACACTCAAGACGTCCGTCTAACATGTCTTGTTTAAGCTGTAGGAAAAACTGGTACCTATGTCAACAAAAGAGAGAATATAATATAGAGATTGTTTCATATTTAAAGCTTTTTAATGTTTACTTTTGCTTTTGTATTTACCTTGTCAACTCTTCTCTCAAATTATTTGGCTCTGAAGAGTAGAATTTTACCTTCAGACGGAAGGTATATGGAGGCCCAACTAAAATAAACATACAATAGGTTAAAGCATTTAAAAAATAATAATACAAAAAAAAAAAAAAAAAAAAAAAGTCAGCTTTTAAATTTTAATTACATCATACTCGTTTAACTCGCATTTGTAAAAAATTATATACAGTACATAATTATAACAATTCAATAAGAGTATTGCACCGAAAACTTTTTTTTTCTATAATAATAAAAAGGAAATTGATTATATAACAGGAAGAAATCAAAATTTGTTACTTACTTTTAACCTGCTTCTTAATGGCTTTAGTTGGATCAAGCCAATGCTGTAAGAAATTAAGAGTCAATGAATGAGTGAACTATTGTTTTTCACTAGATATAAAAAATCAATTCAATTTTTTAAACTAATCAATCATACACAATCGACCAAAATTGAATTTATTTAATCACTTAAAATTCTGTGCGTACTTTTCTCGTAAACATAACATTAAAAAATTAGCGCGATTAGTTGAATGGTTAAAAATTCCAACTTGGTCGAATGATAAATATCATGCAAGGAAGATAAAAATGATGAAAATTTTACTGTAATTCCGATCAAGTGTACACTGTAATTTACCTGGACATTATTGGCATCTGTATACTGAAGACCAAAATAATCTTTCTCAATAAGATCCAGAGTATAGAACGTCTGTTCATATAAGTCATTTCCCACAGCTTTTTTCTGTAACAATAAAATTAAATACTCTCTCATCAGTGATCATAAAAAAATAAAAAGTCAATTAAAGCTTGCAAATTTCACTCTGTAGGCTGTAGGCTTCTTCTTCTCTCTATCTCAGGGTAATTTTATCTTTAATTTTTCTCCCCTTCTGTCTGCTATTTAAGCAAAGTATTATATTACATAGGTACATAATATATACAAACTGTAATAAAAGGTTTCTCTGTGAGAATCTGCGACGTACACAGCTACAAAATGTCTCATTTCAAAACTGTCATAAACTTGCATAATGCTGAGAGAGAGAATTTATTGATTGTATTATACTACATTATAATCTCTAACTCACAAGAAAGGTTTTAAAAGAAAGTGATATTTTGTGAGAGCTTCAAATGATATCTCAGATGTTGTTTTCGATTAAAACCATTTAGTGAAACTTACTAGCGTAATTAACTGTATATTATGCATGTGTACAGACAGGTACACGTAATTTTAATACTGAACTACATTCTATTGCAAAATAATATCGTATTCTTATATTTCGTACAACAAAATTAAAAAAAAAAATAGTGAAAGCACTTGTATAACTTGTTTCTTGGTGATGGTACAGTAATTGAAAAATTACATATTATACCGGTATAAGGTATAAAAAAATTTATATAATAAAAAGATGAAAAGGAGTGAGTGAGGAACAGGAAATTGATTATGTCAATAATTGCTCATTCAATTATATAATATTATTTCTTTTCCTATACATATAACAGTTCATAAAAAGTTATTAGTAAATACAGGAAGAGCGAGGGAGAGAAAGGGAGAAAAAAAGAAACCAAAGAAAAAGAGGGAAACTTTTTGTTTGCTATATAAATTAATACCAACGCCATAATTATATTATACCATAAATTTAAATACTAATAAAAACTCCATATGGTATCGCATGATGAGTAATCTTGTCATTGATATCATTGTAAGTATGAAATAAGCGAGGCATGATGAAGTTCTCATGTTTACATTAGATAGCTGGCTGGTTGCACTCATCTTTGTGTCGTCGCTCGCTATTACACTACAAACAGATAGATAGCTATGTTGACACTGCTGTTTAAAAAACTGCAGCCATGATAAGCTAAATGACACAGGTAGTCAAACAAAACTGCTAAAAAACAAAACTGACATACATAGCTAGGCCATATAGGGTCAATAGACAAGGGCGGTTAATCCGATTGACTCGTAGTAGAGAAGCAGCAAATGTGACAAGAATGCAAACTTTGCATTTTTTTTTTTTTTTATACTTTTTCGTTTTCTGCAGTTAGAGGATACATAAAGGGCGATTCAATTTTAGGTGTACTTATACTAGCTTGGATGCAAAAAAAAAAAAAAAAATGAACAGTTACCTTTCTTTGTAATAAAGACGTTTTTTGCGCAAGAAATAATTTTAATAAGCCGCAATTTTTCTGCACAGTGATTTGAATAATTACACCCTAATTAATTAAATTTTATAATTATATAAGCCAGACGTGTATAAAAAAAAGTAATAAAATATATTTAGACGTAATATATTATCAAAAATTGAATATTAATTTAATTTATGGATATTTTTAGAATTATACGTAGGTAGGGTATTATATTTCACTACGAATTTCTTAAATAATTAAGATTTAGATTTAAAAAAAGCACCTGAAAAGTACTTTTAAAAATACATAATAATGCGTGAAATAACATTAAATTTATTTTCAACACCAATTTATAAGTATATATATTAAAAAATATGATTCACAGAAAACCTTGAATAGAACGATGAAATTAAAAGAATATAAAAGCAGACATAAAATAAATTGCATGAAAGTAATTACAAAATACAGACTGCGAATGACTTGTGAAAAATAATTATTATCACGAGCAAAAAGATTCTATACCTATAATATAACATTACAAAGCGGCACTTTGAATTATTCAGAAATTTAATCCCCATCATTAGATAATCTGAAAAGAATATCGGTATATATTTTTATAATTAAACATACACACAATGCGTGAGAAATAAATAACAGTTTCTCATCATTTTAAAACACTATAGAGTGGGGTGTATTATATTGTACGAAAAGTCAAATTAAGAAGACAATAAACTCACTTAAAAAAGATGGAGCAGGTATGACTTGTTATTGCCTTGCAAGCAAGCAAGCAAAGTAAAAGAGGCAGGCAAGCAAGCTAGCAAGGCCAAAGGTCAAGTGAAAGTTTGAATGATGTGGGAGCTTCAATATCAATTGCATTTTGTTAATGCTTTTATTAAAGTGTATCAAAAAAAGATTGTGCTTTCACTCTTTTGCGCCTCCCACACAAATACATACATACACATAAATATGATCTTATTGCACGGGTTCTACTTAATAATAATAAAAATCCTACTTTTTCTAAAATTTACATATCATATGTACGGTATAAATATACAATACAATAATTTGAATTTAATTCCTCGACTACAAATTGTTGTATGATGTGGTACACGTATATTTTGATTACGGTACATACACATTGATGTGTACCCTTATGATACAGTGCATTACATATGTGCATATATTGTATTCCATATATATGTATGTGTAATGTGTATGTATGTACGTATGTACACTCACTACCTGCAGTTATCGCAACATCTATTTTTGGAAGTGACTTCGCTGTTATTATATGTGCATTTATCGTTCATACAAAATATGAATGTATCCTATTCATAAAAATCTATGCGTCGTCTATGCGTAATACAATAATCCACTACATAGATCATCATACAGTCTAAAAAAAATCCATACATTGTTATTGCTATCATTTAATAACATTGATCTATTTATATCATCATTAATTTAATTAACACACGACGATATATATGTATGACATAGTCCGTCAACACCCGTACGTGCGACTATGCATCATATGTAAACTATTGATAAAATTGTCCATTTTGTATAACAAAATAATTCCCAATGCCATTATTACCATTTTCATTTTCTTATTATTGAAGTTGTTAGCATGTAATAGCTATAGTCAAGACAGCAGGATTATATAGCTAGCATGAATCAGGGTCAAATCTGGTCAAATGACAGCTAATGAATGCATTTTGCTGGAGGCCATTAAGCCGCTAACTCAAAAGGTTAAAATTAAAATACAAAAACTTACCGTCAAATCAACTGATAAATCTGTTCCATCTAATAAAATAACACGACACTGTGCAAGATTTTTATTAGGAATAAGACGCGTAGCACCAAACTTTGACTGAGTTGCATTGGATTTTTGTTGTTGTCCATTGCGTCCTTTCCTCCGACTTAAAAAGCGCAGCATGATTACTAATTATCCGAGGCCTTCACTTTCAACTGTGGTATTCCAACATTAGTAATGCTCCATTAACTTGTTTTACACAAACTTCAGCGATTCGCAACCGCGGTCACAGCCACTAAATTCAATAATCAACAAACCGCACCACATTCTCTTCTCAACCAAAACATTTGTTTCGCCCAGCTGCCATGAAATCTGTGCAATACTCATAATTGCCAACTTATCACAGTTAACATACTAGATTTAGACTCTTGATATTTTTTCATTACAAATTAAATGTTCTTTATGAAGTATGTATAAAAATTTTATAAGTAAAATAAACTTAAAAAATGATGAAATTTATATTATTATTCAATTAAATGCTCTTTAAGTTCATTTCTTTGATAGAGCAATAGTTTAGACTAAATTTTGGTGTGTTGGTAGTATCAATTGTCTCGCGAAATCTCATGAATCCACCAATGCCACGCGTCCACTCAGGCTGACTCATGCGCGCGTCATTCAAACATTAGATTTTCAGGAAAAAAGTAAAGATCAGGTAAAGATAAGCCAAAAATGTGAATTGCATTATAAACTATTTTTGTATAGCCTTAGTATACATACCCTACAGTGCAGTTATAAATGACATTACAAACATGAAAAAAGTAAAAAGAACTTATTATGACTTTTATGTATCCATAATTGCGTTAAATTTTATGCTCCGATAAGACTTGGACACTATAAATAATAATTTACGTAATACCTACCCAAAATGATGAAATTAGTTTTGATACGTAACTGCTATTCTAATTATTTTGTCTGGGGTAGGCATTTTTAATAGAAATTTATCATAATATGAAGTATAAAAAAACATTTCCTTTTGACATGTTCACGACAGAGTTTTTTGCTTATCCCATAGCACGTAATATATGACGTGCTCCGTCGTCAACAGGTTAAGGTTACGAATTAATTAAAAGTAGCAAATAACAAGCCAAACAAAGAAGAAAAAAAAAAAATTCAAATTTCTGAAATAGTTTATTTCGATTAAAATATTGTATAGTGTTAGTAAATATTTAATTAAAATTAAATCAGTTGATTTAAAAAGTACCCTGCACACTCAATATTTACAAATTAACAATCATTATAATTTGTAAGATTTATTAAGGCTGCTTCAAAGGACAATCATTTATTTTCAAATATTTTAAAACATTGTATTTGCCTGCTAATCAATAAGATCATATTTGGTACAAATTTCATTTATTGTCAACTAGGGAAAAACAATGCATCAGGCACTTAAATCAGGCAGTAATGCTTTTGAAAAACAATTGAAATTCATACAAAATTATTCCATGTATATTGAAAAAAAGAGACTTAAACGTATTGATTTTCAGTAATATATTTTTTAAAAACTTTATGCCTGAATTAATTCTGGTTAAATTACGTACTGGGAGGAAAATTTTGGTTTGATGTGCTTTTCATGTTCTAAGGTAGTGATAAATTACATACAGTATTTTTTTATTAAGCTGCAATATCCTGCAGTTATATTAATTTTTTGTATTATGTGGATATTTTAACACATTATATGGGAAGACACACCAATGCGTTTTTACTTGTAAATTGCAAAATACGCAGGATTACTAATTTTTTTAAATGCTTACATATAGCTGTGCATAACATGTAGGTACATATTCTCAAAATTTATTACTTATAATGCTGCCTGAAATATATATACAGGCTATATAAAAAACACCATCATTACATAAGGGATCACAACTTATACTTATTATTGGTCATGCAATATAACTTATTTAAAATCATAAAAACACTATTAAAAAAAAATTAAAGTATTTTAAAACACAATTTTTATAAATAAAGAAAACTAAAATTCTTTTTTTAATTACATACAATTTTGGCTGCCTGAAATATTCTAAAAAGGCTGGGGACTTTTCTACATTTTAGGTATAATTTTTGTATTATAACATGATATAACGTGAGTGATTCACCATACACTTTATCCATTCACAACATATTTATACTTTGCATATCATTATTAACATAAATTAAATTTTTATTTCATACATATATATGATAGTATATTTAACACTTTTTTTTCAATGTCCCATTTTTTTTTTTTTTTTTTTTTTTTTTTACAGAATATCAAAAATACTTCATTATTTTAATTATTGTATTTTGTTTTTAAAAAAGTCACTTTGAATTGATACAAAGGGTTTTAACTTATTTTAATAAATATGGAAGTTCGTGATGCAGTTATTATTTGATAAAGGAAATCCTGAGTGATATAAACGCACAAATTGTACACACAATCGGGATAAAATGCCTATTTGATATATTATATACTAATGTGTATACATATAAATATAATATAATGAAAAGGAAAGAGAAAACCATCAAGGGCTTATTACAGTGAAAAATCCTGTAGTTTAGTGAAAATCTTGCTAGTACAGATAATATAAACACTTATTTAATATACTTTTTTTTATATACCCTAGCAAGATTTTCACTAAACTCTAACGTAACACCCTTGCTGGTTTTCTATAGTCTTTCCTTTTAATTCTATCATATCTAACCACAATGGTTTATTTTTCTATTAATATTTAAATATATAGTTGATTAATAAAATTATATATGATTACGATGAAATATAAAATTGTCATATAAACAGTTATAGTATAGTGAAAATATTTAATAAAAACTATAAGTGCTGAATTTGAAGTATAATTATATAGATTACTATGTGTACGATAATAATGATAAAACAGCAAAATACAGTTAAGTTAATTCTCAGTTTTGTGGTTGGCAACAACCATCAACATTGGCATTTCAATGTTTACGCCTCACAATTATGAAAGAGCTATTTAAAATTCTTATGTCTCTTAAAAGTAAAAAAAAAAAAAAAAAAAAAAAAAAAAAAAGTTTATTATTGTAATATCTGTCACACATAAAAATATTGTTGGCTATGTGTAGAAACAGATTAAATGAAAACACCTAACAAGTTCTGTTTTTTGCATACTTTGATCACCACTACTATTATATTATGTATTCTAGTTTGTAGAAATCATGATTATTTTCATATATTTATTGTCGTATTATCATAAAACGTGGAAGTATTCTGAATTTATGATCCCTGCAGTATCTTATTTAGACGTTACTAGTTCTATCTGCTCCCTGTAACACAAAATTAGAAAATACAATTTGTAAATAATACGAAGCGTTGTAAGGTCGGACTGGCAAATCAAGGGGCCTTGTCCGCGATAGGGGTGTAACACCCTCTCTAGGGGCCACAAAAGGGGGCATAACACCCTGGTTACACCCCTCTTAGGGGCCTCCAAACAAGGGGGGCCACGTCCGCTATCACGGGCATGCTCTTATGGCCAGTCCGAGCCTGAAGTGTTGTAATATTTGTCAATATTATGCAAGGTCAACAGCGCCGTAACACAACATATTTGGATGTAGAATCGCTGTATACCACAAAGGGTCCATTGGTGTAGTGTTTCTTTCCGGTGCTGTGAACCCAGCATTATACCACTAACATGCAATATATTCAAGTAATACCATTTGAAATGTGCTTGGATTGTTTAGTGCAATAAAAATATAAAAATATTATTTCTTCCACTCACTCTCAAGCAATATTGTGCAAAAATTGTTTTTTTTTTATCTTGCTGTGCCCATAAACCATTTATTAAAATAAAAAGTGATTAATATATATGATTGTGATTCAGTGATTTTGTTCTAAATACAAAACTGTAGCAAGTATTAGTAGCAAAACATACCTGTTTTGTTTGAATGGACCAGCTGAACTTATTATATTACCTTTACTACTGAATAAATCACACGGAACATAATATACACACTAATGTACTATTTGCCTCACTTCTTGATATTAAGTATACAATACTGTACTCTAATTAAGTATTTTTCAAAATTTACAGAACAATAATCTACAAAAATATATAAAAGTATCAACCCATACATCAACGTTGCTACTATTTTCCATATTCAAACGTAATATTATAAAACTACATATTGATGTTGTTGCAAACATGGTGTGTATATCGTTTTTTTCACGGTAAGCAAAATGTCTATCTCATTATTTGTCACACATAGTACAGTGTGTATCTCGTTTTTTGTAATGCAAAGCAATATGTGTAAGTCGAGCGCCATCTACATAATGTTCGGAAATAACTTACACATTTTGCTACACGTGACAAATAACAAGATACACATATTGTTTGCAACAACATCGATATATAAAAATTATGGGGAAAAAAATGCTGTTGATATAAGTATTAGATGCTAAAAAGATCATGTTGAAATCTGCTCTAATCTCTTTCCTACTATTTCCCATTATTATTACTTTGTTTTTAATTTTTCAACATCTAATATATTATAAAGTTGTGACAGTTTAATATAATATTATTATGTAACTCAACTTACAGGGTACGTATTATTGGCCAGACAAACAGCTACGTCCACGCGAAGCTCTTGGTGATCCTGAAAACAAGAAACCAACTACCCCTCAGTGCTGCTACTTTCACCATTCAAGACAAATGAAATCTATGATGCACACATATCCACAAGAAAATATAACAGAAATAAGATCAAGATAATACTAAATAGACTACAAACCTCAAGCATGCAAAAACAAAAAAGTATTCTAAAGTGCTTATAAAATAATAATAAATAAATAAATAAAACTCAAGTTTTTCAAAAAAGAGTTTAAGTAACATAAAATTATTATCATGCAAAGGAAGGGTCACACGAACACAACACTTTAGCTCCTCACCACCACCTTACTCGGAGGGGAGGTATATTAGTGGGCTTGACGAGAGAGGTGTGAGTTGTTAGTGGGACTTACATTAGCAGCCGCAACCTGACGGTCACCTGAGATGCTGTCTGCTGTATCAAGTGGACAAACTAAATCATCCAGCTCCATTTCTGCTCGGGATTTCTTGCGTTTCAGAGTAAACTGTCCACGTTTCGTCGGCTGAAAGATAAATAACACCAGGAGTTAGAGTGAAAATTGGACAATATAAAAAAAATAAGACATAAATTATTACTGATATTAAGATGAATTAAGCTTATTTTCCATGTCAATACTTGGGCTACAAATGCTGCTCAATTATTACATTTTATTTTTCCTGTCCTTAAATGCATTAAGATGAGATTGTTAAACATGTTTGTGGTTTACAGTTAAACCACAGTTATTAACCACAGTTAATAATTCAAAATTTTAAATTTAAAAGAGACGTATCTTTTGACTCACAAAAAAGAGTATATCACACAGCTTAATAATAACAATAAAAAAAGGCTTTATAAATAACTTCTGTGACATTATAATTGATGAATTTGCCACTCTAGTTCTAACTTGAAAAATAATTTTTGTCCAATATAAAGTACCTAGATAACACTTCTAATATAAACTACCTTGAGCTTGGCAGTTGCAGTAAGGGGCACATGGCCTGGCTGGGCTTCGGCTTGACGTTTCTCCAATATCTTATCTCGTCCCACCAGTTCTTGGAAATGTGTGCTGAGATGTCTGCGCAATAGAGTCTTGTGAGGTGGAATAGCAAGTAGCGAGGCAAGCAGCTCTGCAGTGAACCTAGGTTCATGCACCATCAGTCCTCCATGAACACCTGTAACAGTAAATTAACCATGAGGTCGAATCAGTCAACACCAACTAATAATAAAACATAACATTTTTATGATTTTCTTCATTTCATTCTAAAATTAGGGGGGAGAAGGATAGGTAATGCAGAACATTGATTGAATGGAATACATCTCGTCTTAATAGGTTCAGCAAATGCTTTTTATTTGAGATAAGGTAGATAAAAAAATTCTATATACATTACCTGATCCCCTCATGTTAGGAGCATACTCTGCAAGATCTACAGCCCTCAGCCACTCCATCACCCTGTGATTGGTCCATAATGCAACTTCTTGTGCTGAATATGAGCCTCTATCTTCTGGTACAGATCTCCTCTGTAGGCAGTTGGCATCAAACTGCTGCTCTCTCAACACCTGAGCAAATCAATAACATTAGTATAAGGCTATTAAAATTCATTATATGGGGAAAAATTATATTACTGACAATAATATAATATAGCATAGAAAAATAAAATTACATGACATTAATTTTACTGGACACAAGAATTAATAATGCTAATATGAACTACTCATGCCACTTTAAAAAAAAATGCACTAATAATCTTTCAATCTACCACACTGGCTCAAAATTTCTATAAATTTCAAACTTCTGCAATTAAAAGCAATATATTTTTTAATTATAAAAAAAGTGTCTCTAATTAACAAACCATAACTAGACTATTACCAGGATATTGTTTGTTAATGCTATACCTGTATTCCCCTCCTAAAGCTAGCAGCATGAAGACAACTGGTGACATGTAATGCTACAAGATCCTCAGTGGTGAGTCTATGAAGCACTGGACCATCTACTCTGGCACCCAGGAATGCCTCTTTGTGCTGGGGAAGTCCCGCATCGTCCAGCCATCTCAGCACCCATGCTGTGTCCAGAGTGGCTGATTTGCTTAATAAGACTGCATCAGGAGGAAGGTTTTCACATGCACCTGCAGCTGCTAGGGCTAGTTGCAGTTTCTTACGATGAAACACACTCTGAAGAAAATAAAATAAAACATTTCATTACATTTCTGACACTAAAATCAATCCGCACAGGATAAAACTACATACAATGAATAGAAAATAAAATATTTACACTACCTTCATGCCAAGCTCCTTCTCTAATTCGTGATTTGATGCGGCGGCTAAGTGTCGTCCATTCTTGACCCATCGTCTTGCTTCAGGTATGTAAGCTTCCAATCCAAGTTCTAAGAACCACCCACAAATAGCATCTGTGTCCCATTCTGGTAATGGTAGTCCAGGGCTAACAAGTAATATAATTTCATATTAATCAAAAATGCTGAAGAAAGAAATGAACACATTTAATTACAATTAGAAGAACTTGTAACAAATGAATAATTATGATGAAAGAATAGCAAAGCAGGTATTTCATAGTAGAGTGGATGGAAGGAGAGATAGAGGCAGGCCTAAAACATCATGGTCTGAGGTGGTTGGAAGATGTTTGAAAAATAAGAATGTACGCAGTATGAAATGCAAAAGGAAATGTATGAAACAAGGTATGAGACTGGCGGAAGCAAGTGAAGTATGTCAGGATAGGAAGTTGTGGAGGTCTATCACTGGGTCAGGATAAAACATCTGTGTTGTTGGCTTACCCCGAAAGGGATTAATAGCGTCATGATATGTATGTATGTATGTATTAGTTTTATAGTATGTACTTTAAGTCTATTGAAGAATAAAATATTAAAGAGCTCCTGGCCTCAAAAACAAATTTCCTCTCTATGATAAATCATGAGATAGGACTATTATACACACACATATTTTGTGCCTTAGCCCTTCGGTACTCTTGCAAACTGTGGAGAAAACTTGTAAAGTAGGCAACCCACGCTACAATTTTTATTGTAGACACAGAATTGATGATGTCATGAATTCCTAAAGTTGCCTACTTTACAGTTTTTCAATGCCAGTTTTTGAGCTACAGAAGGGTTGAAGGATATAATATGTGTATGAACAATGGTCCCATCATATGATTTTTACATTTTTGATTTAATTTTAGGACCCCAGGAGCCCTTTAAGATTTTTAAAAAGGGTAAATAATAATATTAATGGTCTTTTTACATCTGACTTACTCTATGCTGCGTGAATCAAGCTGTTGCAAGTCTTTTGACCATCCCAGTCTACCTGCTGCTGTAGCTCGCACTCCCCCTCTCTGGAATTCGCCATTCTCCCCAGGAAGTTCATCCAGACTTCCTGAACCACTTCTCTTTAGCCTGTTAACACCACATTACATATAAACTCATGGGAGGTTGTCTGTTTGATTTCATTTTTCATCTCAGCTTATGACATACCTGCCAAATATTCTCTTAATGCCCTTGGCTTTGTTTTGTTGCTGCTGATTTAAACTGGGCTGAGGAGAAGCATTGTCTTCTCTTGGTTCCATTTCCTTCTCTGTTTCAGCTGAAATATTATAATTTCATTCCATTAGCCTTCACCTCTCTAATTAGAAGTTAAATCATGCTAATATACCACACAATCTTTTCAAGCATTCTACATATTTACTTTTAAAATTTTGTAATGTTATCAACAAAAGTCTTTCTTTCAAATATTATTTTCATAATAATCATTTGAATAATTACAATAACATTTACATCTATGTTATCAGTCTTCCTGTAAGTTATCACAAATATAAGCAAATTCAATTTTAATTGTAATAAGTAATGCCATTTACCATTACTCATGTGCATTCACATTGTCGCGCGATCATTTTACCAGATCACTTTAACAAACACAAAGTTGAGCAAATATTTCAGTTATAGGATTAAATTTTTAGTAAAATTAGACTTCCTTCTCTCAAAACTGTATTTTATAATAATACAGAAGCCATTACTAAGTCAAGCCAATTTATTATGTTATGGTTTTCAAAACACACGTCTCCAATCAAAAAACAGAAAATATGCCACAAAAGGTAGATACGTCGACATCCTAACAAACTAAAAGAGTGTACAACACAATTTACTTGTGCAGCGCTTTATCATTCATTTAGACGATTCCACAACTACCTTCTCACAATTAAGAAAGAAAAAAATGCACAAAAATTGAAACGTGAGACAGTAATCTTACAATCATGTAAACTTTCATTTATTTCAAATTAAAATCTACATGAATCTAAATTACTTACTGTTACATCCACCACCTTTTTTTGAAACAAAATTTCCACACTCCATAACCAAAACCCTCAAACAAAACATATGAGCATTGTATTTTGTTAGTAAACATGCTAGCTTGCAATTGAGCATAATAAATCTGTGGGTTAGTCGAGAAGTAGTTGATAGCGATTAAGTGAGCGAGCAGCGGAGGCATGCCTACACGGACAGGCCTTCACCTAAGTTCGGAGCCGAGCAACTTCGACTGCTCGAGGTTGTGGTCGCACGGAACGAGAGGAACGATTTACCAAAGGCGACTGTGGCTTTGCGAGATGGTCTAAATGCATCCAGATCAGGTGAGCTTACTCCTGCTGCATCCTTATGACGAGGAAGTGTACCACAATGCTCCACTCGATGTCTAGCAGTTGACGGAGGTGTCTAAATCAGAGAAAGGGGGAAAAAGTGTGGTGACAATAATGTATTAATATTAAAATATAAGTACTTACTCTTGGTGGAGGTACATCTCTAGGGTCCTCCATTGAATTCTCAGTTGTTGAGTTGGATAATGTTCTTCTGAGAGGACTCGTCCCTGACATGGAAGATAGCTGGCTGGGGGAGGGTGATGTACCGCGGGAGAACTAAAACAAAACAACAATCCGTGAAAAAAAGTTTATAGGCACGCACATGGTAATTCTTACTTTGCTAGGCGACTCTCCAAGCAGAATGGAATTATATGGAGTAGAATTTGACATGGGTGGACCTGGGGAAGGTCGCGGCGCTACTGGAGGCTTTTCTCTTAACTTGCGTCTCTCCTCAGATACCTGATAAAACGAAAATGTAAATACCTGAACCCAGTAGCAAACATACACAAAATCTTACCTGCATGACCATGGTAGCAAGCTCTGTCTCTGACCTTTGCGCTCGGTCGTGGATTTCCATGTGTTGTCTCTCCATCAAGGCTTGTCTGCGTTTCATATCAGCTACATCAGCCATCAGTTCGAGCTTCTGAGTTTCGAGCGAAGATCGCGCCAACATTTCCTACAAAACAATAATTAGTCCATCAGTAACATTGCTATGACACCTTTGAATTGTTATTATTGTTAAAGGGTAAAATTAAATTAAGGGAGTAAATGACTGACTGATATCTCGCAAACTAGATGGTTGCGAATAATAATAATAGAGTAAAAAATAAATGGAAATTAAAAGTTTAGTACGTCAAACATGTAAAAACACGATCAAATATTTAAGTTATTCCACTTTAAAGATAACATGGAAATTCAAATTCTACCAGCAAATTTTAGTCAAATTAGAAACTTTTTTTAAATTAAAAATATTATTAAAACTTTTTTAGGATTTTTTTTTTTATTTATTTATTAATTTTTTTATTTCTTTGATTTTATTTGAAAATTATGATCTTTGTTTTGTTGGAAATAAATAGTGTACAAAAAATTATAGTGAAAATAAAATATAGTTCTTCTTTTAACGATTTCCGGTCCAAGTCGGTCACGTTCTACGTTAACCCAAATTAATTGACTCCTGAAAATATTATATTACTGTATATACTTTACTTACCAACTGTAGTGTTTCCTCATTTTTGTTTAACTCGCGTTTCTTGTCGTCCAACATGCGCTCCAGTTCCATCATTTTCTCCGACTGTGCATCGACTTGCTCCGCCAACACGGAGACTTGCAGTAGAAGTTGGTCCTTCTCGGCTTCCAGTCTTTGTATTCGCTCCTCTGCATCGCCAAGTGGACTCTAATAATCAAATAATATTCTAGGTTACTAGAATAATGAAAACCGAAAACATGTATACATATTCATCCTAAAAAATTAAAAAGTATTTCGTTTTGTAAAAAAAAAAAAAATAAAAAAAAAAAAAAGACTGCCTTCCGCCTATGCCTATAAGTACCATTCCAATGAGTGGATAACTTGTGGGTTCGCGCGGTAAAGTAAATAAAACAAAACAAAACTGTACGGTATCGAACTATAGAACTTAAATTTAATCAATATAGGAGAGAAAATATGTTGATGTGAGTAAAGTGCAGAAATATATTATTTTCTATGGTGTGTTTTTTAGTACTTTTATGTTGACGTTTCCTACTAAAACCCTATAGTTTCAATTACAGCAAATACAGTAGCTCATTTTGGACCACACATAGAGCTATTGCACTTAACAAAATTAACTTTTGTCATCAGCTTGCATAACATGATGCCCTTCAAGTTGTTCTGAACACCATTGAAAGGTTTATTTACACACTTGGATTTCTATCATTATAATTGAAAATCATAAATTTACTTTGTATATACAATAAAAATGTTATATTGAACAAACCATTTTTTTCTTCTTGTAGTTTAAAAGGGGAGAACATATTCATTCATCACTTACGCTAATCAAATAAACAATTACATCATACATACACATATTGTAATTTCTATAGAAAAATAAAGATGAACGTTATGCATTTTAAGAATTTAATGAAGCTAGGAGAGATACTGTTATATTTACTTACTTAAAGTTGAGGCAATTAAAACATAAACATTATAGAGAATTTTTTTTAGCAATAAAAACTAAAAGTTCCTATAAACCAAGATCCTAATTAAGAAAACATTTCCATAAAAAAACTTTAAAAAAAGCTGATAAAAGTCAAGTGAGGGCAATAAAATGTAGAATATATGTATCTGAGGGAAAGTATCTTCACCCTATCTTTAGATAATTTTAAAACAAGAATAACTTGGCTGTTATAAATTTAAGCTTGCTTACTTCCTTTGCTTGTGTGCTTTCACAGCGCTAATTAAGAGAACAAAAGATCGACAAAATGAACATTATAAGCGGATAAAGAATTGTCACGTCAATAAGAAAATCAACATCAAACAGTTTAGTGTAATTTTCTCATTATGATTGACGTGTGTGGTCTCGATCGGTCTCGATATTTTAAAATCATATTTTTATAAGAAAGATTCATTTTTTTGTTTGTTAGTTTTTAACTATAAGATAACGCATGTTGGGGAAAAAAATACTTCTAATAATAAACACATGTTAAATTTCAGACTTTTTTTTTTTTATACAGTATTTATATATCTATACTATAATACTGTCGTCTCGTGTTGTTTAAAACAACGAGAAACATTTATAACACTTTTTTATAACAATATAAAGAAGATCGAAATAGAACATTAATATATAAACACGATGCAATGATAAAAGATGTTTGAAAATATAAAGCCCGCGTATAAGCATCTTATAGCTTTTTTTTCAAAATCCTCTTATTTACGAAATAAGGAAAAGCTTTATTTATTTATTTATTGCCATTTTTATAAAAGAACAGAGTTGATGGAAAAGGACATAAAAACTTTTTTTCTTCTCAATACAATATTTTTTGTATTGATTGAAAATTATATTTTTTTATTAAAAAAATATTTTGTTCAATAAAAAAAAAATAATAAAAACAGGATTTGAACCTGTAAGAAAAATTAATTAACACAATTCTCAACGTTAATGAGAATGTCAGTGCTACTACAAATCAAACAATATAAAATAATACCATATACCGTATAATAATGCCAGTAAATATTAAATTAAAATTATTCAGCGAACAATTTAAAAGATTTATATCACATGGATATAGGTTATGGCTGAGCATCAATACAATCTGCAATGTGCACCCAATGGGAAAAAAATCGGAATAATAATACTTCAAAAAATAAGCATTATAATGTAAAAATATTGTGGAGTTACCATTTATATATATATATATATATATATATATATATATAAAATATATATTGCGAGTGTTTTAAATCCATACGACCATATGTTAATTTTAATATTTTTCTCACATATCTGATTGGGTTACGTACGAGCTCTAATTTTTAACCATAGGCAGATGGTCCATAAAATTTAAAAATACACCAAAATCAATGTTTTTAATTGTGGAGTTTACTACATACAATCATTAAATAATAATTGAGATAGATATACCTTAAGTAAGAAGCGCCACCTGTAGCAATCATACGGAGGTGGAGGTTCCGCAAGTTGACAAGCACAAGACGGAGGACCATGATAACTATATCGATGCATATGTGAAGGTACTTGATGCATCATATGTGGTGACATCATATGACATTGATGATGACTTTCATTACAAGGACAAGTCTCTGCTTCACCACAACAATCACCAGGAGGTGCACTTTTCATTCTTTGTCTAGCACGTTCTAAACTACCTGCATTATGACTCGTCCTAAAATGTCTTCTAGGTCTTTGACGTGATTCACTTCTTGCTCTAGGTGTATCTGGTTCACATTCACGACGAGTACTACTAGCTTTACTTCCAGCAGTAGAACTATGAGTTGAGTCTTGCATACCGGCGTGTTGTAATAAACTTGAGGGAGTGGTAGAACGTTGTTGTAACCACTGGAAATCTTCCTCACATCCCGTAGTTGTTAGATCTATTTAGATATTATAATGTTATAATGGAGATCTCAGTTATACTTTATATAAATGGGACTCTGTCTGTGGCCAAACTCGATACTTTTGTATACAATTTGTGTATGTACTCTGTACTGTGTATTATATAACTATATACTGTATGACTCAAATAAGAAGTAAGTACTTTCAACTTAAACCGCGGCTATAGTAAGTAATTATTTCTTTATAGATTAAGATGAATTAAAATAATTAAAATGATGACGTTGTCGACCTTAAAACGATAAAAATATATCTTAAAAAAAAAAAAAAAAAAAAAAATGAAGATTGAAAACAGTACATCAGGTCAGACGAATTTTATAACATTTACGTTAGGGGCTAAGAAGAGAAACTTACCCTTTAATAGTGAAATAAAAAATAAAAAAATCACCCCCTTTCTTTTTTAAATGTAATAAACGAAAATTTAGAATTAATTCTATCAAATAAGGCAAGCTCAGACTGCAAATTGCGATGTTCAATTTAAAACCATAAAAGGTGATTAAGAATTAATTGATCAAGTATCGAGTTTTGATTGAGCCAATGCACTGCACCTTCAGTAGCTGTGGCTCTAGTAGCATGCGCTGGCCTAGGGGGCGTGGCAGTGGGCACAAATCTCCTTTGCTGCTGTTGTTGTTGCTGCTGCTGCTGTTGCTGCTGACGAGCCCCCACGTCCGAGGAAGAGGTCAACTCGGAGCTGGACAATTCCTCCTCTGTGTCCTCGGAGGACTCTGCTTCATCTTCTGCTCGGAGTGGTCGCGCACGAGCCACGCGCCGCGAGTTGTTGCGGTCCTTCAGCGTCGACTCTTCCTCTTCGTCTTCTTCTTCTTCGTCCTCCTCCTCTGAGACTTGTTCCTCCAGCAGTGCGGGAGCTGCCGAGGAAGCCTCCTCGCTCGTGGCGCCTGCATCAACACGTGACGTCACTCTAACACACCTCACCTCCTACCAAAGCCTGCCGCTTTATGTCAAAATCTCCCTCCACCTACCCACTGTGTTTATAATACAGAAATATCACATATTTCTATATTATAATCAGTACTGTGTGCATGTAAAGTAACTCATCACAATGATTTTAATTATATTATGTATAAATGACGTGTAATTTAAATTAGCTGCAAAATGTAATAAACAGACGCAAAAAAAAAAAAAAAAGTTATCGAGAACTCTCTCTTGTTCATATAAAACTAAAATTACATTTATATAATATATGAAATTCAAGACGTCTATTACATGTAATTAGGCTACACACTTTTTTCTTTTTGTTATTCAATAGTATATTTAATTATACAAAAATTATAATAAAAACCTGCAATTACGGAAGACTTTAAAAAAAAAAAAAAAAAAAAGAAACAATAGTATAGTCAAAATAATAATATTTAATAATAAAAACAGTTACCACATTAAAACGTAGCTTAATTATACTAGTACTATAGTATTTAATTAATTAAAAACAAAGCAGTTTAAAATTATAATGCGGTGGTTGAGTTACGGTATGAGAGATTTCGCAGAAAGATTCACATAATATGAAAATGAGAGGCTGTGTATGAGTTACATGAGGCATTTTAGTATGACGTACAGTTCTTATGTATATGAATATATGTGTGTATGTATGTATGTATTATATGTATAAAATACACAAGACTCATATATATATATATACATAAACATAATTATATAATACAAGAACTGACTGAAGGGCGGTAAGCTCTTTAACGTTTGGCCTAATTTAATTCTAATATCATCTTTGAGTGTCTGTTGGTCTGCATGCTTGCCTGAGATAAATATAATATGAATCTATATTTGCATCAATCAGGCTGAGAAAACACGTGCAACCTTGTGCTCCTCTGCTATATTATCATCATTAACAATACACTCCAGTATATAAATATATTTTTAAATATAATAATAAGATAATGAAAATTAATGGATAGAAAAATAAAAAACAAGGTGAAAGATGTTATTTGAAAGTCAATTAGGCTTGTTTTGCTAAATTTTGGAAAACTGCCCAAAATATATGAAACATCATAGTATCCCGCAGGGATACGCTTGGCTATAATATAATGATATTATCTTGCTCATTATTTACATACTAATAATAATAATAATACTAGGCGAATAAAAGAAATTGCTATTTGTTTATGTTTACAAATGGAGTGTATACTGTATGGTGACGATGACCTTTGTTTTTGTATCCCTCTATACTTGTTATTGTTACCAGCAAAGCGCCACGCAGAAGTCGCACCGGCGTAATGTCGATGCTGAGGACTCTCCCGGAAGTAAGAATTAGCAATACTTGTAGGTATTGGTGGTGGTCTACTTCTATGTGGAGGTGGTTGTAACAACACCTCTCTATTGGGTAATGGAGGTGGTGGTGGTAAGCTGACCAGAGCTGGCGATGGATGACCACGTTTTTCTCTCATCGTTTTTATCTCAAGTAGTATACTATATATATAATTTTTTTTCCTTTTTTTTTTTTCTTCCCTCTTGATCACTTCACATTCACTATATGTCTGCTTGCTACCAGTCACCGCTCACTACTAACTTCTCAGTCCCCTTTGCTATATTTAGAGTTCAGATCAGAAATGAGAGAGAAAGAAAGAGGCGGTGGCAAGGCGAAAGACTATAAGCATTTGCTATACGCAACGCTGTAGCAGTGCTCTCTCAAATAATATATACATACACATACATATTATATATAGACCAGGGATGCTGGGATGCAACATCATCTTTTCTTTGGGTTGACACTCATGTTTAATGTCATGCTATATAAGCTCCTTGTCCAAAAACCATCCCAGCATTACATCTCCTAGCTGGACCAACAAAAAGTTTAGTATAATCTCAAAGTATGAGAAGTGCTTTTATATAGAATAAATTCTCATCGTACAAAATCCCATGTATTGTTAATTGGACTTTAAAATAAATCTTCATAGTGCTGTCGTCCAATTATCATTTTATGTGTGATATGTATATATATATTTATAGTGAGGGATGTACGGTTTATGATATTTTAAAAAGCTTTTAATACCAAATAATATACAAACATAGAAAATTTTATGATATAAAACAAAGCAATGTTTAATCATTAAATTTGCAATAAATTTTCACTTTTTTTTTTCATTAATTCTACATTAAATTTTAAATGGTAGTCAAGTAGTAAAAAGTAATAAATAAAAAATCAAACGTATAAAAGGAAAAAAAAAAAAAAAAAAAAGCTGTTGTCGCGAGGGTAAAATAAGCAGAGAATTTAAAATACGAAAAGTCAGACAGACGTTGATCTCGGGCACGAAGAGAGAGTTTTAGAGTGGAGCACGTCTAAAACGCGTAATCTTGTCTCCCCCGCACACCGCACTTCATATTTATTTATACTTAACTTGGGCCCAACTAACTTACAACCCTGTTTTTATCCTCATGTTAGGGTACTATTGAGGTGAGTCTATGTATATATATAATATTCACAGAATATTATATATTCCAATGCAGGCAATGAAACATAAGGGTTGTTGCATTATGTATAAGTATATAAGATCTGCTAGAAATGCACCTGATGCATAAAATATAAATAAATGAGATAGTTTAGTATTCTCAGAGGCACGTTTCTTTCCTTTTGTTCTAAAACTAGGCGTGGCACATTATTTATTACAGTATAAACGGCATTAACAATAATTATGTCCATTATTGTATCCTAACAACCAATATCATAATTTTCATAGATTTAATTATGATATTCTCTAAGAATTTAAAACACAAAAGGTCTTCAGGCTTTTGACTATATGTGGAGACTTTTGTACCGTAATTTGCATTACTATAACTCAGCATAGCAATTGATTGCCGTTTTTTTTTAAAAAAAACAACAGAAAAATCAACAAAAAATTACAAAGGTGCATTTTATCCCCCCCCCCCCCCCCCGTCGATATCTTAAGCATATTCCTACAAATTTTAACAAACATAAACAAAAATATATTATAAGCCTTTTAGTATTACACGATACCCTAACAAGCTAAAGCCGCTTTAAAAAGTTTAGAGTCTTTATAGGCAAAATAATGTCTATATATATACTTAATACTTTTATGTATGTGAAAAAAAAAAAAATTGTGTATACAGTAATAACATCAAAGATTGGGTTTTGTTGTTCTTATATTATTTATGACGTCTTGGTATTTTGCAAAAGCAGAGAAGTTAAATTGAGGTATTTAAAAATAATAATAATAAAGGAAGCTAATTTATTCCGTGTACAAAAAGTGTCAGAAAACCAGCAATATATACGTGTGAAGGTTTTACACACAGTACAGAATAGCGAGTATTATAATGTGTGGTACATACATTATAATTTTTAATATTAAAAAATGTAAAGTTATATACATACTCATGAATAACTTCACACACGTTTTTATGACACGTGCCTTATAGTTAATGAATTCTTATACGACAGAAAAATAATTTTAATTCTTTATTTTATTTATATTAAAAAAAAAAATGTAGAAAATGCTTTATTAACGTTATGTGTTATTAAATATAAGATAGAATGCAGGCCACGGTCTTATAGGATCAAGAAGAATGCACGTAGAGAATAGAATTATAGATATGAGTTTACATGTCATATTTTATAATTCATTGAGTTAAGTTGCATCGACTGAAAATTATTTATAAGTGGTCATGTAACATGGGTTCTATTAGGAACGTGACAATAGATTGAAGTAGATGACTCTCAAGTGAGATGCATGACCGCCTTGTCTTCAATTAATCAATCAAAATCAACGTAACAGCGTTCTTTAGAGCAATGTTGCCAACTTATATATCACGACGAATAATACCATCTTAGTATTATGATATTACTTTATATTTTTAGTATTATGATTTAAATAATGTCTCGGCAATAAGTCACCAGTAATACAATACTGTCATATGTCATATTATTTTTAGCACATACATCTTTTTTTTTTTTTTTTTTTTTTTTTTTTGAAAAATTCACGATCATGCGAGTTGAAATTATAATAGTTTTTTTCTTCTTCAAAATCTGGATATTCGAGCTTTATAAAAACTACAGAAATATTAAGAATATTAAAAAAAAAATTGTATCAAATAAGTTTTTAGATATGAATTGTATAGACTTTTAAAAGTACAATTATATAGCATTCGCCAGTGTTGTAACTATTTATATTCTAAGGGTTAGAATAATAATATTATAAAGATGTGGGAAATAATATTAGATGTGCATTTCACATCTTATCAAACGATGGACACTATTCTCCTAACAAATAGTCAAATTAATAAGTTAAAATATTGCCTCACTATCAAAGTACATTTTTGTTGTTGTTGAATGAACCTCTATTATTTTATACGCTTTAAAAAATTAGATCGACGAACTAAGAACTGAAAAACAATGACTGTGTTTGTTGTAATGTACAAAAAAAAAAAAGTATTTTAAAAATAGACCCTATAATATATATATATAATTATATAAAAAAAGAAGCATTTATTAATTTAAATGAAGCTTTACCTCAAGAATTAAAAAGTGAGTCAGAGTCCGTTTGAAGTAAAATGACAATTATTTTCTACGTACACGGGACACTTTTATCTGTACTGAAAGTTAGGCAATATGAGAGACACATATGTACGACAAACAGTCTATCTTACAGGTATATGTACATACATTTAAATGTCTGCTTTAAGTAGTTATGTCTCTTAGAGCGTAAAGTGCAATTTAGTTTTGTTACTCTTCTCTTGAAATGGTATAGTATAATTACACTTGTTTTGTTCTTTACATTTATCATTATGCAAGTAATCCTTACGCTGCTTTCACAATGGTTACAATGCGGGTGTTTAAAAGTCTACGTAAATGCACGTATTTTCAGTTTTGCATACTTATATAAAAATGCATTTGATTAAAGGCAGATATTAAGTCCATTGTCAAAGCTTCTGTATAAAATTATGTCGCTTTACGGTGGTCTTATATATCCGCATTATCCATTGTGAATGCAACTTTATGTCTAATATGCTTCAGTTTATATATCGCTACAAAAAGACATTGGAACTGCAACACAACATACGACTATTTTCTATCATTAGTCTTTACAGAATATAAATTTGTTACAGTAAAAACGAATTATTTTCAAACAAAATTGAAGAAAATGAGTCACACGTTATGTGTAACGTATATTTTAATTTCAGTGATATGTTTGATTATTTAAGACGGGTGGAAAAGGGTAGTTCCAGCCGCTAGCAGGCCATGAGGCGGACTTAAAACACACAGAGATGAACATTATTGGCATATCGCCCATATGTACGTCATGTATATAGCAAAAAAAAAAAAAAAAAAAAAAAAAAAAAAAAAAAAAAGCGTGCCGCGACGTATCCGTGACTTCCATACTTCATCCGCCCTCGTAAAATGCATCTCGTTCCCAAAAATTTATGCAAATTATAATAAGTATATTTATAAACATTACATAATCAACAAATATAATTTAATTTTAACTTTCATTTAAATAGTTGTTGATGTTATAATAATAATGATAGGCACGCAAAAAATTATTATTATACTGTATAACATAATAATAAATATAAATAATAAATTTGAAAATTATGTTTTAAAATAATTAATTATAAAATAGTAAAAACATTTATAATTATTAAAATAATACATTACGTTCTTTCAATTATAAATATACAAATATAAATTTAAAAATAACAATTGAGATAGATAGCTATATATATTCTCCCACGTAAGCTTTATTAATATAAAAATGATAAATATAACGAAAAAAATGTATACAGAATTAATCGACACGTTTCCTTTTACTAATAATTTATGTATCAATACTTTTTCATTACTTCCCCTTCTAAAAATAAAAAAAAAATAATAATAATGATAGTTATTAATTTCAGTCTACACACACTTGGTATATAACATCGTATAATTTATGCGTGAGTAAATTGAAGCAATAAATACAAGTTACGTCACCAAATGTTAAACAACCAAATAGTCGAGTTAATAGCAAAAAAACCTTATATAATCAATAACAGACAATATTTTGTAGGTAATACGTACAAAATTTACTGAAATCGATGAATTAATTCACTGTATTTTACGTTTATAGCACACACAAGTCAAAAGGGCAGAAAGGGTAATTATATTCGAAAATACATTTGATAAAATAATAATAATAAACTGACAAATTAACATCCTTTTAGCTTATAAAAATAAATGATACAAATAAAAAAAATATATATCATATTAAAAGAAAAAAAAACGAGAAATATTAAAATTATTGAGATAAAAATTTATTCATAATAAATTTATTATACATTTTAATGTAATAAAATTATAATTTTATTACCTTATATAATTAAATATTTTTTTAACAAGAAGATATAAAAAAATGTATAGTAAAATTGAAGCTTATTATCACAGTTTTTTTTAATTAAAATATCTCTAGATGGAATATATAAATAAAAAAAACTAATTATTCTTTTAAGGTAGAGTTTCTCCAGTTATACTCCATCTCGTGGACGATGTAAGAAATGGAGAACATCTTACAAGAATATTTGTACCACGTATCTCATGGATGGAGCCACGTATTATTAACATTACCATACCATCTATATTTGCAATGATAAATTTAAATATATATTTATATATCTCCTTTAATTATTCCATACAACAACATGTTTATTATTATCATTTTTAATGAGATTCTCCTCGTTACCATTCATAATTTTAATTGAATGGTATTCCATTTATATTATTGCGTATTGTTTTACATAACTATAATACGTGTTTTGTTTATTCAAAATATTAATTATAATTTTAATTATTATTGTATAACTATTGTTAAATGAAGTTTATAATACTTTACTTATTATAAGTTTAAATCTGAGATCAATACGATGATTCAATAATAACTTGTAATATCAAACAATAACAATAACAAATTAACAATTTCTTTTCCTAATGATAAATAAAACTATGCTTGCTTATCATTGTTATCGTGCTACACCTCAGTGCTATAGTATACTCTCGTTAAGACATTGTCTTATCGATGCACGTATACAATGGAAAGCTGAGCAAGGCCTAAATTGACAGCCCGGCATTCACTATGAAAGCATTGAGAAACCGTGGAAACATCTAAGCAAGCTGGTCCAGTGATTGATGTTATAATATAACTGTATAACATCAATCATGCATCTTCCGAATGCCGTGCGTCGTCATGGAAAGCGTGTAAACACACATCGAGCAACGTGCTGTGCTATCACACTTCACGTAGAATACGTAGGTAGAGCAGTAGCTCGAACCTTAAGAAACACAGATTTACGAGTTTAAATTGACTATAAATTAAGTTTTTTTTATGTAATGTATAATACATATACAAAAAAAAAAAACCTAATATATACATTAAACATACATCTTGTCGTTGTGATGTTTTTTTTTTTTCGCAGCAAATAAATGGTATAAGTATGCACTCTGTACAAAAAATTAACATATTTTGTATGGTGATAAATTTGATTTATTGATTTCAATCAGCTCAAACGATTACGCTGAAGTGATGCTGCGGTTCACTTGAAATGACTCTCACAAGCAGATGCGAGTGAGTAAGCAAAGTGAACGAGAAACGAGAAGAGTTGCACGCGGCGCGAGGCGAGCAAAAGAAGAAGAGATAATTGCTCGGCAAATTGCTCTCTCTCTCTCTCTCTTCTCTCTCTCTCTCTCTTATTCACCCACTCTCAAATAGAATGTCAATAACAGCCAGTCAACCTTACATCAAAAATATAAATTACCCTTTTAAACATTCTTTTAATTCTCTTTTATATACAGATACAAATTTATAATTTAATTTATATCTTTAAAAAAATATAATAATTTAACTTCATTTATTTTATTTTTCTTTCGATATAAAAATTTGATTAAAAAAAAAAGAAGAAAAAAAGTGATAATTTTAAGAAAGTTGGAATTGCTTTTAAATTGAAGCTCTCTTAAAACTTATTTCTCTCTCTCTCTCTCTCTCTCTCTCTCTCTCTCTCTCTCTCTCTCTCTCTCTCTCTCTCTCTCTCTCTCTCTCTCTCTCTCTCTCTCTCTCTCTCTCTCTCTCTCTCTCTCTCTCTCTCTCTCTCTCTCTCTCTCACTCACTTCGCGTATATTCAAGCAGATGCTTGCTATATAGAGAATATTCTTCTTTCTTAAAAACGATCAATGGGTTTCTTGAAGAGAAGAGTGTGTAGTAAAGATACACGTCTTTATATGAGAAATTCGTCTCTCCTTCATATGGCACGCGCTTCATCACAAAATACCTTTCGGTTCTAACCTTTTCCTTCAAAAAAAACTTGTCTTCCAAAATTCTCTGCGTGACCCAAGAGCTTTCAAAAGATCGCTGAGCTTTCAAAAGGAAACTACATAGTACATTTTCTAAAGCTTCTATTCTACCACTTTGACGTTTTACTATGACAACATCATAGATGATGACAACATCATAGATGATAACAAAATCTGAATTTGTCGCAAATCTTGATATATTGAACGCATATAAAATTAAAAATGAATAGAGAATATTAAAACTCCCCTCAAGCTTCGTATTTTGTACACAATTTTAGCGTTGTTTTATTGTGTACAAAGTATACATTAAAGAGAAAATTCCTAAATTTATTTAAAATTTTCTTTGATGTTACACAATAATATTTATGTGTAAAATGTAATACAGAATTCGATATAACGAGATTATAGATATAATAACTTAATACAACTTTATAAATCGACTTTTTATAAAAAACGAGAAATGTAAATTACGAAGGAGGTTGAATACGTGACATAAATATTTTCCCTCGCAATTTTTTATGACCTAACTTATCGATCTAAATAATGTGTCACATAAAAAAATTGGTATGATTTACATAACGTAAAAAAGATAAGAGAGTCTACTTTACCTCATAAGGTTTAGTAGGAAAAGCATCCCAACTGGGAAAACGTCGTACGTTTGGACGTGGAGGCCTACGTGGTGGTCTTATTGGTGGTCGATGTCGTCTTAAAGGAGGCTGGGGCTCAAAATTCTCAATTTGTTTCCAAGGCTCATATTGCAGATCCCAATCATTTTCTGCCTTGTATTGATGCGTACTAGAATGCGCAGAAGGTGATTGTGAAGGTGGCGATGGTGCTGTAGGAGTTCGTAGTACACGATTTGGTTCCAATGCTACTTCCCATCTTGGTGCTGATTGAGGTATACGAACCACAGGGGCTTCCCAACGAGGACCTGGACTTGGTCCTCTTACTGGTGTCCAAATTTTACGTGAAGGAGTAGGAGAAGGTCTTAAAGTAAGCAGGAAAGTCACTTCCTCATCTTCTCTGTCTCTTACTTCAGTAGACCAATCCATCAGGCAGTATATAATTAATGTACACCACACCACAATGAAAGCACTTATAATTGAAAGGTCAAACAATCAAAGCGAAAGGTTAATTACTAATTATCTCTTTGATATATTGACAAATTTACGTATTCTTATGTTCTGAACGAGCACATGTAAGGGTCCAGTCTTATGAATGCACTAATCCAAACTGAAGCTATAATGTCAAAGCCAGACAGCTGCCCTCCATAGCCCACGCATGACGTAATATATTTAACTGGTCTACTCAACTCTCTCAATTTATTGTCATAAATATCATATTAACATATTTGCGGAGAATGTAGGCGGATTACAGTAATAAAATTGTATTGGAAGAAGAAAAAAATTTATATATATACGTGAGGTGAATAAGATTGATTTTCCTCTCGCTCTCATATCTCTCTCTCACACTCTTCTCATATTATTAATAACACCTCTAGAGTAATTAATGAAGCAATAAAATTTACTGACATGTAAAAACGTTTGCTTAACCAAGTATAGAATTTGTCAAACATATATAATGACGTAGGTAGAAAGAACAAATATGAAGTTTTTGTACTATAATACACTATTTTTATAAGTATAAAATCAAGATTTTCTTATATGGTAAACACAACGTAATTACATTGATGTAGTATAAAAACTTGTACTAATCTTCTCTCATTTTTTATTTAACAAGAACTCACAATATTGTTTAAACAAGAATTGAACTGATTATATAAAGAAGAAGGAAAAAAAAAATCAATAGCTTCCACTTGTGGCAAGTATCAACAATGGTGTTGAAAATGTTTGCAGTTGGTTTTATATAACTAATCAATCAATCAGTTTGATATTAAATGTCCACTCACTACACTGAAAGAAAATATGATACATAATGCAGAATATATCACTTAAAACAATTTTGGCACGTTTTCTCACAAAATTAAGTGTGGTGTGTGTGAAAAAGAAAAATCATCGTACATGAGCTCACACGGTCTGTCGCACAGCTATAGGGGGAGGCTATTTCTAGTTCTAGACTAAACCTTGACTCAATCACAATTCTATCTAGTAAGTAAATAAAATTATACATTGTTAATCATTCATTACAAATAATATCACCCTAGAAAAAAAAATAACTTGAATTTTAACTTGAATTTTTAGTTACATAAACGTAATTTTTTATGCTATTAAAATTATCTTGGAATTTAACATTTTTTTCTTTTGCATATTTTTCATTTGTGATTGACGCTTGTTTTTACATTGCTATCGCATGTGATATTTTTTGTCATTTAAAAATTAATTAATTTAATGAAGTGTTTTTTAATTCACCCAATGAGTTAAAAGCTTCTAAGAAGGCATGTTTTTCCAAACATTTTGAGTACTATGTAATATACATATATTTTTTATCTCAAATGAAAAATGCTGAAAGTTTGTTTTATTATTTTTTTTAAACAAAAGTTAATATCAAATGCGGCAACAGAGCCATAATTATAAAATAAATGTTATTATTAAGTCCTGCATTGAAAGTAAATCGTTTTGCAGTATAATATATTATATATATATATATATATATATATATATATATATATATATATATATATATATATATATATATAATTTCGCCAGTCTCATATATCAGGGTTTCTCAACCGGTGCTCCGCGGAGCACTGGTGCTCCGCGAGATGGTTTCAGGTGCTCCCCAGAATTAAGGAAGAAGTAAAAAAAAAAAAAAAAAAAAGAAGAAGAAGAAGAAGAAGAAAGAAGAAAAAAAAAAAAAAGAAAAGCTAAAATAAAATATGTTCATAATTTTTAAACACTACAGTACAAAACGTATCAACTTTTATGAATATTGTGTTTCTGAATAATACCTGTTATGTATTATTAACAATTTATTTAATTTTGGTTAAGTCATTTTAGTTTTGAAAATTATAAAGGTCCCTATTTTAAACTTTCAGTAAATTCTGAAGGTTGAAACTAAGGCCATAAATATTGTTTTTTCTAAGCAGCCTTAATTTTTCCAAAATATAAATTCAAGTTAATTTTTCAATTTTTTGACAGAATCGTTTTGATTTTTTTTAACAGGAGACAGTATTTGTGACAGTTCTATTACTACCAAATATTTTCAGAAAAATGTTATTTCTCAAATAACGGAACTACAAGTGAAATTTAAATTGTTAAAAACAGATAATTACATTAAATTTGTTAAGGATAGACTAAGTAAAACTGAAGATATCAGCCTGGCCTTCTATAATACCCCTGCATTTAATATTAATAATATTAATGGGTGGAAAGGCCCAAACTGTACAGACAGGCATGTTTTTACCCGTTATGCGGTGCATGGTTTCCACCATGTAATCTGTCAAATTAAAGAATTTCACGAGTGTAATGATAAATGTGTATGTGTATTATGTAGTGGCCTATGTACTAGGTACCACTTACTTCATTGTCCATCTCGGACCCTATCATTAAGTCAATATGCAAAAATGTAGACCTATATAAATATGTATATAAATATGTATAAGTACACCTTGGTGTTTAATAAATAAATAATTTCTCAAAATAACATTTTTAATCGTAAGATAAAATAGTTCAGAAATGTTGAAAATCACGCTTTTAAAAACAAGTTATTTTATTAATTTTTCAATTAACCACACAATTTCTGCTCTGAAGTTACAAATTTATTACTTATTTTTTTCCTTGATTCCATTATATTTGTAAAATTTAAAGCTCTAATTTTAGCTATAGTTTTTAATGGGGTGAATATTAATCTTCTTGAAAATCTTCACTTAAATTGCCTAAAAAACGGTCACGTGGTTGGAAAAAAAATCGCGCCTGCGGCGGGCTTTTTTGAGGGGCGTAGCCCCCCAAACCCCCTATGCTCCGTGAGCACTCCTTACTTCTAAAAGTGCTCCGCAGCTCAAAAAGGTTGAGAAACCCTGTCATATATGATTAATCATTATCATATCTCTCAATGTTATATCTAAATATTTTTGATGTATATCTAAATTAAAAAAAAATTATATGATAAACAAAATAATGCGGTATATTTATATATAAAAAGTAGAGAGGTTTCATTTAAAAAATTCAGCTTTAAATATTATTGTATAAAATGTTGTTTAGTGCGAAACAGTTATAAATTGTATATAATATTTCCGAGACTCACTATAGTGGAACAAATTAAAAACATATATTATATCCTACTCTAGTAGGTATGCATGTATGTATATATACATATATATATACACACATACACATATAAGATATGAAATTTTGTGAATAAATTTTGTTTGCAACGTCGAATTGTATGTATGAGAATCTCAACCACATGCAATTGTTCTACGCAAAACAATGTTTTTATTTTTTTAAAAAGTGAGTAAAATATAAATAATATATTGATTTAAATAAACTTTCATACACTAACTTTTTAAATAAACCATATTTTTGTATATATATATAAAGCTTTATCTAAATACACCAACTCTACCTCCCCTTCCTCTACATAAATTATGAAATAAATTACACCAGGTTTTTTTATTGAAATTTATGGTATGCCATAAAAAAAACTTAATCATAAACTGAAATTTTTAGTTTTTACGAAGAGGACATGACTGTGCCTCATTAGTTTTTTTTTTTTTTTTACTGCAGAGCTGAATTTTACATAAAACATGATTTTTCACTTCTCAACTTTATGACGTAAAATATTGCTTTAGTCGCGTTTTTTTACTTCTTTTAGTTTCAAAACTACTTCATCAGAGTGTAAGCTTATTTATTATGAAGATTTCTCACCAAAATTTGACTTTACATACAGATAACTGAGATAACTTTTCAGCGTTCTTATTATATTATTATTATCTTCTTGAAAGTCAATGACATTTTTTTTATTTAAATTGAAAATATTTTCCCAGCGGTAGATTTAAAGATTTTAATTTTTTTTTAACGACCAATTCAATTAACCTGCTAATTGATCTCTTTAATTCTGTTCATATCATAATTTATATACCTAAAATTAAGAGGGTTTTAAATGTTGTTTTTTTCAGTGTCATGGGTCATGGTGTTAAGATATTGCATTGTTTGTTTCCCCGCTGTTTAGATTTCTAAGCATTGCAGAGGCGCCCTACCGCTCTCTCAATCCAAGTTGGCGCCACCCTACGTGCTGGGTCAGTGAGCCACAACACCGGGAAACAAAAGCAGCGAGCGCACTTCAACCTCCATTGGCCACGTTCAGTTGTTGACATTGTGTACATAATATGAGTGTGTGTACATACACTGCACATTCCTCTCTTGCTGTACTGAATACCTGGCCCTCTTGCCATAGATTTGTCATGTTATCAGGGAAATTTCATAACGAAACAGCACAGGGAAATGTTTTTTAATGCAATATTTTAAAAGATTTTTTAAATACTATAGCATTTCATATGTTATTAAGGTTATTATATTTCACACAACATTTACGCAATATAATTATTATAAATATTTAATTAAAAAAACGAAAGACTTTTAGATATAGTTTTTGTCTTAATTTCAAGTAAAGTAATTTATATTGCTGAAATAACAAGTACAAATATTCATGTACAAATAATACTGTATATAAATTAAGTATGTATGTATGTATACTATGTATAAATTAATTTTCCTATCGTAGCAATATTTTGTACATAGAACGTAAACTCTGTGATGATAATTTTTTAAAGTTATATTCGTCTTTATAATCAAATATATAACCACATAGTAAAACCACATAGTATCAAATTCCTTTGTAATAGTAAAATCGCTCACAAATTTTAGATAATCCCAAAGCAAATCAAAATATTCTACAACAAGCGTTTCTTTTCTTTCTATTATGTTTAAGAATTCACTTCACATAACATTTATATCATATACCATGTAATATAAATAAAATACATTTTCTTTCATCCTTCTACACAAAATGCTATATCCTCAAAAATATATAAAAATATATATATTCGAAAAAAAAAAAAAAGAAAGAAAGAAAGAAAGAAAGAAAGAAAGAAAGAAAGAAAGAAAGAAAGAAAGAAAGAAAGAAAGAAAGAAAGAAAGAAAGAAAGAAAGAAAGAAAGAAAGAAAGAAAGAAAGAGAGAGAGAGAAAGAAAGAAAGAAAGAAAGAAAGAAAGAAAGAAAGAAAGAAAGAAAGAAAGAAAGAAAGAAAGAAAGAAAGAAAGAAAGAAAGAAAGAAAGAAAGAAAGAAAGAAAGAAAGAAAGAAAGAAAGAAAGAAAGAAAGAAAGAAAGAAAGAAAGAAAGAAAGAAAGAAAGAAAGAAAGAAAGAAAGAAAGAAAGAAAGAAAGAAAGAAAGAAAGAAAGAAAGAAAGAAAGAAAGAAAGAAAGAAAGAAAGAAAGAAAGAAAGAAAGAAAGAAAGAAAGAAAGAAAGAAAGAAAGAAAGAAAGAAAGAAAGAAAGAAAGAAAAGAAAAAGAAAAAGAAAAAAAAAGTGAAGAACAGAGAGAAAATCCTTTGCTGTTAGGTTTTTATCTCTGATCCACCACGTTTACCACATTTTTTTTCCTCGACTCACAAAGTGAGAGTATATGGTTGGCGGATTATAGATATTGGTGTTGACATTATTTGCACTGACCTGGAACGCTGGTGGTGGAGATTTACACGGTTCAGGAGATGCTCCAAGCCAGCGTAAGAGGAACGTACGAGTGGCTGCATCAGGGGGTGGAGCTGCTGGGGCACGTCCTCTTTGTTGTGCCACCGCGGTTTGGAGAACCTCGAGGGCCTCGGATAGTGAAGTGGGTCCTGGTGGCGAGTCTGCCTCGAGTCTTGCTCCTGTACAACACGACATACATGACATCACTGCACTGTATCACCTCATGTGTATAGTGTATGCTGTGTTTGCATGCAAACAAAAGATATCATACTCCTTTCTCTCTCTCTCTCTCTCTCTCTCTCTCTCTCTCTCTCTCTCTCTCTGTCTCTCTCCTCTTGATCTAATATATCTAACACATTTTGGAAAGTGAACGGGAATTCGAATGACACTTGATCATATTTCTTACACCACAAACTTGTTCTATCTCCCTCTTGGTTGACCTCTAAACCACATGCACAAACCTCGTTATATATAATATTTTTATTAATAATAATGATACAAGTATAAGCTACTTGCATAATAATCCACGTACCACATACGGTAGCAAGACGTAATGCATACTTGAAAAAAATATATATATATACCACTTTTGTATGGGTATTCACAAATTTTCTCATTAAATTTATTTAAAAAGATAACATCATTAGTATAACACAAGTATTTTTTAAATCGATTTTTTTAAAGTAAAACGACAAAAACAATAACGTAAAAAAAAAAAAGTACCTAAGAGAAGAAGGTGGTATGCATGAACATAAAAAAGATCGATCTGATGACAAAAGTTGATGCTAAGAGAAAAGGAACTTAGTTTTGTGCGAGTTCGTCTTAAAGCAAACTGAAGTTTTTCAAAATAATTTTATTGTGTATTGTGTGAGCCTGAGGCGTCCGCAACCAGCATGTCATGGCAAGAGAGAGAGAGAGAGAGAGAGAGAGAGAGAGAGAACCAATCGATGATGATGTTGCTGACATAATGCTGGGAGTAAAATGTAAAATACACTGAAAGAAACTGAAATCTTAATGCAATTACCAGTTTCAAGGAATGTACTGTACGTGTTCGAGGAATCCAAGATTTATCTACAAAGTTATATTTTTCATATTTTGGAATTCTCAATCTATCGCACTCTTTGGTTTTTCAACTATATTTATTTGCTTACAGAACTTTAACTTTGATTTGCGCACATTTGTGGAATAAAATTAGTATTCTCATGCATCTTAATTTCTCAACACACCCTCAACATCAAGCACTCTTTACGTGTTTGCAATAGGTTTATTGTTTTACATTTTAACAAGAATAATTAATAAAAAAAAAAAAGTAAAGCAGAACGATACGACAAGTCAATTAATTTAATGATGACAAACAAACCACAAGAAGTGGGTGTTAAAGAGAATACAAAAAACACGGTGCGTATTCTTTTTTTTTTTTTTTTTCTTCTTCTTTTTTTCTTTCGTATTCTATATATATTATGTATGTATATAAAAGAAATTTAGTTGAAAGCTTGTCGTTTCTTTATTTGTTATAAAAAAGATGAAAAAACTCGCGATCAAATGTGTTGAAAGAAGAAAAATAAAAGCATATTTTTGATTGTGTGGTCACAAGAAGATTTTTTCTTCCTTTCTTTTTACGTGGAAAAAGAAAAGAAAGGAAAGTAAGAGGGTGAGATATTGCGAGAAAATGGGCAGGTGAGTACGCGTCACTCCATCTGTCTAATGCACTCGATATCGATCCAAATTTCATCAATTTCCTCTCTCGCTTTTGCTGTAAATACACATAAAACTTAATTATCATTTACCTCTGTGCGTAAGCATATAAAAACATGTACAAGAAATTAATTTGCCTTGCTGCCAACATTAAGAAATACAGTACAAAATTTAAGCCCATGTGCATTTGAAGACTTTTCTGAGATTGATTTTTTTTTTACCGGGGGGTGAGGTGGGGGAGGGAGGAAAGAATATTTTTTATTTATTCTTTACATCTTCACAAAAATTTATATTTTAAATTTTAAGTTTAGAACAGCATGCCATTTTTGATTTGCTTGAAAATTTCTTCTTCTTATTTTTCCTTTCTTTCTTTTTCTTTTTTTTTTTTTTGTTTTTTTTTTTTTTCCTTTGTAAAGTGAGACTAATGGAACACAAATTTGTAAAAGCAAAGTATATAGAGAGGAACTGAAAAAGAGATTAAAAGCTAAAATAAAATTGAAAATAATTTTTTGTACATTTTATCATTTATCACATCTTTAAAAACAATTTAAGAAGAAGAAGAAAAAAAAAATATGGTAAAATGTGTGCTGGGTTGGATTTGTTTTCTTTGAAACTTTTTTTTTTTTTTTTTTTTTTTTAATTTTGCCAATGGACTTGTATGATATAAATCAATGTATTGCAAATCCTTTTGTTACTCGTGTCGCTCACACATACACACACAATGCATTTGAAAGTCCATTCTTACTAGTAAATTGGATTGCTTAAATTGACTGATGTTTTATATTGACTTTCCGAGTTCCGACATTACTTTTCAATTTATAACATAAATTTTCACTTCTTTTATTCTTTAATATAAAACAGATTTATTACTACATTATTATATTCTGTCCAATTTTCTTTTCTATACCCTTATCATAAAATTATCTCATGAATGATTTTATGTATGGAGTACCTAAAAGTTACGTTACAAAAATGTAATTCACCATTATATATCATACATTTTTTTATGAGAGCATTTTAGTAGTGCTGTGTTATTACGTACTCCAACTTTTTTTATTATCTTATATTATATTCCAGATATTTGAAAATCATAAAACGGACGCACAAAAGAAATACATGTCAACAAATAAGTGATTATTAAAATCTTAAATCACTTTAGTCATTGTTTTCTTCTTTATTTTTAGATCGAAATTTGACATGATGCCCGATTAAAGTTGATAAGACCAGATTTTTTGTTTAAAATAAAATTAAACAAAACCAAAAATCTGGTATTATATATATATATGATATATATATATATATATATATATATATATATATATATATATATATATATATATATATATATAGTAAATACATAATTTATACTATAGTAAAATAAAATTGCAAATTTAATTATCTCGGCAACATTAATTTGGGATTAAACCAAGTTTTTCTCATGATTAGTATAAATAAAATTGTATAAAATAGCAATTAAAGCAACAAACAAAACAACGATTAATCGAATATTTCACAATTCTCACTAAAATAAGACTATATGGTTTGATAAAATACGACTAGTGGTTTCACCTTTTAAACTTTTGTCTTGTAAGAAGAAGACAAATCATTGCATTTTTCTTTTTCTCTTTTCTTTAAAAAAGTATAATTAAACAAACCCTCGCTGACAGAACCATACTATTCCAAAACTACTTAAAGACTTTTATAATTGTACGAACATTTTACTTTTATTTCTCTTTGTTCCGGTAACTGTTATCAAATGAACACCAGATGAAACCACACACATTTATATATACTGTTGTATAATGTGCAGTATAATAATCTGTCTCTACTTTTGCACATAGCTTGTGGCAATAGATGTCAACGAAGCGACACCAATGAAATTTCATTTTCCATTGTTATATAATATGTATTATGAGAAATCTGCACTCATTGATATTAATACAGCGTATTATATAATTACTTTTTCTTTTCTTATGTATATATAACAAGAATAGTTGATACTTTCTATGTGTATATTCTCTCTATACGGATGAAAATAAACTTTATAATTATGTATTATACAAGAAATGGATTTTGTGTCAACTGACTCGATTACTTAGCAGACGTAAATTGTAATACGTCAACACAATATAAATACTACATATTATATTAAGAAAATTTTCAAGCTTTACGAATACAAAATAATTAAGAAATAAATGAATAATTTATTCAAGACAAAATTCAGTATTATAACTAGATACAATTCTTATTATTTTGTTTAGTGAAGATTAAAAACTGTCTAAAATACAAAACTTTACGTTATACTTCATATAAAACTAACTTGTAAGTATTTTACTATATACGTATAAAATTTAATACATGTAATTGTTATGAGAAATTTTACACGAAATGTCACGTATACGTCGTACATATGTATAGGGGTAAAATATTTAATTACTGTATATATAATCCATCAAATTATCAAACTATATGTTATCGTTGGTATTGTCACGCACGCAGTGTATATAATATTTGTCATTATACATTATCCATTTATTTACATATAAGAAGAGACCTAGATTTTTGTTATGTTATGTACCATATAGAGGAAGAGCAGGTGAAGTATGTTTGCAAATGTGAGATAACATTGTACTGCAGTATACTTTTTTTTTTTTTTTTTTTTTTTTTTGACTGGGCAATAACATCGAGATAGTGTAACATCCCAACAGCATCTCTAATGTTATACGTATACTACTATTATACGAGAGGCAAACCCAGGCAGGCAAAATTGTTATACATAAAGCCCCCCGAGCTTTACTGGTGCACAGTCAGTTTCATTTTAAACAATACTACCAGATGAGTTTCCCTCTTCCAAATCAACATTCTTCTTTTCTTTTTATATATTTCTCCCATCATCACACAATTTTTTTTTTTTTTTTTTTTTTTTTTGTTAATGCCAAAGGGAATAATATATATATTTCAATATCATGTATAAGGTATATTATATAGCCCTTTTTTTAAATTGGTACGTTTAGTATTATTTTATATTTAAAGTTGATATAATTAATGTAGAAAAAAATAACATCGCAGAAAAAGTTGGTATTATTGTTACATATATACACAGTTAAAACATTAAATATTTAATATTATGCATAAATAGAAAAGCAAAAAGGGTTTGTTGTGGTTTTTAAGTGTAGAGAAATGAGAGATGAGAGAGAAAAAAGAGCATCAAAATCCACTACAAATGTAAACGAAAAATACTACGTATACCACCACATTTCTATTAAAGAGGACATGTTAAAATACACACATATAGAACTGGTAAATGTTAAATTTTATTTGTGAGCAATTTTAATTAACATGGACATTATTACTGTAACCATATGTGTGATAATAAGTACTATATATACCAGAATGTGTTATAGAAAATTAACTTCTTTTTTTTCCCCATCTAAATAATTCGATATACCGCATTCTCATGTTTATCTAATTAGAAATAATTTTAGATTAGTGGTATCATGTGTATTACACATTTAACTATATAGGGTATTTGGTACCTATTGGGAGGTTATATTATTTACATATTACATCTACCAATATTGCAGGGGTGTATGAGATATTATTATATGACATTGGCATGTGTAACTAATCAGTGATGCAAGAATGTTATTTAACCGTAACTGTTAAAACAAACACTATAATAATGTTATTTACTGTCAAATTATCATAACACAGTAGTTGACGAAACAAATTTGAAATAATACAAAATGTTTTTTAACGTTTAAATTGCCTTTCTCTCTATCTTTCTCTTTCTCTAAAAAACTTATTTTTTAATGCATAAAATTTGCTAATTTAACTTTACTGTGACTTAAAAAGCACGCAGTAGCAAAACCTCTCTCTCTCTCTCACTCTCTCTTTTACCTCTTTCATTCAAATATACAGTACAATTTAAAATATTATGTTTATGGTACAATTATTTATAAACTATAAAATTGCGCGCACCAAAAATTCATACAAACATTAAATTAATTTATTACCGTGTATACATGTATAATACTTCAATATTTATAATGTTAAAATAATTACATTGCGGTATACTGTATTATGAAACTTTATTTTTTCTTTTGTAACAGCTACACTTTAAATTTAAATAAATATTGAGTATAATAAATGAAGCCTAAAATGAAGCTGTTCAAAAAATATAGAAACAGATTTTTTCCCTTTTTTTGTTGTATACAAAAAATATATAACATTTTCAACATAGGACGCATACTTTTTTTGTAATGATTATATTTTTCCTCTTAGTCCATATAAAAAAATGAGGGTTCTTGTTAAAAAAAAAAAAAAAAAAAAAAAAACTATATGGACTTCATTAAAGCTAGCTCAGTGTAGCGTAGTGCGTAGTATAAGGCGCCCTACAGTCTTTTACTGACTACCGATTTATTAAGAGAACAGCCGTCTCCATTCATCTTCTTGACTTTTTTCTAATTATTATTAAAACAACTTTTTTTTGACGCGAAAGTATCACCAAATGATATACTAAATTAAATACTTTCGCATTTTTTATTAATATTAAAAACCAATAGTCTCACGTATATTGCTTTTTTTTTCCTTTTTAATGGAATTTTAATTAATGAAAGTGTATTGACATTAAAATTCGAGTATGTGTTGTAAAATAATATTATAATTATAACTATATAAATGGTAAAAAAAAAAAAAAATCCAATTTTTTGTTTCAGCAAATTGTAATTGTTGGTTACAGTATTCCCATCTCAATACAATAATGTTTAATAACTTTTTTTTTTTTTTTTTTTTTGCAAATTGAAAATAAACACACACGCCTACGTAGTATGCTGCTTATAACTCCTTTAAAAAAATGTCAAAATGATGGGAGTTCTCAGATTTTTACTTTAATTTTTAAAATTTAAATCCCTAGATTTAAAAAAAAATTTGAAGCAAGTATCGTAAAAAATTCAAAGTATTTTTTAATAATTATATAATGTTTTAATATGAAACTAATTGTATGCTGCTTTCAAAAATTAGTATGGAGGTAAAGAATATTTTAACTTTTTTTTCTGTTATAAAATTGAAAACTTTTTTAAAACCTTTATTTTATGAGGAAAGAAAACTTTGCTAATAAACGGAGTTGTTATTGTTGCATTAATACCTAATAAAATTCCTATTTATACAATACTTTGTTTTTAATATATTATAAAACTGAGATTTTTATTTTTTGATATTTTAGTTCATTGCCATCGTATTTCAGTAAAAGATAAATTGATATTTCAACCCCCGAGACTCCCGAAAGATATATGAAATTTGATTGACAGCAAGCAAGGTGAGGCCCACTCACTTGTATGTCGCTCCGAGTCCCTATTTGCCGAAGCATTGTGACACATAAGACACCACCACCGTGCCATCCACTCTCCACCCACCGCCACCACAGGTAACCTTTGAGTCGGGGTGGGGCCAGTAGTACACCTTGCAGTATTATAAGTGGTAAGAGCTGCCGCAGAGGAACCGCGATGTTTCGCGGGACTCTTCTCGTCACTCATACACAAGAGTAAAGCACCTGTTGTTGTTACAACCAACCTTAACCGTCCGCGTTTGACTGACTGAACCTAACAACACTTATACCGACGGACGTATTGGGCTTGCCTTGCTTTTGCGCGCGTCCCATTTCAGCGCACGGCCCGCCCCAACCCCGTGGGTCGATGAACAGCGCAAGAGCACCACTACCATCGTGTTTAACACACGCATTCTCACGCGCACACCCCAAGTCGCGAGCAAAATTATTTTACCTCTCTTATTTAATAATATACTTTACTATATACGCTAACTTCGCTTCAATAGCATGTAATTAGGTTTCACAGCTACACTTCTTAAAAGTTTATACTGATACGACACTGAGTAGCATATTCAAGAAGCGCAAGGGTTACAAGATTAGCAATATTATTTTGGAAGTTTACGTATTTATAAATGCGAAGCAAATATTTAAATTACAAACTAAATAAGTTGAAAAATTAATTAATTTTGTTTATCAACTCAATTAGTATTTAATTTTAAACTTCGTGATTATTGGACAATTTTCTTTAACTAATAATTGAATTCATGAAATCAAATATAAACGGGAAATATTTTACATAAGCATATAAACATAAAATATATTATTATAATACAGTAAAATAAATGCAAATTTATTTAGTAAATTGAAATTTTTTTTTTTTTTTGCTTGGTTTACATTTATTTATAATTTTACCAATTTGGTGGGTATCATCTATTTTAAAGAAAATAAATTGCCAACACAGATAACTAACGTAAAGCTATTTGAAACAGCCACTAGAGTAGGAAAATTTAATTTTTTTCGCCCACACACCTGAGCTCGTACTGCAAACCAATTTCCAGATAACATTGTTTGTTTTGTATCCTCATACATAATATATCTTCATGTGAGCTTTTCTACTGGGTATTTCAATACAAAAATAAATAAATATAATAATAATTAGTTTTCCTTATATTTACATAAAAAATCTTGTTATTATGCTAGATTATGCTAAAAAAAACTTCACCAATAACTTTTAATTATTAATTTTCTAATTATATTTTTAATTCACTTAAAAACCACATAGTAATATTCCCAAAAAAGCATCAAAACGGTGGGTGAACGATATCGAAAAAATGTTACTTTTATTGAATATATTTTGGTGCTTTATTATTATCTTTTTTTTTTTTTTTTTTAATTTTTAATTTTAAATAATAAGTTGGTTAAAACGAGCTACACCCGACAAAAGTATTAAATTATTGAAAAATGTTAATTTCTCTATGACGAAGGCCAAAATTGACACTTATCTGTGCTTATACAGTATAACTGAACTGCAGTACGTATTATATTTATCTGGTCAAGCATGGCGCTAGTGCGCAACCAACCTACACACTTTAAATGTATTTTCTATATCAGATCTATTAAATCCTATAGGGTCTATGCATTCATGTTAAAGTCGACGCCATGTTGGATAACTCAATAACATGGTCTGCATAGGAAAATAGCTCATTTTGACAATTTAAAAACAATTTACAATATTTTTGAGAGCATTGATGCTGTTAATATAATAGGTTGTATTAGTGTCTCAAGTATTTGTAAAAATTTGAGTAACAAAAAAATAAACAATTTTCCAAAGAAAATAGCCAAAAAGGAAGTTTGTCCTATGCTGAGCAATGTTATTCACTACTCCAGTATGGCCTCCAAGCGCATTAAATATGATGTCAAATATACCTTACATTACACATACACATACATTGTATACAGCTTATGACATAAAAATCTTTATTCCATTGTCTTTATTTTATATTCATTTATTAACCTTAGTTCTGGAAAATTTTAAATATTTCAAAAATGGTTTGAGGCCCTTTTTTTCTTCTTCTTCTTTCTTTCTTTCCTTCTTTTTTTTTTTTTTGACGATTATAAATTAGGATGATCTACAAACTAATTTTGGGACAACATTTAAGTTTTCATTGTGACCAGAGATAATTAGGGTCAAAATTAACATATAATTAGCATTTTGCTATTATTTATTTATTGAAAATAACTTTTGTTAAAACATTCTGATATTATTATGCTCTATCGATTGCTTTTAGTTTTATATTCAAAAGTCTATCCTAGTTTCAGAAAATGAAGGGATATTTTTGCTTATATCAATAATATTAATTATGTTTAAAAAAAAAAAATAGAAAATAGTATTTTTTTTTATTATTAATATTATTATTATTTTTTTAAAAATAATTAATACCAACCGCGATGGTTTTTTCCTATATATTATATATCAATAATATTGTTTTTAAATTTCAATACAAAACAAAAATGGTTAAAAATTATTTTGAGTAATATAGGGGGTACAGAGAAATCGTATTTAAAATTTTTTTTCTTGAAAGCTTTGTATCATGCTTTAAAGAATTAGATGTATCCACAAATGTTTGGCAAAATGTTTAACAATCATCTAGCTGCTTAGGAAGAGAAGAAGAAGGAAAAAAATAATAATAATAATAAAAAATCACAGCTGACTGAAATTTATTGTTGAATATAGAAATTTGATTACTTTTAATTAATTTGAAACTTGCTGAAATAATATTATTTCATGTGCAATATTTAAGTATAATCACTTAAATACTATGGTACACACAAAGACAAGATGTAATCTATATGATTTCCTGGTTTATATAGGATAAATTAAAGATTAAAAAATAAAATAAAAACTTATGTTCTCACTCTAAGCAAAACAAACATATAATTATGAAGTGTGTGATGCAGCATCATTATAAAACATTAAAAAAAATTGTAGTTAATCATTAATCTGAATCTATACCTGCATTTATGTCTTCCAAATATAAATTTCAAAAAAACAAACAAAAAAACAAACAAACAGGTAAGTATCATGACGCCATAATACCTTTCGGTGTAGGCCAGGAATAAAAACCTTTTCAGTGGGGGCTTGAACGCATGATATGAGGTTTACCAGACCTCAGGCTCAACCCACTATCATACTATTCTGGGCTCAACTACCAACTGACTCCTACTGACTCATGGAAAACCCAAGTACTGACCACACTCAAAGTTGCTTAACTTTGGTGATCAAATGGGGACCGGTTCAGACAACACAATACGGCTGTGCTTTAGTATGATAATTAAAATTATAACATTTGAGTTGACTAACTTTAAATACAGTTTAGCTAATTTTATTATGATTAATGTTTGTCCATGCACATTATTATTAGTGTTCTTTTTGCCTTATCTAATAAGCAATTAAGTAGTCTACTTTCTTAAGCTGAAGTGTTTGTTTTGTTAAGATTTAAAAAATCAATAATAACAATAAACTTATATTGTAATTAAAGCCTGAAATTCCAAATTTCTTTAAGGGAGTAGGATACCAACCTTATGTCTCAAAAACTAGAAGTGTTTTGGGTCTAAATTTGGTGTCATTGTGTAGCTAAGGTTCACACCTAGCTGTGATAAAAATTTCATGATGTTTGACCGTCTCAAAAAGAAAAAAAATTATTGAAATTAACGTTTGGCCTTATGGGCTTAAATTTTCAAAAAATCACATAAAATTAATTTGCACAGTGACCCCCCCCCCCAATTTTTTGTATATTTGTAATTGTCTCAAGCTGTAGTATCATTGTGCAAAATTTCATATTTTTTTGACGAGAAAAGTTTGGGTCTAATGGCCGACGTTGGTCCCCTACTCCCTTAATCTTTGATAACTATTATTATTTTTTTTTTGTACTTAACTTAATTGACACAAAATATTAATGGAATAACAACAATAATGAAATACAATATGTTTATTTTATAAATAGCAGTATTAACTACACCAGGTATGTTTGTTGCTCATGATTATAATGAGAGTTTCCACTACAGTAATTAAAAACATGTGCGTTCATCCCCCCCCCCTCCCCTCCTTCTTACAGGTATTATAAAATAAATACATTGAGAAGTATGGAACAGACTGCATGTATGTACGTAGTAAAGAACATCTCCAAGGTTAGGTATAACAATTTTCATACTGTATTATAGACATACCGCTACTTAATAGGTAATCGCAGAAGGGTTGCTTTGTCTTTATAGAATGGGGCACATACAAATTGTTTAATATCATAGTTATTGTAACAATGGAGTTATTTCTATACCAGTAATACGCAAGTTTCTCATAGACTTTGTCGAAGTATGTACATCCTGGAAAATATGTAGCTTAAATGTATGTGACGTCTATCTTACCTGATATAATCCCATCCATTTGTTGTAAAGCTGCCTCTAACATTTTACTAGCTTCAGCTTGTGGACTCATGGCTAAACCAGGACGAGCATCCCGGTGATCTTCTGCTTTGCCCATTGCACTCTATAAACATACATGAAATTTGCACATTAGATATTATAAGTTAGGTAAATTAACACATAAATTCAAGGTTGGGCTCTGTGTACATTAATGGAGGGGAAAAAAAAAAAAAAAAAAAAAAATCACATGACATGGAAAGCAACAGGTTGTATAAATACTAACATTATCATTTTACCATTTAAATTAAATCTTAAAGGCTGTGACAATTCTTCTATTATTCTGACCTCATTCCACGGCTTTATGACAATTTATAGCTACGCCGCTTACGCAGCCCTAATCAGCTTTAGATAAGGTGGTAAGATGTTACTTCACCGGCACTCCAGCTACGATTTTGATTTTGGCATTTTTGGAAACTAGATCGAAAATGGGATCGAAAAGGTCATTATGCATTTCTTGGGGAAATGCATAATTAGTGAGATATTCGCTAATTAAGAACGCTAATTAATTACTAGGCGCATGCGCATAGCGATTGCCGCGAAACTTGAAAATGGCAACGTTGCAACCGAGAGCGCATGCGCACCGCGGGAAAAGTAGATTTGCTTTAAATTTCAATCTTGGAAGTGACCGCAACTTCTAAAATGAGCTAAAATAACCATTACATCGTTATAATTTACTATTTATTTGCATATTCTGGAAGATAGTGCCTTCCTTTACTTCTCCTATAAATTTCGTGACTACATTCGGGTTAACAAGCACTAAAAATGCCCATTAAATAAATATAACACCAAGTTTGGACTATACAATGAGTTCAAAATGAAGCAAAAATGCATAGCATGTTTCAATTGACTAGTTAAATAGTTTTCCTAAAAGATAAATTCTTCCTGAAGTTTTCCTAAAAAATTCAGGACTGGACTCCGCTATTTAGGTCTTCAAAACATTAAATTTTATTGAAATTGGAACGAGATTGCACTAAAGGTAAGTTTTCAAGTTTCATAATTATTTTAAAATTAGTAGCATGTTTCAATTAACCAAACGTTTATATTTCCTGACAGATAAATTCTTCCTGAACTTTTCCTGAAAAATTCAGGAGTGGAATCAGCTATTTAAAACTTGAAAAAAAAAACTTCTTTAGATTTGACTAAAAATTAAACTATACTCAATTTTTAAATTTCAAATAACATCAAAAATTAAAAGCATGTTTCAATCAATAAAATATATATATTTCCTGAAAGATAAAATTCTCCTGAACTTATCCTAAAAGTTCCAGGACTGGATTCTGCTACTTAGGTCTTGAAACAGGCAAAACTTATTCATTTTGAACTAGAAATGAAAGTTACCCAATTTTAAATTTTAATAACAAAGAAAAAAATTAAAAGCATGTTTCAATCAATAAAATAAATATATTTCCTGAAAGATAAAATTCTCCTCAACTTATCCTAAAAGTTTCAGGACTGGATTCTGCTACTTAGGTCTTGAAACAGGCAAAACTTATTCATTTTTAACTAGAAATGAAAGTTACTCAATTTTAAATTTTAATAACAAAGAAAAAAATTAAAAGCATGTTTCAATCAATAAAATAAATATATTTACTGAAAGATAAAATTCTCCTCAACTTATCCTAAAAGTTCCAGGACTGGATTCTGCTACTTAGGTCTTGAAACAGGCAAAACTTATTCATTTTGAACTAGAAATGAAAGTTACCCAATTTTAAATTTTAATAAAGAAAAAAAAATTAAAAGCATGTTTCAATCAATAAAATAAATATATTTCCTGAAAGATAAAATTCTCCTCAACTTATCCTAAAAGTTCCAGGACTGGATTCTGCTACTTAGGTCTTGAAACAGGCAAAACTTATTCATTTTTAACTAGAAATGAAAGTTACTCAATTTTAAATTTTAATAACAAAGAAAAAAATTAAAAGCATGTTTCAATCAATAAAATAAATATATTTACTGAAAGATAAAATTCTCCTCAACTTATCCTAAAAGTTCCAGGACTGGATTCTGCTACTTAGGTCTTGAAACAGGCAAAACTTATTCATTTTGAACTAGAAATGAAAGTTACCCAATTTTAAATTTTAATAAAGAAAAAAAATTAAAAGCATGTTTCAATCAATAAAATAAATATATTTCCTGAAAGATAAAATTCTCCTCAACTTATCCTAAAAGTTCCAGGACTGGATTCTGCTACTTAGGTCTTGAAACAGGCAAAACTTATTCATTTTGAACTAGAAATGAAAGTTACCCAATTTTAAATTTTAATAACAAAGAAAAAAATTAAAAGCATGTTTCAATCAATAAAATAAATATATTTCCTGAAAGATAAAATTCTCCTCAACTTATCCTAAAAGTTCCAGGACTGGATTCTGCTACTTAGGTCTTGAAACAGGCAAAACTTAATCATTTTTAACTCGAAATGAAAGTTACTCAATTTTAAATTTTAATAACAAAGAAAAAAATTAAAAGCATGTTTCAATCAATAAAATAAATATATTTCCTGAAAGATAAAATTCTATTGAACTTATCCTAAAAGTTCCAGGACTGGATTCTACTATTTAAAATTTTAGCATTTTCGATCCCCAACACTGTGGAAATGCTTTGGGGTCGTTATACTACTTATAAATAAGTGGTGAGAAAAAAATAAGTTTGTCACACTTATTTATAAGCAATAGCAGGGATTCACAAGGAGGAAAAAATTTAGTTTCATTATTATTTTTTATTGTACTTAATAAAAATTAATTTATTAAAAAAAAGGAATTATTACAACATTTATATAAAAAATATTATTTTTTTAAAAAAATATGAAATATTTGTTCCTCCTCGTCCTACCCGCATGCATCATTTGTTCTTCCCATGCACTCAATAAAAGTAATGTAATGTTTACAACAAAATAATTTATTTACTGTTTTTTTCTAAACTGTAATAAAAAGATTGCATTATTGGACTTGCCAACGACTATCAATCTTATTAAAAGGTTACTTTCATACTTTTACCTTATCTTTTTTCCATGTGAATTTATCTTAAAATTTTAACACAGGTTAATATTTAATAGCATATATTTTTCAAAGAACTACATGAATATTTTTCCTTTATAATAAAATTTTCCTGAACTTTTCCTGACATATTTGGAACAGTGGCGTGCGGTGCCGATTTTTAAATTCTAATGATTATAGCGCCGAATTTTACTGGTCGATTTTTTAGAAATTTTGAAATTTCGTAGTCAGAAAGCCAAAATAATGATATTTATTATTTATTTATTTGTATTGTGAAGTAGAAGGTCCCAAAGGGCCCCTTAAACAGAAAAATTGAGGTAATTTTTTACTCTTCTGATCACAAAAGACACCCAAAATTAAGAAATCGAATAAAGACTAAATTTCATGATAAAAGAGTTTTGGTAAAAGCCTAAAACCGCAAATTTGGACCAATTTTCTTATGTGGGCCTAATTAAGGTAACTTCAAAGTCAAAACATTTTCAAATTGAATCAAAATTTTATAATTCAGTTAGAAAAACGAAAACTTTAGATTTTGTGTTTTAATGGGTACCAATTTCAAAAATCACATTTTGGGTCTCCCAAGTCTCCACAAACGGAACCAAAAGGGTCCAATTTGTTTCAAAATGAAAGATATCGTAAATCTAACTGCAGCAATCGATTTGTAAGGGCCAAAAAAACATAGGAATCAATATAATACACACCAAAATCGGAACATCCCTAGTTTTTTTATTTTTATGATTCATTGGGACTGATGCAATATTGCATCAGTCCCAATGGGCCCTAAAAATAAAAAAACTAGGGATGTTCCGATTTTGGTGTGTATTATATTGATTCCTATGTTTTTTTGGCCCTTACAAATCGATTGCTGCAGTTAGATTTACGATATCTTTCATTTTGAAACAAATTGGACCCTTTTGGTTCCGTTTGTGGAGACTTGGGAGACCCAAAATGTGATTTTTGAAATTGGTACCCATTAAAACACAAAATCTAAAGTTTTCGTTTTTCTAACTGAATTATAAAATTTTGATTCAATTTGAAAATGTTTTGACTTTGAAGTTACCTTAATTAGGCCCACATAAGAAAATTGGTCCAAATTTGCGGTTTTAGGCTTTTACCAAAACTCTTTTATCATGAAATTTAGTCTTTATTCGATTTCTTAATTTTGGGTGTCTTTTGTGATCAGAAGAGTAAAAAATTACCTCAATTTTTCTGTTTAAGGGGCCCTTTGGGACCTTCTACTTCACAATACAAATAAATAAATAATAAATATCATTATTTTGGCTTTCTGACTACGAAATTTCAAAATTTCTAAAAAATCGACCAGTAAAATTCGGCGCTATAATCATTAGAATTCTAAAAATCGGCACCGCACGCCACTGTTCCAAATATGTCAGGAAAAGTTCAGGAAAATTTTATTATAAAGGAAAAATATTCATGTAGTTCTTTGAAAAATATATGCTATTAAATATTAACCTGTGTTAAAATTTTAAGATAAATTCACATGGAAAAAAGATAAGGTAAAAGTATGAAAGTAACCTTTTAATAAGATTGATAGTCGTTGGCAAGTCCAATAATGCAATCTTTTTATTACAGTTTAGAAAAAAACAGTAAATAAATTATTTTGTTGTAAACATTACATTACTTTTATTGAGTGCATGGGAAGAACAAATGATGCATGCGGGTAGGACGAGGAGGAACAAATATTTCATATTTTTTTAAAAAAATAATATTTTTTATATAAATGTTGTAATAATTCCTTTTTTTTAATAAATTAATTTTTATTAAGTACAATAAAAAATAATAATGAAACTAAATTTTTTCCTCCTTGTGAATCCCTGCTATTGCTTATAAATAAGTGTGACAAACTTATTTTTTTCTCACCACTTATTTATAAGTAGTATAACGACCCCAAAGCATTTCCACAGTGTTGGGGATGGAAAATGCTAAAATTTTAAATAGTAGAATCCAGTCCTGGAACTTTTAGGATAAGTTCAATAGAATTTTATCTTTCAGGAAATATATTTATTTTATTGATTGAAACATGCTTTTAATTTTTTTCTTTGTTATTAAAATTTAAAATTGGGTAACTTTCATTTCTAGTTCAAAATGAATAAGTTTTGCCTGTTTCAAGACCTAAGTAGCAGAATCCAGTCCTGGAACTTTTAGGATAAGTTGAGGAGAATTTTATCTTTCAGTAAATATATTTATTTTATTGATTGAAACATGCTTTTAATTTTTTTCTTTGTTATTAAAATTTAAAATTGGGTAACTTTCATTTCTAGTTCAAAATGAATAAGTTTTGCCTGTTTCAAGACCTAAGTAGCAGAATCCAGTCCTGGAACTTTTAGGATAAGTTGAGGAGAAATTCATCTTTCAGTAAATATATTTATTTTATTGATTGAAACATGCTTTTAATTTTTTTCTTTGTTATTAAAATTTAAAATTGAGTAACTTTCATTTCTAGTTAAAAATGATTAAGTTTTGCCTGTTTCAAGACCTAAGTAGCAGAATCCAGTCCTGGAACTTTTAGGATAAGTTGAGGAGAATTTTATCTTTCAGGAAATATATTTATTTTATTGATTGAAACATGCTTTTAATTTTTTTCTTTGTTATTAAAATTTAAAATTGAGTAACTTTCATTTCTAGTTAAAAATGAATAAGTTTTGCCTGTTTCAAGACCTAAGTAGCAGAATCCAGTCCTGGAACTTTTAGGATAAGTTGAGGAGAATTTTATCTTTCAGGAAATATATTTATTTTATTGATTGAAACATGCTTTTAATTTTTTTCTTTGTTATTAAAATTTAAAATTGAGTAACTTTCATTTCTAGTTAAAAATGAATAAGTTTTGCCTGTTTCAAGACCTAAGTAGCAGAATCCAGTCCTGGAACTTTTAGGATAAGTTGAGGAGAATTTTATCTTTCAGGAAATATATTTATTTTATTGATTGAAACATGCTTTTAATTTTTTTCTTTGTTATTAAAATTTAAAATTGAGTAACTTTCATTTCTAGTTAAAAATGATTAAGTTTTGCCTGTTTCAAGACCTAAGTAGCAGAATCCAGTCCTGGAACTTTTAGGATAAGTTGAGGAGAATTTTATCTTTCAGGAAATATATTTATTTTATTGATTGAAACATGCTTTTAATTTTTTTCTTTCTTATTAAAATTTAAAATTGGGTAACTTTCATTTCTAGTTCAAAATGAATAAGTTTTGCCTGTTTCAAGACCTAAGTAGCAGAATCCAGTCCTGGAACTTTTAGGATAAGTTGAGGAGAATTTTATCTTTCAGTAAATATATTTATTTTATTGATTGAAACATGCTTTTAATTTTTTTTCTTTGTTATTAAAATTTAAAATTGGGTAACTTTCATTTCTAGTTCAAAATGAATAAGTTTTGCCTGTTTCAAGACCTAAGTAGCAGAATCCAGTCCTGGAACTTTTAGGATAAGTTGAGGAGAAATTCATCTTTCAGTAAATATATTTATTTTATTGATTGAAACATGCTTTTAATTTTTTTCTTTGTTATTAAAATTTAAAATTGAGTAACTTTCATTTCTAGTTAAAAATGATTAAGTTTTGCCTGTTTCAAGACCTAAGTAGCAGAATCCAGTCCTGGAACTTTTAGGATAAGTTGAGGAGAATTTTATCTTTCAGGAAATATATTTATTTTATTGATTGAAACATGCTTTTAATTTTTTTCTTTGTTATTAAAATTTAAAATTGAGTAACTTTCATTTCTAGTTAAAAATGAATAAGTTTTGCCTGTTTCAAGACCTAAGTAGCAGAATCCAGTCCTGGAACTTTTAGGATAAGTTCAATAGAATTTTATCTTTCAGGAAATATATTTATTTTATTGATTGAAACATGCTTTTAATTTTTTTTCTTTGTTATTAAAATTTAAAATTGGGTAACTTTCATTTCTAGTTCAAAATGAATAAGTTTTGCCTGTTTCAAGACCTAAGTAGCAGAATCCAGTCCTGGAACTTTTAGGATAAGTTGAGGAGAATTTTATCTTTCAGTAAATATATTTATTTTATTGATTGAAACATGCTTTTAATTTTTTTCTTTGTTATTAAAATTTAAAATTGAGTAACTTTCATTTCTAGTTAAAAATGAATAAGTTTTGCCTGTTTCAAGACCTAAGTAGCAGAATCCAGTCCTGGAACTTTTAGGATAAGTTGAGGAGAATTTTATCTTTCAGTAAATATATTTATTTTATTGATTGAAACATGCTTTTAATTTTTTTCTTTGTTATTAAAATTTAAAATTGGGTAACTTTCATTTCTAGTTCAAAATGAATAAGTTTTGCCTGTTTCAAGACCTAAGTAGCAGAATCCAGTCCTGGAACTTTTAGGATAAGTTCAGGAGAATTTTATCTTTCAGGAAATATATATATTTTATTGATTGAAACATGCTTTTAATTTTTGATGTTATTTGAAATTTAAAAATTGAGTATAGTTTAATTTTTAGTCAAATCTAAAGAAGTTTTTTTTTTCAAGTTTTAAATAGCTGATTCCACTCCTGAATTTTTCAGGAAAAGTTCAGGAAGAATTTATCTGTCAGGAAATATAAACGTTTGGTTAATTGAAACATGCTACTAATTTTAAAATAATTATGAAACTTGAAAACTTACCTTAGTGCAATCTCGTTCCAATTTCAATAAAATTTAATGTTTTGAAGACCTAAATAGCGGAGTCCAGTCCTGAATTTTTTAGGAAAACTTCAGGAAGAATTTATCTTTTAGGAAAACTATTTAACTAGTCAATTGAAACATGCTATGCATTTTTGCTTCATTTTGAACTCATTGTATAGTCCAAACTTGGTGTTATATTTATTTAATGGGCATTTTTAGTGCTTGTTAACCCGAATGTAGTCACGAAATTTATAGGAGAAGTAAAGGAAGGCACTATCTTCCAGAATATGCAAATAAATAGTAAATTATAACGATGTAATGGTTATTTTAGCTCATTTTAGAAGTTGCGGTCACTTCCAAGATTGAAATTTAAAGCAAATCTACTTTTCCCGCGGTGCGCATGCGCTCTCGGTTGCAACGTTGCCATTTTCAAGTTTCGCGGCAATCGCTATGCGCATGCGCCTAGTAATTAATTAGCGTTCTTAATTAGCGAATATCTCACTAATTATGCATTTCCCCAAGAAATGCATAATGACCTTTTCGATCCCATTTTCGATCTAGTTTCCAAAAATGCCAAAATCAAAATCGTAGCTGGAGTGCCGGTGAAATAACATCTTACCGATAAGGTTATAGCAGCCTTTTAAACCTCATTGAAAATGCATACATATACACCAGAACAGCTGATCGAGATGTCGTGTATGTGGTGCGTGGAAATGGTTGCGCGCGCAGGAGGTAGCATTTTGAGAGCCTGGCATACGAGGCTAGAAGCTATACACGAGTATAGGGTGTATGCGCAGGACTCCATATGTAATGCGCTTGGACGCCATACTGGAGCAATGAATAACATTGTTCAGCATATGACAACCTTCGTATTTTGGGGAAACCGGTTAATTTTTTATTATTTTTCTCACATACTTATGAGATATACTAATCCAACCTATATTAACATTAAAATAATTAATATATAATTGTAATTTATATAGTGCACATATGGGGTCCACTTTTAATTATTAGCTTAAGCTAATAATTATAATCTAGCAAGAGATTTGACTTTTTGTTATAAGTATTTACGATAGATTGTATTAGTTCTAATAGTTAAAATTTAATAAATGCATCCAACCCCAAATTTTGCAGTCTCTATAAGATATGTTTAAAGACCTTAATTGCAGGAGTTTTAAGTTATACAAAGAAAAAAATATATATAATATATATATTATAATAAATTATTGTTGGAAGACATAAAATACAAGTAAAGCGTAATATCCCCAATTTGTAGAGGTGCGTACAGCTCTGGCTTTAAAGTTCCCAAATAATTTGCATAAGCAAACCGCAACCACCCTATGCACTATATTATAATGGCTTTATTTTCTTTATGCATTACTTAAATTGCATGGTAATATTATGCTATCATATATAATAAAGAATATACTATATAGATTTTGTGTGTTTATATATTTTTTTTAAGTGTATGCACGTATAACAAATAAGTTTAAGTTTTATTATTGTGTTTACGATTTATTTTATTTTCTTGAACAACATAGTACATACATCAAGCTTTTATATTTCCAGTTTATTGTTATGAAAACATCACAACATAAACATATAATTGTTTTTGCTTGTTGTTATACCATCACACAGATTAGACATAAATTTCAACCTAGCTGGCTCTCTCGTACAACGCAATGGAAAAAATATATATGGAAACATAAACTTATTTTATATACACATTTGGCCTCCTCGTAAATAAGTTCTAAGCCGGCCTATCAACCTGCAACACACATATATGAAAGTTTTAGTCAAGCCAGCTGTACATTAACTCTAAACATAAAGTATTGCTTAAATTTTAAGTATCGTATATATATAAAAAAAAAATAATAATAATAAAAAAAAAGATTCTCAGCAGACAACATAAGTAAAATCACATCGTTTTATTTTTGGAAATATACAACGCTTAAACTCAATTAGCCAATAAAGAGAAATGCTTTTAAGAATGTTTATAGCTTCATAATGGTATTATAGGATATGGCATTTGTTTTGATATACCGGTACAATAAAATATATGAAAGCGTCAGATGATGCAAAAGCAGACATTTAACATTTGCTGCATGGTTTATTTCTCACCTGCTTATTGAGAGAAACTGATGCTTATAGTATGTAGAATGCCTGCTTTTGCATCTGACACCTTTATATATATTTTGCACGATTCTGCACACATGCGTGTACAGCGCAACCATTGACATGGTATTACATGAATATATTTTGCATTATGAGCAGTATAGCAATTACATGTGTATCAGATGTAGACTTATATAGCTCTAAATTTCCATGCCGTTTCATAAGTCAATCAAGTCAATACAAGTTATGTGACGCATTGCATTCATATACATAGGTACATAATATTTGCTATCGTATAAAGTTAGTGTTATTTATTTTTCATATTATGAAGAATGGCTGAGATTTACATTATTGTTGAGTTTTCCAAATTTATAAAAATAAAAATGAACGTATCTCATATGTAATAACCTTCACACATACTTAAATTACTGTACATAAATACTGTAACTATAATAATCTTACCAGCAGTATGTGCATAGCTCTTGATGTCAAACATGCTGAACTCAAGGTAGCACTTCAATGGTTCAAGCGGGGCTCACTTTTGCTGACCATGGATCAGGAGGTCCTCTCTCATGGCCTCTCTCATGACTCATAATGTTATATTAGTCATAGGAATCTGAAAATTTTGAAAAAAAAATTATTATTAAATATAATAAAAGGTTAACAAAAATCAGAAATAACCCAGGCTTATAAACCCAAGACTTTAAATTAATGCATAAAAAAAAGGTTTTTGTGAAGCGAGCAATATAATAATAATATGAATGATCAGAGCCTGCAGCATATTACATTTTTACCATATTCTCTGCTAATATAAATATGAAGAAAATTATGTAGTACATATATACATACATATATATGTAAACTTATGTAAGTTTACAATTCTATTATAACCTAAACAAGTGTAGTTCTGCTATTGCTTGTTTGTTTAGTTAATTTTAACAATTTAATGCTATTTTATTACATATTTGATTATTTGATTGTAGGAGACTGGAAATAAATATATATATTGTAATGTAGATACATACATATTAAACGTGTTAATATAATTTCATTTAATGGCTAATAAGGCCACAAACAACCATACGTGTATGCATATACATACAGTACAGCATACACACATTATACTACCGGTACTCATTCATTTTAGATGCCATTGTATGATAAGATTGATGTGTATTATTATGCATATCATAATGAATTTTCTACAGTTATGACACCAAATAGATATTGCCAGTTTAGAAACATGCAAATAATTCATATTTTTAAGTGATAATACACTTTAATTCTGCAAAAGTGGCCGTAACAAATACATAGCGTGAAACAACTAGCAAAAAAATACCTACATACTGACGAAAATTATAGTCTACTATTTAAGTTTAAGACAAATTTAACGTCATATCATGTTGAATCAAGTTATAAACTGCCATTTAAATATTAAATAAATGCAATAACACACTAAACTGCACAGAAAAAAGATTAGTAAATAACTGTTTCAAACCTTCCTACGGTACGAAGTCAGATCAGAAAAATGTCATTTTATTCACGTTAAAGGACTTTCAGGCTAATTCTGCTTTGCGATTTTCACAACACATATTTAATCTACACTTTACACTATTTTTATTAGAATAAAGATTAATATTTTTGGAGTTATGCTTAATTTTATTTTTTCGTTCTACTGAAAAATATAACAGCTGTGTAAGGCAGCAAGTTTAACCCCACCTTTTCAATAAAGATGAAGTTGTGAAAAAAAAAAGTCACTCGTGATATTTATTTTCATAATTTGCAGTCATAACATACTTATTCACTCCTAATTTCATATAAAACTTGTTTCTAAATGTATAGAGTAAATTTTCAGACAGTAATTTTGCAAGATCAACAAAAAATAACTTAATAATTGCAAAAAAACGAAAATTTGACCAAACAAATAATTCTTTAAAACTTTACCGCCACTAGGTGGCCAAAAAACATAATAAAATTATTACTGAATTTAGTGTGAGTAATTATGATTGTTTGTCAAAGTTCAAACCAATAAGTTGCGTTCAAAATACTTATAATGTCATTTAATATTTTTTAATTAATCAGTTAGCTCCAATAAAAATGAATTTGTGATAAATTTTAGTAAATTTTCTTACAATTTTAGTGATATTTTCTTCTTAAAAATCCCCAACAGTTGCAGTGCTGAAAGCGTGCATAGTTTAAATATTTGTGGTATCCAAAGGGTTAAAATTTCATCAGTTAAAGTTTTAGAGGGGGTTTTGGTTCAAAAACTGCTATTTACTATGTGCTATAGGAGCTTATTATGCATTTAGGGATCAATGGCAGGGAAAAACACAAAAGTATAGTTTAAATAATCTTATGATTTTCTTTATTGTTCAATTATCATTATAAAATATATTATATTCAAAATTCAAAAATTCAAATTCAAAAATTCTTTATTTCCACTCTCCTACAATCAAACATAATAAATTACATTTGTATAAGGTTTTACATGGAATTGTCAACTTACTTACTATGTTACATACTAATTGACCTATAAAGGGGCAAGTCATCTCGAGGCCGGCTCCAAGCAATATCGTCCACACCCGCCTCCGTATTCGATTACTACGCATACGTAGGTTGTCGAAATGGAGGCGGGTGTGACCGAAGCAGCCTAAAGCTAGCCCCGAGACGCCTGCTCCCCTATAAGTTAATATAAAAGAAAACAAAAAGATAGAAAATAATAATACATGACATGGAATTGTCAACTTACTTACTATGTTGTATACTGACCAATAAAGGGTCAATTCATCTCTAGGCCGACTCCAAGTGATATCGTCCACACATATATATTTGTACCTCACCTAGAGGTTTGATAGAAAAAATATATATATATTGCCCTTGTTGCGTCCAAAGGGCGTACTTGCATTTCAAGGTCGACTCACACAAGGCGTACTTGCATTTTTATCCATTCCCACAAAGGGCGTACTTGCACATGGTTTTACATGTTAAGCTTATGGCGCATGCGCGCGCAGCATTGTAAGTAGCCAAATGCAAGTACGCCCTTTGTGTGAAAGTAGCCAAATGCAAGTACGCCCTTTGGACGGAACAAGGGCGATATGTGTTTAGAGCTGTATATTTGCGAGCTATTGTAGATTTATTATATTTAACTATGCAGCACCTTGTCAGTACATTAATTTATTTGTTTACCGCAAAAGTTCAAAATGATTTCTGATAACCCGCGCGCTACACTAAAAACCAGGACTGCAGAGATGCTGTAGTTGAATATATATGCTAAATTAGTTATGAGTCACAAATATTTACAGCTCTGAACCATGGAATATAAACAATAAAATCACACAAATAATTTAGTTTATATTCCTGCTTTAAAGACGTATAAAATAAAACTCAATTTATTCCCACGAGGGCTAACTGGCAAAGTACAATGTACAATACACTACATGCAGAGAAGCTAAATAAAGATAGAGGGGAGTTTTTTTTTTTTTTTTTTATTTTTTTTTATGAAAGTTTAAAGTGCTAGTCCACAATGGTTTGTTTAATAGTGATCATTGTGATGCATTGCTAGTCTGCGAGACTCTAGCGGGATAACCGTGGTGGGTGTTGTTCTTCTTCTTGTCTTCACGACGTTTCGCGTCCAACGTTGGGCGCATCTTAAGGTGTGTATGTCTGTGTGCTCTGGCTCTCTCCCTTATATACCTAAACACCTGGTTGGCGCGGCGCAGTTAACAACAACCGACCAATAGGAGCGCTAGAAGAGTGCCACTTCACCCGCTCCGCCTCCGCTCTCAGGTATATAAGGGAGAGAGCCAGAGCACACAGACATACACACCTGAAGATGCGCCCAACGTCGGACGCAAAACGTCGTGAAGACAAGAAGAAGAACAACAACCGCCACGGTTATGCCGCTAGAGTCTCACAGACTAGCAATGCATCACATACATCGAACTGTGAAAGCCTACATCAATACAGTGATCATCGTGCTATTAAATCTCCCAAAATGCAATCTCAAAAGAATAATTAGGCCTATAATGTGCTGAGAGAAAAAGTTGTTACAGCGACGTCAAACCTAAGTCACAACATAAACTTGCTTTCATGCTAGCTTGGCGTGAGCAGAAGTTATTCTTATTTTTACACAAAGTATTTTACTACATATCTGTAGCAGTAAAAACATTTAATATGCCTAAGAGATTACGTCAAGTAGCCAGAGTAAAAAATTATAGCAACTCACACTTGCGTCAAAGTAGCGTGAGAACAAGTTTAAGCTGTGATGTAGGTTTTGAGGTTGCTGCAATGGCTTTTGCTCTCAGTGCTTTATTAATTAAAATTTCGAGATTGTGTTTTTGGGAGGTTTCATAACAAGATGGTCACTATTAAAAAAGCCATTGTTGACTACCCATTTAATCTAATGGGGAAAAAAAAAAAAAAAAAAAGTAACGCAAACAGGAAACACTATAACTAATCTTCATTCATTATTCAGATGGTTTACATAGCACAGAAATTTGATGTCAATAGACAACTTCTCATAATCAGAACATGGCACTGGCAAGGATCGCCAATAATTTCACATTAATTTTGACCAGATGTTGAGCTCACCATGTTAAATGGAAGGTTTTAATTTTTGAATATTTTGCTTAAGAATCGTTTAAACACATTTGATCGCATATCACCATAAAGTAAAAAGCACAACTCAAAAAGTATTTAGGACGTGAACCAGCTCCAGTGAAAGGAACGGGGTGAAAACTATGTGCTCAAAGTTGACTCTAAAAGAGGGTCTGGATTCCACCAGAAATTTTAGTATCTTATTGGCGACTTTTCAAATATAGTAATAAAATGTTAATTTCATACATATTTTAAAAATTGAGTGGCAGATCCTATACCCTCATTTGGAGTTGACCTTGAGCACAGTTATTACACCATTCCTTTCACTGGGGTTTGTGTACTTTCTAAATACTTTTTGAGTTATACATACTGCAGTTATGTGCAAAGTTTTAATAAATCTGAAGTGAGAAATTCAAAAATTTAAACCCTCAATTAAACATGGTAAGCCCTATATACCCGGCCAAAATGTACATAAAACTAATGATCACCATTGTCAATGACAAGTGCTGCTACGTGAAGTTGCCTATTGATAAAGTTGCAACAATAGCAGACGTTGCAAAAGTAGGTTCAGTAATAATAATGCTGTTCGTAAACCCTGTTCTCTGCACCAAAAATGACGATCGCCTATGGTTATTCAAATGGAATGCGCATTTTTTGGTGCAAGAGAACAGGGTTTACGAACAGCATTAGTGTTTGTAAACCCTGTTCCCTTGCTCCAAAAAAATGCGCAATTCCAATTAAAAAGCATTACGAGATTGTCATTTTTACAAGGTTTGGAGCACAAAGAACAAGGTTTAAGAACACCATTAGAGAGAAAATAAACAAACCTACAGTTCAACAATACTAACAAAGTGCTAGCAGACAACTTTCTGTTCCTATCTACATTTAATATGCTTTCTTATGGGGCAATGAAGCTGCTATAACTTGAGATGGAATTATTTCATTGTAGCTTGCATATAGTCTCAAATACCAGTATCTGTCTATATCCAACAGCTTTAAGGGTTGTTTAGGCCTATAGATGGTTTGTATTTTAAAATTTAAACAGAAAACTTCAAAACTTTATGATGTCATTTAAAAGTTAATAGTAACAGCTACCTATCATAAAAATTTCAGAACCCATGATCATCAGTTAAGAGAGAAAATATTGAAAATAATTATTGAAATTAACGCAAGCTCTTAAATTATGGTACTAAAACTTCAAAAAATCATATTTTAAAATCTAGCATGGTGCAATCGGGCAATTTTTTAGTAAAATCCTGCACTTACTGATTTCATGCTTTTCAAGCGTGTGAAAAGATTCATTATAGTTTTAATATAAGACGTTGCAAAAGTATGTTCAGTGATAAAATAAACAATCTGACAGCTCAACTGGCAGCTGTAACTTGAGTAAAAAAACATTTCTCAGAGTTGAAATTTTTACTCTTGCTTGGCCTTACTATTTTTTTTGTTTTTTTTTCGAGTCAATGGAAAAAAATAGTTTTTAACTAAATTGATTGACATCCAAGAAAATAAAAATTGTGAGACTCAGTAAGCTACAGTAAAAATTTCAATTCTGAGAAATAATTTTTACTCAAGTTTAGCCCCATAAGAAAGCATGTTAAATGTAGACAGGAACACAAAGTTGTCTGCTAGCACTTTGTATTGTTGAGTATTGTACTTTGAGTATTGTTGAGCTGTCAGTTTGCATTTGCTCAATAAACCTACTTTTGCAACAACTGCTATGGAAACTATAATGGATCTTTTCACATGCTTTAAGGCATGAAAAATAGGTACTGCAGGATTTGACTAAAAAATTACAAAGAAAGATCTGAAATTTTGCAGTGATTAAGGTACTACTTTAGGGTAGCGATGTTGTCGTAAAATTTAATTTAATATAACTTTTTAGGTTCATAATGAATCAAGGAACAATTCTCTATACTCCAAAAAGTTTCGGCTCAAATCAAATCTTCCATAAATTAGCATTAAAAGTCGTTGGGATACGCCCCCTTTAACACGTGAAACATACAAAACTTCAAGCTCCCCTAGTGCAAAATTTTTCTTGATCAACTTCTAAACAAAAAATACTAGTGTGTTCTATATAGATCAAGTTTTAATGAATTTGACTTTTTAAACAATTTTTACGAGACATTTATAGAGAAAAAAATTAATGAAGATTGCATATTCAAATTAACATGGGTCAATTTGCGATAATTTTTTTCTCTGCAGATTCTTTCTAGAAAAATCTGAAAAATCATTTTTCATTAAAAATCAACACGAAAAACAAGCTAGTATTTTTTTTAACCCCTGAAAAAAATTTTAAGTGGGTCAAAATTGGGGTCCAAATATAGCTTCATTAGCATTAGGGGGCGGGGCATTTGCGATACTTTGACGCTCTGTTGTGACGAGAGTTTTTAAGATAGAATTTTTTTTTATTTCATTTTTGGGTACACCAGCCTGAACTTAATTCAAAGTCATAATAAAAAAATTTCACTCCTACCCTAAAGTAGTACCTTAATTAGGATATGGTATCTGCAAAAATGTAAAAAAAAAAAAAAAATTGCTGGTCACCATGCTACATTTTATTATTTTATTATTTATTTATTTATTTATTATTATTATTATTATTTTTGTTTTAGTCCCATAAGAGCCTATGTTAATTTCAATAATTATTTTCTCTCTTATGTGATCGTCACGGGTTCTGAATATCTTATCATAGGTAGCTGTTACAATTAAGTTTCAAATGGTATCATAAAATTTCAAAGTTTTCTTTTTAAAATTTGAGATACAAACCATCTATATACAACCCTTAATACTGTTGGATATAGACAGATACTGGTATTTGAGACACAGTAAGCTACAATGAAAAATTCATTTCCTAGATATAATTCTAACTTCATTTATAGTTTGGATAATTAATAAGAAAAGGTTAAAACCATTTTGGTTTGAATATATAATCACGCAAAGAATAGGATAGGCTGGATAGGAGAAACCAACAAGCGACTTATGACCACGATGAGGTCCGTAGCTCAGGGAAAATCTGAATGGCACGTACAGCTTACACAAATATTTACAAGTTAAAACTAAGACGTTTCGAGGACATCAGCTCTCTTCTTCAGTTGCTTAGAGTGTAGTCACTTTAAGCAACTGAAGAAGAGAGCTAGCTGTTGCCCTCAAAACATCCTAGTTTTAACTTGTAAATATTTGTGTAAGCTGTGCCATTAAGATTTTCCCCAAGATGAACCTCATCAAGGTAAGGCGCTTGTTGGTTTCTCCTGTCCTATTCATTTATAGTTTATTTATTAAAAGCGAATGTGTTTTACGTTTAAGTCAGGTTGACAATTGGTGGTTTTAATTTTAATTAAACTTTTCAATACAAATTCTGCTATTTATAATGTGTGTGTGCAGGCTCGGACTGGCCATAAGAGCAAGTCCGCAATTGCGGGCGTGCCCCCCCCCCCCTGTTTTGAGGCCCCTAAGGCCCAAAAAGGGGCGTAACTAGGGTGTTATGCCCCCTTTGTGGCCCCTAAAGAGGGTGTTACACCCCTTTGCGGACGAGGCCCCTTGATTGCCAGTCCGACCCTGTGTGTGTGTGTGTGTGTGCGTGTGTGTGTGTGTGTGTGTGTGTGTGTGTGTGTGTGTGTGCATAATAAAAGTATCTCTACCAAAAAATATTAGTTACAATCTTTTAGCTTATACAGTACCAGTACACAGCTTTATATATACCTATTCTGTAAGAAGATTCCAACTTGTTTGCTTGATAAGAGTTGCCTCCAAAGACGGCCATTAGGACACTGTAAGACCCCCGCACCAGTTGCCAAAGATAGTTGGATATGCGATGTGCATCTTGGTAGCCAGACCACCTCACAAATCAGCAATATTCTAAAAATAATCACATTTTAGAATCAGAGTTAGGGTTGCAACAGAAACTTTAGAAATAAACCTTTTACGTAACAATATTTGAATATCGGCGAACAATATTATACAATTGATTTGATATATTGTATCAATATACGTACATGTAAATATATTATTATATGCACATAGTTAATAAAGGTAAATTTGAAAGAAAAGGGTAGGAGAAACCAGCAAGGGCCTTACCATAGTGAAGATAGTCCCATATATAGTTTGGTGACAAATCTTTCTAACACAGATATAAATTACTAACACATTGGAAAAGTTTCAGCAAAAAACTACAAGAGAGATGGAGTGTGTTATGCCTTCATCAGTCATGATAGACTCAGAGAGAAACTATATTAAATAGAATCATTCATAGTTTCTCTCCGAGTCTGTCACGACTGATAAAAGACATAACACATGCACTCCATCCCTCTTGGGAGTTTACTGCCAAAATATTTCCAATATGTTAGTTTTGTTTATCTGTGCTAGCAAGATTTGTCACCAAACTATGGGACTTTTATTCTTCACTATGGTAAGACCAGCGCTATGGTTTCTCTTATCCTTTTCTTTCAAATTTATCATACCCAATTGCTATGGTTCATTTTCCTTGATATATCTTAAAGTTAATGAAGGATTCTAATATGTTATACACAGTCTATTGCAAAGTTCAAACAGTTACTAAAAACTTTATGCTTTTTGTCTCAAAAAACGAAGAATAAAGTTCTTTGAAATACGTTCATCTGTGACAGTGCAGAAGTTGCATGAATTGTTGAGTACTGTACAGAGGGAATATTTGACAAAAAGGAATAAACCAATTATTTCATTATCCTTTTCTAGGAGACATGTTAATTGATTGGCTAAAATTTTCTGACTGTGAATGTTGGTATGAATTTTCTCAAAAGTATGTATGGTAAAACAAGATTAGATAGAGGGTATAAGGTATTGACTTATAATGCATGGAACAACTGTTTTGGGGCTGAATATAAGCGATTTTACGTACATCCGCTCCCGTTTCTACTTATCATCCATGCGCAGTATGTCGAAACAGAAGCGGATGTGAGCAAAATCGCGTATGGTCAGCCTCTAAAAACTTAACGTTTCTTTATTAGTCAACACTCTAGGTGATGGAGAAATGTGTGCTTTGTTCACATTGATCTGAGTTTTTTGCATAATATGAATTGTTACTTTTGATTAAAGTAACATGCATTACAGAGCTCACTTTTAACAATTCCAATTAGAAAAAGCTCAATGTGAACACAGCAGTGGAGTGAAAGAAACTGTGACCGCTTATGTTTACTCCAAATGCGGAAAAGGAAGTTCCAGAAGAGGACACCATACACGTGACAATGTGTGCTTCTGTTTACTCAAAATGCGGAAAAGGAAGTGCCGGAAAAGGAAACCACGTGATGGTACAAGTGGGAGAAAACTTGATGCCAGCAGCAAGCTAACCTTGAGCTACCTCCCACTTTTACCATCACGTGGTTTCTTCTTCCGGCTACTTCCTTTTCCGCATTTTGAGTAAACAGACGCACTGACATCTTCTGTTAACTCAAAATGCGGAAAAAGAAGTGACCGGCAGAGGAAACCATGTGATGGTAAAAGTGGGAGGTAGCTCCAGGTAGCTCAAGGTTAGCTTGCTGCTGGCATCAAGCTTTCTCCCACTTTTACCATCACGTGGTTTCCTTTTCCGGCACTTCCTTTTCCGCATTTTGAGTAAACAGAAGCACACACTCAGTAAAAGTGGGACAAAAGGTGGTGGCAGCAGCAGCCTGCCTCCGACTTTTACCATCACATGGTTTCCTCTTCCGGCACTTCCTTTTCTGCACTTTGAGTAAAGATAATAAGCGGTCTGCAACTGCAAAGTATATAGAGCATATTGAATAAAACCCTTTGAAGACACCATACGTACGTACAGTTTATGTAACATACGAATACATAGTGACTCACTACAATATAACTGACAAAATCATGATCGAGTATGTATACCTGCTATATACATACATACATACATACATACATACATACATACATACATACATACATACATACATACATACCATGATCTTACAATAACACATTGGAAAAGCTTTATTGAAGTACATATGGGCTTTAAGTATGATTTATGTAAAGCCATTATACGATATACATACGTATGGCATGGCTTATACGATTAGGAATTTCTAGTGAACTTTGACATATAGGCATAACATTTTCGGGCACTTATTTATATGCTACGCTACAGTTATTACATCGTATATCAAGTATGCATATCTTAATTACTAGATCATACATGCATACATATATACATACATATTAAATACTCCATACACTGCCACTCTGACCAACCGTAAGCTCTGCTCTCACCCATGGAGCGCTTGGACTCATGGATCCCTCAGGGAACCCTGAACCCTTGAACCTTGAACCATCTAACCCATGAGTGCCCATATGACCTGATATGAATCTGAATCCAAAAAAAACGTCAAATAATTTAACAGCTGTTGAGATTGAAGTTGCATAATTTTCTGATTTTTTAGCCTCGCACACAGGCTTCACTACCACAGTGACACCTGGTGGATGCAATATGAACTACATTTTTGAAAATCATATGTTCTTGTATATATATATCCAAGTTCAGTCTCATCCTTTTAAAAGCAAAAGGATGTTGTCAGTGGGGGGGCCGCGACAATTCAATTTATCGTATCAATATGGTACAAAATTATATATTGAAATTGCTTGCAGGGTTGGCAAGATAGTTTGAGAATATAAAATAAAACATTTTAATTTCCTTATTTATGTTACTCATTAAAAATTAGAAAGAAACAAACCTTTAAAAACAGAAGCCACGGAAGCCGAAATTGACAGATGTTTGTTCAATGTTGCCTAATTGTAAAATTTTTACTTCCACAAAAGTTTTTTCTGCTATTTTTATTATTTTTTTCTATTAATTAAGAATTACTAAAACTAAGTGTTATCATCATTATTTTTTTTTAAAGTAGGAATAAGTATTTAAATAATTTTTAAACAGAAAGCAATAACGACGACTTGGCAACGTTGCATGTCTAATCAGCTGTAAAACAAAATCAAATTTTTAATGTTTTGATAAATTTCTCGTGATTTGTGTTGTTTTTTGGGTGCAGATTGCAATGATACCTGAGAAAAAAAGCACTTCATTAATTATGAGTAAAAAATAGGTATTTACAGTTAGTTTTTTCAATTCACAACGGTTCTTGTACCGAAAAGAAAGAGTTTTAACCAGCAGCTTTCTACACGTCTTTGACCCCCAGGGCTTGCTGACCTACTCTAAAAGTAAGTAAGACACGGCTTATGACTTAATTAATCAAAGTTTTTAATTGCAGCCTTAATTAATCTAATCCATAATAACATGGAAAAATCACTATTTACTTGCCGAAATTGATAAACCAATATTCACAGCAGCACCTTTTTCCACAAAAATACTGCATGATTTTTGCAAAGTCATGATAAATTGCTTATTTTTTAAGTCTGCTTCTGTATTTTTTCAGAATGAACATTGAGTGGCTTAGAACAAGAGGTGTAGTAGCCGCAGCCGTTGGTGCTGGCATTTTATTAGGTGCTGCAGGAATCCTGCTTTACCAGCAAATTGTTGCGGAGAAAAAACGACTTGACAGAGTTGCATCAAGTGTCTCTCTTTTACGTAGAGAAATTGACCATTTGAAGAGGTGCCAGTCTACTTTCTGTTCGGCTTGCATGGAGAAGTTAGCTTTTCCCCACACACCCCTTTTTAATATTTAGCACATAAAAATCAATAGCTTGATGATCCCTGTGAATCTTACTTTATATAGCGGGTATGGTGTATGGTAGATATGCCACTTTTTGACTTTTTGACCCCCCCCCCCCCCTTCCAAATGTTGGTCACCTGAACTTTGAAGGGCTATTACAAAATATATAATCAGCCCAGTAACTTTTGTTTTTGCTTTGTTTTGTTAGTCTAAGAAAACCTTTGACATTACTGCGTTGAAAATTGACTATTAAACGAACAACTGTTATGGAGGCTGACTATAAGCGATTTCGCTCACATTTGCTGCCGTTTCGACTTGACGTACTAAGCATGCGTAGTAAGTAGAAACAAAAGCGGATGTGACCGAAATTACTTAAAGTCGGACTCGAAACAGTTGTTCCTTTATCAGTCAATTAGCTACATGCAAAAAAAAAAAAATAATAAAATAAAAAAAATAAAAAGCATTACTACCAAGTGGGAACTTGAAAACTCTTAAACTTGGTGCGTCTTCTAATTTTACTCAAAAAGGTCATACTATATTATTAAATTAGAAAAATAAGAAACAAGTTACAAATTCTTGGAAGTCATCTCAACCCCACTGAATCTCAAGTACTGTATCTAAACTAAATAATAACTACAACAAATCTTAATTTGATTTTTTAAGGACTTGTTTTAAAAGTGGACATAGCTGTTTTGTGCCACTCACTAACTAATGGCCTTAGTTTGCTGAATAACAATTTTTTTATTTTTTTTTTGGTGGAACTGTACATTTGAGGTTTAATTTAATCACCTGAACTCTCCCTCAGGACCACTTTGAGTAAAAAATAAGAAAATAGCTCTCATTTGCCAAAAATGAACTACATCTCCCCACTCCATCACTCAAAGATTTAGAAAGAAATTTTCTTTAAAGGAAATAGTAAGAGGGTAAATCCCGCAGTTAAATGTTATGCAAACAGTTTTTTTTTATTATTATTATTTTTTTTTTTTACTAAGCTCACATTGTATTAAGTGATAGTTTAGAGTGAAGTTCCTAGAAAATACAAAGCCCTCTCACTGAAACTGTTAGAAAACCTTACTCAAAGCAATCAAGACCTCTTAACAAAGATATGGCAAATTCTTATGTATTGAGAGTACTTAGTATTTTCTAGAGACTTAAGTTCAGAGGTGATCAAACATGTCTTATTTTTACCAAATTTAAATCACTAGCAAAAAACAAAACATAATTGCTACATACTTATTTTTTTACTCAAGTCCACATTAATCTACGGTATTACATTTTAATAATTGGATGGGGGGGGGGGGGGGGGGCGGGAGTCGTGGTTAATATGCTAGAAAAATGCTTACAAACGCAGGGTAAAAACTTGGGTAGCTGAAAGTGGTAAAAGTGTCCCAAATCTCTGCATTTTCTATTTCCAACCTTTGCTGTCATTGCAATTACAGTACTTGAATCTTCAAAACAACATTTTTTTTATTTATTATTATTTTTTTTTATGATTATTTTAATAAGATACTATTTTAACCAACTGAACATGTATTTGTTCAGAAATTTAATATTTGGTAGTATCACGGTGATCTTATAAAAAAACAGTTCCTTCAGTTGCCGAAAAGTAGCATGTCTACCATACTTTGGGGTGCATTTCAGCTATTGGTGCTGCATACTTTTAGTTTGTATGTATATGTATCATTATTCATTTGTGCTATTTGTATGTTCTTAAAACTGTACTGCTTGCAAATTACTATAGAGAATTTGTTCATTGAATGTTTTATGTAGTCTACCATACATACATACATTAGTTAGAAAGTATATCATTTTTATTAATTTATTTTTTGTTATTTTGTTTATATATTTATCCACGTATTTAAAATTTTAGCTTCTGTACTGTAATTTATTACACTGTAGATGTATGTGTAAATTACTGTTTTAAATTATATTGCCTTGGTCAGGGTTGGATGGAACATATTTTCTGATTGACCTTTAGCATTTTTTTTTTTTTCACTTCATGGCAAAAGGTGACCCCTTGAATGTAAATTGGAACCATGTCTAACAAGTTTTCATGCCTGTGGTAGGCTATTTGGTTCTAAATGCTCTGTTGGCGTGGTTCCTTCTCACCAACAATCCTGAAGGTATATTAGGACACAAACCAGTTTTTAAAAGTTCATATGTGTAATTTGAGTCTACTATTTCCAAAAACTGCTTCTTCTATTTTCAATAAAGGAGCGTTTCTTATCAATATCCAGTACATCGATGTTGTTGTGAACAATATGTGTATCTTGTTTTTTTGTCACGCGAAGCAATATGTGTAAGTCGAGCGCCATCTACATAACGTTCAGAAATGACTTACATATTTTGCTTCACATGGCAAAAAAACGAGATACACGTGACAAATAACGAGATACAGTAGACATTTTGCTAAAAGTGACAAAAAACGAGATACACATATTGTTCACAACAACATTGATATATGATGTCAACTTTGTTGAAAATGGAAGAAGCGATTTTTTGAACTAGCAGACTAATTTGTTCAAGGTTGAAAGATGGGGCATTACTCCAAAAAAAAGTTGACAATAGATATTAGCATGTTCCATCATACCTATAGAATTGTTGCTTCTATCTATGTTGGCTAACTGGCTGCTGAGTATCCGACCCTGACCGTGCTTATTGCTTTCTACTTGCTTATTGCTTATCAACGTATAGTAATGATTTTTCTCTCTCATTAGTGACACAAGACCTGCTGGTCGCTATGGCTCTAGAGGAGATGCTCGTAGCATTTCTGATGCTGACATGTACTCAACAGTCAGTCGTTTGGACGAAGAGGATGAGGACAGTGAGTTCTTTGACCTCTCTGATGAAGATGTGAGAGATAATGAGGGAGATGCTGGGTAAGAAAATTAAATTCATATTTGTGTTTTTGAAAAATCTTCAACTAAAATGGGTTTGCTTTAATAGAGTGGGAGGTAGTGGTGATTCAGCATCACTCAAAGATCTCCTAGATCAAGTTGACTCTTTGCTAACATCTGGTACCTCTGATGAGAAGACTCTAGCTTATCACTTGCTGCATGAACACCAAAGCAAGGTAATTTTTCATGACTGGGTTATTATAATGCTGAATTTTTTTTAATGTTTATTCCCTGACTATTACATCAACAGTATTTGTATGGGGGTTCACTTCCATAGAGGGAGCTTACACATTGTTGAATAAAAATAAATAAATATAAAGGTACATTAGTCCAACATTTTCAATGTTATTCTAATGAAAATACATAATAAAAATAAGATTGTAATTTAAATGGTATAATTAAGAAATACAAAAATAGTTTAGTTGACTGCAGTACTCTATTTATTAACGTAAGGAAAAAAAACATCACAATTATAGTACTCTATTTGTTATAAATTTTCTAATGTCTTAAATGTTTCAGTATCCTTCCAATGTTGATGTGTTGTGGAGACTTGCAAATGCATCTCACTCCATGGGAAGAATTATGTCCCCTGACCTCAAGAAAGAATTCTTATTTGAAGGTACATATTTTAAATTTCTCACACAATAAAGCTTGAGAATGATATATTTAATTAATTTTTGCAAATAAACAACAACTTGATCAAACTTGATATTTTATTATCAATTTCTAATGCTCTAACATTTTTCAATGCCTTTTATTTTTTTATTTTTTAAGGACTGGATCATGCTAAAGCAGCTCTAGCTATAGATGACAAGAATGCTGATGCCCACAAATGGTTTGCAATCACCCTAGGAGAGTGTGGAGATTTCCTCTCTACCAAGGAGAAAATAAGCAATGGTTATGTTTTCAAACAACACGTAGACAGAGCTATTTCACTGAAACCATCAGACCATTCTCTCTATCACCTGCTAGGACGATTCCAATTTGAGGTGAATTGAATATTTTGTTACAATGTTAAAATTCATAGTACAGTATTTTATTTATTTCAGAGTTAAATATTTTTTTTTTATTTTTTTATTTGTTTTATTATTATTATTATTATTTTGTTACTTGTAGGTTGCATCCTTGTCATGGCTTGAGAGAAAGCTGGCAGCCAGTTTGATAGCAGCACCTCCTGAAGGCTCATATGAAGAAGCATGTGAACATTTCCTGAAGTGTGAAGAGATTTGTCCCAAAGAGTGGAAGGAAAACAGACTCTTCATTGCCAAGTGTTACGTGCAGCTAGGACAAATTCCTGAGGCTCTCAAGTGGATGGACAGAGCTACAGAAATTGTCTGCCAAACTCCTGAGGTTAGTTAATTATCTGCTCATTTTGTGCCAAAAAAGTTAAGGTAAATTTATCATGATCATAAGTATCACAGAACTAAATGAAGTTTTTAAATTTTTATTCATTCTTCTTTGGATCAATGATAAAGAAAAGGATAGAAAAACCAGCAAGGGCCTTACCACAGTAGAAGTTCTATGGAGAGGTCGAGGTCTTGCATGGCACAGTATAATGTTATAAAAGTTTCTTTATAACTGAGAGCTTTCGTCATAATTGATAATGATAATGACATTATCAATCAAAAGAGAAAATTACTTGAGCACATCACTGAGCAGTTTCTTGTCTTGTACAAGACAAGACACTGCTCAGTGATGTGCTCAAGTAATTTTCTCTTTTGATTGATAATGTCATTATCATATGACGAAAGCTCTCACTTATAAAGAAACTTTTATAACATTATACTGTGCCATGCAAGACCTCGACCTCTCCATAGAACTTCTACTGTGGTAAGGCCCTTGCTGGTTTTTCTATCCTTTTCTTTATCATTGATCCTAACCGCAATGGTTTTTTCCTTAAATTCATTCTTCTTTGTATCAGTAAAATACAGGAATGAAATCAATGAAAATAAGATTCTATGTAAATTGGCTTATTTTAATAGTTGCATAGAAAATGTGGTGCCATATGCATACTGTACCATGTTTACATATAGCAATAGCAATATAGCTTTATGAGATGGCAAGTGTAACATATTTCCATTGTATGTACCCATGTTCATATTGAAATGCTTTTATTTGTACGAAACAGTACATAGTACATTACTTTCTTTTTAAATTTGTAACATCTTTAAATTAAATAAATAATAATAATAATAAATCCAAGATAAAATATTAATATTGAAATTATATTTGCTACAGGACCATGAAATTGAAAAGGAAGTCAAGGTACTTTTAAACAAGTATGAGAGTTATCGTTCGTGATAACATTTAACCAGCCTCTACCTCTGATGACGCCAAGCATTCCGAGTCCTCCTTCAAAGAACATTAATACCTATGTATTTTTAGCTCAAATATTTGTACCCAATGTGCTTACCCTAGTGGACAACTTGCAATCTCATGTCTTTACTTAATTCATATTTTTATATAGAACATTTGAAGATATTAAGGAAAATAAACCATCAAGGTTAGGTATGATAAATTTGAAAGAAAATGGTAGGAGAAAACCAGCAAGACTCTCGTCACTCAATGGTAAGGCCCTTGCTGGTTTTCTCCTATCCTTTTCTTTCAAATTTATTATACATATAGAAATTTGAACATCAAATAGAGATGCATCAGAGTAAAGATTATCATAGTTTCAGCATATTTTTTTATAATGCACTATTGAAGTATTGTAAATATACTTGTTCTATGACTAGTTAAATAGCACATAAAAAAAAACTAACTATACAGATACCATTAATATTAAAAGTGCTAGATTTAATTTGTAATAAAATGTTTGTAAGTGAAGTATTTCTCTATGTGTATATTTAATGTAAACTTTTGGGCATTTAAAATGAACTGGTCCCAAATAGATCTGACCGAATCGTTAATATCTCCAAATGGTATAAAAATATATACTGTATTGGAAAACTTTAACGCGAGAGGTCAGATTTATTCGAGACCAGTGTACACAATTATTATAGTAATATTTATTTGCCAAGAGGTGTTAATAATTAAAAGTTCAGTATAAATATGCTATCTATTTAGATACCCAATTAAAATGCAAGTTGCCCATATTTTTTCCTGCATGATATTTCAAGTGCTTAAAATGTGTGTTGTATGTTACTCTCCCCCTCCACCTCATATTTTGTACTTTTTATTGCTCACTCATTCAATCTCATTTCATTATTGATATATATTTTTTTTTGAAAATAAGCATTTATAATTTGTTACTTAACTGTGTATTATACCTAGGTGCATTATTTACTACATATTTATCTATGAACACTTTGTTAATTTGTAGCACACATTTGAATTTATTGCTTGTTACAAATTAAAATTTTAATGCAAAAGAATCAGTTATTTGACTTTCGTTTGTGTGTAGCTCTTAATTCAGTTAAACTTCTCTACTACTACAAAAAATAATAATAATAAATAATAATAATTGTCTTCAAAAGCAATTTAAAATAAACCAATCTTTAAGCATAATATTTTTAAAGTGTTTTTAAAACATTGTAGTTTGTTATTTTCATTTTTTTGTAAAAACGGAGAAAAAAAAGTTTTGCATTTTATTATTACAGTACGAAACAAAACTAAAAACTATTCGTATGGTATGCTATCTTTATATATTTAGCAGTATGAATTGGGATCACATTTTAAAATATGTGTGCGCTTTTATGCAGAGAAATACATAATATATTAACTTACTCATTTCTATGATATTGTTGCTCATTTGCTTATTTCTCTTTTTTTTTTTTTTTTTTTTTTTTTTAATCTGCCAATATTTATTATGTATTGTTTTTTATAAATTCTGGCTTTCTTTTAATTTGTTCTGTAATATGTTCCATTTCTTATGGTTGACTATTTTTTAAGGCTAATGTTGCAATTTAAAATAATAAATTTATTATTTATTGCAAATGGAGAATACTGTATTTTCTTTTTTATGATTTGTTATAGTCTACTTTTTGGATCATATCAGAAAGTTATTAATATTTTGTACCTTTTATGTCATTCAGCACAACGAAAGTTTCTTCATTTTACAAGCCCACCCCATACTGTAAGTGTAACAGCTACCTATGATAACATTTTCAGGACCCGTGACCCGTGACCATCGGATAAAAGGAGAACATAATCAGGAAGACTAAAATATTTTAGGGGGTAATTTTATTGCATAATTCTAAAAGAGTACATTGTCCTGAATTGATACACATGAATTTCCAATTTTTTAATTCATTAAGTATTTTTAATAAATTTTTGAAAATTGTGAAATGACGTCACAGGCTGTAAATTTTTTCTATGCCCACATGCATTGTTGCAGCCTGTGATGTAATTTTGCGACTTTCAAAAATTAATTAAAAATATTCAATGAACTCAAAAATGAGAAATTCATATGTGTGTTGATTCAGGACACTTTCCTGAATTGGTCTTCCTCATTGTTGAAATTAAAATGGGCTCTTATGGGACTTGAAATTAAAATGGGCTCTTATGGGACTAAAACTTCAAAAAATAATAAATTAAAATCTAGCATTGTGACCTCCCAAATTTTGTTACGGCTTTGAAGATATCTTATCCTTATCACTATGAAAAAAATTCAGATTTTTCTTTCTGTACTGTACAACTTTTTAGTCAAATCCCGCGCAGTTTAGCTGATTTCCCTCATTATAATTTTGCATTGAAGTAACCTTTTAATTCATTTAAAATTTGCCTTTTTTAAAATTATTTTTAGTGCTCTACAAGTGAGTTAAATAAAATTAAGTTTGAATGCGTAATATAATGCAACAAAACCCACTTTTTAACATGTATGCATATAGATGTTAGATTGCGCGAAAAATGAAATCTTAGTTGTTATGAAAACAACAAGAAAAAATCGTTTCAGTATTTAAATTTTTACCTTTTTTTATTTTATTAAAAATTATCAATGGAACAAATGCAGTTATAGTATATTCCTTTTATTAAGAGCATAAAAGTTTTATACAATTTGTTAAACAAATATAATATATTTTATATATATATATATATATATATATATATATATATATATATATATATATATATATATATATATATATATATATATATATATATTTAAAAAAAATGTGTGTGTGTGTGTGTTGCTAGTTACTGTAGCCTATGCATGCACATTAATTTATTCAAACATTATTATAAAATTAAAAAAAGAGACCCTATAAATGTCCACCACCACCCCACCACCACCACCGCCAGAATCCCAGTTAAAATTGATTTTTTTTTAAAAGTATACCAAGTATTATTTCTCTCTCTCTCTCTCTCTCTCTCTCTCTCTCTCTCTCTCAGTATGTAATATTATATATATATATATATATATATATATATATATATATATATATATATATATATATATATATATATATATATATGGAGTGTAATTCGCCTTGACTAGGGGATGCGACATTCAAGCTGTCTATAATTGATACTAAATCCTCGATTATTTACATCTGATATTGCTGGAGTTTCTGTGCCTTCAATCTCATCGGTAACCACTGTTAGAACCATCGGCGCCACCATGCCTGCAAGGAAAAACCATCTTTACCGGGGAGTTTGTATGAATGGTGCTTTGCTTATTCTAAGAAATTATCATAAGTGGTCGTGAAAAGAATATTATACAGGGGGGGGGGGGGGGGAATATAGAATTGTTTATTTTTCCACGTAAAATGAATACAAACAACATTTTATTAATTGACTCTTAGAGTTATTAAATGTTCACAAATTCTTTTTAAACTATTATTTCATGATAGTATATACTCATAATTTTCTCGCAATTCAGTGATTAGGATATTTTATTAGAATACGTAAATATTACTCACTAGTTGTAGGTGGTAGGGCATTGCCACATATTCTGTCCGCTCCTATTGGCACATTGTTTTGCATTGCGTTTGGAATAACCACAAAATCTCCTCTGCATTGGTCTCCTTTCTCCATCGCTATAGTTTGCCCTGAAATATTAATATCGTATAAGGAACGTAATGTATACTAGTAATTAAAAAACAAACAAACAGTTATTGCATTTGATGCAATTTCTTTTATTCCGATTAACAACAAAATGTATCACCTAAGAGCTCTGGAGATAGTCCACCTGTGTCACCAGAGACAGTGAATGAAGTGGCACTCGCTTGTTCCCATAGAATACCGCAGTAGCCAACCGCAGGGCGAACACACACAGCGTACTGTTGATTAGCGAGCTGTCGCGTCCCAATCGCTGATGACAATAATAAAAAAAAAATAATAATTAAACTAATGAGGAAAAACAAGAAAGAGAGAAAAATCTATAGAACATAATTATATATTGCATTTCTACTGCAAATGCAATTATACATTTTTAAAAGATTTTATTTTATATATCAATTATAATAGTAACTATATTCCTAATAAATAAACTAACATGTTGATTTTAGCGTACAAAATTAATTATTCATGTTTGATATGCTAACGTTTTTATATATAAAAGATTTAATTTTATTCTTACTCATAACGTCATAACAGAGAGTATTATTATTTATTTTTTTCCTTCATAAGTTATGGTCAAAGGACTGCCAAATAAAATATAGGGCTGTCCAAAGTCTTAATAAAGTTATTTAATTTAATATTTTTATTATTATTATCATTTATAGTACGCATTTAACTGACCTGGAGCTATTATAGTGCCGTAATTGAAGCTATTCACAATTCCTTGCACCCCCGTAAAATATTGCAGACAGTTGTTGGGAGCTAAAAATAGATATAACCATTATACATTTTATATCATTCAACCTTATATATAATATTATATATTGTAATATATTATTTCCAATATATTGGTGATGAAATTTAATTAGATGCATGCTTAATGAGACTATATATTTAATATAAAATTGTTTACATTAAAGGCGTAGAACACCTTGAACCAAAAACATGTCTAATATCCTAACATACCTAAATATCAATGTTGCATGATTTGGCCGGAATCATTGATTTCTAATTTATTTTCCATTCACAAAATGCAGCTGCGGGTTTGTGACGTCATAGATCGCCTGTTTCCGCGCGCGTGGACTAATGAGTTGTGCCGTCACAAACCCGCAGCTGTGATTTTGTGAATGGAAAATAAATTAGAAATCAATGACTCGCCGGCCAAAATAACGTTGATATTTAGGTGTTCGGATATTAGACATGTATTTTTTTCAAGGTATGTTCTACGCCTTTAATAATAATAAAAGAATTCTTACGTCCATCACTGCAACTATGCTGTGACACTAGAATATCCCAAGTCCTCCCAAAACTAACTGAAGAATTGGTCTGGATTGTAACTTCAATTGGAGTTCTATCAGGTCGAAACTTCAGATATACTGTGTAAAACATTACAATAGTTTTAAAGAACGCAATTATTTATAAATGTGACCGTATATATATATACTCACTGTGCTGTCCGGCATTATCTCCACAAATACGGGGAACAACTGTATCTGTTCCTCTCACAATTAGGGTATCATTTATACAGGAACCATTACTGTTTGGTTGAAGCAATGTTAATGCTGTGAAGTTAAGTCGCACCTAACAAAATAAATAATATAAGAATGAGGAAGACCAGAAAAAAAAGGGGGGTAATTTTATTTCATATTCTAATATCGGACATTGTCCTGAATCGATTATTAATACGTGAATTTCTACTTTTTGAGTTAATTAAGATATATTCAATTAAATTTTGATAATAAAAAAAAATGTCATGGTGTGGTAATTTATGCATGTGGGCGTAGGAAAAAGATATCGACCCTGACGTCATTTCGAAACTTTTAAAAATAATTAACTGCACTCCAAAATATTCGCATATTATTATATTTTTCACGTCATCCTGAGTCGATATAGATATGCGATGACAATGTCCTCTTATAAAATAATAAAATTACCCTCTACTTTTTTTTTCTATAGAGTCTTCCTCATTACTATATTTGTATATTATTTAATTATTTATTTATTATATATATTAAATATTATTATTTATTTATTATTATTATACCTTTCTTTTTCTAATTCTGGTTTACATAACACTAACATATTGATACCGGGTTCGTGCTTTCTAAGGTGAATGTGAAATTGAGAGAAATTTAGCATAATTCTATCTTTCCATAATTACATCATAATCTAATCACTAATCATTCAAATTATAAATATAAAAGTTCTGTGATAAACATTATAGTTACATTATGCTCCTATATAAAATTAACAGATTTCTTAATTGGCATATTTTATGGCCAAGATTTATGTAATAGGGTTGGAAAATCCCTGTATGCTTTATGCGCCTAAAATATATTATTACTATTAAAATTCTATATTTACATAGCACATATCATTGCTAGTCCTGTTGATTGAAATGGTGCACCGTGCACCACCTCCGTAAGTTGCAGGAAATCCTGGGTTTTTAAAATACGTATTGTTTGAAACAGTTAGTGCTCCGCCACAGTTCCGTGTCACTAAAAAAATATATATATATAAAAATAGAAATTAATACAAATATTTAAAACTTGATATATATATATATATATATATATATATATATATATATATATATATATATATATATATATATATATATATATATATATTTTTTTTTTTTAACATACCAACACAGCACACACCAAGACGTCGTGCACAAGGTCCAAATTCCACGCCACCCTCTCTTGTACACTCATTTTTAAGGTAACATGTACCCAAGAGTCCATTGGTACCGTTACATTGAGAGCGAACGAATCGAACCACAGTGTAGATTGGAAATAGAACTGATAAAAAAAAGTTAAATTTTGAGACAGTTAATAAACTTTTGTTCTTTGGAACTCTGAATCGCTGTTACTTTTTTTACCATATACAAATTTTATAATTTCAAATATATATTAATATAATATTAATAGGACAAAAATAAATGCGTAATTACTAATTATTATGCTACCTAAATTTCAGCAACATTTATACATTAATGATATAATTTATGTTATATATTATAGAATATTAATTATGTTAATAGCAAATAGCAAATATGTTCTGCACTTGACCCAGACTTTTTTTTATTCAAAATGATGGTGCCAAAATGTAATTGTTAAGAAAGATACGCACGAATTTTAATTTAAAAAGCTTCAATCTTGGTCGAGTGTACAGAATAATTATTTAAGCTACTTTCATAACAATATTTCTGGTATATGAATTCAGCAATTTATTATATCCGGGTTAATTATTTACTTATATTATATAGTTAAATATATTTACAATTATTATTGTTTTCTCTTACTACCTCATATGATTTCAAATCACCAATCTTATGTTTATAGAAATATAAAATATCTTACACCTGGCGTGACGAGAAGTATTGGTGCTCACGCTGAGTGTATTGTTCTCCGCAGTGAGCACGTGGTCTCCAACAGAGGCGCCTAACTGAATACAAAGCGCCAGGCTAACCACCTGCAGCAACAGCGCACCGGCTCTCAGAGTCGTGATGTTCATATCACTTTGTGTTGTCTTGAGCTAACTGTCCAGCACTTAACACCCTCAGCTTGCGGGACTATCTCTATTTGCTGTCAATTATACAAAGTATAACGTCAAACCAAATATTCAAATTTCATAACTATACAAAATACTATTATTTTCTCGTGATTCTCTCTCTCTCTCTCTCTCTCTCTCTCTCTCTCTCTCTCTCTTTCTCTCTCTCTCTCTTACAAAAACACACACACTAAATTACTTAAATATTTTATGGTTATCATAAAAAAATCATAATCACAGCATAATTTATTACAATTTCTACAAATAATGTAAATGTATTATAAGCACTACAAAATAACAAATAAATTTATATGTAAAAATGCTACTATACTCTCGTTTGAAAATAATAAAAAGTTACAAAAACTCTTGTTACAGAAATTGAAACAAAAATAAGTAATAATGAAAAGAAGAAAAGTTTTTGCACTGTATAAAATTGAATATCATTATCGATATACTTTTGAATTCTGTGCTGCTTTCTGAAAATTAAATCATAGAAATTTATTTTAATTCTTTAATATTATAATAATAATGATATTACATTTTATTTTTATACATATTACATCATCATATTCTGAAAGAATTGTGACTATGTATTTATCATACACAATAAACAAATGGGGTAACAAAAAAATGTATACTGATAGAGTTTAATTGTTCAATTCATTTCATTTAAAAAAACAACAACAAATATTCTATTCTAAATGTGATTTTGAACAGAGATATAGTTTGTACATGCTATTGACTAATGATATAAATACCGTATTTTATATATTGGCAGGCGATTTTTATCACCTCTAATCGTAACTTAAAAAAAAAAAAAGAAAAAAAAGAAGAAGACAAGTGCAGCTCTAATTGAAAATATTTTGTTTTGTTTTTCTTGTCTTAATTGTATTGAAAGTAAGTCATGCACTTACCTGATTGATGAGACCCGCGTCCGAAATGACTGGTTCGTGATATCTCGTGTCTCCAGCGCTACTGATTTATCTTGGTGATCTCAACTTAGTCGGAGCCCGCACATGTGCCCGCCACCTCCGAGCGTGATCTCGCACATCTTAATACACCTAGGCTTGGCTGCAGTGCACACCGACATGAGGACACATAAATTACTGTCAGTTTAAACAAAAGAGGGTAATTAACTTCTGAAGATGCATGCATGGCACTTCATACCTTTGAATAATGAATTTGTAGAGATAAATATCGGTACACTAAAAAATAACAGCATAATTTATGCTATATAATGTCTTATTTTTACATAAGCATAAAAATTATGTTGTACTGTAAAATTATTTATGTTTTTCTAATGTTAACATCATTTCTGCTATAATGACATAAATACAGCATAAATTACGTAATTAGCTTTTTCGTAATAATAATAACTGCAACTATATTTACTGTATATTAATAATTGTATTTTTATGCCTTTTTTTTTCAATTAATATAAATATATGTTTGTAAATCTGGTAGAGTAGGACTGATAAACAATGACATTGTTTTACTAACAAAATAAAATAATAATTAATGCTCATGCAAATATAATAAGAAATAAGAATAAATAATATATTTGTAAATTGTCTGTCTCCTCTTAATAAATTATGTACTTTATGCTATACAGTCATATAGTATAAATGTTGGTGTTTCAAAATCATATATATAAATAATAATTTGCCGTACTGCCGTACACAACTTAACTTTTATGCTGTGTAGGATGATTATTATTGAAATTTGTAAAAGTAATGTATTGTTGTAATGTTGCTTATCAAAATAGGGTTAGCAAAATATTATTTTTTTTAAACTTCATGTGTATTAGATTTTTAAATGGTTGAAGATGAAAAAGGCAATCTTGCTTAAATGAAAACGTTTTTAATTGTATTTGCATTAATTGTTTTTGGTTTTATAGTCTCCATGCACATACACGATTAGTTGAATTTACTGTTTTGATTTTGATAATGGAGTAAATACACATATTATGGCCTGTTAAATCACAGTAGCAATGAATTTAAGTGTATTGAAAATTTAATGGTTTCAAATGGAGAAAACATGCATATAAATGAATTGCATATTATTGAAAATAACTCACCGCTTGAACAGGACTTTATGTTCTCTTTATTTCATCTACAGTAGTACCAGTGAATATACAACTCCACCCTTTCTCCTCATTGTTTATTTTAAATTAATGGTTGTGGGTGTGTTTGATAATTTATCAAAATAAATTAGTACCAAATTTAAATTATAGAATTCTGCAATATTTATTGATGAATGCTTCATCAGTGATGATTATTAAAATTTATGTGGCTAAGGCTAACTTTTGTAAAGGAACTTCCAAGACTAATAAAGAAAGAAATGTTCCATCTTCATTTTCGGTAAGAATATTATAATCGTACCATTGCAACTGACAGCTTTATCCTCGATAAACTTATTTAAAATAGTCAGTAAAAAATATACGGTTAAATTATAACATTCAATACCATAATGTTCATTTATTAGGTTTAAAAATAAAAAATAAAAGAATTTATGATGTACTAATTGTATAGACGAACTCGTAATATTTTAAAACTAAAGAAATAGTTGTAATTCCTCTAGCCATGATCTGTATGCACATAGTTTTAGCAATTTTTATTTTAATCTGCGTACATATGATTTTTGTAATAAAATTTTTAACATAATTATATAAACACTGAACTATACTCATATAGGAAAGATTAATAAAAAAACAACTTAATTTTTGGTATAATTTATCAAGAAAACTGTTATGCGCGTGATGTATATTAATTCTAAAAATGAAAAAAAAAAAAAAAAAAAAAAAACTTTTATTATTATATAGAGGCATCAATATACTTTGATTAACGTAAATTAATCCATTATCTATATTGTGTGATTATTCTTAAATTACCAATTGTAATGCATAATGTGATTCGATGAAGGCCACAATATAGATTATCGTGCAATGGAATTAATGCAATAAAAATTCTCCCCTTGCATTGCCCGACTTGATGTCGTGATTCCCTTCATTTAATTTTTTGAAATGCATGCAAGCAAACATTATTAATATTCTAAACCCTCTCTCTCTCTCTCTCTCTCTCTCTCTCTCTCTCTCTCTCTCTCTCTCTCTCTCTCTCTCTCTCTCTTACTCACTTCAATTTAAAAAAAACACGTGGATTTCTGTTAAAAACTTTTATTGCAAATTCCAAGGTAGCTATACAGTTGCATATTAAATTTAATTATCAGTGATTTACCTACTTAATTAACGAGATGTATACGAACTTCATTGAACAATTTTAGAAATGAAGATTTTTGTAAAGAGCTAATTTGATTTAATATGGAAAAAAAAGAAGTAAAACTCTTTATGATAATCTTATTCATAAAGAGAGTTTAATATTTTTGGCTAAGATAAAAAATTCATGAATTTGTTACACCTGCTATGAAAAAGTTTTTTTTTTTTTTTTTCATTGTGTTTACTTTGAGTTTTTGTCGTACGTTATTCCCCCCCCCCCCCCCCCTAATAAAATTGGAGAACCAGTTTGTTCATTTTTCATTACGAGTGTTGATCACCAAAACTATAGACATATATGTGGGGGTGAAATCGTGATGTTGTGTGAAGGAATACAGTAAAAAAAAAAAAAAAAAAAAAAAAGGAAAGAGGAAAAAGGTACCATGCGGTACCATGCAGTTATATATTTTCACGCTGGCGCACCACGTTCTGTTTCAAGCTGTAGGCATGCTCGTTCGTATAGTGGGGTGTTATCGATCTTCTTATTCCTCTCTGTCTCTCCATCGTCTCTCGCTCTTCACTTCACAATATCAGTGACCGTGCACCAGAAATCATTGGAACACAGTGCCAAGTGCATGGTCCTCTCGTAACCTTCATACATATCTATATTTTGTAGTTAACACAATAGGTAAGTAACATATTTAAATTAATATATAATTTACATATTATTTATAAAATAATTTAGTTCTCCAACAGTTATATAATTGTTAAATTATTTGCAATATTTCAGACATTTTTGAATCTTCAAGACTACTTTTAAGCAACAGGCTATATTAAAAAATACTTAATAATAATAATATTTTATTTTTAGGTTATAAAATTTTAAGGGTTTAAAAATATTTTGAATAAAAATAGAATATTGACAGGGATTATAAGAATTGAGCGTGTCTCAATATATAAAATATATTGAAGTATGGGAAGGAGCAAAAAAAAAAAAAAAAAAAAAAAAAAAAAGTCTGCGGATCTTTCTTTAAATAACGATGAATAAAATTTCCATATTACATTTCAATGCAGAAGAAGTGTATAGTTTATGAATTCACGTTATTGTTTTTAAAGAGAGATGTTACGCTAGATGTGTTGGAGGTCCATTATTACAAGGTCACATAGATGCTGCGCTTGTACGCTATTTATTTTACTTTTGTGCATGAGTAATTAGCAACAGATAGATATATGCTGTAGCAAAATTTATATCATCTCTGCATTGCAGTAGTCTGGACTGATAACAGGAAAATAAAATAAAAATAAAACTTATTGAGGTAGAAAATCATATAAGATGTAAATTGTGAAACGAGTGTTTGTATAAAAGAGATAGAATCTTCGTGCGATAACGGTAATAAGTTTTAATTAATACAATAAACTGTTAAGTAAAGTAATTTAAAAAAACATACTATAGGACTTTTGATTTTATGTTAAGGTTTAACAACTTATATTTACTAATTGTTTTAAGTAAATTAATTATTTATTTAAATTGTAATTAATATGATATGTGATTTATAAATTAACAATTTTAATTAAAATAATATTTCTACTATAAAGTAACATTTTTAAAGTACGTTTTAGAATGTAAGTTTGACGATCGTTTCTCAATGTCTATAATTTTTTTTTTTTGTAGATATGTTAATCTTATAAAAGCAGATGCATTGTTTTGTATACTGATTATAGGAGAAAGAAATGAAATAATTCATTTTGATTTTGAATCGGAACTATAACTATGGAAGTACCGTTTGTTGTGAAAATGAGGAAGATGAATTGAAATTTTTTTGTTAAGTTTATGATATTTTTGGAAAGAGCTTTAAAAAAATTTTGAGGCGCTATTTTTTCTTAGGATGATTGGAGCATGTGAAGTATTTTTAATTAATTTTTGAAAATTGGCCAAGAAAGCCTGTGACGTCATCAGTCCACTTTTTTCTTGGCAAATACTAATCGTTCGAGGTTCAGTAACCAGTTTAATGAAATCAGCTCGTCCTCAGGATTTCAAAAAACTGGCTACTGAACCTTTTACGGATAATACTTTCCGAAATAAATGCCCGATTGATGACGTCACAGGCTTTTTAGGTCGATTTTCAAAAATTAATTAAAAATATTTCCTATGCTCCAATCGTTCTAAGAAAAAATACCGCCTCAAAATTTTTTAACGCTCTTTTTAAAAATGTCATAAAAAGTGGGGGTTAAAAAAGGTCACCTTCCTCATTAATTGAAAACAACACGTATTCAATTATATATATTATTTTTAATATTTTAGAGATGAAGTAGCTCAATTAAATTCTAAACTAAACTAAAAAAATAACAATAATAAAAAAACTATAAAAATAATAAACAATAAAAATGAAATTAAATCGTTCGTGATATTGTTTTTTAAGTTGTTAAGGTAGCAATAAATTTTATGAATATTAAACTTTAAAACTCAATTTTTCATGTTAAAAATCATTACGAGTAACAACGCAAAATTATAAAATATTAAAAATAGAAATTTTGACTTTATACTCAATTAGGATGGAGTTACAGTGAAGTAAGTTTCATTTTGTGTAGGGAGTTTAAATATTGATATATTTCTTAATAATTCAATTTATTTAAGTGCATCCCAGACACAACGATAGCTAAATCGTGATCTCGCTCCTTTTTTTTTTTTTTTTTTTTTGGCATGCCTGCTGCTGCTTCATTTTTTTATTATTATTATTATTATTTTTTTGTCCTTGTTTTTATAGGAAAGATATAACGATCGAACGAAGAGTTATCTACTTCCAACTAGAAGTATAGCATAAAGTAAATTATATGGAAATAACAATATTAAAACTTCCTGAGAATACTGCACTAAATAATAGGATGCTATTTAAATATTATATTGAAAAATAAATATAGTATACAGTTCAAATTGCATTTTCGTAAATATAGTTTCTTTCTCACCAAAAAAAAAAACTAAATTATTTATTATACTATAAAAAAAAAGATTAAAGAATTAAAATATATTTTAATTAAAAAATTTTAATTAAAACAACACTTTTATTTAAGTAAGAGTTCTTTATTCTAATTAAAATGTGAATCTTTCTTGTTTATTATGCATGAAAAATATTCACAAAATACTGCATTGTATACAAATATAAAGTAGGTTAGGCGCGGGTGCGGGTGTAATTATTATTAAAAGTGAGATTGCAAATGATTGTTGAGATGACCTTGCGAGCCAGCCTCTCTGACATCTGACATGAATTTGCATCGAACATTCCATCATAGTAAAGCATCTAAACAAATTCAGCCATGGGTGACGTGTGTTCTGAACGCGCGGTGCAATGAACACCGTTCTCCGGTGCTCGCTTGATATCTAGTCGGCCGGCAGTATAATAATATGCCAGCCAGCCAGCTAGAGAGAACTATAGACTATACTTTTACATTTCGTACAGTCAGTTGAAGTGGACACTCGTTAGTGACCAGGCTGTGAGTAGTTTTAGTTGCTAGAATTTTCGCAAAATATTTTTCGTGCACGTTAATTCTGAAATCGCACAGGTAAGTGAATGACTTCTTATAGGATTATAAGATGATCTTTTGAATATGGACCTTGATATTTTTAAATTAGTATAATCAAAGACAATAATATACATGCATCATAATATGGTCTTTAGTTTATTATTTTTATTAACGAATGATTTTTTTAAGTGTTAATGCCCTTTTAGTCATTATTTACATTCAAATTTTAGAGTTAACTAATTTCTAAATAACTTTTTGATCTAAAATATTACAGATTAAACCTATAAACCAAAATTCTTGATATTTATTAAAAGAAAATATTTCAGGAATTTTTATAGCATATTTTGCTATCATGAATTTTAAGTTATATAGAAATATTTAGAACGATTTTGTGGAAGTATTTTGCAAAAAGTAGTAAAGTATCATAAAATCTTATTTCCTTTCCAATCAATGTGTTTATTATACAGTAATTAGTTTGTATTTTGTAACATAATTTGCATAATCAAAGAGTTATAATAATAGAGGCTGATATAGCTTCCGCGAGTATAAAACTTGCGCTCTACTTCAAAATCACAATTTGTCATGGTATGCACATATTGGATACAGAAATTGGTAAAATAAGGTTTAAATTTCTATATTTATATTCTATTATGTTTTATGATTAAAATTTATATTGCATAACATTTTTTGAATGCAAAAATATAAGTATAAGAATGAATCGATCGTTAAGCAAAATTAATGATTGTGAATGGAATTAAATATAGTCATAAAAATAAAGGTGCTCGGTCGGTATTAACTACATACCATTGATAATTCTAAAGAGCTGTATAAATTTACAGGAATATTACGTATAGCAATTGTTTTATACATACATAATACATATATATTGTAGAACTGGCTTTTGTTATAATAGCTTTTAACAAAATTTGTGAATTCCTTATTTTATCACCATAACTGTATTAATTCTCTACGTATTATGGTTTCAAGATATACGTGTTAAACACTTAAAATTAGCATAAATTAAAGTGATAATAATTCACAGTATTTCGTCAATATAATTATCTTTAACTGTTTTATATCGTTACTGTGCATACATAATAATTAGTTATTATAAAATTTAAATATTTTATCATGATTGAACGTGTAATAAACATATTGTAGGTGACGTTTCGACCATAATATATTACTTGTTGTTGAAACAATCGCATAATTAGTGTTCAGGTAACGATAGAGATATTGATAAGTAACTTGATATAATAAGCAAATAAAAAATATAATTGAAGCAATAAGTGAGTAAATAAATAAATACAAGTTAAAAATCAATGAACTTTTATAATACATAGTCTGGATTTTGTATTGGCGTATTATTATTGTGTATTATAATTTGTGTGTGTGTGTGTGTGTGTTTGTGTTTGTGTATGTGTGTGTGTGTGTGTGTGTTTGTATTCAATTTATCGCTTGATTTTGATTCGGGAAAAATTAACGCTTTACAACATAAGATATAAAAAAAAATTAGCAGATTTTTGTTTTATTCCCAAGATATTATTTTAAAAATTATGTAAGCATATCTGAAACTGGAAGTTTATACTTTTTCTTCACTATATGGTAACGTAAGTATTTGGTTTCAATTCAACTTTCCTGCATGGGATTTGTTCTGATTGCTTTCAGATCACTCACGATGAAGGAACGCCCACTTTTGCACCTTACTCTGGACAATATGGATTGTGAGGAGGCCAGAGACTACCCTTATGTCCTGACCAGCCCGCGCTCTCTCGAGGCTTGCAAGGTCATGTCGGTCAAGGTCAGTTATCACATCGCAAATCTGGAACAACTTTTACTACTTACGATTTTCAGTTAGAAAGCATTGAATTAAATTATAAAAAAAATATAATGATAATTTAAGAATTAATTAATGAAATTAAATTGTAAGAACAATATGCCATACACTTTTACAATTGTTTGGTTTTCTGTGAAAAATAATTCTTTAATAAAAAAAAATATATGTGCATGCTTAAAAAAAGTAAATAAACAATTTTGTTAATGAAAAAGAATATAAAGTTGTTGTTTTATTATTATTTGTTGCGTGATATGCACCTCTTATAAATAGTTTGAGTGCACATTTTTATTATTTTTTTACATCATATTTTATCTGTCTACTATGCTGCGATTTATTTCTGCAGTGTGTGGCGTTTGTTCGTGTTTTAGGGGTAACCCTCAAGGCTCGGTGTTTGAGGAAAAAAAAAAAAAAAAGACCCGAGTTTTTGTGTGCGGGTATGTACTAAGGCGGGATTAGCATGTACAAAAATATTTTCCCAATTTACGCTTGTTTGGCACTTCAGCTCAAGCTTTTTATATAATTCGTCTCTCTTTTCTGCCTCGCTTTTTGAAAGAGTTTTTTTTTTAATGTCTAACTGCAGTACTACGCTTTTTTTTATATATAATGTGTGCTTGACATATATTTAATGATAAAAAAATCTTTATTATATTTTCGCAAGTTTGTAATGCGATATTATAGATTTTTTTATTCACAGCTTGGCTAAGAGCCAAATAAGCTTTATATCTTTTAATATAAAGTGTATAAAAAAAAAGTATTCACAATTTTAGTTTGTTATCAAAATACACGTGATTTTGCACAAAAAGGGAGGAAAATTTATATAGAAATGTTACTATATATATAATAACATAAACACTTTGTATTTGTATACACTTTTTATGTCTCTGCAACAAAATAAATGTATAGCAATATTTTAGAACACTTACAGTACATGAAAAACACATTTATAGTAGTTTTAAATTAAATTTCATTCACCAAACATGTAGTATTATAAATCAATTTAATTGCAACCAAATTACATAAATACATAAACAGAAACAATTAAAATTATAACTAATCGTAAATATAGCGTAATTATTGATGTTTTCATTTTAGTAGTATAATAATAATAATAATAATCAGTATAATAATTGAAATATATAGTTATATGAATAGGTATATAACGTAAATTTAATGAATTATGATGATGGTATATATTATTGCATGAGTATATTATTATATGTAAACTTAAAATTTTTTGTGATAAAAAAATTTAGAATTATTTATTAGTTATGAGACGAAAAACTTTTGTTCAAATGATCAAGAGATTATGAAACTAAATAAAGTTGAGAATCAATCCTTATAAGAATCAATTCTTTGCAAGCTAATACGATAGTTTAATTTTAGTGATAAGCTAAATTTAGTAAAATGAGTGTTGTTAATAAATTAGAAACGTTATTTATATAATGGAGTTTTCAGGCACCCATGCGTGTAACTTAAAACTAGTACCACGAATAATTTTAAGATTACACGTATTTTTTAGCGTTACAATTGTAATAAAAAGTCCACTCTTTCGTAATTCAATAATTTGATCAGATAAGAGATACGTATACTAATGTATACTATTATAGATGTTGATCTTACGTATTAAGGGGGCATGCCATTGAATTTTTTGTTTAGCTAAAATTGAAAGTCTATAGAATATAGGCTATACAGTATAATATATTATAGTGTCCATACATACAAAAAAATAAGGACAAATATAAATTTTGTGTGTGTTTTAAAATAGCTTTAGCACTTTTGCAAGCCGCATGGCCTGCAAAATATTAATATATTTAAGTATATTTATCACAAATATTGTTGGAAAAATATCATTTTACTTATCACAAATTAAATATTCTTACAAAAGTCATCACTTTTTATGTAAATCTATGCTATGGCTTTAAATAACATAATTATATAACAGTTGTCCCAAAAAACTATATAAAAAGGAAAGCTTTAGATTGAGCGGTATATATTTTCCAAGTGACCCGCGGTGATTTCCAACAATGTTTGTGTTATACGTCAAGGCCTTGTATGTCCAGCGGCGTGATTTGATGTGATGTAACGTGACTTTTTAGCCGGTGGAGTTGTTATACCGCAGCGTATGTGAGGTGAGAGAGCAGCTCAGTGTCACAGCTTCTCTGGACCGCGTGATCGCTGTTTACCATAGCCAAGAAAAACACAGAAGACGTGAGTCACTTCTTTTGTAATTTTACAATATACATATTAGTAAGCAGTTATTTTTAAGAGCAGCAAAGTAAAATATGTAAATCTTAATTACAAGTTTTTTTTTTTTTTTTTTTTTTTTCATTTGTCTAAAGTTTCAAATTTTTGTTAATTTTACTTAGAATTTTTCTGTTAAAGAGCTTGGTAATGTAATAAACGATTAGTGCTTTTAGTTCATTTTTATTTATATGAAAAAACATTATTTGTAAATTACTCTTATTATATTATACAAGAAATATGGAACTTTTTAAAAGTGTTTTTGTTAATACTTAAGTGTCTTGAGAGTAGTGTGAAAATTAGCAAAATTTCATTTTAAAGTTTGGCAAGATTTCAAATCAATGATTGGACAAGCAAAAAATAGAAATAGTCAATACGAGTTACATGCAAGATTAAAAACGTTGGTGTTTCTTTTGTATTGAACTTTATTGATTCTTAGTTCTCAATCGGAATAGATAAGACAGCTTTTAAATGTATGAACTGTGATTTATCTTGAGTCTTTTATATATTATGCTCTGTACGTGACTTATCGATACTTTTCTTTTTTTCACAGGCAAACTCGAGGCATGCCGTCTAGTTCGTGAACAGCTAATTGCATCTTCCACCCCCGAACAATCCACATCTCCAGATTCAATTCTTAAAGAAAACAGAGACCCTTCACCCATTATAATCAAATGTTTACCATCCCCTGCACTTTCTAAACTCCAAGCTCCCTCTTCCATAATTGGTAAGCGATCACCATCACCAAATTTTCGAAAGCGTGATCCTTCACCAATTTACCACAAAGGTAAACGTGAACCCTCCCCAATTTATAATAAACGTGAGCCATCTCCTAGTTTTTTTAAACGTGAACCCCCAGCTTTGGTGCTTACTTCCGCCGTGACTCGCAAGGAGCAACTTAATCGCGAAAACACTGCACGAGCACGAAGTGCTAACTCTGGTAATTATAATTTAGAAGAAAACTATTCAATTATCATTGAAAAAAAAATGAAAATTTGAATATTATTTTCATTTTTTTTTTATCTTAATATATAAGAATAATAAGGAAAAACAAACAAACGTTTAATATATAAAGATATACTACTTTTTTCCCCTTTAATTAAACTCAACATTGTCTACTTCTACTCAAGATTTTATTTCAAATAATCACTTTCTGTCTTAAATATATAAATTTTAAAACGTTATACTCGTATTTTGACAAAATTTAACAATCAAGACTGTCTGCTGTTCCAGGTTGCGACGCTTTGAAAGCAGTGGAGAATAGGTGGGACGCTCCAAGCAACAAAGTAACACTTCACTCGCGACAAGCACTGCCTGCGGTATCCATCACCCCCGCATCAGTCAAATCTAAATCTAGGTAAATAAACCAATAATTTTTTATATCTATAACTCAACTTGAAAGCGGAAATATAAATTTAAATAGCATTTGTTCTTAGTTGTTGTTTCGATAACCTATATGTTTACATGCAGTACATATATAGATAAGATTAAAATATAAAACGGTTTTACTTTAAATTTTGTGACAGTATACTAGAAAGCTATGAAACTACTGTATGTTATGTATAGATAATAAATTATTTAAAGATACAATTTTGGTATAAATGCGTATCTTTTTCTAATTAGTGCATGAAAATAACATAATATATTCCTAACAACAGCTATATTATAATGTTCTTATCCTAAATTTTGAATAAATCACATATAAATTGATCCAATTGAAAAATGATTATAAAATAAGTTGTCAAAACCTTAACATTTTAAAAATATATGATTTTTTTGCACGAGAAAATAAATCAACGCTATTATTTGTCTTCATACATCTTACCAAAAATAGGTGTAAATATTTCTTTCCTTGAGTCATAAATTTGAGGCTATAAAAGGAAACAGGGCACATAACTTTTTATTTCAGACAGGGCTTTTAAAGCTAAGAAGAAGTAATGCTAAAACATTGTCATATGTGTACACGTGGAAGAAAAGAAAACTAAACTACTTCTAACACGAAATAAAATTTCGTGCTAAAAACTTGATTGACTATTATTATAATAATCAAAAATGTTTAAAAATGTTTGTAATTATTATTATATATATATATATATATATATATATATATATATTTTTTACAGTTTTTGTTGTTTAAAAAATAATGAAATAAATATTTTTGACGTTCATTTTGACCAAAAACAGTAAGTTACTCTTGAGTAATATTTAATTTGAAAATAGTTTTAAAAAGACAAAGAAAATTATGAACTTCTTCATAAAAAAATAATTAATGCATATTTCAATTTTTAATTTTCGTAAAATATAAGGAGCAAATGGTCTTTTAATTTATACAATTCCAAATATTCCTATATCAATTTAAATGTTTATTTCAAAATGTTATATTAGTGTTAATAAAGTTAATTGAATTTTTATGACACGACGCATTAATTTTATGACCCCTAACATAGCTTTTATGATGTTTTGGATCTCTTCAAAGTCTATAATAAAGCAGTAAAATATGTTGGCTTCCTAATTAGTATTTTATTTAATTATAGAGATATTAATTATTTTTTCTATAAAACCAAAACATTCTTTGAAATAAAGTTACCTAAATTGATTAGTTTGTTGATCCAATAAAATCTAATTATTGATCAACGTTATTTGAAATTTACATATTCAAGACTTTAATATTTCAATGTTATTTTGGCAGAAGTCGTCGCGTGCTTATCCCTCGGAGTGCAAGGCCAAGCTCTGAAACTCCTCTACCTTCCGTTGGCAGCACGGCTCGCAGCACACCTGAGAGTTCCTCTGGTTGGAGACCCAAGTCTGGCAGTTCATCATCTAGCGCTGCAACTCGACATCTTGGGTAAGAGCATCACGTCATACGAAATTAAAACATGTATCATTTCTTATTTGTTTATTGAAAAAGACCAAAATATTTTAGGGATTAATTTCATTACATATTCCAAAAGAGCACATCGTCCTGAATCAATATGTAGATATGTGAATTTGTAACTCAAGAGCTCATTAAGTAATTTAAAAAATTTTGAAAGTCACGAAATGACATCACTGGTGTCAACTTTTTCCTAGGTCTTTTTCCGCGTGACGTCATTATTTTGATTTTCAAAAGTTTATTAAAAATAATTAATCAACTCAAAAATTAGAAATTTGCACTGTCTTCTTTAAGAATAAAATATAAAATCATCACCTTATTGTTATTATTATTATTTTTTTGTCTTCCTCATTATAAGTTATTTTACTTCTATTATTCTACTTAAGAGTAATCCTTGATATGTTTTTAGTTGTATATATTTAATATAACTCACCGTGGAGTACATCACGGATACATGATACTGTATTTCGATTGTGTAAATCTATAAAGATGAAAACTCAACTTTAAAAATATTAAACTGTATTTCAACACGTATATTTGACATTTGTTAAATAATTAATAAACTTTAAAGTTTCGTGACATAGGTCAATTATGCAATATGTCGCATATAAACTGCGTGTAAAACACGCAACTTTTAGAATATTGTAATATGTGGCGAGGTTCATTTATATAAGGATAAATAGCCAATGTGAATTTTGTAAAAGCCAATCCCCTCTTTAATAAAAGAATTTTAATTAACAACAAAGTGTATAATTTTCTTAAATTTGTATTGATTCATGTATTACTAACGTGCTACAATTTTTCAGTCGACGCATAGGAAGTGCGACTAGTACCAGTGCGTTCAGTGGCCGCAGCTCTCCAGGACGTTCTTCTCGAGCTCGAGTATGTCCTCGTTCCTGGGGAGGCGCCACGGATCGCAACAACAACAGCGGCAAAAGAGCCGTGACTTCACGACGTCAATTGCAATTCTCGTACTGGTGCGTATTTGTACTCATACTCAATACTTGTATGCATACTCAATACGTATATAACAATATTATTTTTGTACTTATAGGATGATAATTTAATTTATATAAAAATGGATATTACTAAATCGCTTCCATTCTGATCATTTGAAGTTTAAACTATCTTTCTATTTTATGTTTGATTATTCAGGCCTGGGGATGGAGTGAATGTACCGGAGCACGATCGTCGTATTCTCGAGTCTATGGCAATGAAAAGAGAAGCTGAGCGAGCAGCAGAAGAGTTAGCACACGAGGCTCACATTGCATGGGAGCAAGCTCGTCACGATCGCGAGCAGGAGCAGTTAGAGCAAACAAACAGGTGGAGAGAGCACGTGGCCGAGAAGAGACGAGCTGAGAGCGAGCTGAACGAGCGTAAGATGGCTGAATTGCGTGAAGAAGAAGCTCGAGTTCAGCAAAGATTGCAGCAAAGTTTGATGGAGAAAGAAGCACGCAGTGCAGCATTACTGCGCTCTGCGGAGGAAAGAAAGGTAATGTGACGAAAACATGATGAATAGAGAAATTATGCTGCACGTATAATAAATTTATGATTCTTAGAATATGTATTTTTTAAAATCTTATTTCATAGGATCTAACTAAAAAAAAAAAAAAAAAAAAAAAAATCTTATATAAGAACAACTTGTTTATTATGACCACCTTCTGTTTTTTATATTATATTTTTTGACAATTGAAAAAAGAAAAGGTTTCAAAATCTTCCCATGAATAATTATTAGTTAATTTCAATTGAACACACAGTTAGTGGATAAATCGTTCAAATGGCTAACCTATCGTAGTATGACGAGCAGGGTGATCGTGCGGGAGCGGCGGAGCGACAACGCGCCGCTGTTCTGTACGTTCGCGACCAACTTCAGCATGAAGGGACAGTATGGCGACTTTCAGTCCTCAAGCGACAAAGTACGAGACTGCAGCGAGCAGAGCTTACGAGAATTCAGACTAGAGAGCAATACCGCAGAGTGAGTCCTTCCCTCTACTATAGTCCTAGCCTCCCTTTGTCCCAAAATCCATAATTGAAAATTTCCCAGAGACGGTCAATCCCAACAATAATTGAAAGTTATACTTATAATAATAACAGCAATTGATAGCATCTACAAACAATTCATATCATTTTTCATATCATTTGTTTCAAAACTTTGTATACAAAGAATTCAAGAATGAATGTTTTATTTTGCTTCTTTTTTTTATTACAATTATTTTGAGGAAAATGCAGGACTTTCATAAAAATTGACGCAAATTTTTGCAGCGCGTGGCGAGTGCAAATCGCGTCGAGGAAGTACGTCGTGCAGAGCGACGTCGTATTTTGCAAGCCGAGACAGAGGAATCGTTGCGTCTGCTGCGTGTACAATGTCAAGAGAAAGAGGAGCGAGCGCAGCAAATGTTACAGCGAGCGTCAGGAGAGCGAGAACGACAGTTACGTGGTGCAAGGTATGTAACACCAGGGTAAATGATAATGGCTAGATTATCATTGGTGCGCATTAGGTGTGACGCCACCCTTCAGAAAAATTATTATAATTTTGCAAAAACTATTTGTTATTATTTTAAATATATATTATACAAAGAAATGCCCTGGGGATTTTGAACGTTCAATAGAATTTTGTAAGTTTATTTTAAATTAAGTGATGCACATTTTCATCAACTAAACATATTTCTAAAGTCATCCATTGGAATTTGATTTGTTAAATATTTAAACCTTAATAATAATAATATCAAATCAAAGTGAATTGTGCATTAAATTTCATCAATTAGTATGAATGAAAACTCAGAGGTCTTCTTGACTTAATATAACTTATTTATCAAAGAATTTATTACAATATCATGCAATATATAATTATAACTTTTGATGACGTGTATTTTTGTATTAATTTGTAGTGAGGCCCGTGTAATCCGCGAGCAGAACGCGCAGCAACTGCACGCTGAACTGGAAGCAGGTCTAGAGAGGTGGCGGTTGCAGTGTGCACAGTTGCAGAAAGAAGCTGCAACACGAGCTGAGAGCAGAGCTGCACAGCAGCATCGTGAACGTCAACAGCGAGCAGAGACCGCCAATCGAGCAAGAGAAGAACATCATAATCTTATCATGACAAGGTGCCTAATCTGCCTCTAAATAATAAGCTTTATATGTGTAATTGTATTCGTGGTTTTTCAGAGTGAATGCTGAACAGAAAGCATTGGAGGAAGCACGTCGCAATGCCATCTTGGCCAAGGAAGACAAGATGAGAAGGTTGCAACAAAGACGTGACTTAGCAGTGCATGAGTCGAGAGCGCAGGCGCATACCACCGCGGAACTGCGTGAGCAAATCAGGTACTTTTGACTCACAATTAAATCCTCGTGTGTTTGCACGTTTATCTTGTTTTTGAAATTACTAACTGAGGTGTTATAAATATATCTACCCTACTAACTTGATTTTTTTAAAGTATAAAACGTGTTGACTACATCCTATTACATTGCCTTCACATTACATTATTCCCCATAGTTAAAGTGACAGATGATGAATCAATATTTAATACAATGATGTTATGATTTCAGGCGTACCATGTCTCCTGAGACGTTTGATCGACTTGTGGCTCGTACTGCTCTCGAGGTGAGAGTGACTGCGAGTCGGCCGCACACTGCTAGTCCGCCAGCTACCAGGTCCCACATCTTGCTCGGCTAGAACTTGAACACGATGTAGAATCGTAGCTTAGCTCCTATGGAGCTTTCGTTTCCCTTTAAAAAAAATTATAATTTTTTATCAATTTCCTACAATTGCAAATTATAGACAATTATGCATTAATTCAATTAACCTAGCCTACTTTAAAAGGACCTACTCTAAATTCAAATTTATACCAATTTATTTGAATCAATTTATTCTTTAAAAATGAATATGACAAAAAAGTGATAAATTATCGAATATATATTTTTTAATTGAAGACTTGTTTCTATCTTGCTTGTGAAAAAAATTATAATCTTGCCAGCCTTTTCATTCATCACCAAGATTGTGCGTTTTGGCTGTGTTTTCTATATTATGTTGGACACTTTCGAGTGACAATGAAAACTTTTTACAATGATCAATAAACTATTTTTACACGTGTGGCGTATATTAGTGCTTAAATATTTATTACTTATACTATTGTAAAATTAATAATGTGAAAGCTCTATAAAAAAAAATAATAATAACCATCTATATGATGCATTGATATGGCATTTTCAGTTTTGTCACTGTATGAAGGTGATTTCCATTTCATCTCGCAATGCTGCGGTTTGTTAATCTTTTTTAATGACAAGGAAATGAATGTTGAGCGACAAAAAAAAAATGCCATTAAATGTGAATTTTTATAATAAAATATTTTTCTTGCACAATTTTAATTTGAAATTTATTTATCTATTTTTTATTTTTTATTTTTTTTGCTATATGCAATATTGTATTTTTTCTATGTAATTTTATTATTTTGTACTATTTTTGTGTGTGCATGTTATCGTGAGTGTGATTGTATTTTTATATAATTTTTTTTATGTACTTTTTTATGTTTTCTCAATGTATTTTTTTATGTTGTTTGCATGCTTTATTTTATTTGATAATGTCTTATCTCTTGAAACATCATGTAAAGTTTATTACTGATTTATTTGTAATAAATATTCACATTGCGTTATTTTGTATTTGAGACAGTTCATGCATTTTTAATTTTTTTTTTTTTTTTTTTTTTTTTTTTTTTAGTTACTTGGGTGCTTGAGTGCTTTTTTATAGTTCAAATGTTAATTTGTGTAATTATGATTTTATGATAAAATAATTTCACAACATTGTATACTTTATACTTTATGTATCAGATTGTGTGCAAGAAATTTGTAATAAATTCTGAAGGAAAATGCAATTTTTATTTATTTGCAGGTTATATAATATCCTTAAATCATAAAAAAATAAAAAAACTAAGTTTTTCTCCCCCTAAAAATGTGAGTTGATATTTTTTTTTTTGGAAAATAAACCATTCAAATGCTTTATTTGACTTATTCGCAGTTTTTTTTCCAACCTTGCTATTGATATTCCTTTACTAGAATGACAGAAAGTTATAGAAAGTATCTTTTTAAGCCACATTGGTAGGCGGAGTTATTAATTAGTTTAATTACTGAGCTTAACCTTTTGAAAAAAAAAGTCGTATACCTCCTGCAGAAGGCTGTTACCATAGTACAAATTTTTATCATTTTGAGCTCTAAAATACACTTTTTGGGCCTAAATATACAAAAATATTTGACTAGGAGAGAATAACTACAAAGAAGGTATTCACGATTTTTACCTAGAGTCAGAAGTGCGCGGAGTTAATATTTAGTGCCCCCAACCTTCTGAAAAAATAAATCATGCCTCCTGTAGAAGCCTGTTATCATAATAACATTTTTCTTCATTTTGAACGACGAAAGAGTCTTTTTTGGTCTAAAATAACCAAAAAAGTTGACTAGGAGTGGATAACTCCAAAGGAGGTATTTACAATTTTTACCTTGCGTCAGTGGTGGGCAGGGTTAATATTAACTGAGCCCAACCCTTTGAAAAAAAAATCATGTACCTCGTGCAGTAGCCTGTTACCATAACACCAATTTTAGTATTTGAGCGATAAAATACAATTTTTGGGGTCTAAAAATGAAAATTTTGTGTGAAGGAGAGTATAAGTTCAAAGAAGGTATCCATGATTTTTAGCTTGTGTGATTGGGGGAGGGGGGGAGGGAGATAAAGTTTATGGACCATTATATCTTAGCTCCTTAAGAGTAGGCAATTTGTTGTTCACATATAATCTGCGGGTTGCGGATACTCAGGATACTTTTTTCACAAAATGAGTGCAACTTGAATAATTTGTAATGCTTAATTTTTAAATCTTTAACTATTTTGTAACCATTTTCATACTTATAGGATAGGATTATTTTGTATCTAAAATAAATTTAAAAAAACTAAAATTTATTTTTTACAAAACAATTGTATTTATTAAAACACCATAATATTGTTACTGGACATTTTTTATATTATTATTATTTTTTTTTTGGCTGACTATGAAATAAATGCCCTTTTACAATCAGATTTCTTCTTCTTCAATCAACCAATCTCATTAATTAACGAACCGTAAAAAAACTAAGTAACAATTTAATAAATAACTTTTGTTATAAAGATACTCATTAATTTGCTACATTTTTTTAATCCTTCTTTCTCTGTACAATCTTCATGCTGACTAGACGAATTTCGATGCTGATTTTTTTTAATATTATTAATATTTTTTTCTTCTTTAGTCCAAGATATTTTTTTTATTTTTATTTTATTATTATTATTTCTTTTTTTTTTTTGGTTCTTCACAGACCAGCCACTTCAAAAAAACTGTGCTATCTTTTTCATTAAACAAAAAAAAACGTACATTAATAATTTTGAGTTTTACACAAATATGTTCCTGTTTATTATTTTTTAATCAATATATTTTTGTTTTGGCGAAGCACAGTACATCACATACGCAAATACAGTAGAACTCGATCCCAGCTATATATAATAAAAACAAAGAAATATATATTATATTACCAAGTATAATAACTTATGTACACAGTAATTAAGATGTAATATTAATTTTTTGTTATGATGAATTACAATATATTTTTATTTACAGATTTTGTTATATATAATTAAAATATACAAATGTACTTATATATTTTTTTTCACATTATCATAATAATTAATTGCACCATCTTGAATGAAACACATTTTTTTTTGTATTTAAAAAAAAAAATAATTGATATAAAATAATAAAAAATAAAATTATATTTAAACTAAAATAAAATGCCAAACTGTTATTTTTTTCTTATACAATTTACAGATCTACAATTATTAATTACATCCTTTTTTTATATATATAATTATATATCTACAAATAAACATGAAATAAATATTACTACACTGTTGATTATAGAGATAAATATTTTTAACATCAAGCACTGGAATACACAAGGGTACACAACATCTCTCAATTGAATTATTATAATTTATATCTTAAACAACGATTTTTTATAATATATAGATGGACTTAATTCCAGTGCGACAAAGGGAGAACATCAATGATAAAATTCTATATTTATATATTTTGTGTGAGTATTAGCAATTTTATTATATAATAAAAAATAAATTATTATTTATATATTTAAGAAAAAAAAAGTTAAAAAATATCTTACGAAAAAATTAAAAAGTGAGCAAATATGAATGAATCTCAGTATTAATAAAGAAAAATTCACTTTTTTTTTAATGGCAAATAAAACGTGCATTGTATACTTCATGAAAGTTTACCATTTTTTTTTTATTCTAATGAGTATTTTATAATTTCATTTTATTTTTTTTTAATAATATACAAATTTGTATAAGGCAGTTTTTATATTTATTTTGTAGCCCTCTTATTTATTCCAATTATTATATTTAAATTAATTAATCAGTTAATTCATTCAGCATAGAGAACAAATAATGTTTATTATTATTATTATGACGGTAATAAAAATATCTTAAGAATTAAATATAAAAAATTGTTAATTAATTACAGTCAAGAAAGAAAAAGTAGAAATAGTTTTTTCTTCTTTTTTTTTACAGTTTTGATAAATGAGAATTAATTATTCTTATTACAAACACTCACAACAATCATACATCAATTTATATTTTTTATGTATATATATATATTTTTTTTGTGCTTTTATAAAGGAAGCAAAACACATATAATAATTATCATATCCAGGAATAATAATACTTTTACTTATTTGTTATAATATTATTTTTTTCTTAATAATTTGAATGTAGTTCATTCTGTTACATATATATTTTTTTGTACGTACATATAAGCACATATAGATGATGATAAACACAAAAATACAGCAATACATTTTAGTATATTATATTTTTTCATTTTTTTTTTCCATATTGTTTATTTCCACATTTTATTTACAATGTATGTATAGTTTTTTTTTTCTTTTTTCAACTGTCTCTTTTTTTTTGTAGCACTTTCAATTTTCAAAGCTCTATTCATGGCTCTACCATTTTTGTTTTATTTTAGGTATAATTATTATTGTGTTTTATATATAATAATAATAATAAAAAAAAAAAGAGATTAGATTTTGTTCCAAAATGAAGGGATTGAGGTTAAGTTGTAGTTTTAATAGCACCCATCATTACAAAATGTATTCCCTCAATAATATAAATGATGGAATTAAGTCTTTATTATTTTTTTTGTGCCGTAAATTAAATAAAGAAGAATAAAATTACCGATTTTTTAAAAATAAATTAAGCATTAAATTGTGCTGGATTTTTTTTAGTATATAAATGTTCAACAATAAGATATTTCCAAATATATTTTGGAATTAATTTAATATTTTTTTATATTTAAGAATATTTTTTTTTGTCAGTCGTATTATCAGGACAATGTTTTTTTCTTTTTTTTTTTTCTTTTTATCATTTTGCTGTTATTTAAGTTTTATGATGGGATTTTTTGTTTTGTTATAATTAATATTTAATACACAGCAAGATTCTTTTTGGAAGATATAAGCTCACAAAATATGGAGTCTTATATTTCCATTCTAAAATCTAGTCATTTTCTTTTTCTTATAATTAAATACTTTTAATCGTTTTTTTTTCTTTTCAAAAAAATTTGGCATCTTTGAAATGTTACTAACAAGAATAACAATTGTTGTTAGGAATTATAAATTTCAACTTTGGTATCATTATAATTATATTTATTATTTTTTTTTGTAAACTTTAGAGATTTTTTTATTAAACGTTTTTTTTTTTTAATTTTTTTTTATTGTTTAGTTAAAAATACCTGTAATATTGTCTATGAAATTTGAAAAAAGTCTTTTAGCAGGCATCATGCCGCCAGGGTAGCCACCAATGCGTGGAACATGTTCGCAATGGTGACGAAGGGGACCACGTGGAGGGTTTGGTTAAGGGACTATTATCTGGACCTGATGATGATGCACGTTTTCGTCTACCACCTGCACCACTTTCTATTTTCTTATAAAATCGAATATTGAATGGATCTTCAGCGAGCTCTGGATACCGTTGTATATCATGTACATACTCGCCATCATAAGCTGCAGCACTTCCTGTTTGCAGAATTTCCTCTGCTTCTGCTGCACTCCACTCTACTGACCCTGGGAATCCGCTCTTTAGAAGCTCTTTCTCTCTATGCCACGCTTTACGTACTGCAAGTCCACGTGCGTGGTGTAGTAATCTCTGTTTCTCTCTGGTTGCTGTGGTACCGTACCTCAAGTTTACAACAGCACTTGTGCTATGTATCTTTAAATCAATTACTTTTCCTCCTCCACCTCCCACGCCTTCAGTAGATGAATCTTTCTCATGTAAAGTTAGGTTAACTTGTCCACCAAGACGTTTTAGCTGTCCATGATCTTCACCAGCCCTCCACATGTCTTCTTTAACAAAGTAGAAGACATCTTGCGCATGTACTAAGAAGGTAAATTCTAACATGAGTGACTGATTGAAAACCGAGGTAAAAACATCACGGTATATATTATTAGCTGCTGGAACACTGCTAACAACAGCTTGATTTCCTACTCTAGACACTAAAATACCACGTCCGAATGGAGGGTCAGCAGTAGCTACTCTCATTTGCGGTGTAGGCCAAGCGTCACGTTTTACTGCAGAGCGGAGTAACGATGAGAAACTGTTCGATTCCACGCGTTGTTCAGCGAGATGAGATAAGAAGCCTGCCGAAGCGTGCATAGAGGGGCCACCGATACTCACACTGCCCGATAATAGTGGGGGTTGTACAGGGGGTGCGGGCCAAGATGATTGTAGAGCGGAGTGAGGGGCAGGGAAACCAGCGATTTCATGAGGGAACAGCTGAGGAGCGATGCTGCGTAAGTCATGTCCCAGTAGCTTCAACCACATACGGTGTTCTGTAAACAAGGAAAAGTTATTATACTTTTGCACTCTATAAGAATACAAGGTAAATTACTAACAAGTGAGTCAACATAGATATTATATTGGGATGGAATGTTTATTACTTTAAACAAAATATATATATTATTTATTGAAAGAAATGAATATTTAACTCGTTTTCTTCGTTTTAACCTGTAAAAATGTATAAGTACTGTAGTCACGATTTTAACACAGTTTTATGAATCATGAGTCATTATATATATTGTAAAAATTACCGAAGTTTGATTCAATTATGTAAAATACAAACCAGTAAGAAGTTTCCTTGTAGCCGCTGGGGCTGCAATTCCATCATCAGGTTCTCTGCGAGCATTAATCGGGTCATTGCCATTGAAGCGATATAGGTGGAGGTGTGAGGGGGTCGCCACTCGGTCTAGTATTCCTTCCCAGCGTGGGGTCATCCACTGTCCTATCAGAGGGTCGTACACTCCACCGCGAGCACCCGGCATGTGCACCAATGATGTCACCTGAATATCGAAAATATTGTATATGAGAGTGTTTTTTATGCAAGACCATTATAAAAATATGCTGATTAAAGCATACTAAATAATAGACCCTTTGAGTATATTGAGATTGACCTAATATAGAAGTTTTAAAATTCTTGGAACTATACAGCACGCATATTTTTTAAAGTCAACTTCAAAGTAAGATTCAGCAATGATTAAATTACCTGATCTAAAAGTCCTCCACAGAAGTCTATCGGTAGATAAAGGTACGGATTAGAGTCATAGACTATGTGTCCAAAAGGTGAGCGCATGATTTCTCTGATTCCCTCTCCGTATTGATTGAAGACCATGACTGGAGTACCGCATTGGTCAGTAGCTACGTAGTATTTGTGACGATAGACCTGCGCGAAGATCAAGTGGCCGCGGTCATCGTACACCAAAGACATGAGCTTGCCATCACGAGGACTGTAGATGTGGGTCACCTGAAATATCACAGGAACGTTACATCAAAGTATTCCACAATAAAAAACATGAAATTGTGCATACAGTATTTTAGCATTAATTTACAATTCTATAGTATTAATGGGCTTAGTAAAATTATGACATTAAATAATTATTTATGATTCTATTTTTACATTAAGTTACGTATTATTAATTATATTATATTAAAATAAATATAAAAACATTTTTGAGTATTAAAATCTTTAATTTTTGTGTAAACACTCTGAAAAACCTATAAAATAAAAATCTCTACGTTTTCTTACCTCATGTGCCCTCTCCTGATTGGTATAGAAGAACTGAGTCACGTTTCCATAATTATCTTTACGAGTTGCTAGTCGATCCATATGATCATAGAAGTACCTCACATCAAATCTTCCTCTCTTAGTAGCTCGAGTTAACAATCCCTTAGCATTGTAATGGAATCTCTCATCTCTAGCATTCTGGATCACCAATCCACGGTTATCATAACGGTAAGTACCCTCTCCAAACTTGACAATTCGATCCAAAGCATTATACTCCATTGGGATATTGTTACCACGATATGTCAATGATAACATATTACCATTGTCATCATAACGGAAACTCCATGGTTCTTGCGCATCTACTCCACGCAATTGTCCATCAGGATCATAGGTATAGTTTTTAATATTGGTGTATGTATTTACACCAACATTACGTGTGTAAGTTCGAGTTTGTGATATTTTACGTCCACTACCATAATGGAATTCCATCTTAAATATCTCCATGCGGTGAATAGTAAGAGAAACCTGCAGACAAAAAATCAATATCGTTTAAACTCTTGGTCTTTTCTCTTATGTTTTATGGATGTATTATTGATTTGCATTTAAATTCAAAGTTAGCTCTTTTTTTTCTATATCTTTCTCTTTTAGTAAGGGAGTTGATATTACATAGTGTATTCTATCATGGGACTACTTTTTCTTTTAAAAATTTACTTGCAAAAATATAGGAGGCGTTTACTTAGTTTTTCTTATATGTTGTATTGAAATTGTTGAAGTTTTAGCAACAAAGTTAAAGTTGACAGAAAAGGGAGAAAATAATGAATAAATAACTGACAAGTGAGTGTAAGAAACAAGGGTTGAAAAGTTCACAGATCACAAAATAGAAAGTAACACAAATTTTCATTTTTAGTGACAAAAATAATAATTTGTAGAGTGGAAAGTCAAGTTTCAAAAAATTTTTGTAAATTGTATCATTTATATATTTGTAGCACCTTAAGATAAACTGAAATAAAAAATAAAAATGGTGTTTTTATTTGTATAGGGTTATAATATATTTTATAAAAAAAAATCATAATAAATGATAATAACAGTAAACCAAAATAGAGAAAGTTTAGTTGTATAAAAATACTACTAAAATCAAGTAGAGAAAGCCCACGATCAAAAATTGACTTTTTTGCTAATTAAGTTGTTGATTTGCTTCGTCTTACTTTTAGACATAGAGGAGAATTTGTATATTTAAAAAAAAAAGTGTTTTGCAAATCATAATTAAAATCAAATTACAATAGTAATCATAAAAAAATGTTTTGTTAATGTACACATGAAGGTGATAATATATTTTAACATTCAAAAGGTGACGCTAAATTTCCAATAGTATTCTTATGAGAAAAACACACGCTGGATTTAAATTGTAAAATATATTATCACAATCTTGTGTACATAAATGAATTAAAAATATTACCTGAGTTTCCCTAAAACGTCCATCTAGTTGCCTTGCAAAAAGAGCAGTTCCATCAAAGACATTAGTTTCATTACTGCGAGGTTGTGACAACTTGAACTGTCCTAACAACTCTGGTGCTCCTGTCTTAGGACTATAAGCTCTTGCAAAATCTGGCAACGTTTGTCCTCCAATTCTGCCTTGTACACTAATGAGTCGCAAGTTTGCGTCATATTCGTAAGTGAACTTGGCATTACTGAGGCCTGACTTTGCGCCAAAATCGAGTCTCTCCTCGCCGAGCAGACCGCGCACGTATTGCATGTCACGTCGGTACTCAAAGTCGTCACGTTCACTATGAAGTACTTCACTTGGGAAACCGGAGTGAGAGTAGTTGATCTGCGTACGTCCATCGCCATGTAAGATCTGCAATAATTATGGAAATTGTGTTTTACTATTCAGCACTATTTTGCTTAATTTTCTTAACATAATATACTATCGTAAACTAAATTTTAAATGTTTACATTGTGATATAAAATAAGAGCAAAGCATGAATGTTTTAATAACACTCAAAAGCTTACGCATTGTTGCATTTTTACTAAAAAAAAATTTTTTAATTTGAAAAGCTAAACTTTTTGTACTGATTAAAATATTTTTGTAACGTTTACAGCATAAAAATTGTTAACATTTTAAATTAAACCAAAGTCACGTTAATTACCTCTGAAAGTCTCCCAGACGAGTCATATCTATAGAGCACCCTTGCACCATCTCCAGGGAAGACAGTTTGTAGTAGTTGCCCAGTATGACTGAGGTGTTGAAGGTAAGTACGTGTACTGCCTGGAGGTGTGTAGCTCAGTCTTACAAAACCAAACGATTGTTGAGCCGAGAACACGTGTCGAGTCTCGCTGGGGAGTGTGACGTGACGTAGGCCACCTTGCTCGTCGTATTGGAACGTAAACCGACGTCCGCTTGGCATCGTAATGCGAGTCACCTAGAGAGCACACAAATAATCATTTTTTCATTATAGAAAATAAAACAAATTAATATTCTAAACTAAGTACTATTATTATGATAAAACACTCCTTACAAGTAGTTTTCTATAATAGTGAATTAAAAAGAATTCATGTGGGAATAATTACAATATTTCATAATAACATCATTTTTTTAAAATTAATAATGAGAAATAATGGAATAAAAGATTGAAATAAGTATTAAATTTAAATTAAACAATTGAAATTCTCCAACAATCATTGCGTTTTTAAAAAAAATATATATATGTACTTTAAACTATATTATATGACAGTATGTTTCTAAAAGAAAAATGTATTGTATAAACTACTATATTATAGAACGCAAAAAGTAAAAAAAAAAAAAAAAAAAAAAAAAAAAAGTGGGATAAAATATAGAACGTTAGGTAAAAATAATGATAAAATAATATTATTTTAACTTAAATAAATATATTTCCCCTTTTCATATTGTTAACTGTGGAATTAAAATTCCCTCTATTTTTAGAACAGAGCATATATACGTAAAATGAAATTTATTTTTGTATATCGAATTTAATTTCATTCTACCGTATACATGAAATTTGCGTGAGAGTTAGAGGGAAAATCCCCGAGTGGTCCATCATTGATTATAAATAAGTTAACATTGTGAATTTTGAGAGGGGGTAGATAATTAGGAGATTGACCAAAGATGCAAATTTGTACAAATATCCCTAGTGATTGAATCAGTATGTTTAGATCAATTCATCAGTATGCAATCACATTTCCCCCCACTTAAAAAAACATGTGACGTAATTCCCACACTAACTCAATATACGAACGTAGGTAACCTTTTGTGTTTTAGTCAATACAATAAATGAAATAATAAAATAATACTTTAAAATATATATAATAAATTGAAATCAAAGGGTTAGAAATTGTATATTTGGAAAAATTAGATTGCAATATACACACTCAGTAATGAATATTTTACTCTTATTTCCCCCGTACAGTTTGAATACATGCTTATACAAGCATTAATATAATATGTTTCATGAAAAATACGATAAAATTTACAGCTGATATTTTTTTCGTTCATAATTTAGGATTTTTAGGAAGGAAGAAAAAAAAAAAAAAAAAGAAGAAGAAGAAAAATAATAATAAAACACATCACACGTGATTATTTGTTTCATTTCCAGCTCTGCTACATATTTTAGTTTTAATTATCGTTAATTTGTTAAAATTTGATCTGAAAATAAAATATTTTGACTTCATGACTATACTATCAGATAATACATAGTTTTTTTTGTAAAGGTAGAAAACTTTCAAAGTATAATAAAATGAAAAAAGAATATTGCTTCTCTATAATATATTTCCTTTTAAATCTTTTTTATTGTTCATGCTTGAACGTATGTGAAAATTGATTTTATTCAAATTTATACATAAAAAGAGAATATATTAAAATAAAATAAAAAAGATAGTGGACACTTTATTATTCTTATTTTTTTTATGCAGTATACCATTGGTTTATTATAATGGTATTAAAATGTAATTTAAAAAACTACTCGTATATATACTGAAATTACTTTTTTTAATATAGATCAAAGTAATTTAGGTGTTTCTATTTCAAAGAAATATAATTATCCTCATTGAATTAGCTATTTAGATTATTTCTTTGATACAGTTAATTTATAATAATAAAGTTTTATACGTAAGCTATAAGGCATTGGTAGAACTGGCTTTGACTTTATGCCTGGACAATAGTCCCATAGGCTCAATGTTAATTACATTTGTTTTACCCAGACTTATACCACTATGCTATAAGGTTCAATTTGATGAAAATGTATCTTTCATACTTACGAGATTCCAATCGTTATAGGTATATTGAGTGGATCCATCTTCTCCTGACGTGATTTCTGCTAGAAGTCCATGTCGTTCGTATGCGTAACGTTCACTCTGATCTCCCCAAGTCCATCCTTCCACACGGTTGAATCTGCAATCGATGTTATTGTTGTGTTACATTACTTACATTATACATTTACATAAAGCCACGTGCTTTGGAGGAACTGATAATAAGTAGGTTATATTATACGTATTTTAATTAAGTTTTGTTGTATGTTACAGCAGATATATATAACATTGCTTTGAATATGAGCTCAAATATATGCAATTATTATATAAATAAATATTGCTGATCTGATAACTCATAAACTTGTACAGAGAAGAAAGTTTTTTTTTTAAACTGACCAAAATAAACACGAAATAATTAATTATTCTAGCCCGATTTCAGCAGTATTATTTATAACAACATATTATGTTGTACGTATATTAAATTGTGGTTATACTGTCTGAGCATATTACTTTGTTATTCTAATAAAATAGCAACATTTATGCTTTATGATGTAAACTGCAGCATATTAAGTTAAGTATTTTTTTTTTATCCATGTGGGTACTTTAATGATTTATTATCATCAAATGCGTTTTGGCTGCAGGGTTTATATAATATGGATTAATACAATTTTATTACACAATTATTAAAAACTATTGAAAACGTTTTAAAATTAAGGCAGAAAAAAAATAATTTATTTAAAATTTAGTAAAAGAGAAACGTTTAATTCGTTTAAGTTTATTGCGACATGAAGTATATTTTATTTACCTGTCATAGGAGATGTTAACTGGTTGACTGGGTAAGGCAGGTACCCACGCTAGAGGTAATCCTGCCGTGTCATAGTGCACAGAGAGCAGAGGGACGTGCTCGCGGTCAAAGTAAGTCTCCCGACTTGCCGCTTGGTCATATTGAACCACCAGTACTCGTGAGGAGTTTACCTGATATCACAAAAAGTATCACATTAAATCGATCCTTTATCTTGTAATTATTATCTCCAGTACGTGTGACTTACCCAAAGTTCACGCTCAAGTTGTTGTTGAGGTCCCTTGACGTCACCCACGAGGCGATACCGACATTCCATTATGTTGGTCAGACCGTCACCTACTAGAAGTCTCTGTATGCCTGGGAGAGGTAACATTTCTGCTTCCACAGGCATGGCAAGCTCCAGTAGAGGGTGATGAGCACCAGCTTCACTCTGTAGTTCAGCACCCCAGCCAGCACGGGACCAGTAAGAGCCGTTACTGAGTGCACGAGCTTCGCTTACTGAGCCACCTGGGACAAAGTGCAACAAAATTTTGTTATTGTTGTTCTCACGTTTGAATTATTTTTGAAATAACATTATTTGTAATGTGCAAATAATAATAAAATTTGAAACACATTCTCATACCTTCTCTGATTTCAAGTCCTTGGAAAGGTCCACGCATACGCAGTTCTGCAGGATCAAGTCCATTTCGTGCTACGTTCACCACTACTCCGTTCTCTGGCAGCAGTCGGAAGCCGAGTGACACCATCTCTCCAGTGGGGAGAATCATATCACTGATACGGCCGTGGGACTCATATCTATGGAAATTTAAAATACATTAGAATTGAAAGCAAACTTTTATTCAGTCATAATTTCATAGCATTTTTTTAAAAATATTTATTTCGATCCCATAATTTATATTCATAACAGATATGATAAATGTTACAATATGTAATCTTTATGATCAATAAATTTATTTATTCAGAACTAAATAATATAACAATAAAATATGTAAATAAAGATCTTACCTGTAGATGAAAGTATTTCCTTTGGTATCCGACTTGGAAGTTAGCAACCCAGTAATACTATCGTATTCCAATTCAATCTCAGTTCTTCCTTTCTCTTGCTGTAACTTAGTGAGGAAACCAATACCAGAGATCCTCAGATCAGATTTATGGTCTTGAGTACTCTCAATGGTGCTCACAACATTGCTATAATCTCGCAGGAAGAGAAGCTTATTTCCAGATCCATCAGTTACTGTAGACAGTTTGCCAAAACTAGTATTCTTACTATATAAGAAAGCATATCGTACTTTTCCAGACGTTAAATCACGAGTAGCGATGTGTTGTCCATAACGATTGAAAGTATAAATTTCTCTTGTTGGTGGATACGGAATTTGATAATCTCCATTTTCATCAGGTGATGGTAAGTAATGTTGTAATGAGAGGATATGTAAACTTCCTTGATCTGCAACGTGTAATACCCCATCTGGCGATACGGTCATTGCGGAAATTGAATCAAATTGTGCGTTAGATGATAGCATAGTTTCAGTAGCTCCTGTGGTAGGAGTAGGAGGAGTATGACCAATGATAGGACAATTACAAGTAACATTGTAGATACCAGATTTAGGACCACATTCACATTTTGGAATAGCTTGACGTCCGGCAAAATCTGAGATACGTCCTGAAGGATCGATCACGCGAACTGCGTTAACTTTACGAGAATCAGTTTCTGCAATGTATAAGTCTCCAGTAGGTGAAAATGCAAGACTGTATATTAAACCAAGTGGTGTGGAGGTTGCTTCTTCTTCAATAACAGTCTCGGTGATATCTTGAGATTTTTGTCGTGGACAGTGGAGAGGTGTACCGGCAACCACTTTAATCTTGAGGTCATCAGTTAATTTGAGAACCAGATGATCATCAATGAAGTACAGACTTCCATCTAGTGGACTTAATGCAAGACCAGTAGGCCACTGTAGTTGCGCCTAGAGTGAACAAAAAATATCATACATAAATATACATATAATTGACACTAAAGTTTGTTTCCCTTTTGACAGTAATATTTGCAATATTATGTATTACCTGCTGAGACGGGATAGCACCTTGACACGGTATTGGTTTCCAGTGGTTATGATGACCATGGTGACCCACGAGAGTGTGGATAATGCCACGTGTGTCAACCACTCGAATATTCGTGCCGTCAGCAATATACATCGTCTTGTCAGCAGCAATAGCAAGTCCTGGGACATCAAATAGAATATTATAGTATCAACATGTACAATTAATATATTTTTGTATGTATACGTATGTTAATAAAATTGGTTTACAAAATTTGTACTAAACGGAAAAGAAAAGTGACGTAATTTATGCTACATTGAATAATACTATATTGTAGAGCACAAATGTTGATATATAGGAATATCATAAGTAATTATGCAGAACATCGTAACTATAATGCTATGAAGTATAATCGCTATACAGTATAGCATAAATTAAGATGTTATAATGTATAAATGCTGATGTATTGAGATTGCATAATTATTACGTATTTATTTTTGTCTGTGTAGAAATTAGACCTTAATCAATTAACTATTTGTATTGACTTTTTACTTGTATATGAAAATATTAAAAAAATTATTTGTTATAAATTAATCTATAAATATTACACTAAAAACAACACGTTTCCACATTTACTTATTTTTGTGACTGATTATTCATGGTATATTATTACAATAGCATACGATCATAATATATGATGTTACCTTTTGGATGTGCTAGTTTTGCGTCTCTAGCCTTGCCCTCGTCACCACAGTGATTCTCATCTCCAGGAATACAGCGCTCTCCTGAGCCTACTGCAGCCTCAAAGTTGATGGCAGGATCAGTAACTGTATCTACAGATAGGACGCGCAATATTTGGTGCTTCTCAGGGTCAGATACGTAGAGGTGACCATCAGCAGGTGAGATGCTCAGGTAGTACTGATATGATACTTGAGTTGCACTGTCAAAGAAAAGTTTTATAATTATTAAATAGATTGTTAATTAAAAATACTAAAAATAAAAAAAATAATTGTGAGTGTTAGTGGCTATACAGTATTAAAGTAACGTAGTGCATGCATGAAAAGTATGTGTATACAAAAGTTTTAGATTAAAACTTAAAATGCATCAATTACTTTTAATGCTGTAAAGGACAAAATTTATTATGGTCAAAAAGTATCGTTGAAATATCTAGTTTAAGTTAGATTTACGCAGAGAAAAAAAATGATAACAACATAGTTTTAAAATGTAAATAAATCTTCACGTATAATCAACATGCAGTATAGAATACAAAAGTGTAAAATGAGAGTATTATATATATATATATATATATATATATATATATATATATATATATATATATATATATATATATATATATATATATATATATATATATATATATATATATACATATACATATATATATATATATATATATATACATATATATATATATATATATATATATATATATATATATATATATATATATATATATATATATACATATACACACACACACGCATTATATATGTACTGTACTCATGAATTTGATCTCTAGCGCGTGATTTCAACAATAATAAACAACGAGATAATTCGGTACTGTTTGCTATTCGATTCAACAAACAGTTTTAAACTTTATTTGTGGTGCATTGATTTTTCACTAGTAATTTATGATTGTTTTGTTTTATCTCTTCACCATAATCTCTCGCTTTTTTTTTTTTTTTTTTTCATTGACCGATAACAAACGCTACTGTATAGCTTAATAATCACTTTTATTTTTTTTAAAGTAATAAAATATTTATGAACAATATAAAATAAACTTATAGTTTTCATGATTATTAAATGGATTTTAAGTTGTTATTTTCCACAGAGATTTACATAGATAACAAAATAAAAATCATAATTATAATAATAGAATATTATGATAAAATAATGATAAAATAATAATACTATAAAAATAGTATACTATTTATCTATGAATTCAGATTAAATTTTATATTATAATCATGTAGATGAATAAATTTATATTATTATAATATTGTAGTTAAATAAATGATATAAAAATTATTTAATATAATAAAAAAAATATCTAATTTAAATAAAATAGTATTATAATGTAATTCTGATTTATATTATAAAAATTGTTTTATTTCTTTTGATAAAAAACATAGAGAGAGAGATTTTGCATATAAAAGAATTATACTTATATGTATGCAATGCTTTCCCTATATTGTAATGTATGCATCCAATATAACACGCTTCTTGTATCAAAGAAAATGAAGCTACAGTGAGATAGGCTTTCCCTTTGTGCTTATATTCACAGCCGGTTGCATACATCGTAGGATCAATACAATAAGCTACGCTCACGCATTGTTTTTATGAGAACAATAAAATTTTTTGAATATAAAATGATAATAAACCTGTCACTCATATAAGTACAATTATTTTACAAGATAATAACTACTTTAAACGTTATAAGTAATTTTATTATAGACTTAAAATATATATTTTTTAAAGAAGAAAATACACTATCAAAAAAGCATTGTTGTTAAAGAAAAAGATTAATATGTAATAAAGCAAAGCAGAGAGAAAATTTAACGGTTAAAAGGACAATTTAATTTCCTTTTATATGTGTTTTTTAAGCCAAAAAAAAAAAAAAAAAAAAAAAGATTTAGTTTTATTTGTTAAAAGTTAAAAGTACGTAGAGAGAAAGAGAGAGACACACATATGTATTTTATGTTTTGTAAAAGTAATCTAAAGAGTTTTCTGTCACGGCTTGTTCTAAAAATCATTGTTATCTTCTTTTTTTTCTACTGAATATATAAAATAATGGTTTGAATAAAAGTTTTGTATTTTTACGTTTACATTTGTGCAACAAACACTAAAAATATAAAGGTTTAATTAATTGGTACTTTTTAAGCAAGGATTTTTAATTAAAATTGCAATATAAACATGCATAATCTTACTTATACATTTTAAAGTATCATTTTTATAAAATACCAAAAAACGGGACGTTTGCTGAAAATAACCTATTTAATTTTAAAATAAGAATTTTAATTTTGTTTATATTTTATCATTAAATTTACATAATATTGACTTAAAAAAAACTTTTAGTGCATGACTAAATTAAAAAAAAATCATTTTAAGAAATAAAGTTTATTGTATATATATTTATAATTTAAAATAAACCAAAAATAATATTATTTATATTTAATACAAAATTTCAAGTTGGTAAAAGAGAACCAAAAAAGTAATTAAAATAATTTAATAAAAAATTATACTCTCTCTCTCTCTCTCAAACAAACACACACATTTTTTTTTCGGTAATAACTTTTTGACTTAAAATGATTAAAAACTATATAAAATTTAATAGTTGATGAAATAAAATTAATAATATTTTAAAATAAACATTTTAATGTCCAACTCATCCTTAATTTAGATTATGGTTAATCATAAAAGCAAAGTTAAAAACATTAATTTATAGTATAAACATTATTAAAACGTAGAACAATAAAGTTTTGAGCAATATTATTTTATTATTAACGTAGATGAAAGAAGAAGAGAAAACGTTTTATAATTTATGTGTAATAATAAAGTATGAGTTTTGGGAATGTGTGTGTGTGTATATATATATATATATATATATATATATATATATATATATATATATATATATATACATACACACACAATATATACTTTTCTTAAATTATACATAATAAAGAAAACGGAGTGCTGTTTCAATTCATTAAGCAAGAGAAAACGGTGGTGAGAGGTTTAGATAATGTCGTTTTAAACTAGCACAACACTAAGGCTAATAGCATCGCTCATTATTCAACTATCAAGCAAGATTTTAAGCAAGATAACATCATATTATATAGCTTGCTTGCTTGCTTGTGCTGCAGTAAGTAATTTTGTTAAACGTATAACATGAAGTGTACAAAATGTGTTACAATTTCAAAAACCAAATATTAACTGTAAAATTAAATTTCTCTCTCTTATAAAGCCAATAAATAGACATAGATACTATATTTTTTTTTCTTTCTTTTAAAGTAAGAGAAATTGATTTTTTTATTGAAATGGTTTTAAAAAAAAATTAAAGAAGTTAAAATTCTTTTTCAATTCAATTTGCTTTTACCTTTAGTACGTACGTAATACATAAAAAAAGTAGAAGAGATTTTCAAGTTTCTTGCCTTACTATTATTATTTTTTTTTTGTGAGATGTATAGGCAGTTAAAAAAATAATAGCTTTTCTTCTTCTACTTTTTTTCTAACTATTTTAACTACGACCAGTTTTATGTTTATCTTTAACGTATTTTATTTCACACAGTTTTTTTCTTTATCGTATTTCTTTTTCAATGAGATTTTTCCTAGTTGAGAGACTAAAAGATTAACAAGTTTTGTAATGAGCAGTGGTTTTATGTTTCACTATTTTTTTTTTAAACATAAAAATTACAAAAGAAAAAAAATCTCAGGATACTAACGAGAATTGTTAAAACGTAAAAACTCTGTGCGTCACTTTAAGAGTTAGTTTTATTGCGCATATCTTTAACTTTAGATAAAAATTTCACGTCTAACGTGTCTAAGATAGCGTCTTGTAACCATATATGTAACTTAAGTTGTTCAAATTCAACCACATTCTTTATTTTTTTCTTGACATTTTCCATTACATTTACGGCTTACAAATGGGATTTTTATCATTTGTTATGCAATATTAATAATCTGAAAATGTGAATCTTATTGCAAAGGTTGTCATAAAACATATATTCATAACATTCTGATAGCCACTTTAACTACCCAGTCTTAACATTTGCAATTTTTAATAATGGTCAAAGGTCTTACCTGAGCAGGAGAACGGTGTAAACATTGCCTTCAGGTGTGACACGGCGCACTAGGTTGAAGTCTCCAACGTACAAACTTCCATCAGGACCAGAAGCCAACGCCACAGGAGTGAGCAGCCTAGCATCCTTGGCAAGACCATTACACTCGTCACCACATTCAAGAACTCGCTGAAGTCCAGTTCCCAGGACCACGCTAACTGTGCGAGGGTACTGCTTGAAATGTAATGTCGAGCCGTCACCTTTTTGTAAGATACCTGAAGTACAAGAACATCAGTGTTTGTTAGTATAAAACTAATTATTATATGCATAATGACAAAAGATAATTCCTTCAAACACGGAAAGAATAAATTACGTAATTTATGCTGCATTTATGTTATTATAATATAACTTAAGCAGTATAACATAATATTTATGCTTTGTAACAAAATTTTAATGAAGTATACCATAAATTATGATGTATTATTGAATAAGTTGTGCTGAAAATGAACTAGCATAATTATTACATATTTATTTTTGTTCATAAATGAAAAATAAAAACTAAAGATCTAAGATTCACATTGCTTACAGTGAACTATGTTTTTCAAGGTTACAGTGTTATTTGAATGCAGGGGTCATACGTCAAATTAAGTTTTATTACAGTGCAGTGAACCTTAAATTTTAACTATATCAACTCACCTTCATGGAAATTGTAATGATGATGAATATCTAAACTCCATCCTCCCACATCAGAAATATCCACGTCAAATCCTTGCATGGTTACAGTTTGAGTTTCCCACACAACACTTGCACAACTTGTGTACTCATATCCCACTGATACTCTTGCTGTCGCTACTCCATATACTTTCTGTTTATACACGTTACGTTTGTTCCATGCAAAAGTATAGGTTAGATGTGGGTCTGCCTCAAAGGTTCTTTCATACACAGATCCTTCAATCACGACTCTAAGATGAACTAGACGTAAAGTGGTTGGTAAATGGGCATGTGTGAGACGCATTAATGCAGTAGATAAATATCCTGGAGCCTGGCTGCTGTGGTACATTAGGAATACGTTTGAGCCAGGAATAGGAATGCTTTCTTGTAAAATCTGTAAATCATGATATGATTATAATAAGAATCAAAAATATTACTTTCAATGCAAGGTTTATATGTTTCTATATAAACCTTGCTTTCAATGTTATTTTATACATCATCAGCTAATGGCAATGAAGAATTAGATGGCTTTTAAGAAGGAAAATAAAATGATAATAGTGATACAAGAATAATTTTTATTATTTCACACGGGAAGTATAAAATACGTAATATGTACTGCGTTAATGTCATAATAGCATAAATTATGCTAAATTAGAGCAACAAACTTAATTATGTTGTATAGCATTATATTTATGCTTTTTAACATAGTTATTATAGCATAGATTATTCTGTATTGAACAAATTGTGCTGAAAATGAGTTAGCATAATTATTTATTTTTGTTCTTTTACGTTAATCCTTCTGTTATGCAACATCGTTAACTTAATGTTTAGTAAAATGTCAAATTTCTCCACAAATATTTTAATCATTAAAGCCACTTACTATAATTTTTAATTAAAATATGTTACAAATACTTTTTTTTTAGTAAAAATGTAAAACAATACACTTATTAGAGAACGAACTGACGTAAAAATGGAAATGGTTATAGGGATAGAAACGTCATAAAGTAACAAATGTTTCAACCATAATCGTGGTCTAATATTATTGTACCATTAATTCACAGTGAGATACATAAAACATTTTATTATAAATTCACTAAGTTTGAATGTTGTTTTAAATTAAAAAAAAAAAATGAATATTGCAAATATATAGCATGTAATAAATAACTTTAATTAAAATCTTGTTTTGATAAAATAAACAAAATAACAATAAATAACTAGGTGGTTGTAGTCATTCGCACAAAGAACACCCAAAATTTCTATACGCACATTTATATATGAAAATCAATATATTTTATTAATTAATATAATGAATATAAATATAATATATACATACATATAGTATCAATATTAATATTTCATATAAAAGCTAATTTAATATTTTATTTGCTGTTATCACTTTGGTATTTGCTTTTATAACTTGAAAGCAATGAATTGAATATTTGTATAATAATACTTTGAAACATATACTTGGGGTATAATAAAATTATAATTTATCTTTGAACAAAAAGTTGAAAAATAAAGTTTATTATATATATATATTTCAAACAATAAAAATATATTTGAAAAGTTAGATTTTGAAACTAAAATAAAATATGAAATCATAAAAAAATAGTTGTTCTAAAAAAGTTTTCTATATAAAAGTGACGGAGCTTTTGGGTTTTATTTGTCGTATTTGCAGAAGCCTACAAGATGAAATAAGCAACACGTGAAAGTATATATACATTTTTTTTACCATCTTGTGTTATTGTAAGAAAATATTTCATTGAAAAAAAAATGTTTTTATGTAAATTGTGTATCAGTGCTTTTGCGTGTCAGTACACGAAGCCATCGCTTCAAGCATCTTCAGAATAATAATAATAACAACTAGAAAATATGACAAAGGCTAAACCAAAAATATTTTCACTTTATTTTTAACCTTTAAATTGAATAGAGTTATGAAAAGAAAGAAAAAATATTCACTTTTAAAATTTGCATACCATCAAGTATATAAATTGATTTTATTTTTATCATATTTCTATTAATAAGATGTAGAGAAAACTCGCTGTTTTCTTACGCTGAATGTACTAAAAAAAGTATTCCCATTTATCTAGACATAAAATTCATATTCTTGATTTGATTTTTATTATCATTCATCGTAAAGGTTTTTTCCCCACATGTCATGAGAAAAAAAATCTAGAGAAAAAAAAAATGTTAAAATTCCATTGTAAATTAAAACAAAACAGAATGTATATAGTTTGCATAGTATATATCTATCATAAACACATATACGATGAATGTTCAGTATATCATGTACATATAATAATTTATATGGAATCCCTTAGGAAAGAGAGTATATGGATATACACACAAAGAGAGGAGAGAGAGAGAGTATGGCGTATAGCAAGCAAATGAGAGAGTAAGGTTAAAGATCACGTGACATGTTCCAGCGTCGTTTCCATGACAACGAAAAAGAGAGTAATCAGCAAGTAGAGAGAGAGAGAGAGAGAGAGAGAGAGAGAGAGTCTCAAAGCAAGATCAACATTGCCTAAGGAGGACCAATAATGTTCACAACTTTAGCTCTGTACAACACTACGATGAATTTTTTTTCCTTCTTTTTCTTCTACTAACAGTTGTATGTCCTTTACTTTTAGCATCGTAATATAACAAACTTTCAACTCTGCTTTTATTTACAAAATAAATGAAACTTTTTGAAAACAAAAAACTTTCTTTCAAGTATATATATTTATATTATATATGAAAGTAATTTTTTTTTTATATATATTGACATTAATGATTTAAGTATTAAACAGTATAGAGCTTTGATATATAAAACTTAAATTTTTATTAAATCAAATCTAGAATTTGAAGTAAAAAAAAAAAAAAAAAAAAAAAAAAGTCAGATACTGTAGAGTGAAATTCTTATAAAGTAGACTTTTTAATGTATTTATAAAATATTCTTGATTGAAGTTTGCAATTCATGCACAAAGATAAACACGTAGAAATTTTATTTTTTATATTTGCTTATTTGAGTAAAGAAAAAGAAATGAGAGAGAGAGAGAGAGAGAGAGAGAGAGAGAGAGAGAGAATATTGTGTGATAGCAAACAAAGGTTTTTGTTTAAATTGTATGTTTGATCTCGCTTGCTGGTTGTTGGCGTGAACAAATGAGTAAACAAAGTGGGTCCTGTGAGATCGACATCCAATCACATCGCATGCAGTTAGGTCACAAGGGAAACGCCTTTATATAATGACAACCAACACAACCAATATCGGACCAAATTTTCTTCTCTCACTCACTCACTTTCACTCTCTCTCTCTCTCTCTCACTTACTCGCACGAAAAAAAAACTGAAAATAAAGATCTTGTCGAGTACAGATGTAAAGAAAAACAAATTCAACTGGAAAATTAATTACTTTTACGTCTTATAAATACCACAAAATATATTTTTGTTAGCATTGGAGCAAAAAATAAAATTGTGTTGATATTACTTTTAAAATTAAGCATAGCCTTTAGAAAAAGAAATAAAACAGTTTTTTTTATCTTTTAATGGCTTTATTTTTTATAATTATAGTAAAAGAAAACAAAAACTATTGTTTCATACTACTTATAAAATAATTATATATATAATAGTTATGGACAAATTAGTGTTTTCTCTACGTAATTAGAAACAAAAGGGGTTGCAGACTAATTATTTTCAAATCTTATATATACTTCTACAAACTATTCTATTTCACTAATGAGACTAAATCTCTTTTAATATACTTTAATTGAAATTAAATTATCTTAAACTCTATATGTGTGAATTTTAAAACTAAAGTAGCTTATTTCAATAAGTAAATATTTCTGATAAATACGTATCTTTTTAAAGTAAAAAAAAAATAAAATAAAAAATAAAGAAAAAAGGAAAAGTATTTATCTCTGACGAACGAAAAGAATAATATTTATAAATAAGAGTATAAACAAAAGTTTGTTTTTGCTTTCAGGATCAGTTTTAATATTTTTGTGGTCATTGCTTGTGTATGGTTATTTTTACTCGTTGTAAAAAAAGAGAGAGGATTATTTATCGTTGTAATGAAATGAGTTTTAGTATTTATATTGATGTAACCAATAAGATTACGCTAAAACTACAAATATTTATTCTTTAGAAGACACAAATAATTTTCTCTCTTTTCATATAGTTTTTTTTTCTCAAAAGATTGAATTAATCAATAATAATACTAAAGAGACTGTCAAAAAAAGAGATGAATAAAAAAAAAAAAAAAAAAAAAAACAGAATGAAAAATACTCCCCTTCTCACCAGTGTTGTAGTCGATCGCCCTTTTTTCGATCCGATCACGATCCGATCAATTGAGATGTAGCTCGATCCGATTTCGATCACGATCATCAAAACTCGAGACTATCCGATCACAATCCGATCTGATCGACTATCATTTGATCGAAAATTTTCGATCGTTTTCAATAATAAATGTAGGTATGTAGGAACTTGTAAATTATAATAATTATGAAAAAAAAAAAAAAAAAAAAAAAGGAAATTATACTGTAATAATACATTATACTTAAAAATATTTTTATATTCATATTTCCGTGTAAAAATTTTTTTAATAAAAAAATGTGTTATATAATTGTTAGTTCTTACCTTTAGATGTTTTATTACATTAATATCAACAGATTTCAAGGCTATACGACGTTATTCGGTTTATTTTTGCACGATAAATACAAACACTGAATATACCAAGCTCTTTCCCACTTTTATCTTTTTTAGGAGCTCCAGTTACGTGATAAAATTCTCTTCAGCTATTATTTCACGGAAAAAAATTGTCACCCAAATTATCCTTTAATTTATATTATAAATTATAATATATTAACGTTTATGAATATGTAAAAAAAAAAAAAAAATACACTTTTGCCTGCTTTCTTATCTCGTGACACCTGCGAGAAAACGTACAGACCAAATGACTGGTGTCTGGATGGAGGTCCAAAAATTATCCTATGTACAGTACTGTGTGTCTTCATCCCCACTAATCAAAGCAACCCCCTCGTGTTTACTTCAGAAAAAAATTCCCCTCACCGCGGTTTTGTAATACATCAAAATTTCGTGGAAAAAATCATTAGTGTAAAAAGCACTTAAAATTTTTCGATTGGTTATAAAGTCACCTCTAAAACTCATACAAGAAATGTATTGTGTTAAAGTAAAATTGACAATCTTTCAATGCAGAAAAAAATTCTGTTACTTGAATATATGAACAAAATAATACGTCAAGAATTCATTTTAAACAAAACTTATTTACCGCCTTTAATGTCGTGTCCAAAAAAAAAAAAAAAAAAAAAATCTTTGGTGACACAGACACACTATTGATATAATAATTTCTTTCCTAGAAAGCCTAGAAGCTTATATAGCTCAGAGTCAGGTATTTGCTATTTTTCTTTTATTTATTTCATTTTTGCTTTCTTTGTTTTGTTTTGCGATACCTTTTAGCTAAAGTAGATAACATCTCAATATCTACCTAGCAGCTGCTAGCAGAGTACTGCCTGTACTGTACTTTTAAATTCTTTTCTATTTTGGACTTTGACTTTTTGCTTTATTATAATGAATAAAAAAAAGGAGGGGAAAAAAAAAAAAAAAAAAAGAAGACAAAAAGAAAGAAAAAAATACCTATATGGTTGTAAAAACTAAAGTATGAAACATGATGATCGGATCGAAAAAACGTTCGATCACAGCCCTAAATGTGATCGAAATCCGATCACGATCATTTTGTTATAAAATGGGTCGATTCGATCACGATCCGATCAAATGATCGTGATCGGATCGTAATCGGATCGAAATTTGATCGATCGACTACAACACTGCTTCTCACTATATACTTTTTATTTTACTGGAAAACTGAGTTCACTCTGGTGAGTCTAGATTTTCTTTCTCTATATTTTAAAGCTAGCCGAGAGAGAGAGAGAGAGAGAGACCAGTGTCCCCCGGGTGCGTATGGACACAAAGGACTCGCGAGAACAAAGGCGAATGGGCAAAAGGATTAAATTGGAAATGAAGGCGGAAGGCTCGGTGACAAGCAACCCTATCTTTTCTCTTTTCCTCTCTCTTTCTCTATACATTGAGAACGTACAAGACAACGAATCATACTATACATACTTACGTACATACATATATATAGCAAACGAGTACCAACTAAGAATTAATAAAAGAGACAGAAAATACGTATTATATGAGAAAGATAAGAAATTCTTTATAGCTTCTTCTTCTTCTTCTCTTACTCCTCTTTCTTTTCCGTATTTTAAAGTAAGAAGATATAGGTTGGTAGGTGCTCGCTTTACTGGAAATCTAATTCCACAAACTGATGCGTTCGTTCATTATATTGAGAGTGAGGGGGGAGGGGGGGGGGGGGAGAAAGATGGCAAACAGGGAACCAGGCAAAGGAGGCAGCAAAGTCAAGACAATCCTACAGGCTGACTGATCAATATCAAGCAAAAACTTTTCTTCACTTATATCAAAAAAACTTGAGAGAGAGAGAGAGAGAGAGAGAGAGAGAGAGAGGAACAAAAAAGGAGGATATCAGGGATTTAAAAATTATATCGTATCGAAAAACTTTATTATAAGTCAAAGAAAAAATTGTACCCTAAAGACATCTTCCTCCTCTTCTTCTTCTTCTTTTTATTATATAACTAATTAAATTTATTATCTTTTTATAAAAATTTTAAGAACCTTTCAATTACATTGCTCTTTTGGTCATGATTTGTCAGAAATATTGCCACAGGCAGGCTATAATTAATGACTTAAAATATACGTATAATCATAGGATGTTCATATAATAATATACTAAAACTGAACAGTGGAAAGCATGCAGTAGATAATAATCTCATATAAATTTACCATATTTCATGTAAGTAATTTTTATCACAACGTTTTAATGTAATGAATTCAATTCTAAAAAAAAAAAAAAAAAAAAAAAAAATGTTGAGATGTGAAATATGAAACTCCATAACAATCAAACTTATTGCAATATTCTTTTGTAAACGAGCACTTTTTTGTTCAAATATGAGTTCGTTTAAAATTTTTTTTCAACGTACGGGAATAAAGTTGAGGGAGGCATATGTTGGCAAGTACTAAAAAAATATCATTTCTCTCTCTCTCTCTCTTTCCGTTCTTTCGCATTTTACTGTTTGTGTTTTAGATTTTTACTACCAGCTGCTGATGTTAACAAAAATATAGCTTCACAATTCCGTAGAGGTAACAATTTTTTTTTTTTTTTTTACTTTCTCTCTCTCGAAAAATATAAAAGTGCGTTCGTTTTTACTCGCGCATACAAAATTGTTTTTTCATTAAGCGTAGCGTTTAAAAATCTTTATTTTTTAATAGCGTGTGGCTTTATTTTAAAACCATATATATTGTATAAACACAATTTGAGTGGTTAAATTTAATATCTTTCACTGCGTGTCAAAACAAAAAATTTCAATTAAATACTTCAAAAAAAAAAAAAAAAAAAAAAAAAAAAAAAAAAAAAACTACGTGTAGGGTCAGCTGTTTATTATTTTAAAATTATCTCTCAGTTGTACTCTACTCTGCATACTTTACATGAATGAGGAAATGGAATAAACGTAGAAATTTAATTGCTTGAAAAAACTGAATATTTACGTAAAATGGAATTGCTATTGTAATCACTATTATCATTGAAATATTTTCCCTTTTTTATTCACGTATGATGAATACATACTCACACACACACAAAAAGTATAAAAAAAAACTTACATTTATTTGAATAAAAAACCTCTGAATCATACAAAATATAAAGGAAAAAAGATTTAGCATAAATTGCCATTTATATGAATCAAATATATTATCTAAAAATATTATAATGATGCACATTTGGCTCACCTGTGTCTCACTGAAGACTCTGCTTCGTCCTGGTGCCCCGCCTACTTTCTCTGGCATCCACGTGGACACAACAATTGGTTTCATCAGCTTGTGGTCATGTTCCGTACATGGGGGTGAATAACGAGTTGGAAGTGCGGCTTGTTGGGAAGCTACAGCTTGGGGTTCGGGTGGGGGTACTGGGGGAACATTCTTACTTCCTTTTCCTCCCTTACGTGCCCGATACCCTGAACCAGGACCCTGACCGTCTTCTGAGAGTTGCATTACCACAGCAGGTACAACCACAATTTGATTCCATGGTACAAACACAGTGGTGGTCATAGGCCGGAATGGATTACGTTGAAATTGTAAAGTTACTGCTCCTCCACCATTCACCAGTACGTCGAACCTACACAAAAACGTTTTGTAAAGTTTTAAATAAATGGCTGAAAAAAAAAGAGAAACATATGATAGTAATTCTCTATATTCGCTTCATAAAATCCAGGCACAATTTAAAATATACTAAAGTAGTTTACGGAGCGAAGAGTAATTGACTGGAGCTGTTGATATAATGACATAATGACTAAAACATGACAGGTCACTGAGCTAATTAGTAAAAGCAACTCACTGAACTAACATTTTTTACATTCTTTGATCAAGAAATTTTTAAAAAGCTATTTTTACATATTTTGAAGCTTCATTTTTTTATACATTATACTGTATAATATGCCCTGAAGTTCTAAAATAATAATAATAAAATATCCATTTTATGTTGGACTCTGATGAATATTTCTAAAATAATAAATGTTGATAACAAAACCCCTTTTGGGTTTTGGCTTAAAACTCGTTAGTTAAGCAAATTACTATAGAAATCCCCGGGGCAGTCACTTGTTTTCGATGTGATATAAATATTTGTTTTTTATTGATGACACGTTGGTCAACAATGTTTTCTTGTAATCCTCAGAGACACCAATAACAATCCCACAAGACAATAATTAGATTAATAAAATATGATGAAACGTGATTTGATAATATATTATCATGTTTTTCATCATCTTTGATATTGAAATATTAATTTTGAGTATACTGTCAATTATAGACTTTAAATATTGAAACTGTGCTAATTATATGAGAATATACATCGAACCGTGAAAGCATACATCAATATATATGAGAAATTTTTTTATTTATACTAATTAAGTTTTCTTTTTGTCTTTATAGCTATGATAGAAATCAATTACTCTTCAAAATTTCCAAGTTTTCTATAAGTTTTGAAAATTTTATTCATTTTATTTTTGTTTCTTAAAATTACTCTTAGTTATTCTTGAACTATGATATTAATCGATCAAAATTTAGTTATACTGTTTACACATTTTAAAAGTAAAATGTATGTTTAATATTACTTTTTTATACACATAATGTACAAAATATTTGCTTTAAAATTTTTTGACATGTGTTTTTTTAAATGTTGTTTATTTTATCATTACTGTTTTCATAACACTAGATTTGACAACATAAAATTAATAAAAACAAGCTCAATTAAAAAAAAAAAAAAAATTACTAATACCCCAGATAAAAATTTTTAATTTTTTTTTTAAACATAAAATTTACAACAGTTTTAAACAAATAATATTATATATATTAAAATCATTAAATTATAAAATATTAAACATGATAATTGGTTTCATGTATGCGAGTCAATTTATGACTAATAAGTACCCTCTCCCCTATATATATTTTTAACAATATAAAAGTAAAAGTACATTATTTTTATATTGTTTTCATAATAACAAATAATAATTATAATCCTATTATCAATAATAATTAATAATAATTTAACATTAATTAGGTAGGATATATTATATTATTCATAATATAATCCTTCATTATAAATTATAACGTGTTTAATATGTAAGGGAGTATATAATATATACTTGGATTACAGTATATTACATGTATAATGTTTTCGTTGTTTACAGGGGATTGCAAATAATGTAATATTACTTTACGTATATACAAAATAAAGGATATCGACTTTGAATGTTGACAACATGAAAGCTAGGCCAGAGAAAACCACATCAAATGGTTTGTATAGTCGTGTAGCAAATATTAATATATTCTCATAAAGAATAAAGAAAAAAGCTCGTCAAACATTCATCTTTGTTTGAAAGATGGAAGGGAATGTTTTTTAGTCTTACGTAAAAATACGTCAGGTAAAAAAAAAAAAAAAAAAAAAAAAAAAAAAAAGTAAATTAATTCCAAAGTCTTTCAGATTTGTATTTTAAAATCCTCTTTTCTTTTCTTTTCCTTTCCCCTTTGTCGCTCATGTCTAACAATAGCTGCCACTCAAAATGAACGCAAAACGTATATATAGTAGAATATCTTATATTATTACTTGTTTGTTATATTATATAAGATCGACACAATTTAATTAAATTGCCTGTGCGCTTTTTTTATATTAATATTATCCAGGTAGGATTTTATTGTAAAAACACGCAAAAGTTTTTTTTTTTTTTTTTTTTTATGTTCAGTATGTATATAAACTAATTTAAAGTGCGGTTGCGTTCAAACTATATGCGTTTGTTCATCGATTTATTTATTATAATAACTATTATAGTAACTATTTATAACTTTAAATTATTCAAAATTTCAAGGATTTTTTTTACTGTATAAATGAACCAACAAAAAAAAAAAATGTGGGAACAATTTTCATTAACAAGAACCTTTTTTTTTATGTAAAAAAATTAAATTGCGGCAAAGTTTAATAAGTAGAAACAATATTTGCAGAGAGCAGCGAAGATTCATTAAACTAAATTTAAAAAGTAAACACAATTACATTTATCTCATGAAATTATTTGAAAGTTTTTTTTATCGATTTTACATGTAAATCGGATATTGGAAATATTTTTATAGTTTCATTTTTTTAAACAATGGAAATAAGTGAGTTATTTCATCACTCCCAAGAGTAGCATTTCAAAATGTAAAAAAAAAAAAAAAAAAAAACTAATATTTTTGGTGAACTACTCTAATGTAACGATTGGCATTCATACCATTTTTTTTTAAACTATTATATTTTATGTGATATTACATTATTACCAACAACCACATGGTATTTATTTTTACTTTCATATAATATAGCTTTCTGTATTGCATAAATGTAGAATAAATATAAACACTTCATTAATTAATAAGATTTTGTTTTGGTTAAAAGTCTAAAGTAGTTTTTATAATTTTTTTTTTCTATCAAACCTCTAGGCGAGGTACAACTTATGCTATTTATTTACATATTTACATTGCTTTTATACTGAATTTACACTCCCGAGACTTCCGAAACCCTATCATAAGATTCGCGGGTTCTTCCATGGCGGGTCGGCCATGGCCTGGCAATTTCTTCCCGGCATTCGCCTTTACATACCGAGGAAACCATGGAAACCTCTGTCAGGAAGTCGGTAGAGGAATACCCTGAGATATCCCTTCCACCTCCCGAATACACTGTGTATTTTCGGTGTACAAAGCTTATTGATAAACTTTGCCTCTGCCGGGAATCGAACCCGTGACCCCTCGCGGACGAGTCAGACACGCATGGACATAAAATTTTTACTATTGCATCAATCAAAACACACGCTAATTTACGCAGCAAATTCGTTCAATCATTCGGTTCATTGTAAAAGCTTCTTTTGACTCTAAAATATAAGAAATCTTATAAGAAAAGAAAAAATTATATATTAAAAAGAAAGAAATAATGAGTCACCAAAAAAAAAAAAAAAAAAAAAAAAAAAAAAAAAAAACTGCAGTATCAGGTCTACAAAAATTACATTTTGTGATAGAGGTTGATTATTTTTTTCAATTTTTTTGAACATTGCATGGGAAGTGTTTTTATTTTATTTTTAAAGTTGTGACAAGAAGAAATAAAAATCATCTGGAAATACGTATATCATAATATTTCTATCATTAGTTAAAAGGATGTACAAAATGTTTATTTTTTAATTTTACATTATATAAAAACAATTATTTATGAATATCTAAAAGAAAATATATAAAAATAAAAAATAAAAAAGAAGGAAATGGAAAAATTAATCTCTATCAGATTATGCAATAAAAAACCCAACAATAGGATCTAATTGTATTATTAGTCAATATATAGAGTTATAAGGTTAGTATACAATTCAGTCTATAAAAAAAATATCTCCGAGGATTACTTTATTTTCTAATTACTTAAGTATTAGTGTCTAGATAATATCATTACAATGTTATATATTTAATGAAGATAATTTTTTTTGTCAGCATTACAATTACATTATTAAAGAAGTGAGTGAATTATCAATAATAAGAAAAGTAATATTGACAATATACAAAAGAAAAAAGATATAATGTATATCAAACGAATTGTATTTTACATTGAACAAACTTTACTATACTTCATGAAGTAATTTTATAAATTGAATTTTCATCTAGCAAGTAGTAGAATATAAAATATACTAGTACAAACAATTTTGTGAGTGCAGAAACTACAAAAAAAAAAAAAAAAAAAAAAAAAAAAAAAAAAAAAAAAAAGCTTTCTGCAGCTATTTGATTTTGTAATATCGGAAATTGAATAAAACTGCAGTTGATGAAAGCAAAAAAGAAAAATCTATCCATTTTGTTGATTGAATATTGTACTCATGAATATGGTGTGTTTTTATATGTTAAGTAAATTAAATAATATTTGTACTAGATAAGGTTACTTATATTATATGCATTATCTGGTTAATTTAATTATATATATAACGTTTTTAAAATTAAATAAAACGTTCTTATAAAAACTCTTATATCAATTGAAATGCATTATCATAATTTGAGAGCAATGATTTTAATTATATAAAGTCTACTGTATTGGTTTACTATATAGATCTCTCTTGGTACGTATACATACAGACAGTGTTATCATAACTATAAGCTAATTAATTAGTATAAAATTAATAATTTAAGTACTCAAATTAGTTTAATTATAATTAACGTATGATTGAACAACAGAGTTGCAGTTTATTTGATGATATATTTAATAAACAGAATTATTATTATAAAAGTGTAATTTTTTTTATCTTATGTTTTGCTTGTTTGATCAGAAGTTTTATAGCGAAGAAAAAATATTTCACGAGTTCTATTTGCAAGCAATGTCTCTGTGCTAAACTTTAAAATTTTGCAATCATGCTTAAATGGGTAGTTTAAGTTTTAAAGTGTTAACTTGATATCTTCATTTGTTGTGTTCCGGAACATAAGGAAAGAAGTTTTTCAACTAGACTTGCGTACAATTTGAACTTTTTTTTTTTTTTTTTTTTTTTTTTTTTTTTTTAGAAATGGTAGTAACTTTTTTCCTATAACATTGGATTTTTTTTTCTTCCGTGACATTTGGCTGACTTTGAGAGTATACTTAAAAAAAAGAAGGTATTTCTAAGTGTTATGAACTTACCATCCTCCAGCTCTAGTAAGTGTGAAGCCAAAACGTTGGTCTCTGTCAACACTAACTCGGATGCTCATAATTCCCAAGCCTTGCGGGGTAACCACTCTTCCTCGAATAACCGCCACTCGCCTGTCAGGGGTTAAGTCGGTGCTCTTTAAGTCTCAGAACGAACATTTTAGCTGCCCCTCAAAACTTTCATAACACTTTGCGTCTTATACTAAAAACTCTATATATATATAAAATTTAACGCAAAATGTTTTGAAAGAAGAGAAAAGAAAAAATATTGTTCGTAATGTTTACGTAGGAATATAACATTTATTTAACAATATAATATATTATTGTAAAAATATAATGACTTTATACACAATTTTATATTAATACTTATGATTCAAGAGTATTTTAATAAATATGAATCACGGTTTTACTTTTTATATAATAAGAGAGTTCTACTGAATGAACATATTATTTCATTCATATGAGTGTAAGTGTGAACGAAAGACTTCAAAATTTGTGAAAAATCTTATTATTTTTTTACGATAAATGAAGGAAAACAGCAGTAAAACTAAAAACAAGATTAATTACTATGAAAAATTACTCTTTTTTTGCATGACGTATTAAATATATTACAAAAAAGGACTATATAGATTTTTTTAGACTTTTAACTTTTTTTTTTTGACAGTCAAGTAAAATTTTACACTAATTAAGAGAAAAAGCTTTTAATTATCTTTAAGCTACAATAATCTCATATTACAATGTAAACAAGTTAAAAACACGGCGTTCTTTTGACTTTGGTTTTAAAAATACGTAATTTATTTTTATATATAAAAGGACGTTATACGAACGAAATATCAAATGACATTTTTTATTTAATTTCCTTATATTCCTACGTTTATAAAATAAACAATATTTTTTAATACGATATAAATCTACAGTATTGGTAATTTAATTAATTAATACCAATACTTAAATTTTCTAATCACAAGACAGGGTGCTGCAGCCAACTACAAATAGAATATTTAATAAAATATTATTATTTTTTCAAAAAAACATGCCGTGTGATTATTATTATTATAGTGTTAGTATAAAAAAAAGTGCAGTGCAATAAAAAAAAATACATACTACAAGCTATTCTCAGTCTGTTTCTTTTTTTATCACTATTTATTAGCATGATAGAACAATTATTTTTATATTTAAATAATATCCTTTTTTTATCTGTGGAGAGAGTCACATAATATACAAAAAAAATATATCATATACATAGATTAAAAATAGTATTAAAAAAAAACCATTCTCTTTTGTTATTAACTTTTTTTTCTATATATACGAGTCTGCTATACAAGTAAATGTTTGATAAAAAAAAAAAAGAGTATATTTTATTAAATAAATTAAACTTTTAATATTTTGTTGTGTAGAGATATGTATAATATTAACAGAACACGTGTACAAAAAATAATAAAATAAATATTATGAAAGGTAAAATAATGTAATATGTGTATTTGTATATCATGTCAGTTTGAAGTAAAAATAGTGTAAGTTGTAATTGGAAAATCAGTGCATGAGGGTCACGTTTGAGGTCACGCATACCAGTAACGTGACGGCTATCTTATTATAATCAAAAACCACCATCCTATATATATATATATAAAGTTGAAATGAGAGAAAGAGAGTTAAAATTAACAATTTCTTTTAAAAGAAAAAAATTGAAATTGAAAACTAATGTTGACTTTACACGAATTAAAAAAAACTAAAAGAAAAAAATAGAAATACATTTTACACACTAAAAAAAATAAAAGTAGGTTAAATAAGTTTCATATTTATGTCTATAAAAAGAATATAGGTTTAATCTTTTCTATTTTTTTTTCTCTCTCTCTATTTGAATGCATTAAGTGCTTAAGATAGCGTGATTTTCATACAAAACGTTTCATACAGTTTTTTTAAACTATATATTCTACTTAAGAACTTTTTTAATACTTTCTTTTACACTATAAGAAGTTTAGTATATGTTTTTGTTTTAAAAGTACGTTAAATTGTCTACTATAGTATAGTTAAGAGATAATAGTTTATTATAACAATATTTATAATATATATCATTATAATTTTAAATTAATATTGTATAAAAATTATATATGTGTGATTATATTAACACACGAACTTAAATACTAGTATTTTTTTTTGTTCATAAATAGCATGAAATAATATTAACAAGGTCACAAGAATAAATTATTAATAAAAAAAATTACTGCAGTTTTATTTTTATTTCAGCAGGCATGTCTGAAAGAAATATAAAAAGAAAGGAAAAAAAATGTAGTAAGTTTTAAACACGCTTTTCTAAAATGACATAGAAATATATTTTTAAACACGTATATTGTACATATATGAAATTTCTAAATATAATTTTATACTTAGAAATATTTAATTGAATTATTTTTATTACTATTAAAAAAATATATATAAACATTTAATTATTCTATAACGTCAGTAACAGATTTCTATTAATATTAAAAAAAAAAATGGAGAAATAATATTTGTATGTGGGGTTTATATCTGACATGATATCTTATATAAAAATGAAATAAATAAAAAATGTGAATATATAATATATATCTTTTTTTTTTTTTTTTTTTTTGGAGGGGTGATGTATTATTAAAATTATCAAACATTTCAAGCAGCAGAAAATATCTCGTGTGATATATCTAAGTTTTGGGACAAAGTGTATATTTTGTTTGTATGTCAGTTATTCAATGTTAAACTCACATTATATTGAGAGAGACATATTACAGAGTAACTGATATACAAACGAGCAGTGAGAGAGTGCGAGCAAAAGCAAAGGTTAGCTTGGCATGGTTTTTTGTATTATGAAATTGAGGTAGGATATTTAGGAATTGGACAAGGATTGGTATTTAGGTTAGTGTAAAGGCTCCACAGAGAGAAACATTCAGACGCAGACACGGGGAGGGGGAGGAGTTTTGACAGACAGGTACAAAAACTACTACACGTTATCATTCGTAGAAAAATAAAAATAAGGAACTTTATTTTTTTATAAACATATATAAATGAAAATTAATTAATATTTTAACGAACGTAAAAATAATATCCCTTTTATATAATATATATTTAAAAATCGTTTGAGTTTAATATTTTAAATAACTTTCTGATATAAATTCTACAAAGACTTTTTTTTTTAATTCAAGACTTATTTTAGTTATAACTTAGCAAACCCTATTTTATTTAAAATTCAAAGACCTTTGTATATAATGATATCGTTATTTTGACAACTATAAATTATTACTACGTTATTTTACTTATGAATTCAAGAAACAAAAATAAATGTTTTTTTTTAATATTTTTCTTTATATAATAAATATAATAAAAAAATAAAAAAAAAAATATGTATGGGTTATTATTTGTTTTGGTACTTAAAAAAGGGGGTTAATATTTTTTTTCGAACCATAGTAATAAATATATGGATATATATAGTAAAAAAGTGATAATATATATAATAATGATAATATATAAAAAAAATAATAATTAATTGATAAACGTTGATTTAACTTACCGAGGAGTGAATGAGTTCCAGAATTGACTACATTGGGGCCAAAGAAGAAGGCAGGGTATAAGAGATAACAAATGGACGCCACACAAATAAAGCCATAATAATAATAATATGACAGACACAAGAAAACACATAAACATGTATGCACAGTAAGACTTAATTATATCACGAATTTAACGTAACTTTTGAATAACTCTACGTATATTGATGAATAAACAAAATCATATATTTTTTTTATTATTTTTAAACATATGAAATATTATATTCATCAATTTATGAAACAGTCAGCAAAAATTGATGTCAAGCTTCAATAAATAAAGTCAAACTGGCAGTTTTGACGCCACGATAAAAAAAAAGACGCTCACATGACAACACATTGTAATAATAATAATAATAAAAAATTATATATATAAATTTTTTCGGCTTGTGTCTCCCATTTTAAAAATTACCAAATTTTCTTTATGAATTTTATAATTGAATTTTTTTCTAATATAAGTGGCATTTAATTTAAATTTTCTAATTTTTTTTTAATTCAAATAATTTTTTAAGTGAATAGACAAGGGACCAAAATATTTAATATATTACTTTAATTGTACTATTTTGTAACATTTTCTTAATATTTTTATATAATAAATGAATTCTGTAATATAATATACTTTTATTTTTTTTAAGTTTTAATATAACTTAATACCCATAAATCGATGTATTAATTGATTTGTTTTGCAAAAATAAATAATAACGTTAACATAACGTTGAAACATAAAATTGACACACACAGTTTGGGAAGTTTGGTTGGGTTAGGTCAAACACTAGACAAAAGACATTGTAGGCTAAGAGGGATAGAAGAAGAGAGAGAAAAGAGAAAGAGAGAGAGATAGTGAGAGAGTTATTATAATAGATAGAGATATTCAGGAGGTATAAATGGTGCTATTTCATCATTTAATATTAATTATATATATATATTTTTTTCTGCTACAAAAATAAAAAAGCAAGAAAAATATTGAATTTATTATAATATTATATAATATATATATATATATGAAAAAAACAAGAAGAATAAATTTACTCTATAAATTTGAATGTTTAATTCTTAAATTAATAATAAAAAATATATATGAAGAAGAAAAAAAATAGGGTGGTAATTGTATTAATATATTTTTTTTTCTGAACCTAAAGCATTAGTCTGTTACTGCTCGTGATAATTGATAATATTACTTACCTTTCGCTGTACTCATCCATATGGGCGTAACTTTGTACTGAATTTTCCTCAATAAGGAACTTAACTCGTTGGTAGAATGATGCAGTCACTGATGGTGGTTGTTTTCTTAGTAGTACTTCTACTGGATCATTTGATGCCATGCACATGATGTGGTCAGAGCAAGTTGGATGTGAGCAGCACTCACTATCACTGCAGTCCACCATACCGTCTGTTGCATCCCGTATTTACCAGTTAGTTTAACCAATATTATAACCAACCAACCTACATACTGTACGGTTAATATTCACAACCAAATTAACCTCTAGATTGTATTACTCTCATATATTGTAGCAATTACTGATTTTTTTTTTTTTTACCTTATGACAATTACAAATTACGTTACTAAATAAATATGACTGTAATAGTAAAATAACAATCCTACATACTGCATTACATAATGTATGTCAATAACAGTATATTACGTTTAACAATGTTTAATATATTATTGTAACAATTTCTAATATTTTGTATACGATAAAGATGATGTCAAATTAAATAGAACTGAGTTACTATTAACATCTGTGGCAAATAGTCTTAGCAAATATAATGCTTTTATGCATGTTTACTTAGTAATAGCTTTGATGTGTGATACATCTTTTGTAATTTATAACAATTATTCTATATAAACATTTTAGTACAAGATATTAAATTTTTTTTCATGAAATATCAAAATAATAAATTCATATTGTTTTACTTTACATTTTCCAAAGCTTAACATTTAATCCCATGACCTAAGAAAATGCATTGATAAATTGTTTGGAATATTTCTGCTCTAATAAGGAAAGCTAATATATGGTAGAATGAACATTTGTCTCCAGTGTATTTTGCAATGCACTGGCCACTAGCCAGAATTGTATATATACATACATACCAATTTTCTCCCCTAACCCTTTTAGTCAGCATAGATTTAGCATTTTCTGACACCAAATCTCTTTTGTTAGATTCAAACCATAAATAAAACTTTAAACAATAGGCTGCTTTATTCTTTTAACTATAATTTATAGATACTTTTTTCCCCCCAAAACTACTAATAGCTTCCATTATTCAAAAATATATATATATATAATGCAAAAATTTAGCAATGCGGAATATTAATTTTTTTTTGTATCAAATTAAATATATTTTATCTTAAAATAAGAATCAATATGTATGTATATCATTGTAATAATTTTAATAAACAATTTAAATTTTCAAAAAACAACATGATTTTTATTAAATTTATTATAAAATATTAAAATTTTAATTTAATTTCCTTTACTTTCTTCTTTTCCCCAGCTTGTATAACTATAAAACGTTTAAATGTTAGTGGTATAATAATGATATATCATACATCATTCATATTTATAGTCGTTATAGTATATACTCATAATCTCACTCTTTCGTTCTTATATTATATATTTACATTTTGAAAAAGATAAAATAAGATTAAACATGACAAAATATAAAATTGTTACAACAAAACATTGAAACTTCATTATAAATTCTAAAATTAATTAAACTTTTTGTTTTAAGTATATAAATATACATAATATATTATATTTCTCTTTTGTATATCTTACAAAAGTAAAATTTAATTGTATATGCAATCTAAATGTCAACTTAATATTATATGAGATATTGTTATATATATTATATAAATGTTTTAACTTCTGTAGTATATTATTAAATTTTAAATTAGATATTATAAACTTAAGAATATCCTGTCTGATAGGCAACCGGTAGAACACATCTGACAAACTATTTGCCTACCCAGCAAGGGGCTTTTCTTAAAAATGGCGGCGCGCTACGTAAAAAGTGTAAAAATCGTCATGAGACAAAAAAAAAAAAAAAAAAAAAAAAAAACTTCCAGTTTTAATCAATGTAATAATTAAACATATATTAATTAAACCACAAAACAAGTAAATAGAATAAACAGCTTTTATACTTAATAAAGTTTTATAGTTATACATTTTATGTCCTGTTAATAATAAATTATTAACAAATTATAATTGTTCTTAAACTTTGCTATGGTTTAAAACTTTAATAATATGAAGTACGCTGTTAATTGAAGATAAGTTTCTTTAATATTAGAATATAAGCTACAATTTATTATTAATATGTTTTAAATTTTACCTTAAAAAGTAAAGGTTTTAAAATTATATATTAATACTTTTCAAAAGTAGTTATAAAAATAAAATTCATGGTTAAAAAAATATGACAGAATTAAACCAATTAGAAAGTTGCGTGTTGATTTGGTTGCTTTAAATATATATGTATGTATATTTCGTTTTATTAGTTTTTTTACTAAACAATTCTACACTTTCCAATAAAGCTAGAATGTAAAAAAGTACTACCGAAGCTCTCATATAAAAATTATTTTGTTTTTTTGCACTTACCCTCGTCGTTGTCAATTTCATCGTTACATTCCCGCTCCAGTCGGATGCTGCAGTCGACGCCCGCCCATCCATCAGAACACTCGCACCTGTACTCTCCGTCAGCCATAGCACAGGTACCGTGTCTATTGCACGCACTCTTGCATCCCGCTGTCAACATACGTAACATGCCATGCAACAAAACAAAAAAAGCCAACGAAAATATAATAATTTTAAGTAAATATTTTCTCAACTTCTTGTTTGTTCCTTTCAATCAATGCGAAAGTTATTTTAGAGGGGGAAAATTTGATTTTTGTGTTTGTAAAGTAAGCAATTTATATTTTAAGAGAAATATTAAAGTGAAAATTCGAATATTTTCAGAGTTTAAAGCTTGTATATTATAAAGTATTTTTGAAAATATATCAAAAGTAATTTTAAGATGGAAATGGTTCATTTCTGCTTGTGTTAAAATTTTGAAGAAAATGTTCCTTGATTTTAAATACAATTTCAAATACGATGTTTTAAAATAAAAAATTTGATTTGATTTATTTATTTATTATTATTTTTTTTTTTTGATAATTCTGTAAATGTCAGCAATGTGGATATTTCTTTTTTCTTCTTTTTTTTTTTTATTGATTTTTATTTTCAATTCTAACTGAGGTGTATTCATTGAAGCAGCAATCAAAGACAGTTGACTTACGTAATGTGCAGTGTCGACCGTTCCATCCTTGCGAGCAGACGCAGGTTCCGTTCTTGCATTGTCCGTGATCAGCACAGCGTAAGTCACAAGGTAGCAGATCACACCGATCTCCGGTCCAGCCTGGCTCGCACTCACATCTGCCTTTGTCACAACGACCGTGTGGGCCGCAGTCCAAGCTGCACAGAGCTGTACAACAAAACAACATCTACTATCAGTTATGTAATTTTGTATCAAGCTGTATTTGTAAGATAATGCAGTTCCTCAGTTCTCTATGTGAATTGGTAACACTTTTCTGTTATTATATAATTGTATGTATTTTATTTGTTTATTTGAATTAAATCCAGAATGGAAGAAGAATCAATAACATAGCGGAAAGCACCAAAACAATAATTAGTAACTTACAAAACACACACACACATTTAATTTATCAAATTAATTTTGAAACATTATTTTTTTATACAGAATTTAAATAAGAAAAATACTAATATTAGGTATTCAAATACTAAAAATCTAGTAAAATTAAAAAAATCTATGATCAATATTCCTAATAAAAAGTAATAGTAATAATATAAATATTTGATTAATTTGCAAATTAACTTAGTTAATATTATAAATATAACAAATTAATACAGTACATTAGTCCAATACTTTTTCAGAGAAAAAAATTCAGTTTTATATAACTTTTTATGTAAATTATGATAATGTTTAAAAATGAAACACACACACACACACACACACACACACACACACACACACACACACACACACACACACACACACACACACACACACACACACACACACACAAATCATATTAAACCAAATAAAGTAATGCTTAAAATCTGTACAACATTTATATTAAGAAATAATCCGCTTAAACAGGTAAGCATTGCTGAAAATATTATTTCAAAACTGTATAATATTATAATAAAGACTATTTAAATATGCCTTTGAATATAATATTTTAGTCAAAAATTTCCTCATAAATATTCAACCGTGTTTGAAACGTATGATATTAAAACATGTAAATCAATAACAAAATCAAATAAAACAGTTTCTCATATTATTTAAATGTCTCTGCATATACATTATATATATATATATATATATATATATATATATATATATATATATATATATATATATATATATATATATATATATATATATATATAATATTTTGTAAAAGCTAGAAC